>CM060636.1:15728662-16431162 GCA_030578275.1 Meda fulgida | reverse complement strand
CACCTTTCTTGTTCTTCTCCTTGGTCACCACAGTCATGGACATGGTGTTAGAGCCAGTCTGGAGCTCAATGTTGCCGAAACCGGGCAGTCGGCTAACCTGCAAGGATCTGAACGCACACCTCAAAGTCTTCTTACTGTCTCTCTGCTCTCCGTCTTTGCGCTTCTCAACCCCGGCAGACACCCAGTAATCCACCTGCAGTCCAATCGCATCCACTCCATGAGACATGCTGGGGCTCCTAGATGAATCAGTTTGACTAGATTTACTAGGCTAGCATTTTTAACAGATGTAAGCCATAGCAATGTGAGAAACAGCAAAACGGTGCAGATTTCTGTACAATATTGTACACAAACCCTAGAGCAGCCAGTCCGCCGCTTAGTGAGGGTGATGGAGGAGGCGTTGCAGAATCTTTCATCATCCCAGTGGGAGATACATGAGCAGGTGGAGACGTCGAGGGAACTGCCAAGCTCAAAGATAAACCTTCTTCACAATCTCCACCTAAAATTAGTCAAATAAACATTTGGGAAAAAAACTACAATAATGGTAAAATGCAATTTCATTGCAAAGATAATTTCGAAAAGAAATATAAATGCTTGCTGCTATTAATAACTGGCTAATCTAATAAAGGTTTAACTATACATTAAATAAAATTGTGATTAAACTAATTTGTTCTATTGATAAAACTCAAAATGTGCATCTTTAACTTTAGTGGTAAGTTGCATGTTTAGTAAAAAGAACCAACTCAGAATCCTTCATTTTGTAGTCAGACCACGCTGGTTCCATTGTATGCTTTTGATTCGCTAATACCAGCTCATAAGAGTCACTTGTTGAGGAGTCAAACTACACTGGTTGCACTGTCTGGTTCTAGGTTCCCAACCCTAATGGTAATACGATATTACTGGTGACTTTTTATGGACAGATGCAAAAAAAAAAGACAAACCTGAAGATCCTGGGCTGCGCTCTACCAATCGCTCTACCTTAACCACCTGTTGCAAGAAATAAGGAAATATAAATCCATCCATTATTGAAAACTAAAACAGTAGTGTTAAAAAGTATTTTTTAAGAAATTAATCATTTTAATTTGCTGAAAACTGAAAGTAAATACATTTATAATGTTACAAAAGTAAATGTTGTTCTTTTGAACTTTCTATTGGCGCTTTTCCACTGCATGGTACGGTACAGTTCGGTTCGGTACGGCACGCTTTGGCGCTTTTCCACTGCATGGTACGGTACGGCTCACTTGTGGCGCTTTTCCACTGCATGGTACGGTGCGGCTCGTCTCGTTACGGCTCACTTGTGGCGCTTTTCCACTGCATGGTACGGTACGGTACGGCTCGCTTTAAATGGTACCACCTCTGTTGAGGTTCCAAGCGCACCGTACCGATACTAAAATGTGACGTGGAAGCACTGTAGATCACTGATTGGTCAGACAGACAGAATCGTCACTACCAGCGTCATTGTATTTGCGAGACATCAAACCCGCTAGATTTAAATAGCCAGTGACGGCCACCGCTGTAGCACCTGTTTTAAAACTACTTGCTTGACTTGCTTGAAGAAAAAAAACTTCCAAAAAAGTAATGCTGTATCGTGGTCAGTGGACGAGAAGCGCAGACGTTCCTCTTGTTGGTTGACGAGGAGCGGATAAACTATAACGATCAGTCATAATCCCACCTACTTTGAATCGGTACTAACTGCAGTGGAAAAGCAACCGAGCTAAAGCGAACTGAGCCGTGCCGCGCCGAGTCGTACCACGCAGTGGAAAAGCGAAGCGAGCCGAACCGTACTGAGCCGTACAATGCAGTGGAAAAGCGCCATATAAATCAAAGAATTCTGAGACCTTGGTGAGACTTCTTTCAAAACAAATTGTAAAGACCACAAACTCTTCAATGCTAGTGTAACATTAACTAAAAATGTACTCACACCCACAAAAGGAACAAAATTTTGGTAGGAATCTTCATCTTGCCTAGAATAGTAAAAAAAAAAAAAAAAAAACATCACATTAAATATAATACAAAATATTTGAAATGATGAGGTGAAATCATCTCACTCACATCTTTTGTTTGCAGGTCAGCATGGCCTCAGCAATGGGGAGCTGATGAGTAACTGCAGATCCGTTAATGTATTGTAGAATTCGTCCAGTCACATCCACAAAGTCAGCAGAGGAAGAAGCTGAAGAGATACAAGAACAAATCCTGTGGACAATCGTCAATATAATATCTCAATGGGCAGAGAAAAGAGAAATGGGGCATTGCACTCCGAGATTTAACATGAAAAATAAATAACCGTACTCGAGTTAAACAAATGCATTACTTACCAGTCTGGGGAGGCTCTGGGCGGCTGAAAAACTCTCTCCATGAGCTGTCCAGGAAGGAAGAACTGTAGCGATTGTCCAGAGAACCCAGGTGTTTGGCCACGGGGTGAGAGCCTGTGGAGACACTCACATGATACAGCCTGAACTTTTTATTAACTCACAGTTGTTGTTTTTTGGAGAGCTTTTGCAGTTTTTATGTGAAATATAATTGTATTTAGAGGTTATCTATATGCACCTAAAGGCACCACAAGGAACTTCATGTGGCTGAGCCAGTCAGACATCTTGTTGGCGAGCTGAGAGACGAAGAATCTCAAGACGGCTCCTAAATAGCTTTGACCTCCAACCGCCACAACCTTCACCGGTTTGGGCATGATGGAGTTACAGTTGCAGCTGTGAGAATAAAGAAGGAACAATATGCACCACACTGCAGACACAGGAACTGGTAGAAGCACATGCTGTTAGTATGCTAAAATCTTTGATCAACTATGTGATTCATATTAACATCATGAGATCCGACAGCCAGGCATCACTACAAGCCATGTCGTTTCACATTTGTGTTTACTCTCACTGACTCCACCACAGTTACACTCACAATTTCTGTATGCGTGTGAGCAGGGCGGAAAGGACGGCCTGGATTTCTGATCCTGAGCAGGTGCAGACCACTGGCAGCTTCTTGGCCTGCAGCAGCTCAGCCACATACTGCACACACACACAGTGCATATTGATGTTTTTATCCATTTTGAAGTAGAGAAATATGACTGAGACACTGATAAAACATATTTACAGAGGTTCAACTTCAGATTAAAGCAGTTATCAATTGAACACAAGAGAATGGCTAAGTTGTGTGCAGGCTGGTCAGACACAGGCACACAGGAAGTGAAGTGGAATGGTATTTACATGTCCTTGCCAATCGCTAACGTTCACCAAGATAAGGCTGTCAGGAAGGGTGCTGTCAGACAGCAGAATCTGGTTGAGCTGGTCATATACTATCTTCCTCGGCATCTGAAAAGAGAAGTGTGACTGAAAACATTTTCTCAGACTAGCATTTTAAGGTGCAGTGTATAATTTCTGGTGTTAGAGAGTATCTAACATCATAGTGACGCTACTACCTTCACAGAAGAGTGTCAGCAGCTAAGCTGCTTTATTAATGTAGCCTTTAAAGAATAAAATGTAATGTCAGGTATTTGTAATGTCAGCTCTACATTCAAGCGAGGAAATAAGCATTGGAAAGTCTGATTTAATTTTATTTTGAACAGTTTATGAACACAAATAAACGATTCGTTGACTCATTTGGTTCATTATTGCAAGGCATATTTTACTGCTAATTATCATAGTTTTTGCCTCAGTTATTTATTGTTTCACTTATTTTATTAGTTTTATTCAATGTGAATGTACACCACTGTTCAAAAGTTTGGGGTCACTTTTTTAAAGAAATTAATACTTCAATTCAGCAAGGACGCATTCAATTGATCAAATGACAGTAAATACTTTCACCTCGTTACGAAAGATTTCTTTTTCAGATGAATGCTGTTCTTTTTAACATTCTATTCATCAAAGAATCGAATGGAATTGTGGATTCCACAAAAATATTATGCAGCACAACTGTTTTTATAATAATAATAAGAAGAAGAAGAAGAAGAAGAAGAAGAAGAAGAAGAAGAAGAAGAAGAAGAAGAAGAAGAAGAAGAAGAAGAAGAAGAAGAAGAAGAAGAAGAAGAAGAAGAAGAAGAAGAAGAAGAAGAAGAAGAAGAAGAAGAAGAAGAAGAAGAAGAAGAAGAAGAAGAAGAAGAAGAAGAAGAAGAAGAAGAAGAAGAAGAAGAAGAAGAAGAAGAAGAAGAAGAAGAAGAAGAAGAAGAAGAAGAAGAAGAAGAAGAAGAAGAAGAAGAAGAAGAAGAAGAAGAAGAAGAAGAAGAAGAAGAAGAAGAAGAAGAAGAAGAAGAAGAAGAAATGTTTCTTGAGCAGCAAATCATCATTTTAGAATGATTTCTGAAGGATCATGTGACACTGAAGACTGGAGTAATGATGCTGAAAATTCAGCTTTGCCATGACAGGAATAAATTACATTTTACAATAAATTAAAATAGAAAACAGTTGCTTTAAATTGTAAATATTTCACAATATTACTGTTTCATTTTAATCAAATAAATGGTGAACGTGTGAAACTACTGTTCAGAAGAAATGTTTTTGAAATTAATGTATCTGTTAAAGTTTAAATGTTATACAAATTGAGATCCTGAGATTGTTTTTGTATCAGATAAATACTACCGTTACTGTAGAAATAACATTCATAGGGCCAGATATACTAACATCTTGTGCCAGCACAAAAACACACCCAACAGCTTGTGTCTTCCACGGTTTATCAAACAGACAGTCCAGGTCCGGAGCCAGACTAGTTACTGTAACACCCCCTCCCTCCCCTCCCTGCTGAACGCGAGCAAATTCGCAAAAGTGAATAGTGAGCACGCATTCAAAAGCAATCACAAATGCGTGAAATGAATGCACCCCCGATGTGCCCTGGCGCCGGCTCTAAGACAGTACCAGCCCAAGCCCATGCCATTGGCTAAATCAGTTGACATGTTGAACCTACACATTTCAGGAAATCAATTTAGGAATAGCATGCTTACAATCATCTCTGGACATCATGGGATAAGAGAAAGTACTTCGAAAAATTACATCGAAAAAATAAACACTTCACCTTTAAGAGCTCTCGTATTGTGGGTGACTCAGAAACAGCTATTTCGGTTTCACAAACCGCATGGTTTCTCACAAACATTTGATAAAAAGCAGCAGAGATGGTCAGCAGAAATAATACATGTTTAAGTGGAATATATCATGCAGGGAGAATTAAAAATGGCACTTCATCCCAATGGCCTTTGAGTATGTTTTGACACGAAAGTGAACCACCATATGAACTAGGTGTTGAATCATGTGTACAGAGTTACATAAGGAGAATTATCGCCCACTCTCTCTCTCTCTCTCTCTCTCTCTCTCTCTCCCACTCTCTCTCCTCTAGCAACACACCCACTTCCCCCTCTCACTAATCCTCATGCACGGCCCAAATGCATCACCATATTCTCTGCTTTGCCCTCTCACATCCACACAAACACACAATTTCTTGAGCAAATAGCCCTTGGGGGTTTATTGATTCTGCTGAACTTCAGTCAGAGCAACTTAAGAAAAGTGAGCTAAGTGCTATAAGTGCTAGCTGTGTGTGTGTGTGTGTTGTTACCTGAGGGGTGAGGCTGAGCTCGGGTGATCTCTCACTGTCTGAGCTATTGGTGCGTTCACTGAGCGGTTTGGACAGCTGTCTCTCTTTCATAGGGGTCCCTCGCCGCTGTTTAGGGGTGTGATTGCCATCCAGCCTGGATATAATGTCACAGCTGCTTTTATTTATTTACTATCCACTCCATTTTTTTCTCAATATGTGCACAAAAGTCTAAATGAACAAGGAACTATGTACATAGTTTGTGCATAGAATACATTAGGAGTGGGCAGTATTACCCACAATTTTATGGTATGAGTCATTTTATATCATGTCGTAACAGTACATTTAACAATGCAGTTAATTTAGCAAGAAAGGCAAGTACTTGTTTATATATTAAGGTCAATAATTGTTTATATATTATATTAGTTTATATAAGGTACTCCATCTCAAATGATGGATCTTCTTTTTTTTGGTTGGTATTTGATGGAATAAAACCAAAAGATTACATAACTTAACACAAATTAATATGGAAAAATCGGCTGACACATTTCTATCATTTGATGCTTCATAGCAAACAGCCCTTAAAGGGATAGTCCACACAAAGGGATTGGTTTCCCAGTGTGAAACACAAAAGAAGCTATTTTGAAGAATGTTGGTAACTGAACAGTTTTGGTTCCTTTTGACTTTATAGACAAAAAAAATACAATGGAAAAGTCAATGACCAATTCAAACCGATTCTGTTTGGTTATCAACTTTTTCATTTTTGGGTGGACCATCACTTTAAATACAGGTTTAATGAGAAATACCAACCTAGGAGATGGCATGTTAGTGCTATTGCTCCTCTGTGGGGTCCGGGGCATCTCCGCCACTGATAAAGTGATGCTAGGGGTCCCGTCTGCTATCACCTCCACTTCATTGAGTTCCTATACCATAACCTTCTCAATAAATACTAGTTCACAGGCTCACAGAGGACAAAAGTGGATTCACTACAAACCGAATGCGAGGGGTAGAAAGTGAGATGGGGGCACATAAAGAGGTGCAATCAGGCTCACCAGCGTGTCCATTTCTGAGAAAGCCTCATCCAGTTGTGCACTGGTGGAACGCTGGATTTTACCAGATATAGTCTGCTCGCTCCTCTTCAGGAAAAAGAATGGGCGTGGGAAAGAGAGAGAATTGAAAAGAAATGAGACATACAGTGGCCCAAAAATGTATATAGACAGTTAAAACTGTAGTTAAACTGTATGAATGTCATTACACTAGACAACTAATTTAAGCAAATGGCATGTATATTGAAAAAAGAACAGCTAAATATTTCACAAAAGGAAAACATTTAAAAAAAATTAAGATAAAAGGTATTAGGTCACTTTCATATAGTTGATGTGAGCATAGTCAGTTGGTTAAAAGTAATTGCCAAAATAGCTGGCTTAAAAGTCCAAATAGTTTTGGTTTACCTCCAATAAAAAACAATATATATATTACACATATACATATATATATACACACACATATATATATAGTGTGCCCACTGTTGAGGAGCGACAGTCTCTGATTGATTATCAGAGAGTTTTCAATTCATTTCTATGGAAGTTGAGCTTCACGCTCATGCGGTGCATTGTGGGATTGAAAGCGGACCGGAGAAAGCGTTGAGAGTGGGTGTGACTGTCAAAAGGTTAGGCAGTTCTCCATTTTATGCAAATATCAAGGGAAAAATGTGGGCAGCAGCCAATCGCTGAGTGGGTCAGGTTAGTAACGTCTGTCTTGAGCGTTTAAAAATATGCAGGTTGTGCCGAAGTTTATGCTGAAAAAAACTCACTACAGACATCCCCCAGAGCAGAGGCATTATAAGTGGCACAAAGCAGAGTTTTGCCGCTGTAGTGGGCAAGAACCATAATAAGGCAAAGCAAAGTAAAGTTCAATCGCAGTGCTTAAATAAGGTCTCTCTCTCTCTGAAGGACACTCACAGGACTCAGCTTGTCTTTGCTGCGGCTGCATCTACTGTTCAAGCTACCAAACTCCGTCTGAGAGCTGGACTGTGACATCCCTTCAAAAAATGGCCTAAAATACACACACACACACACAAAAACCCAGGGTCAGAATAAGAAAGCTGAGATGTAGGCAGTTTGCCCACTCAGTAAGTGGCTGAAAAAGCTCAGTTTTTGTCAGTTTATTTCTGCATTTGAGTGGAATATGCTGCGTGTACATGCTTTTTCTCATATACAATATATACCAGAATCTTTTGCGACAACAACACTACATTTATTGGCTATCTCTATTGTATAATCAAATCAATCTAATGCAAAGCAAAATTACTAAATCGATATCTGAAAGTGGGTGCCACAAAAGTAAATATTAGCTAGTGAATGATGTACCGGAGTTTGGGTTTGGGGGTGCTGATAATACTGTCCGTCTCCTCCATGTCTGGGCCGCTGTCACTGGGGTTGTACATTTCAAGACTGTCATAGAGCTCATCCAGGTCCTCTTCCACATCCCGGATCTGCTCTTGGGACACATGATCCAAACCGAACCCCACCTACATTCATAATATTACCCATTGATAACTGATAGAGATGAACGATAGAGGTACGATTCGATTTTCTTTTTAATTTATCAGCTGATATAGGATATTTATTGGGTCTACTCAATTAGGCTACCATATTTTTACCTTTAGAATAAAAAAATTAGATAAATGTATTAATTATTGATTATTAGCCATTACATGAAAATAATGACCAGCGTATCTGTATCTGACCTCATTTTTATATAGATGCACCACTACTGCTCATTAATGAAGATTTGTACTGTTCTAAATGACCAAATACATTTCTTAAAGAAAACCTGGTGGGAAAAAGAAGCGAAAAGCCCTTCACCAAAAGAGCGTGTGAATTTAGAGACAAGATGCAATTACCTCATCAGACACTTTGAACCATTTCACCAATGCCATAAGCTTCTGTTTGATGTTGGGTTGCTGGATTTAAAAAACAAACACCTTGTTAGACAGAAAGCGGGGAGTCAAACGCAACTAGCAATGCAAAATAGCAAACAGACACAAATTAACCACGTATCTGGTTGAGCAACAGCAGGGCACAAAAATAGCAGCAAGCAGAGAAGGGGGAAAAAAGCTGTCACAACAAGCACAGAGCGCTGGCGAAGGCTTGTCAGCTAGAAGTCGAAGCACATAGGAACACAAAACAGACTTCTGAAGGCATCTGAGAGGATGAAGCAGATCACGTTAATGTGCTCAGAAGCCCCATCCCAAGAGTTTCTATGTGATCGCAAGAATTGCAGCAGCTCATATTGCAATCACTGCTACATCTACAGAATAGTTGCCCCAGGGAGAAATGTGCAGTTGTTCAGCCTGACAAAGCCTGAGTCAACATGGAGACAGAACGCTGGTCTGGTTCTCTGAGGTCTGTTTTATAATTCTGGACAGATCACTTACGTCACTTACGTTAGCTCTGGTGATGGAGGCTGTGGAGGGGAGTTTACGACGAGGTTTCTTTTTCCTCAGTTCATCCTCGTCGTCGTAGAGGTACTGCCCAAAAGGGACAAACAATCTTTAAAACCACCTCAAAAACCTTATTTGAATACAATAACAGTTCATAGTAACTTTTTTTTTTGGACAGTGATTAAAAAAATATGTATTTACTTAATTACATTATGTGCCAATTAATACATCTAAATAATAATAATTTAAAGTCATTATTGTGTTAAATGAGAAAAGCATCAAATAGACACGACAAAAAGTAGCTTTAGAAAGAAATATTTTATTTGATTCAATATAGAATTTATTATACAAACTTTTAGGCTACAAACTATTGCCAAAATATGAAAATTATTTTTTTCAATGAAATTATACTCTAAATAAAAAACTTAAATTGCCAGTAGGTGGCAGTTAATGTCTAAATGAATAAGTCATTGAATCATTCATTTGTTCAATTCGTTCAAAAAGTAGATTCATTCAGAAACGCTGTGTGGTTCAGAGATGCACAACAGTTCTGCGCTGAGTTTATAGGTAATATGTTAGTTGGCAAAGCTTATCAAAAACAGACAATATTGTCAAAAATATAACACAATATTAACTTCTTTCAGGTTTGAAACTACCTAAGGATGAGTAAATGATGACAGAATTTTTGTTTTCG
Organism: Meda fulgida; assembly: GCA_030578275.1. Lineage (NCBI taxonomy): Eukaryota > Metazoa > Chordata > Actinopteri > Cypriniformes > Leuciscidae > Meda > Meda fulgida. The sequence goes on along the minus strand of CM060636.1, from coordinate 16,421,509 downwards.
GTTCAACTTATCTATTATACTAATACTTTCATTTTTGCTTCCTATATTTCCTCTCTTTTGCTAGAGGATCTTCACACCAATTAATAAGCTCTTACACCTCTTATCTCAAAAAAATCTATACAAAGACCATGCAGTGCGTTTCTTAAGTGATCTGACTTCAACAGATTCACTTCGGTCTCTGAGCACAGACGTAATTCACTAAACCGGAAATAGGCAAGATACCTGAACATAAAAATCAATCAGTTCAATCTCACAGGCCTTACCTGCCCCTGTAGAGGATCATCACTGCCGTCCTGCTCTGATGAATAGCTTTCCTCCTCTTCCTCAGAGTAATTATCAATGTCTGGAGAACGATCTGAAAGGCAGAAAATGGGAAGCATGCGAGTGATCAAACCAGAGCAGGCCTGACTAAAGAACTTACAGAAAGTGTTCTCAAAAGTAAAAGAGCAGCCTTGACCTCTTTTTGTAAATTCTCATTAGCTTGTTCAATTTGAAATACAGAGATCGACATGTACAACTCACCGGATAGCTTGGACTTTGGTCCCTCTGGGTCGATGGGCTGACTGGAGAGAGAATAGACCCTGATCTCAGCAACAGGCATCGGTGTGTCCTTCACCGTCGTGTGCAAGGACAACACCTGAGCACCTTCTGTAGGGTGCTGCATCACCTACACATGGGGGGAACAAAAGCCGTGCAGTAGCTTTAAAGACAAGGGAACAAACAACTAAACAAATCTGCTAAATGATTACACTGCAAATAAACTACAAAATGTTAGATTAGTTATGGTGCTCAAATGTAGATAAGTTTGCAGCTAAAAATATATAATAGATTGTTTGATCTGCTTTCGTGCTGATGACAGATATGCGTTTTAACATTTTATTCTGGTTTAATTTTGAGATTTTTATTATATTTTCTTTTTCTTGGTATAAAATGAATAATATTAATAATAATAATGTGAAATGATGTGGATGTGCTTTCAACAGTTAGTCATGTACTGAATCATAGTACAAATGCAAATGTCTTGGCATTTATTTGGGCATTAAATTACAGATACAAAATGACCTGTGTGGATTTTGGTGCATTAGTGAGAAGTTTCAGTACTGAGACTAAAGCACAGAAAGTCATTCTCTTAGCCCTCCTACAGCAGCTTCCATGTCTTATATGGTATTTTTTTAGAAGCATTTTTCCAATCTGTGCTTAAATGTGAGACTTCTTTCAAACAAGGAGTCTAGAATCACACAAAAATGTGGCCAAACTGGATTTTATGGGTTTTGCGGTTCCTCACCTCAGCCATATTTATCAGTCCTAGTGCGAGGGTCTTATAGCCCAGTATAGTGCGATTCTTGTACCTCTTGCGTCTCTGGAGCATAATCTGAAGCTTGTTGGCATCTCTCTTCAAAAAGTGTGGGTACTGAAGCCAATATGGAAGGAAAAAAGTACTGAAGAATGAACATTAATCTAATTGAATCCAATTCATTTAAACAGAAGGGTAGAGTCACTAAAGGACTTCCAATAAGTTTCATCAAAACAAAACCATAATATTAAATATGCAAATATCAAAGTAATAATCTCATTCTAAACACTCAAACACAGCTAACCTGAAGAGAGAAGGTCAGCTGAAGATCAGTCTCTGTAAGGCCAACAGAGGATAGCATGATTTCATTTGACCGCAAGATGCGTTTTGAGCCCTAAAGAGATATTTACAATCATTAGTTACCTAAAACATAGATTAAGCAGTTTTTTACCAACCAGAAAAAAAAAGTTTTTTTACCTGAAGTTTGACTGCAATGACCACCGATGTGAGATCCCTGTCCAGCTTCTTCAAAATCACTAATTTTTTAAGAGTTAGACTGAGAAGTCTACAAGAGAAAACAAGAGAGATGCACACGTTGTTCCGAGGACAAGTTGCTATGGCAGCTGAATGAATAATCTGTCCCCAAGCTGGTTTATCAAATTTACCATACAGAGTTGACATTTTGGCCTTAAATCCCAGATGCAATTTTGGCTGGCATTTCACCTAAAATTCTACACAACAATTGTGACCTTTTGTGCAGTGAGTGAGAAGTGCCATGATGGTTTTTAATATATGTCACTCTCAGTCACAATTACAAATCGAAATGTGCCTCTTCATATAATTAAAGGGAATGATATTTACTCGCCCTCATGGAGTTCCACACCTGTGTGCTGTTTTGTAGACTACTTACTATTATACCATGGTCTGGGTGAATACTCGATTCTGATTGGCTGCAGAGTGTCCATTAAAAAGTGATAGAGGACACCTAGTAAAGGAGTTCTGTAGCTGCAGCTTGGAGTAATGGGTGGGGTGTGGCAAAGGAGTTTCCTCCTGGCAACTGCGTTAGCCAATCAGCAATAACCATTGTTATCCGTCATTTCCTTTAGCTAAAAAAAAATCATCTTTTTATTTAGACCGAAAGAAGATGGCGGAGGTTATGCATGTATGCGATATCATAATTTGTTGTCCTCTTTGCTTTACATCTTTCAGCTTTGGTAATTATTGAATTGTTGTTGACTGACACATGTTACAGTGAGACGAGTTAATGACTGCATTTGCATTGAAGACTTCAGAGTCTGCGATTTGTATCGATGTCCGTTTTGTGCAATCAGTGTTTTTAGACCTTGTGAATATCACAAGATACATAGTCATTTGTATGCATCAGATGTGAGGGAGGAACACAAAGTGGAGTTTAAGCTCACCAGATGTGATGACTGTGGATTGCGGTACAAAAACACCACTGGATATTGTGCCAATGGAAAGAAGGGGGTCTTCACTGCGTTCTATTCAGATAGAGTTTGATGGCTTCTGTTCAACACAATCTCATAAAAGTGCGTATCTATACCACAAATGTTATTTCTTGTGCCATTTATATACCAAAAATGTGTTTTGCGTGCTTATGCTACGCACTGAAAACCCCTTGGTTAGGATTAAGGGTGTGGAGTGCGTGCATATTATACGACATAAAGTGCATATCATATGCATGCAAAAACTGTGTATCATATGCACGCAAAAAACTTTTTGGCGTATAAATGGCACGAGAAATAACATTTGTTGTATAGATGCGCAATTTCATGAGATCATGAATGAGTGAAGGAATGAGTTTTGACTTTAAACAAAAGCCTTTGATGACACATTCAATTGACATTTTAAAAAATTAATTGTTGAAAAATGACAACTGAATAAACATGACAACTGAATAAATGTTTTGTGGATAAATCGGTGTTTGTTTTGCTTAATTGATTAATGTAATTTAAAAGAAGGTTTAAACAGTTTTTACTTCTATTTTATAATTATATGGTGAGTGTTTGATCAAACATATTTGCCTCTATACAGCAAAATCATTTGCTGTAAAATTATTATAAAAATAACATTACTTTAGTTCGAATGTACTTTAAATGAAAGTAAAAAACTAGTGTGATTCTAATTGTCAGGAGACAATTTTATCTTTAAAATAATAACTTGATGACCTCATGTAACCAGCGCCATAAAAGGAGGTTTCGAAAGTAACGTACTTTTGAATGTATTCTCAATATCATTCTTGCTATTTTTACAGTGAAAGAAAGGTATTTCGTCTTGTATAATTATTTGTTGGCCAATAGTGATTACGTTTATTGCTCGCTTTTACGCGGATCAGGAAGCTTTCGAGTCCAATTGTAAAGACCTTATGGCACGCCCCATTCCTTTCCGACCTTATGGCACGCCCATTGCTCCAGCCTGCAGTTACCCCTACTTATCTGGTTCTGGAGAAACTGATTGTTTACCTTTCGAAATTAATAAATAAATGCGCTGGCTACATCAGCTGTGAGTAACCATAGCAACAGGCAGTCAAAGTATCCGTTTACAATTCTATTGTATCAAAACAAACATCTAGTTAGCCGTTATACACCTAAACATAGCCTACTAATACATCAATGAGCGACTTCGGTATTTCTTTTAACCTTTTTGGAGAATTTGACAACTTTGATGACTGGGAATGCTGCTGAAGAAAGAAAAAATGTAAATAAAACGGAGAAACGAAACAAGGAGATAACACCGGAAGAATTGAATTAAATAGAAGACGAAAAAGATGAGATCAACACAAAAAAACCCCGAAATGGTCAGTAACTACACTCAGAGACTTAATTGTTCAAAAAGGAATGGAATCCAGCTTTGAAAAATACACCGCCGACGCTCTGAATGAGACCCTGTGAGAGTTAACGTTAGCTAGCAGCTGCTAAACTGTAACGTTAGAGTTCTACGAGCTGAGCGGACTATCAATATCTCCAGTTGCTAAATAAACCGTCGGGCGTATAACCAGGGAAACCAAGTTATTGTTTGTAAAAACTTTATATTTCGATTGTAAAAAATAATTAAAATATAAACTAATGTTTTAAAAATGTGTTATTTGGCAAGTGACGATGGTAGGTTAATGCCCTTCGAGGTGTCCATCTAGGTATTAATGGACCTCGGCGGAGGCAACCGTCCTCCGCGCATCACGCCTCGCCGTCGTCCATTATATATCTGACAATCGACACCTATATATTTGACAATCGACACCTCGTTGGGCATTAACCCTTCATGTTTTACTTGATTTTCTCTGTGGAACACAAAATGAGAATTGATTTGTTTACACACAGATCTTTTCCCATAGTGCCTTTGTTTGTCTAACTAAAAAATATACCCTTTTGTTTTGAGCCTTTTTTGTCCCTTTTTGAGCTTGACGTAATTATGAACGGTCAATTAAGAAGTGATTCCTTAACATTCTACTTTAGTTCTTCACAGAAAACTACCAACATGTACATATACATGTTTGCATCAATATGAGGGTGATTAAACGATGGCAAATAGTTTATGACAAAAAATGAACAATATAAAATACATGTAGCCTACAGAAAACAAACATGACTTCAATACCCTGCTAGCGATCTAAGGACAGCTAATAATGGATACTGGAATGAAAATAATTTCCAAGTTAATTTCTCCACTCCACGTGACACAGAACATCTGAAGTAAACTCTTTTTTGTAACAGACAAGGAATGCAATGTCCCAAAAACGGGGTTGTCCTCTGATACATCTCCACAAGGTGTGCTGAGATGTTTTTGGCCTGAAGTCAAAAACACTGCATTGGTGATATTAAACTCAGGTAATAAATCTTATAGTGACACAGCACTCAGGCTCTTGGCTCATTCAGTTTCTTCGACAGGTTGTATTTTTACAGAATGACAGATCATTGTCATAACATTGTAAGGAATTACATATCTAAACCAATATGAAGACTAAGATAAAAGTAACATTATAAAAACTGAAATACAATAATGAAAATTTATAGTTATATTCACACACACACACATATATATATATATATACCTTTATTTGCCTAGCTGTGTGTCATGGAGCATTGTTCTAGCTGTGGGGAAACCCATTCTTCGAGTTGGGGAACATCATCAGAGCCAAAGGAAGCAAGATTTTCTACCAGGATAACCTTCCTCTGCTTGTCCTCTAATGGTTAGACAGAGACCTAGAGAGGCCTACAACCTACCGTTTCTGGCACCCACTGTGAAATTCGTCTGGAATCGGGCAGATCCGTCTTTGTGAAGGACGCGTGATTCAAGCCATGTACAAGGTTATCCTGGAAGAAAACTTTATTCCTTCTGCTCTGACAATGTTCCCCAACTCAGAGCTAGACCACTAGATCAAGAACCTGCCAATGCCAAACTCTAGATCTGAACCCCAGTAAAAACCTCTGGAATGTGATCAAGTGGAAGGACACAATGTCACAAGCCATCAAACAAAGCCAAGCTGCTTGAATTTGTGTGCCAGGAGTGGCATAAAGTCACCCAATAGCAACGTGAAAGACTGGTAGAGAGCATGCCAAGACACATAAAAGCTGTGACTGGAAATCAGGGTTATTCCACTAAATATTGATTTCTGACACTCTTCCTAAATTAAAAACATCTGTACCGTGTGTTTAAAATTGAATATAAACTCGTTTTCTTTGCATTAATCAAGGTCTGAAAACATAGCATCTTTTTGGTTATTTTGACCAGTTGTTCTTTTCTGCAAATACATGCTCTAAATGGCAATGTTTTTACTTAAAATTTAAAAGAAATGTTGTCAGTATAGAATAAAACAAAAATGATAGCTTTACCCAAACACAGACCCATAAATAGTAAGTCCAGAGAAACAGCTAATTTTGCAGTGGTCTCTTAATTTTTTTTCCAGAGCTGTGTATTTGAATCCAGTAACTACATTTGTGTATAATACAATTATGTATCTTCACTTTCAATCTGTTTTTGTTTCTAAGCTACAGATGACGTTCAATGCCCTTGCATTACGTAAAAGCAACATCAAGAAAAGACATTAATATATGATAGCAGCTTGAGCCCAATCCGCTCTTCAAAGTGAACTATATTGAACGTGACTAATTCACTTACAAGTCTGTCCCTGTGCATTAGAGTGTAACTCTAGAGCACAGAGGTAATGGAATTGGGAGAGGAGGGGAGAATTGGGAACACATCTCACCTTTCAATGATCATCTGCAAGGCACAATATGCTACATCATCCATTTAGAGTTTACATTCAGCAGTACTGATGTATTTTAATGGAAAGTACAAAGTAATAAGTATAATGGCTAAAAGAGTCTCAAAAGCCTTTGAAAGCATTATGGAGGCAATGTCATAGAAAGAGACTAGTTTAAAAAAATTCTTCATATTTGAGTAATACTCTTTATTCTATGTCTGTCACTCCAATTCTGCTTTTCTTCTCTACTGGCCACTTAAACAGTCGGCCTTTTTGCATCTTCATGGACATTTTTTTATTCCACTCCCTGCATAAATAATCACAAATCCCCTCCTCTTTATTTCCATATTACAATCCCTTTATGGAAGTAATGAGGCTGAATATTGGTGAATACAGCAAATACATCCATGTTACTGCAAGTATTATACAAAAGAGATGCATTGTTTTGTTTTTAAACAACTCTTTTTGCACTAGTTTTCACTCCGGCAACCACCTCGGATGACATTTTCAATTTAAGGATGGCTCCAAATTACGTGTTGATTTTAACGGACTGCTTACTTTCAGTACACTTTTTATGACTAGTGAGTAACAGGAATAGGTTAGAGCACAAAGCAAAAAGATCAGCAGTCAGTATCAGTCAGTATCAGCTACTGTCAAAAGCCAGGGGTTTTCAACCAGGGGCCCTCTAGGGGTGCATACAGTATATCATAACATTTCAATCAATTTGAAATGATTTTGCAGCTTGTGCAGCATTCATATTCAACATACATTTCATTTGATATTTATTCACTTAGCAGACACTTTTAGAGTGACTTGCAAATAAATAAATGTAAGCTACTAATATACGTTAAGTAGGCTAATACAACTTTCTTTCTGATAAAATATAAAAACAAGACATTAACGTACTGGAATATAGACTAGGAGAAACGGCTAGTATCTAATGAATGAGCCTTGACTAAATATAGCCTATAGTGCAATTAAACTAAATAGGCAACTGTTATCTATTGGCAGTTGCAAGTGAACTTAACGAATTTCTCAATAGTAATTTAAAAATAGGCCAAGTAAGTAACAAATATGCATATATTTATATAGTAGGCTATATATAGGCCTATATATGTTGAAACGGCTTTGCAGAGTCTCTGGGACTGGGTGTGTGAAGTTGAAAGCCCCCTTGTCTAAAGTAAGAAACCACTTTCATGTGATCTCCAGCAGCGTGATCGGGATTAACCATTTACTCGGATACAAAGTAGCTCTATCGGTGGCTGTACAAAAAAAAGTGCATATGTCTACTAGTGAGAAGCGGCATACCTGGGCACACAGCTGGGAGAGGAGCTGTCAATCTCCCATGTCGCGAACAGGTTCATCTGAACCGGGCGACCCGAAGAAATCGTGACCGTCCTGAGATGCTGCAGGTGTGGAGACGGAGCTCCCGCTCGCTGCTGCTGCTGCGGAAGACCTCCACGCTCCGACATGCTGAAGGAAGTATCGGGATCTGTGTGTGCTGCCACTGGACTCGCTCGTGCCTGTAATCTTTTTGAATGATGATGATGACACGTTCATGGCTCGAGCCTCTTAACGTTCCCGCCTCCGCTTAGCGGTGGATTCATATAAGACTTCACTCAGTTGCTGCTGCGGTTAGTGCTTCTCCGACTTGTGATCAATAGAGCGTTTAAACCAGCAGCAGGAAGCGGAAATCTCTTATTTAAAAACATATAGGCTAGTAAAGCAACGCCTCTCGTTAAAGACGCACCTAGCCTACTTCAAGCTAGTGACGCGACGGAAAAAAACTGAACGGGTCTCTTGTTCTTTTTAGAGTAGGCTACTATAGAGCATTAGGTCCACTACTATTAAAGTCAGCTATTCGAAATAAGAAACAAAAACATAAACTTGTTTTCTGACTTTTTTAAAAGAAATATCACTAGCCGGTCACTAGCGGTCTGCTGTTTGTCATATTAGCACAATAGTAGTCAATATCTACCTTTCAATGGGCATTAGCTGCATGTGTCTGAAAAATGCTTATTTTCAGCTTCACGAATACTAGGCTATCCTGTAAACCAGGTGGTTTGCTGGTCTTAGATGACCTGGTTAGACTAGTCTGTTGACTGATTTTGGCCACTTGCGAAAATCAACTAATCATCTTAAATATTTAAGAAATGACAGACAATATTAAGTTCTGTGGGAAAGTTTATACTGACCTATAAGGCCCTAAACGGTTTAGCTCCTGTCTTGTGTATTTAATGATCATATCGCACTACAATCCATTAACGCTCATTAAGGTCACAAAACTCTGGACTTCTGGTAGGCTACATATCTAAGTCCACTAAAGGAGGGAGAGCGTTTTCGCATTTGGCTCCTAAGCCTTCCTGATAATGTTTGTGGCTCAGACTCTCCCAGTTTAAATCTAGATTAAAGACATCTCTTTAGCCATAATGCATCTCATAACCTTGTATTCCAGTTATATCAGATCAAATGCACATGATTATCTTTGCTTGAAATGTTATGAACAGCAGCTATGCTAATTCCATTCTATTTGCTTTTCTGTTTTATCTCAGGATGCCCATAGAGGTGAGCTCCAGTTTGGATCCGGCCTTCTTAAAGACTTCAGATGACCCAACACCTGTGAAGAGACGACTCGAGAGGACTCAAACTCCTACGAGGGCTCAAGATGACACAAACTCTGAATCAACATGCGCCAATGCTACATTTTCTATATTGTAATCATTATGTTCACAGCTTGTAATAATTACTTCAATGAGCTCATTGTTTCTGCCTAAAATTAATACATTGTTAGCTAACTGCACGATTTATGTTCTTTTATGAAATGCATTAGGCTACTTGGACACAGTCTCCTCTGGTAACAGATCACTCTATATTGTAATAGACATGCATTTTCTGTAAAGCTGCTTTGAAACGATATGTATACGGCCTATTGTGAAAAGTGCTATACAAATAAATGTGAATTGAATCAAGTCATAATAATAAGCTCTAATCTCACTCTCTTACTGTCTTTCTATCTATCTATTTTTAAAACGCAACCCACTTGAATCTATTATAGTGGCAGCACCTAAAACACTGCAGCCACCCACACTGGCACCATTTGTAGTTTATCTCTCCCTGACAGATTGGAGCCATGAAAGAAGTGATTTCATGACATCAAGTCCTGAAACATGCAGACTGCCAAGGATTAATCAAAAAGAGCCCAGAGTTTCTTACACGTTCTACATTTTAATCTTTTCGGATAAAGCTGAACCTAAATGTTATAATGTCTGCTCGATTTTAAGGACTGTGCTTTTACTAAACTCGTGCTACACATTCCCACTTCCAATACATACTTTGATAGGAATTCAGGATGCATGACAAGCAAATTCAAGAACAAAATAGTATTGAGTAAAGTACATGTTTGTTTTAGTCTCTTCTGATCTGATCTCTCATTTACACTGTAATCAGACACCATAGTTCCCAGACAAACAAACACATATAGAATGTTGCTGTTGACACAAAATATCTAGCTCTGGAGACTACAGAAAATCCCAGGGCTTTCCATCAAAAGAAAAATATTCTTCTGATTCTCTCTATAGGTTGTGCAATGTTTTAAACCACAAATCAAATGGCAATCACATTATTACAGCTCGTTGGTGCCCCCTTTTGGGCATTATGTAACAATTAAATGTAATATTCCAAACTAGTAGGCATTTTATGGCGCCCAGTTTCATATTCTCGGTAGACCTATAAGTTGCTTGACTCTTGCTTTAAATTATGAAGCACAATAAAGATACATAATTTATAAAACTGCCCAGCAGCCCTACAGCAGCACTCTTGTTCCCTAGAACCTTTAAAAAAAACGCCAGTATTTACCTGCATTCGCCTGTAGATGGTAGTACTTCCACATTAGATTTTAGTTTGTTACCGCAGTCACTAAATCTGCGAAATCTGCTCATGTACAATGGGTTTAAATAATCATTTAAAATCTTCTTTTTTCTTCTTCTTCTTCAAATTAATGGGTTTTTGCATATAGCGCAGTAACGATGTTGCCACGTGTAATCTGTTACTTTTGTCTACGTTCGCAGGATGGACCACCAATCACGTTTGGCTTTTCAATAAGCTTATAAAAAATCTGTTATTTCAGGTGATGTCATGTACCGGTCCCTGTAATACGTTGACTAAAATATTAATGTGCAAATAATAACCTGCAAATGTCTCCATCACCCTTGCGCCCTCTAGAGGAAAATAACTGCTTGTCTCAAAGTAAATAACATTCGGAACCACACGCGTGCACGCGCTCCGCACTGCAGTCTTTACAGCAGCATTTACACGCTGGGACAAGCCTAACATGGTGTGCTGAATTAATTAAACAGAACCTCATTGCAAGGACAATCATATCAGGATTTTTAAGAGTGCTGTTTTAAGGTAAGGTACAATAATTGTACACTTGAAGCCTAAACTGAAAAGTATGTCTCTTGTCGTTGTCAAATGTTTTTACTCTCTTCATAAGTGGTTGTCAACAACAGGCTGTATATATTTAACCACCAACCATATAAATATGAGTGGAAGGATTTCTTCCCCTGATTTTTCATTCCAGTTCAGTTTTTACATTACATCTGCTTCTAAATAATTACATTTTGGGGGTAGATATGATAATAAATAAATCAATAAATAATAAATAAGTGGCTTCTATGATTGATCAAAGCGATAAACTTTGGATTTAGACTGTTGTAAAATAAGGAATAGTGAATTTGATGTGAAAGTGATGTGATGTAGCAGTGATCCATTTTTTTTTTTTTTTTTTTTTTTGAGTGACAGTTCTTTCCTGGATGGAGCAAATTTGTGCCATGGGAATCGCTGCTCGTTTGAGGAGTGAATGGGATCGAAATGAGGGATTTGGTCAGAACCATAAGGCCCTGAAGTTTTTGGGCCAAGATTTTGAATACTTGCGTGACCACTGCCTTCAGAGTGGATGTCTATTTGAGGATGAAACATTCCCAGCCCAGCAGTCTTCATTAGGATTCAAAGAGCTGGGCCCCGGCTCTGCCAAAACCAAAGGTGTTCGCTGGATGAGGCCGACGGTGAGAATATTAGAATAAACTGGGAGTCTGTAGTGTGGGCCAGTATTTCAACCATAGCAAGATCAAAAACCTAATATGTATACATAAATTATGCAAAGTATTTGCTCACATACTGGGCTTTAATATTCTAAAGCACTTTTTACTTGCAAAATACAGGAAAAAGATAACACTGGTTGATCAATTAACCAACTATTTATCTTTCAATAAGCAGAGATATTCCAGTCATTTGTATGCCCTGTCTGACCCATAGGTCTTCTCCTCTATGTACCCCAGGATTTCTGCACTGATCCACACTTTATCGTAGATGGGGCCACTCGCACAGATATCTGCCAAGGAGCTCTAGGTAAAACAAGCATCTACTAACAGAATAAAATCAATGAAGAACTCAAAAACATGGCATGGATGCTTTCCTGCCAATTAACTCACAAGAAAGTGCATGTTTTTGCCAGTGATAACGTTGCTGCAGCAGCAATGAAGCATGTTTCTGTTTAGAAGCATCTGTTTCTCTACACTTGTTTTTTTTTTTCTTTCAATATATTGATTGTAGGAGATTGTTGGCTGCTGGCAGCCATTGCGTGCCTCACCCTCAATGAGCCCTTGCTGCATCGGGTGGTGCCTCATGGCCAGAGCTTCCATCAACAATATGCTGGAATCTTTCACTTCCAGGTACTGAGCAGTGTACATTCAGATTTAAAAAAAAATAAATATATATATATATATATATATATAATTACAATTATATATGATCGTATGACCAGCCAAATTGCTCTTTAAATTACGATTAAAATTTAATTATATTTTACAATTACCTATAAAAGAGAGACATCATTTAGAGGTAATCTATACACTTAGTCACACAAGAAAATGAATATTTTACAATTATTTGAGTAAATACATTTAGAACCCGTTAGTTAATCCTCTGACACATTTCCCGAGCCCTGGTTTTTGTGAAATATCCCAAACATTTCCTTCCTTCCAATGCAGCGTGTAAACTGATCGGTTCCCCTTCCATTTGATTCTCCATAGCTCAGCAGATCTACTTTAAGCCACAGTCCCTAAAACCTCAGCCCACCCTGTCTGCTGCAGTGACTATATATATAAGCCTCACCCAGAAAATGAAATGGCCACATCTCTGACTCCCCTCTGCCAAATTCCCCTTCGGTTGTCCAGCCAGGAGCCATTTAGGCTCAGTCACTCAGTGAATGCTTGTAATGTTCAGAGCATTAGTGCTGCAGAGAGACCTGGGGCCTCATGTATAAACGTTGCGTACGCACAAAATGGGCATAGAAATATGCGTACGCATTTTTCCAATCAAATATCGGGATTTATAAAAAAAAAAAAAAACTTGGCGTAAATAAGTGCGTACCATTAGGATGCTCTTGACTGTGTGTACGCACTCTTTTAGAAGAGTATGTGTTTTGGCGACACCAACTGGCCCAAATAGCAATAACAATTTAAAATGAAAAACTTCTAAATTATCCTATTACATCACCCAATAAATCAAATTGCATCAACCTGAATTATCATTATCAGCATTCTTAACCAGGTGCAAATACTATTTTTCACCGATGGTGAGCTGGATCTAAATGTCTTTTTGGTCACTTTCAGACACAAAATCGAAAGAAAATTAAACATATACAGAAAGATAATACAAATATAATTTCACTCACCAAGCCTGTCACTTGAAGCAATTATCCATCCCTTCTTAAATGTCCGCGCCAGCGAGCGCGTTGGGCCGTTTAGTGAAACTGACGCAAATAACAGTTTAAATAAATAAAATAGTTATTTAAACTATGTTTTACTTCTGATATAAACACTTAGATTAAATATGCCATTCAAATTAATGGAGTTAAACATTTAAACATGAAATCATTACTGAGAAGTTACAACATTTTTTATATTCAATCAATATTTTTGTTGTGGATGCGATGTTTTTGAACACTTTTCCTGTGGCGTGCTGTTTTAATGTTTTAACCACAGAGATAATTGCTTATCATGATAATACCAGATTGTCTGAGAAAATAGTTTCGTGCAAATAATGCCCAAGGCCTATCTGTTTCCATTAAAAATATAAATCAATTAAAAATACTTGGCCAGTGGAAAAGATTGAGAAAAACTTTCTCTGAAATGTAGCCTATTTGACACTATTTTATTTATGTATTAAAAAACAAGGCAAGGATAGGCAACTACTTGATTTGTATTAATGCAATGTGTCTTGTACCGTTAAACGTTATCACGTGGATGAATAGTCATATGCAAATGATATGCAGATGAGGATATGCATAGTAAAACTAGGTGTTGTGAGCTCCATATATGGTTATTTTGGGGTGGAGACGCACGTGTGCGCAATCTTCCGCTGACTGGGATTTATAAAGTGAATTCTGCGCAGGTTCTGGCGTGCGCACGGTTTTATAAGTCTGAATATTTTTTTGCGTACGCCATTTTTGACTTTCGGGCGCACGTACACTTTTAGTAAGGATTCTACGCACAGTTTTATAAATGAGGCCCCTGGAGTACAGCCAGCAGCACCTACTGTACTGATGTTTACATAGAGAGAAAAATGAACAAAGATGTTAATTATCTTTTTTTTTTTTTTAAACAAATGTTTAATAATATACACTAACACTACCAGTCTCTTCTGCTCACCAAGTCTGCATTTATTTGATAAAAATATAGTAAAACACTAATACTGTGAAATATTATTACAATTTTATAATTATTTTAAAATGTAATTTATTCTGTGATGGCAAAGCTGAAGTTTCAGCATGTCCAGTCCTCAGTGTCACATGATTCTTCAGAAATCATTCTAAGGATTATTTGATGAATAGAAAGTTTAAAAGAAATAGAAATCTTTTGTAACATTATAAAATCATAAAAATCATAATAAGCTCAAAAATGTTAATAGTGTGTGTGTGTGTGTGTGTGTGTGTGTGTACGTGCGTGCGTGCGTGCGTGCGTGCGTGCGTGCGTGCGTGCGTGCGTGCGTGAGTATAATAACATCTTATTGCTTTTAACAGTTTTTTGCTCCAGCAAATTTGTCCCCACCCATCCCTCCATTGTTTGCACTGGTTAATGCTGCATTCATGTCATGTCAGTATTATCAGAATTGTGTGTTCCTGACTAGTAAAAAAACATTCACGTCTTCGTCAGACTCGTAATTACAAGTTGGAAAGTTGTAAAATCACTAATTGTCATCAATGTCAGACATAGATGCATTTAAGCATTGTGAACATTTGCACAGAAACAAATCTAGAGTAAGAGGATGTCAAAGCTTCAGAGTAGACTCTGATTTCTTTTTGGCATTCTTTTAATTATAATAATTGTGACATGATGTGAGCGCAGCATTAAAACCAATATGTTTACTGCTGTGTTTTCTAGTTTTGGCAGTTTGGGGACTGGGTGGACGTGGTTATTGACGACCGGCTGCCTGTCAGAGATGGGAAGCTACTTTTCGTCCACTCAGCCGAGGGAGCAGAGTTCTGGAGCGCCCTGGTAGAGAAGGCTTATGCAAAGTAAGGCCTCAGTCATACACTTTCACAGGTAGACTTCAGATCAGGATCTTGTTTGGTTGTGTAATGCGTTTGTTGTTATGAATGTGACAGGTTGAACGGCTGCTACGAGGCTCTTTCCGGAGGCAGCACGTCTGAGGGGTTTGAGGACTTCACCGGTGGAGTGACAGAGATGTATGAGCTGAAAAAAGCTCCAGCCAACCTCTTCAGCATCATCAGAAGAGCTGTGGAGAGAGGCTCCCTGATGGGCTGCTCGATAGATGTAATGCTCAGGAACAACATAACCATTAGCAAATCAGTCTGTAATATCTGGAGGGAAACCTTTTCCCAGTCATCTAAATGGCACAAATTGTCCCAATCAACCTGAATTCAAATACATAAAAGACATAAAATATTATTCCATTTCAAGCTTTTTCATCATCATCATGAGTCGAGCTGGGCTACATGACTGTTTGAATGACTGTCAATGGAGAGAAATGCTTTAGATAGTGTAATTTCAGCATCTACCAGCAGAGGCCATGCTAACCTAACTTTAGATTCTCATATTTAGATTGTTATTTATATATTCAAAAGTACTCAACTTTATTTTATTTCCACTTTCAGATTACAAGTTCCTTTGACATGGAGGCTATCACCTTTAAAAAGCTTGTGAAGGGTCACGCCTACTCCATTACAGGAGTGGAGGAGGTGAGTGTTGGATTTTGATTGACAAGAAACTCAACCAATCACAGACAACTCATCATTGGCAGCTGTAAATCTGTTGGCCTTGGCCAGGTGGAGTACAGAAGAAACCTCATAAAGCTGTTGCGCATCAGAAACCCTTGGGGAGAAGTGGAGTGGATGGGGCCATGGAGTGATGAGTGAGAAGAATGATGAGAAAATTATTCCTAAAATAATAATGAATAATGTCAGAAAGCTTTGCTGAATACTATCACCATCTGTGTCAATCCAGGTCAAAGGAATGGGGTGAAATCGACCCATCTGTCAGGTCCCGTCTGCACAACTGCCAAGAGGATGGAGAATTCTGGTACATATTTCTTGCAGTTTTTTTTTTAAACAATGGAATCTGTTCCTCACTTGCATATTACTTTTTAAATAGATAAACAGGAATATTAAACAGGAATAATTAATCGCTCAATATTGATGGCACCATTACAGCAATTTTTCAGTGTTAAAAACAACTTAAACTCAACAAGGACATCTATGGCATGTCATCCAAAATATGACACACTTAAAGGGATTCACCTAATTCACCCATAAAAGAAAATTCTACTCCCCTTGTGTCATTCCAAACCTTGACTTTCTTTCCTCTGCGGAACACAATAGAAGATATTTTGAAGAATGTTTCAGCTGTTTTTGTACATATAATGAAAGTCAATGGGGACTAAAACAACATTGACCCCACTGACTTTCGTTGTTTGGACAAAAAAAAAGCACTGAAACCTTTTTTTACTAAAATTTTAAGCTTTAAATATAAGTATTGTTCACTCCCACACACACAGGATGTCGTTCAGTGACTTCATGCGAGAGTTCAGCAGACTAGAGATCTGTAACCTGACAGCGGATGCGCTACAGAGCAGCGAGGTGAAGAAGTGGAACACGTCCCTGTATCCTGGTGAATGGAGAAGAGGAAGCACTGCTGGCGGCTGCAGGAATTATCCAGGCATGTTCTCTACGAAAGGATGCTTGTGAGCTGACATGAGTGACAGTGCTCTCACATTAAAGTCTGTTTCTCTCTACACAGCAACATTTTGGATCAATCCCCAGTTTAAAATAGTCTTGAAGGAACCAGATATTCAAAATCAAGATGAATGCACTTTTCTAGTGGCCCTGATGCAGAAGAATCGCAGAAAGTTACGTCGGGAGGGCAAAGACATGGAAACAATTGGATTTGCCATTTATGAGGTAGAAAACTCATTTTGATATGGGCATAAGTAGCTAAATAGATTTGATTAATTGCTGAAGAATCAATCAGCTTTAAGGAATAAACTCTTGTTTCGTTAAATATATTTCCATGTAATAGAGGAGACTGGGGCAAGTTGTCACATATGCTTTACCTCACAATCTATGAGGCTTTCATTTATTTTTTATAGAGAAAGTCAACCTTAAAAAACTTTATTTCTGAATCTTACA
Source organism: Meda fulgida (assembly GCA_030578275.1). Classification (NCBI taxonomy): domain Eukaryota; kingdom Metazoa; phylum Chordata; class Actinopteri; order Cypriniformes; family Leuciscidae; genus Meda; species Meda fulgida. The sequence continues at coordinate 16,404,289 of CM060636.1, read as the reverse complement.
GGTCCCTAAAGAGGTACGAGATCAGCATTGTTTAACATAGGTAAACCATTTGTTATCAGTGCCTAAACTGCAGATTGATTCTTAGTTTAGATAGCGTAACACGGAGAGATCCTGCACATGGTCCGATAGCTGATGATATGTGTGTAGTGATATGAATCTCCTCCCCTTGTCAGTATCTGGGCAGGGTGGGTGTGCATTTGAAGCGTGATTTTTTCCTCACCCACACGTCCAGCGCCCGTTCCGAGCTCTACATCAACCTTCGAGAGGTGAGCTCGCGCTTCTGCCTGCCAGCAGGAGAATATATCATCGTCCCCTCCACTTTTGAGCCCCAGAAAGAAGGAGACTTTGTGCTGAGGGTCTTTTCAGAAAAGGCTGCTGACTCCCAGTGAGTGACCATTTGAGAAAAAAATGTTCATGTAATGTTTTTTTTCTCCAAATGAAGCAATAATATACAGTATATTCAGATTCAGAATGGTTGTAAAATAACAGAATTTGTTTAATATAATATGTTTAATAGAGCAGTAATAAATATTTGAAATGGTTATAAATACAAAGAATTAAACATCAATGGTGCCTTCACACACATGCAAGTCTGTTCTGTTTGCACTAATGCACCTCATACCATGACAGATGCTGATGAAAGTATGGACTGTCCCTTAAAACTTGTGACAACAGTTTTTCAAAGTGCTCCTGAGCTCATGTGATTATACATTTGTGATTATTGCATTTAACAGAAGTTTCCCTGAATCTTTTCACAATATAATTGTTTGACAATTCTGTCATGAAATTTGTCACAAAGTGGCGAGCCATGACCCATCTTTCTTGTGGATGGTTCTGAGAGAAAATTAAATTGAGTTATTTCACTATAGGGAGCTAGATGATGAAGTTTCAGCAGATGTACCAGAGGAGGTGAGTTTCCCTGTGAAATGTTTTTAACAATACTACACATAGATGAATACTGGGAAGTTTGCTGCTAATGAATGTGTTGTTTCTATGGCAGCCTGCACTCCAGGAGAGTGACATTGACGCAGGCTTTAAGGCACTTTTTGCAAAGTTGGCAGGGCCGGTAAGACAGCAGGAAGTGGTGTTAATGGGTTGCTGTTATGCTCAATAGCTTCATTGACTTGCTCACTTTGTTCTACAGGAAATGGAGATCAATGTGTCCAAACTCCAGATGATTCTGAACCGGGTGGTTGGCAAACGTGAGTGTTAATGGACACTTAACGCATATTTCAGTTTTCACAATTAGTGCTGTGCTAATTGACAATTATGTCACATATGCTGTGAATAAAGCCAAGGTCATATTTAACCTTGTATATTCCCTGAAAGGAGGCAACTGAAGTATAAAATGACCTTATTTCTGGTTCTTCTTACAGATAAAGATATAAAAACTGACGGATTTGGCAAAGAGGCCTGTCGAGCCATGATAAATCTTATGGATGTATCCTTTAAATACATTTATGAATATTAGCATTTGCGGATCACTCTGAAGGCATGTGAATAGTATGCATTAAAGTCTTGGAACAAACCTTGACCTGCTATAAAGACAACTGGTGTTGGAAAACTGGGACTGACAGACTTCCATGTGCTCTGGGAGAAGATCAGACGATATCTTGTCAGTGGCTACGTTTTATGCTTATTTTATGGTGTATGTATGTATGAAGTATTAGACATGCTTTACCATTCAAAAGATTGGGGTTGGGAAATGTAAAAAAAAAAAAAAAGTTTTATTAAAGACCCCCTGTGGTGAAAATCAAGTTTTTAATGTTGTCTATGTGGTGTTGTCTTTAAGACAAACCATGTGCAAATTCATAAATCAACATCATTGATGAGTATTTTCTATTTTCTAAAACAGCAGTGGAAAAAAAAAGTCTCAAACTACGTTTCTTACGTCACAAACTACTTTGTAACCAATCCAGTCAACGTGCGGGCGGGCTTTAGCATTTCATTAACTGCTGTAAAGCAGTGGAGTCTCAGTCTCTGTTGATCAGAAAAATCTAAACGATGTATATTACAATGTTATGATGAGGAACTATAGCCTATAGTATGAAAAATCTAAATAATGTATATTACGATGTTATGATAATATATATTTTTTTTAAATCTTACCATCCCCAAACTTTTGAATGGTAGTGTAGATCTTGACAGTATTTTTTCTTTTCTTCAATAAATAATTAGGCTGTGTTTAGGAAGTTTGACTTGGACAAGTCTGGCACAATGAGCTCTTATGAAATGCGTCTGGCATTAGAATCAGCAGGTATCTGCCACATCCAACTCTTTAAAAAGCACATCTATAATTACTGTGGCAAATTATGCTTATGATGATATTTTGGTTTTTATGCTTCAATAAGGCTTCAAGTTAACCAACAACCTGTTCCAGCTGATAATCCTGCGCTATGCAAAGGCAGACCTCAATGTGGACTTCGACAACTTTGTGGCCTGTCTGATCCGCCTGGAGACTATGTTCAGTAAGTGTGCCAAGTAGAAAACTCAATTTTTGATGATCATTTTCACAGTGAATTTACTATAACCCATCAAAACTCAGAAGGACTAGATGTGTTGAGAGTTCACATTTATTCCAACAGAAACTTTTAAAACAATGGATGCTGATGAGGATGGTTTGGTATGTTTCAGCTTCTCCCAGGTTGGTCTAAACTGGTCATTATTAATGAGAACGTCAAAAAGCAAATGTCTCTCTGTGGCTCAGTAATATATGTGTGCAACATTTCTCTCCCTCTTGTTTTTTCCCTGTCTTCTTGTAGTGGATCACCCTCACTATGTTTGCTTAGATGGATGTTCCTTGTCCTCTCTGCTTCCTCAGTCCCAAATCTTCTTTACTACATGCCTCATGTAACCTCAGTTGCTTTAATGAAGCGGGTGACTGACCTGCCACTCATACTATCAGCAGTAAATGGCAACATGCACGATTTAGGAAAGGAAAGCAAATATTGAGATGCAATAGCTAATAGAATATACTCAGAAAAAGCAGTGAACCTGATTTTTTGTTTACACTACTGTTCAAAGGTTTAAGGCCAACAAGGATAAATGAAATGGATCAAAAGGGACAGTTCAGAAATGTATGTTACATAATGTTAAGAGTTTCTATTTCAGATAAATGCTGTTCTTTTGAACTATGACTCATCAAAGAATCCTGAAAAAAAAATGTTTCCTCAAAAATATTAGGAAGCACAAATGTTTTCAACATTATAATAATAAATGTTTAAGTAATGATGCTGAAAATTCAGCTTTGCCATCACAGGAGTTGATTACATTTTGTACATTAAAATAGAAAACAGTTAATTTAAATTGTAATAATATTTTACAATATTACCTGTTTTTATTGTATTTTTGATTCAATAATTGAAGCCTTGGTGAGCAGAAGAGACTTCTTGCAAAAACAGCTGACCAACCCCAAACTTTTGAACGGTAGTGTAATAAAGTTTACAAGCATGCAAGAAATATCTAGGCAAAACTTAAAAGTATCTGAGCCAAAGAGAACGTTTGTACTTATGCCAATGACTAGTCTGAGTAAAAAGTTTAGACCATAACTGTGAAATAGAGTGCAACAGTTGGGTTTCAGGAAGTAGAAACTCCATTCAATTTCTCTATAGGAAATTGATTTTTAATGATAACTTATAAACCTTTAAACAGCCGTAAGGTCTGTTCCCACCAAGAACGATAACTATAATAAGGATAACTATAGCGTCCACACCAGCAGATGATATCGTTCTGCTTATTACAAGCACGTGCTTGTCTGACACTTAAAATGCTCATTCAGAGTTCACACCATAGCTATAACGGCACAGAGAATCGATATTGATGGATTCTGACTGTCTGTCAATGTTTTTATCGTTCATCAGCTGGATAAAATCGTTGTGAAAGTGATTCCAACGATATCGTTTCTCTCTGCCATTATCGTTATAGCTGTGGTGTGAACTCTGCTGTTCTTTAATCTTGAGAACGATTTTTATAACTATATATTTATAGTTATCATCCTTGGTGTGAACGGGCTGTTAGCCTGCATTATACTTAGTTTTAAAATAATCTTGTTTAACAACTGGTGAAAAACTACATACACACACCAAAAGATCAAATTAGTTCTGCCCAATCCCATGAAGCACTGCCAATTATGTAATCGAGTCAGTCTCCCTGCGCTCTCAAAATGCTTAAATATATGTATTTATGTTCATATTTTTCAATGCACTTAAAACATATTGCTTATATATATAATCAACATAGCAGTTTTACATTTCTCCATCGTTTTTAATTGATTATGCTTTTTGCAATTTTTCATGGGATTGTAGGTGTTCCCATCACTGAAGCTGGTAATTGCAGCCAGTCTTGTACGATTTTATTTTAGTCCGATTTTAAAATAGTTTTTTGCTTCAAATCAAAGTTTGTAATGTTATGATTCACCTTGTTGCTGGTTGTCCTGATTCATGGCTTATAACGCTTTGATGAAAACTTTTTTTAAATCCCTATGGGAGAAATGAAAGGAAAACATACTTCTGAAAAAGTGGATGGCACTGTTGCACTGTATAGAGGGAGAGAATGAATTGACCTTTCGCTAAGCCCCACTCCATTTGGTTACTGATGCTCACTCAGACCATTTTTTGTTATCTTAAAGGTTTGAAAAAGGGGAAAAATATTGTCGGTATCCTCTTTTGGTGCCACTATTTATATTACCCGTAAACCCGGTTAAAATCTTTAAAACACATTGGAATTCCATAGACATAGATGAGCAAAAGCTTGTCTGATAATATGGCGATCAGCAACATTTGCCAAGGCAGGGACTGGTCAGTAATGGGGCTTAGCGAAGGGTCAGTCTTCAACAGCTCTGTCTGCCCTTTACATGAGATTCTCTCCTGTGACCTTTCACCCTTGTGCCTCTTCATGTGTGCTTTAAAAGTAGTAAACAATAGTTGTGACCCATGTGAAACACTGTGCACTTGTACTTATGCACTATGTACTCGACCATGTATTGTATGAATTTCATATGGTTATCTTTGTCATTCAACATTGAATTCTGATGCCCCTCAGATACGACAGTTGAGTGAGTGAGTTTTTTTCGGTTAATTAAGTGCATCATCTGGGTATTTAAAGTGCTATTCACACTATTTATACTACAAAACGTCATAGAATAGTGCATAAGTATGTGAATTGGGACGCACCTAATCTTTTACTTACTGCTCTGCCTTGAAAGGTTTTGCAAGATTACCCCCATACACCATAACACTGATTATGTAATGAATCTTTATATTACAACAAAAGTCAATAAAGCCTCATAATTGAGTTCATGTGTGATCATTACATCAGGAATAATAAATATGAATTTACATACAAATATACATGACTACCACAAATAAACATCAGAACAACTCTTACAGCCAAACTATGGAGCACTTAGCCTCACAGCTGTCAATCAAAGGCTCCAGTCACTATCCATTAAAAGGTATTGCCTGTGAGGACACGCCTCCCTCAATCCTGATCTAAACTACAGGAAGCACCGGCTCTATGGCCAGCACAAGCTTCTCTTTACTCCTGTGACGTTTCAGGCCGCTCCATGGAGAAGCCTCGCTGCTAACAGCTGCTGCTAGGAGCACAGCAAGAGTTGAAGACGCCTGTGAAGCTCAGCTAGACATGACTCGCTCTCAGTTCAGTGCAAGTCCTTCACTCACAGGCATGTTGATGTGGGCGGTGAGGAGAGGAGCACTCTTTCCTTCTCTCAGCACAAACACCTGAAATCAGAAACACAACAACAAACATCGGCTTGATTTCATGCATACAGCCTGATGTACAGGGGCATCATGCTCCTATTTTTTTGAGGTGGCACCAGTGATAGAATGATAATAGAATATTCAGTTTCAAGCAAATGTAGACATGAATAGATTACTTATGCCACAGCATTTTAGATAAACAGATCGATATGATTTTTTGAATGTTTTTAAAAGTAGTCTATTAAAACCAAGGATGCATTTATTTGATAAAAAATACAGTAATATTTTGTATATTACAATTTAAAATAAACATTTGTATTTAAACGTATTAAATAATAATTTGTTCCTGTTCAGTCTTCAGTGAAAAAAAACATTCCTTCAGAAATCATTCTTATATGCTGATTCGGTGCTAAAGAATCATTTCGTATTATGTAATGTTGAGTATTTTTGTGGAAACATTTGAAGTATAAATATTTTGTAACATTAGGAAATTCTTTACTGTCTGTCACTTCATTATATGCATGTGAGCGACGCCTAGTTATTATTCTGTAGATAAAATGGTTAATTCAATTTTGAATAAAACTTTGGGGCTAATATTGGTATATTGTGCATATAAATGTTCTAACTGCAGATGTTCTAACTGGGTGCGAGTTTTACTTTGATGATGTCAGAGATGCCTTTGTCACTCAAGCACTCCACAAAAGTGTCAATGGGGTAATTCAGTCCTGGAACCAGTAGGGGAATCTACAGACACACAACAATTCACTGTTTTCAGTCAAACATTTCCTCAGCATTAATAACTACACATAAAAAGTCAGCACTTATCAGTGATCATGAAACTGCTCAGCTGAGGTCACCTTGAAGAAGGCTGTCCTCATGCTGTACAAACTTTCATCATACAGAAAACTGATAACCAGGTTCATGACCGGACGAGACGCTGCAGTGTTCTGGATGTTCAGAGTGAGCTTAAAGGATGGGCCCAGCCCTTGAACCTTGCAGGAACAGAAAGCAGAAGTGGAGATCAGTATCGGTCATCCGGTTTCATCTTGTTCATGCACTCAGTATTGCACAACTCACCACTGCGTTCATCTTGAGTGGCTCGTTCAGGCTTGCAGACATGGGCGCGAGGCTGGACTCCAGGGCTTTGACATAAGCGCGTGCTGCAGTTAGACGCAGCCTGCTTAGGTCCATCTGAAAAGCTCGGTGCATGGCTGCATAGAAAAAGCAACAAGAGGCTAATAAGGAAGAACAGAAAACTACACCATCACCTTTGGTTATTAAAATGGCTAAATTATCTCAGTTGTTCTAGCACTGTGTGAATGCTGCTTCGCAGATTTTCCAATTGTTTGCGATGCCCCGAAATTTCAGCAAACGGAAACAATCGGCTGAAACACGCAAAAAAAAAACACGACTTCGGTTTCAGTCGAAATAGTTTTGGAGAGCCATTGACCTAAACATTGAGGTTTAATAACCGCTTCTTCAGTGGCATGTTTTGACTGTCTCAGCATCTATTTTGTTCGCACAACATGGATCAAATACAAAAGATAAACATGTCAGATGTGTGGGCGGACACTTTTCACCATGGCCAAAAAATATGCTAAAATAGGCAAATATTGATAATGATATAACATTGATAATAATAAGAAATGTTTCTTGAGTAACAAATCAGCATATTAGAATGATTTCTGAAGGATCATGTGACACTGAAGAGTTGATTTCTGTTTTGGTGTTTCTGTAAAAAATGCATTACGTTTCATCACTAACCAACTGCATTTTCACGCTCTCTCAAAGTCTGGTCCACATAGAGTTTAGTCTTCTTGGGCACGTTCAGGCGGATGCTCTGGGCTATCGGGGGTCCAGGGGCCGAGTCTCTGTCATCAAACACAGCCGTCCTCTTGAGGATCTTCACAATCAAACCTCCTCCTGGATCACAGACAGTTAAAAACATTTTAAATGTATTGTATCCAATCTTACAGTTGACGTAAACTGCTTTATCTACCATGTAACATACGTTACTACCTTTGGTGGTCATTATCAGAGTGCCGTCTTCCCGTCCATAGCGCCCGAAACAAATGCTTGTCACTACGTCCTGTAAGACAGAAATTAAAGTCTCTGATAATGATAACTTGAACAGGGACACTTCACACTTCAATATGATGCCATTGAGTTTTGAATTCATGAGAGTACTTACTGGTGTTTTGATGGTGCTGATCAGATTTTTGTCCCTGTACATGTGTACTTCACAGTTGGCCAGACCCACCAGTACAGCCTGGAATCCTCGTGTGGGGAGGTCCATCAGTGCCATGGTGGTAACAGGGGCTGGCAAATAAGCCGTCCACAGCTTTTTACCCTACAGGAGAATTCATTAGAAAGTTATCATTATAATTTGTTGAAGCATTGTTGTTATTGTGACAGACAATAATCATACCTTTTGAGTGTAGCCATGCAGCGTCTCATCAGTACATCCTACAACTACATTCTTTCCCATCCTCACCAGTCCTACTGGGTGAGAGGACAGCTCAATGCAGTACTTGGGCTTTGGGGAATCCCTTTAAGGCAAAAAGAAAATGGCAGTGAGCATTGCTCACCTATTTATTGGCCTTTTTTAACGTTATCACAGGTTTATGCGAGCTTCCGACACAGAATAAAAAAGGTAAAGGTAAGTGACAAGTGTGACCTTTTTTCTCGAAATTCCGAGTTTGTATCTCACAATTCTGAGAAAAAGTATGAATTGCTGAGATACAAACTCACAGTTCTGACTTTTTTCACTTTTTATATCTTGCAATTCTGGCTTTATATTCCTCATGTGTATGCGGTTAGGTCAGGTCTAAAACTTGTGAAATGTAAACTCAGAATACTGAGAAAATAAGTCACTCAGAATTCAGAGAAATAAATTCAGAATCGCGATATATATAAGCTCGCAACTGCAAGGAAAAAGTCAGAATACAATAAACTTGAATAAAAATTCACAAAAACCTTTTTTTGTTTTTCCATGGTGGAAACAACCTTTCATACAAGTTACACTAAATGGACGGTCACACTACACTTTTCGTTTCACTGACGTCCATTCACATGTATGCGAATGCTGAAAACTGGAAAACACAAGCTCATGCGAAGAAGTTTTCCATTTCAATGCATTCCAAAGAGAACTCCTTGGAGAACTCTGACCAGTGAATCATGATCTTGGGAGACACTGCTTCAAAAAGCCTCAAAGCCCTTTTACATCTTTTTTTCTCTAATCACTGCTTTAGAGCCTCTAACTGACCAAGTCACATGATTTCAGGAATGAGTCTTTGTTCTGTCAAAATACATATGAACATATGAAACTTTAATGAAAACACATTTACAATGTATTTACATGTATTTAACCAGCAGACATCCTCATTATGTCCAGTTTTGAGTGCTTTGAGATTTATTTGTAAAGCAATTGGTTCAACTCATTATAAGTTTTGAAAATCCTCAGTTCTCATCTTGGACCGCAAAAATGTTTAAATAAGTTTCAATTCACTCAATTACCTGCGTAGTATGTAGATATTGCCGTTGCGACAGGCCACAGTGATACGGAATTCCACATCAAACTGACCCGTCACGTCCATTAGGGTGGCTGTACTAGGCAGTGACATCTGAAAACATACAGGGAAACTCAAAGTAAAGAGTTCATTCTTTTTAGGAAATCAGTTTATTTAGAACTACATGTAAAGTCATTTTAACTTAGTCACTGATATTCAGATGATACATTAAAAACCAGAAGCTAAAAGCTGAATATAGAGTGTAACAAACTTATGAAGCAGATATGAATGTGCTGACCTTATAGAGAATGGTAAAGGCTTCTGGATCTAATATGTAAACATCACCGTTCTCTGTGCCAATCACTAGGCAGCTAACTGCATCCTCATCTGCCATGTTCTTCTTCAACGTCCCTATACAGGTAATGACTGTCTGAGATAAACAAAGAGACAAAAGCCATGTTAGTAGTGCAATTGTTTTTGGCCATCTATGTTTGAGTGACTGTGTATATGTATTCCTGTATTGGCACCTGTCTACGTATAGGCTGTTCTTTGTAAAGATGAACAAAACTGTCCATTTCCTGTGGCTCAAGCATGAGGAACCTGAATAAATCACACGAGAAAGGCTTTTCTGCATGTTGGTTGTACCATATGACTTTGACAAAGGTTTATATATTATATTTTATATGAAATAAATAATTGTATTTGTATAAAGATTTATTTTGAGGCAACCAATTCCAAGTTTTGAAACGTTGAAACTTGTTTATTATACATATCTATATATATCTATATCTAAATATATCTATATATATATTCATATTTATATTTTAACAAAAAATATATAATATATTATTTTTTTATATTATAAACTTATTGAGGTTATTATTATAGTATATTAATATTAATTATAGTATATATTATTTATAATATATATATATATATATATATATATATATATATATATATATATATACTATAATAGAATGAATATACTACAATAATAACCTCAATAAGGTTATAATATGAACAGATATAATATTGGAACCGTTTTTACCGTAGCGATCTGACAGAGAGTGGAATTTCAGCTTTGTCCCTGTTCAAGAGAAAACAATACAATTATCTACAGAACTCTTAACTGTAAAATACACATGTATTGTATCAGGCTGTACCATTACAACTGCAGTGCATTGGGTCTAAAACACTAAATATATACATTAACTCACCTTAATCCTTCTAACATCTCTTTAAGGGTCATTGGATCAATCATGTCCTAAGAGTCAAAACACATCCAGTAATCATTACAGTAAACATATGGCAGCCTCACACACGAGATGATGTAGGGGTGTAACCCCAGAGTCCTGGCCAAATTCCCTCCAATGGCCCTTATCAATCATGGCCTCCTAATAATCCCCATCCACTAAATTGGCTTTATCACTCTCTCTCTCCTCTCCACCTATAGCTAGTGTGTATTGAGCGCACTAGTGCTGTTGGACTGTGGCTGCCATCGCATCATCCAAGTGGATGCTGTACACTGGTGGTGGTTGAGGAGAGACCCCATCATATGATTGTAAAGCGCTTTGGGTGTACAGTAGTGCATAGTAAAGCACTATATAAATGCTTCATTCATTCACTCAATGCATAGAGCTGAATGTGTGATTTGAACATTTAACAGATCTATGAACAATGCATAGAGCTCACCTCCCTGGCCTGACTCCAGACGTCCTGCTCCAGAGGGTTCACCTCCAGACTAGGCAGCGTGAACTTGAAGTAGGGCCTCAGGTTCTTGTAGACATAGATGAAGGGACCAGAGGCTACAGCGATGGCCGGTGTTCGTGGCTCATGCAGGTCCATGAGGAAGGAGACCAGTCCAGTGGGCAAGTCCAGCAGGGTGCTCTCACTCAACAGACCAGTGCCACGGTACACCTTTAACTTCATGTGACACACTCCCGTGCCAAGATCACCCACAACCAGCTGGTACACAGACAGCTCAAATCACTCTTTCTTGACAGTCTACTTCTGAATGATGGATTATTGCCATTGCATAAAAAGGTAACTTCTTATCATCTGGGAAAAAAACTACACTTCAGCATACTTTTTTTTACCCACTTATTATTATTAATTTTTTTACCCACAATTATTTCATAATTATGTCTATTGCCTTTGAAATATGGTTAAAATGTACTGTCAAATGCACTGTGTGTGTGAATATATATATATATTAATTAAAGTGACAGTTCACCCACAAATTTGAATCAACCCATAATTTACTCACCCTCAAGTCATCCTAGGTGTATATGACTTTCTTCTTTCAGACAAACACAATCAGAGTTATAATAAAAAAATATCCTGGCTCTTTCAAGCTTTATGGTGAATGGTACCTTCGATTTTGCGGTCCAAAAAAGCGCATTCATCCCTTGTAAAAGTAATCGATACAGCTCCAGGGAGTTGATAAAGGCCTTCTGAAGTGAAGCATTTTTGTAAGAAAAATATCCATAATTTTAAATTTATAAACTATAATCACTGGCCTCCGATAATGGCCGTATGCGAGTCGAGTTCCGGCAGAAGAGTGACCTCTGACCCGACTCATGACATAAGCTTAGGCAAGAGTTGACGCCCAACTTGGTTCAAACATATAGGGCTGGCCAACAAACTCAAGCTCCTCCAACATTTAACTTTAAAAATTCTCGTTTAAGACTCCTAATTCGTGACCGGTGTTTTGCTCTATCCTCTGCGCTTCCGCGTTCATCAATACATCACTCGTCGGGTCAGAGGTCACTCCTCTGCCAGGACTCGACTCACGCACGGCTGTTACCGGAAGCTAGTGATTATAGTTTATAAAGTTAGAAATATGGATATTTTTCTTACAAAACCCCATTGCTCTGCTTCAGGAGAGCTTCATTAAAACCCTGAAGCCGTATGGATTACTTTTATAATGGATGCATGCGCTTCAAAATCTAAGGTACCATTAAAGCTTGGAAGCAAGGATATTTTTTTTTTAAATAACTCTGATTGTATTTGTCTGAAAGAAGAAAGTCATATATACCTAAGATGGCTTGAGTTGAGGGTGAGTAAATTATGGGATAATAATTTACATTTTTTGGTGAACTATAAGCGCACATCTTTCTCACAAGGGACACAATGCCATAAAAACACAGTCTCACCTTATTCTCACCATCTCCATGCAAATCTGAAAGAGCTGTGAAAAATAACAGGAAGAATGAGCTGGTGAGATTGGTAGTTACAAGCTTAACTGCAGATATGTAGTTATTGTGAAAGTTCATGTGACTCAAATGACTTACCAATGCAAGAGGAAAAGGTGTATAGATTGGCGACTGGGTCATAGTGGGCATCAAGCCATTTGGAGCTGGCCACTGAACTACAAGAGCACAGGGAAAACTGACTACTTCCAACAGGCTAGTATCTTATTATAAAACCATCGGTAATGTTACGTCTGAATTTATTTATATCCACTGGATTTGAAAACACTCCAACTCTGTTGTATTATTGTGCCGCCATATTTGAGCAAATCAGAGGTGTTAGCTGGCGTGAAAACACAAGCTCAGTTCTACTGCTATTATAAAAGGATTGGCCATTATTTATTATATTTTAAGGAAATCCTAAGCTATTCGAATATGCTATATCAATATGCTAATGCAAATCGCATTTTAACGAGCTATTTTCATACTCATAAATACGCATATAACTACTCACGTGTCTTTCAGTTCATGGGAAACAGAGGACATGACGGTTTTGCTATTTTCAAATGCTTTTTACTGCTTCGATTGTCTGCTGTAATCCTCAGATCGGCTTTCCTCGTTCCTATAGCAACCACTCCAGCGGAAGAGCTTAAAGTCGCTACATTAAAATGCTTCCTCCAGGAAAGGTTCGTTGTTATAATTAGTTCCGAATAAAAAACAACAACATTATATTAATTATATTATATTATATTAGCACATTTGTATTATAAACAAATATAAGTATTTAAAAATGTGATTTTTTTTTATCTAGCAATGAATATTAAATTATTATATTGCATCCAAAACAATGAAGTCATGTAAAATAAAGTTTTAAGTTTTATTTAGTCTGAGGGCACATTTACATCAGCCTACGTTTACATGACCACGATTTAACTTACTAAAAACGGAAAAGTTTTTCCTTTCCGGTTTTTTTTTTTTTTTTTTTTTTTTTTGCGTACAGACGACAACATTATCAAAACGATCCCAACGATTCTGCTGACGAACCACTCCAGAAATAGCTTTCCAAGAAATTTCAGTAAACCAAAAAACTCCAGACAACACAAGCTGTGGAAAATGATAAGTGATCTAGGAGCTTTGTACAGCAGATGACATTGAAAACAAGGTAAGTCTATCCCTCACTATCAGCCGTCAGCCTTAATTAAACAAACAAATACAGCATTTCGCAAACAAACTCGATCTGCTTTGCAAAGGAAAACTCGACTAGCAAACAAACAGAAAGCAATGTTCAAATACAAAGGTCAATTTGAGCGAAAACGCAGTGGACCTTTCCTTTGACCTCATTGACCTTTACCTTGCAAAGCAGATGGAGTTTGTTTGCGAAATGCTGTATTTGTTTGTTTGTTTAATTAAGGAACATAGCCTAATTCACTCCATACGCCTCGCTTTCATACCTGTCATAATAAGGCCTATTGACTTAACCATATGCCCATGACATCACCGTTTTCACAAATGTGCGTTGTTTTAGTTTATATTGAGACAAGAACGGACAAGAAATTGTTTTCAAAATCTTGCACTTTTAATAAAAATGTTAAAAACGTTTGCGTTTTCAGGCCTCCTAAATGAACGGCAAAAACGCATACAAAAATTATAAAACCAGTGTTGTGTAAACTGCCCCAGTTTCATTCAATTCAATGTTAATTAACCACACTTGTTACTTGCACTGGTTTATAATTTAAAACTCAAAATGACAAAAACAACATATAGGTTAAATTAATATGTTATTGCTTTTTATTATAAGCCTACACAATGCTTTTATTGTGTCTCATTTCTTACAAATTGCCACTAAGTTCAAAGTAGGAAAGGACAACATTTTTTATTTAACTGAGAGGCATGCACGACATTTCTGAACTACTGTTAAAAACAATGTTCACAAGAAGGTAAGAGGGGTTCCCAGTGTGGCATCTCCTAGGTAGACTTTAAGGAATGAGCGTACTTCTGCACTGAACAAACTTGTATGGTAATCTCTGGATTGTGCATCAGACGAAGCGCTTGGGTTGCGCGCGCACAGATCTTTCACTCCCCAGCTTATGATACCAACCTGTCCAAGATTATTCAGATATTAAAACAAACATTATATTAAATATATTAAAAAATCTCTTAAAATAGACATGAATAGCTATTACGTCTTCAAAAGAGTACGCAGGTGATTTGAAATAGTTCAGTATTCTGTAAAAAGGAATCAACAAACATGAAAAATTATTTAAAATCTCACCTGGACCATTCGATTACCAGGAAACACAAAAATGGCCCCTCCAGAGTCACCTGTTGATGACATGCACAGCATTAAGAGAAGATCTCTTAGCAAATTCAATTTTACTAAGGATAAGGAGTTATGACATTTAGATGATTATAGCAACATCAATGCAAAATCAAACGTACCTTTGCAGGCAATATCATCTCTAGTAGGTTCAATACCACCACTGCATAGAAAATTATCTGTAACGATATCTTCAGCATTTTTCGCAGTAATTCCTTCTGCTTTTTTGGCATCTTCAACACAAGCATCCCGCTGAAGAAAAAGGACAAATTAATTTAACTGTTGAGGTAAGCATGCTTTCTCTAATAAGTCCATTCCTTTTGAGATCCACTTTTTAAAAAAAACAATCAAGCCCTGTATAAACTTAATGAAACCACAAATTAATGGCTACAAATATAAGGAAAACAATCAAAGTATAAACCCAGTGTTCAGCATAAACACATAATTACCCATTTTCCCTGCTTTATTTTGATAAACTTCTTCTCAATGTTTTTCATCCTGTCAGTCATGAAAGCAGCATTCACAGTGTCTGCACTCATTATCACTTCCTCTGTAAAAAAAACAGTTTAAATGTAAATAAAATATGTTGTATTTTAGCAATGTTACAAGATAAAAAAAAACTATACATTATGGCAGTGCAATAATACTATACATATATTAACTATATTTATACACTAAAAAATGCAAAAAACATTTTAACCATTAAGTCATTTTTTGGGTTATTTTGTAATATTTTTACCCAGCACTGAGTTGCCAAAGAACTCAAAAATGTTTGTTTTTTTAACCCAGTATTTTTTTTTTAGAGAGAATCTACAAAACTAATATGCATGCAGCATTTCTGACAGACATATCTGTTGAAACTCACGATGTTTTCTGCACGTTCCTTCTCTATCTGAAAGTCTCAGAGCTCCACTACTTTCCTTGGTGCAGGGGATGCAGATTGGCCTGTACAGACATACACAATATGTCATTCATTCATTATTTATTACACTATTTTAACATTTTTTTAGTCACCTCACCGAAGATCGGGACCCATAATTACTGGTTCCTCCAATTGAATAAGGGCCACGTCAAATTCATAATATTCTGGTATTCCCATGTCCTTTTTTGCTTTGAGGTTATAGCGAGGATGAGGTATGTACTGCTTCACTTTTATTCCTATAAGAGTAAAGAAAACACCACTGATAAGATTTACACCATTATACATATTCTAAATGATATAGTTGAAGACGTAACATTACCTCGGATATTTGAACCAATATTAACAGTTATCCTATCATGTGTGTCACCAAAATTGAAGCAGTGAGCCGCTGTCAAGATAAAGGTTGAGGTGACTAGCGACCCCATGCAGTTAGAGATTTTTCCATTGCTGCGCTGCAAAATCATCAGGGAATGGACGTTATAATTCAACAAAAACTTAGAATATGTTCATAGAACTTGTGTGGTGAAGCTAACTTATTTATGGTTATTTATTTATTTTATTTATTTATTTAAATGGCTTTTTAAATAAGAAATAAGAATACGATATAGGGATACCCACCACCACACTGATCTTTGCCAACCAGGGGTATTGGCGGCGGTCATGGGAACCATCATCGTAATCTCTGTAAAGTCCACATAATCCTACACTGGTGCCCTCATCTGTTAAGGGAGAGGCAAGGATAACAGGAGAAAATTATATATTAATTTATAAATATTAATATTAACTTGTATATTGATTATTTATATCGACTGTGCTTTGAAATTAATGCGGAGGACAATAATTATCTTAAATTAATGTTTTCTAACCATGTCCCTAAATGGAAAAGACACAAAATGAAGTACCAATCATGTTGTCAAATGTCTCCTTCAATTCATCCAAGTTCTTAAGCTTGAAGAAAAACTTCTCATTTCCCCGATCAGTCTTCAAATCATTAATGTCCTCAGCATGCACGTCATCTCCCATCCCAAACACATACAGATCTGTACGACAAACAAATAAATAAATAAATAAATAATCAAACAATAGAACTGAGTTATTAAACATAAGTGCGATGTATTTGAAGATTTGCTCTACTTTTTGTTAATGTTCTATAGTTTAATCTCAAAGATTATTCATGTTCTTCCTCACCAAGTTTGTCCTCTCGTGAAGCACTTTGTATGACAAGCTTTTTGATCTGGTCCACCGGTATTTTTGGGCTACCACCCATGTTGGCCTGACCTAAAGACAAAATAAGTTGTAAAGTATAGTAAATATAGAGCTTTAGTTAGTTTACTTTTTTCTGATTTGTGATCATTTAATTGTTTTTTACATTAAGAACAAAAGAAACTTTAACAGTTTCAGTGGAAAACACCAAGTACAAATATTGTCATCAATACCATCAGTGAACATAATGACGATATGCTGGGTCTGCATGAAGTCTTCTTTATCGGTCACCTGTTCTATTTTCATACTCTCTAAAATGTTCTTATAGGCCTGGGCAATATTAGTTCCTGTTCGATCACCTTTACCTGTTAGTCACAAAAGAGTCAGGAAATTAAAACATACGTCCTTAAAGACTCTCAGACTGTCCAATGCTGAACAAATGCATTTTAACTTTTGCTATACTGAAACAAAACACTTACTGTCATATTTATAATTCTCCAGTCTTTTAAGGATTTCTTCCAGGTTATTTCCTTGCCCGCTCTTGAAGTCCCTCATTGAGACTATCCGGTTAACGTCTGTGGCAAAAATCAGGATCTCATAGTTTGGGGAGACCTCGTAATAACTGATCTGTCGGTAATTAACGTATCAAATCTTTATTATGTTCATGCGTAGTTACATAAAAAACATAGCACATTGCATTAACGTGTGCACTAATGGTGGACAAGTATACTAATGGGACATAATTAGGCAGAAATATCGGAGAATGAAATCAGTCAGTTGAAATGATGGTTATTAACACACAATTTATTTCATATACCTTTTCTATGAGTGTTTTGATGACCTCTTTTGCCTTTTCAAACTCATCTTCTTCTATGCTATCAGATACATCCAGGGCAATGTAGATATCGAGTTTTCCACCTTTTTGCACTTTTATTTTCTTCCCGTACTGATCTGACACAGGGAACAGGTTTCGTTCAAAAAAGTTGTGGTGACAAAAAAAAGTATATGTTATACTATATATGGAAGAAAAGTTATAAAAGTATATGGAAGTTATAAAAGTTATAAAAGTATATGGAAGAAAGCAGCGCAAGTTGCACAAGACTACCTGTTTCTTCATGTTTTTTAGAAAGCTCTAGATTTGACTTTAGAGAACTGCTGAAACCCTCTGAGGCTTCCTCTGGGGTGTCGTATGTGAAATCCGCTGTATTTACACAACAACATTAGCAAAGCTGACTTTTCAGTGAAATTAGTGCAATGCACTTTGAGCAGAAAGGAGGAAGGTTTACCGTAACATTCTGGCTCTGTTCCTGACCACTGGCCATCGTCCTGACAGACTCGCTCTTTGGAACCAATCAGAGTCAATTTACTGTCACAGCTGTATGTGACTTTGTCGTCAATGTTAAAATTGTTGCCGTTTTTTGTAGAGCCAGCGGGAACGCCGGGATCAGGACAGTGATCGGCTGTTTGAAAAGAGGAACAGATAATGAAAGAGATTAAGGACAATTGTTTATTAAATTTGTAGGGCATTCACGAACCAGGACATTTTATTGCAGCACAGAGAGACTTCTCACTCACAGTTTCTTCCACAGACTGCTGTGCTTCCACTCCACTTCCCATTCGACTGGCAAACACGAGTCCCTGAGCCACGGAATATGTAGCCTGAATGACATGAGTAGTGGGTTGTGTCGTTCACGAAATACCTTGGCAAATATGGATACACCTCTCCATTTTCAAAACCACGAGGATTAGGACATTTGACGTCTGAGACCAAAGGAATGGTTTTGTGAGTCAGTTATGAATAAGAGTAAGATCATGTTTGTTTCATAATGTGCTGCTTACTCTTGCACTCTGGGAGTTTTCTTCCTGGCATCGGGTTCCATCTTCCCTTGTTACAGCGACGGATTGTAACGGTTGGGTAATAGCCTTCTGGACAGCTGTATCTTACAAGGCTCCCATCACTTGAGAGAGAAAAACTGCCTCCTCTAATACTGAGATTCTCATCAGAGCACAAATTAGAGGATGGAGCACCTATAGGGAATATCAGATGGAAAAAAAGGGTGTTGCAAGAAATCACTGTAAAGAACACAAAAAATTAGTTTGACCCCTTGCTGTATAGTTTAGAATTCTGGGTCCCATTCTTTTCAAGTAAAATTACCATAATATTATTTTAAAATGCTTTATCAAATAAAGGTTTTAAATTTTTAAAGTTTTTAAAACTTTTTCAGCTCAAATCATAAAAGATGATGCTTTTAAGAGTTCAAGAAATCTATACGTCTAAACGTTACAATAAATTATTGACTAATTTTGGACAATAGACTATTAAATGTGAAATTAAGAATCAATTAGCTGTTTAATGCATCTCTTGATGATGTGTTTATAACATTCCCTCAAATCAGCATTTCAGTTACACAGCAAAACGAAACATTTAAATAGAGAAAAAACCCTCATGGTTCTGATGGTTAATGCCAAGGCAAGATGACCTACCGGTTATGAGAGGACACAGTATTGCAAGCATGAACAGATTCAGCCATGGTTCACGCTCCATGATGTTCTCATCAGATTCACAAAGCAAATGAAACAAAAACCGAGGAAGGCCACATATTTATAGAGCGAAGAGGAAGTGACAAATCTGTGGACTGTGGACAAATCAGTCAAACACTCTAATGTAAAACTTGCTTGATTATTCATAAAATATGTATAAATTAACGAAACTGCATAAAGTTCTTTTAAAAATGGTTACGTTACAAAAAAGGATCCTGAAAGATTCTTTATTTTTCCTTTTAAAAACTACAGAAGCAAAGTGGGGCTAGTGGGTGTTAGCTGAAAATTTAGTTCAACTCAACATAAGTGTTGCAAAGTTCTTTAACCCAAATTTCCATACTTCTCCATTTAATGTTTCTATTATGTAATTATTATGTAATTTATGTTAGAAATAGAAAAAAAAAGTTTAAAAGAACAGGCAATAGGGGGATTCAAACGGTCTTTGACAGACATTGGTTTACTTTTTAACTATTATTGGCTTTTCCCCCCATCACATATTTTAGTAATCATCATAAATTAGGTATCATTCGATAGAATGCATAATTTCAAATTAGTTCTTAAATTTAACTAATTAATTAGAGCTTTGTAGCCTCACCAATAAATCACCGCGATTAAACATTTTCATGAATTTTAATTCTAACAAAGACTTTGATTCCCAAAGTGGTTCTTGTGCTGTTTCTGGAAAAATGTTTACCCAGCAAGGCCCAATCCGGAAGCCAAAAACCCGGAATAGTAAAATTGGCCTATTTTTGTGAAATCAGCTTAAAATTTTAAACCAAAATTGGTTAGACATATGGCTTTCGTTTTATAGCAGTTTTACAGTAAATTTTATTTAGTAAAATATGTTTTATATAAAATAACATTTGTTCGGTACAGTACATTTGTTTTACAGTAAACTTAAACATCTATAATTTTTTTACACTTTCATTCTGCTGATTGTCTAAAAGATATCAACCTAAGGTCTGATTCCAAAGCATTCATGAATTACAACCATTTATGTCTGGATGGTGCATTTTCACATCTATGCTCAAAAAGGGCCAGTTAGGATGACATCAGGCTGGTTGCAGGAAGGGAGAGTAGAAGCAGGATCTACAGCAGTCACTTTTATTAACAAAAAAACAAAACACACTGGAGACCAGGAGAGAGCAGGAAATACAGATGAAAAAGGAGGACAAAAACCAACTGAAAATGAGGGCTATTTATACTAAGGCTATTTAGGGAGGAAACAAGAGCTAACAAAGAGAAAAGGAGATACAAACACACGTTTACGTACAAATAGGTTTACACGACAACGATGTAACTACTAAAAACAGAAGTTTTTCATTTGTGTTTTTCACGTACTGTCAAAAAAATACCTGTTCAAAAGGAATCTTTATGATAACGATTACAAACACTGTATTATTCATGCCAGGCCAGTAGGTGGCGTTGTCACTTTGTATTAAAAAAAAACAATGCACAGACTGAACACGTAATACACATGACGTCACCATTTTCACAAATTCGCGTTTTAGTAGTTTATAGGGAGACGATAACGGTATCATTTTTAAAACCTTACACTTTGAAAAACTTTTTCAAAAGTTTGTGTCTTCAGGCGGCCCCCAAAACGCTGTTGTTGAGTAAATGAACGCCCAAACCGTTTATTTTTTGTTTGTTTTTGTTGAAAATGGTGTCATGTAAACACCTCCTAAAACAGAAACCTCATGTCAATAGAGATAATGTTCTGTAATATAATGCAATATTTCTGAGGTAGATATAGATATAGTTATTCTTGTCTTCATGGTAATATTTACAATATAGAACATTTAAATCCTCACTATGTTTAAAAATGTCACTGTAGTAAAGGGTATTGTGTGTTTCCTTCCACATCAGTTTATTTGAGCAAAACCAGGATCTCCACTGTTACTATAGTTGTATCGTATAAAAGTCAACATTTTATAAGAGAAAATAATCAGGATTTTACTTACTTTAAAACAAATAACCTTTAAACAAAGCAAAATATTAACATCCAATGTACTGTTAATATTGTCTCTTTGTCTTTGGTATACTGTTATAGGCCTACAATTCTTTTTTTTTATTGTTTTTTGTAATTGTTGCATTGTGAAATAAATTTTGCACCACCAAAATGATGAAACCTTGAAAAAATAACCTTTGTTGCAATCATAAAAAATTTCCTGAAATTTTTAGCACTCACCAAGAATTTGAAGAAGTTTCTGTGAATAAAGAGTCTAAATTTGTAACATTTTGGTGAAATTTATGAGTACAAAAAAAGAAAGAAAGAAACCATGGGTCTTGTTTTATTTTTATTCTTATCATACAAATCTCCATTTTATGGTTTAAGACTATAAGCGAATTTGCACACACTGTTTTGAGATGGGCGAAGAGGATGTTTAAATCACACTAACATGTTTGAAAATTGCTCAGAATGGCTTACATTCTTCGGGACATCCAGCCTAATAAGTGTGTTTGGAATATATGTTGGCTTCAATGGTTCTTCTCTGCTCAGTGCCATAGTTGTCATTTTTCATGTAGGATGTAATCTACCTTCCTATCCTTTAGCCATAAAACAGCTGACTGAAACTGCAGTGATGTACTGTGACTGTGTAAAATGACAGTTTTGCTTTAAAAGCCTTCACAGCACTGATCATATCACATAAGGATTTGTCTTTACCTTGCAATTGAAGATTGAGCTGATTGAGTTTCTCTGTCACATCAGCCAAGAATGCGAGATCAAGCAGCTACCCAGCATCAGACAACAGGTTGGTGTCTTCCCCCTCTTGCTTCCATAAAAGCTTTAATTTCACTCAGCAGGGAAATAAAGCGGTGATGTACCTTACCCCTACTCAACCATCTGACTTGTGAAATAAGAGATCATACTCTGCAGAAAGGTCATCAAGAAACACTTTGAAGCATCTGTGTTGTTTGGACTTTGCGCGAATTGAGTTGATAATCTTAACAACCGGAGTCATGACATGATCAAAGCGCATAACCTTACTGCAGATTGCCTGCTGATGAATGATGTAGTGATTGTTCAGAAATGCAGGAATTCATCTGGGTCGTTCTTGCAATGCGCAATAAATCCAGAGTGGCGCCCTGGCTGGTGCTCCGTCTGTTGTCATAGATACCAGCTTTTCAAGGGGCACGCGTTCCCTTTCGAGAGGTCTCTCCTATTGCGTAAGTAGCTTACGCTATGGGAAAACTCAGTTTCTCGAGAAATATTGAAGTCTTTATGTAAAATGCATTGCAGCTGCACAGCAGACAGCAATGAGCGAGGCAGCTCGGTCATTGGCTGTGCTGCGGCAACTTGCTCGAACCAATGACGGGGCGACTCTGAACGCGCGACCAATGAGCGCGCTTCGCGCTCGCGCGCTCGGAGCCCGCCAAGATGGGCGTGGCTAAGGCTATATATAGGCGCCCCGTCATGAGAGTTCTTTAGATTTAATCTCCTTCAGCAAAGAACTTCTCTTCACTGAATCCTCCGGATTATTGGAGTCTTTCGCCCGCCGTCGACAAGCCTACAGCAGGACTGCTACGAGGACGCCGGCGCCTTCAGCCGCCTTCAAAGCCTTCTGCTATGCCATCCGGCGCGCATCATATATCATATCTTTCTAAAAGCTATTTTTCAAGTGTTTGCCTCTGCGACACTTGTCTTTTAGTGAAAGAGCAAATTCGAGGCGTTGTTTCAAATGCCTTCGACCTGCGCCTCGTGCAGAGGCCCTCTTCCTGACGGGGACCGTCACATTATCTGCACTCGCTGCCTGGGACCCGACCACGCAGAAGCTGCTCTCACTCAAGGCCTCACCGAGCTGCGCGCTCGCCTCGCCGCCTTCGCCGCGAACGAGCCTGCTACCACCGTGCTGCCGTCCCCTCTGTTCGAGCCGCGCAAGAAGAAGCGCCACTCACGGAGGCCGCCAGAGCACGCGGACTTCAGTGACGTCACGCCGGGCCAGTCCCCGCATGCTTCACCACCACCCGAGGACTCCCCGCCGCCAGTCCAATTCACGCAGGCGGACCAGCACCCCTCCGTCAGAGCGGTGGGTCTCGTCTCGTTCGGCACGTCAGGGGACGATGGTGAAAAGGATGACAGCCTTTCCATTGACGCTGCATCCGACGACTGGCCGGGCTCGGCCTTCGACCCCACGCCGTCGACCTTAGTGGACACGAGCACAGGCACCAGCATGGACTCAGAGATCGTCCGCATCCTGTCCAAAGCCGTGGAAGACCTCGGGCTCGACTGGTCTTCTCCGGAAGAACCCACCCGCAGCCGGCTGGACGAGTGGTTCCTGCAGGGGCGCCGACAGGCCCCCCAACAGAGACCCTCCCCTTTCTTCCCCGAAGTTCACGACGAACTTGCAAAGTCGTGGAAAGCCCCGCACTCTGCTCGCCTGAAGCCTTCCTTCTCTTCCTCGCTCTCCTCGGTGGACGGCGCGAAAGAAAGAGGCTACGAGGGAACCCCGCCCCTCGAGGAGTCTGTGGCCAACCACCTGTGCCCACCCTCCACCGCTGGATGGAAAGCCAAAGCTTCTCATCCCTCGAAGCCCTGCCGATCTACCTCAGCTCTCGCCGGTCGCGCATACGCCGCCGCCGGCCAAGCTGCGTCAGCGCTTCATTCCATGGCGGTTTTGCAAGTTTATCAGGCCAAACTTCTCCGCACCATGGACGAGTCTGGATCTGAACCTGAGGCTTTCAAGGACCTGCGCAGCGCCACTGATGTAGCCCTGCGAGCCAGAAAGGCCACAGCCCAATCCATTGGCCGGGCCATGGCTAACCTGACTGTCCTTGAGCGCCATCTGTGGCTGACGCTAACAGAAATGAAGAACGCGGATAAGGCGCCATTCCTCGACGCGCCTATCGCTCCAAGTGGCCTGTTCGGACCGGCCGTAAGAGAGTTCGCTGAACGCTTCACTGAGGCTCAGAAGGATTCGCAGGCTATGCGTCACTTCCTGCCCAAGCGCTCTAGCTCGTCACAGAGCCGCCAGAGACCACCTCAGCAGCAGCAGTGAGCCAGGGCGGCGCCTCCCATTTCCCAGCCCAGACCTGAGACGGACACTCGACGCCGCTCGCGTTCCGCTAACCGGAAGCAGCCGCCTGAGCGACGGGGACCTCGGCCCAAGATCGTGCTGAACCCGGAGCCTCGTAAGTCTTCCTAGCAATAGGAAGAAAAAGAGAGTGCGTGTCTCGCAAAAGCCGGACCACTCTCTCCAAAACGTGTAAAACATTACCCAGTCCCCTTACAGGCGGCTGGAAATGTCTGTACAGCAGTCAAGGGGCAAGTCACAGAACTCGCTCACCTGCAATCAAACGCCGTTTTAACGGTGACACACAGAAATCACAAAAAGAGTCATTCTCTGCCTATGTCACTAAGGGGTCACGTGTCCACACTAAAGTGCGCATTCCCACATACCACTACTGTCCAAACAGTGCCGAATACTTTCCCAGCTCAAGCTGGACGCCCCATAAATGTAGATCGTGTGCCTATTGTCATGTATGGACCACTACACACAAGCACTGTTCCCACAGTCATAAACACTTCCCCGGTAAAAGCGGGAAATACTATAAAGGTAGGGCGCGTGCCTGCTGTCATGCATGCACCCCTACACACAAACGCTGTATGCATGGCCAAAAAAACCCCGCCGCGGGCGGGAGGCTTTATGAAAGTGGCGCGCGTGCTTACTACAGTAAATGCACCCCCACCCATAAGCGCTGCCCATACAGTTTCAAACAGTTCTCTAGCTCATGCCGCGAGCATTACAGATGCGACGCGCGAGCCCAAAAACCCCCTGCTAAGAGCGGAAAGTTTTATGAAAGTGGCGCGCCTGCCTATTACAATGCTTGCACCCCCACCCGTAGGCACTGTCTATACAGCTCCAAACATTTCTCCAGCTCATGCTGTGAGTATTACGGAGATAGCGCGCGTGCCTGCAAGCTCACACGCACCCCTGCACTCGGCACTCAACAAAGCTGCTCAGCGCGTGCCCTCGCCTCTGAGAGCTGTAAGCTCAGTATTAGCACAAGGCGATTCGGCGACGGGGCTCATACGTCACTGCGACACGCCCCCAGCCAGCATTCAGCCCATATCTGTGCGAGCAAAGGCTTGGGAAAAAATCCCTGACATGCCGAAATGGGTTTTGAACATAATAAAACACGGTTACTCGCTTCAATTCGCTCCCAGACCACCCCGCTTTACAGCGGTGGTCGAGACGAAAGTGAGGAAAGATGTGTCACATGTTCTTCGCACCGAAGTGCTCAAACTGATAGAGAAGGGCGCTATAGAAACTGTTCCTCCCTCTATGAGCGAGGCGGGTTTTTACAGCCACTATTTTCTCGTCCCGATAAAGGATGGTGGCCTCCCCCCCATCCTGGATCTCCGACATCTGAACAAAGCTTTAATGATTCGCTCGTTCAGAATGTTAACGACCAAACATATCCTCGCGCAAGTACGCCCCGGGGATTGGTTTCTATCAGTGGATTTGAAAAACGCTTACTTTCACATTCCGATAGCGCCTCATCACAGGCCGAGGGACAGTCATACCAGTACACAGTACTACCATTCAGCCTATCATTGGCCCCCCGTACATTCACAAAATGTATGGACGCAGCACTTTCCCCCCTGAGATAGCGGGGTTTGCGAATACTGAATTACCTCGACGATTGGCTAATTCTAGCACAATCAGAGAGTCAGTTAACGACGCACAGATCTTGGATTATCAGACATCTAGAATGCCTGGGTCCGAGAATCAATTTTGCAAAGAGCGTGCTATCCCCCAGCCAGAATATCTCTTTTCTGGGAATAGTGCTAGACTCAGTGCGGATGACGGCGCGCCTCTCATCAGAGCGCGCGCTCGCTATTCGGCGCCTTGCAACATCGTTCAGAGCGGGCGTGCGCGCCCCCGTCAAACGATTTCAAAGGATGCTCGGTCTCATGGCCTCGGCATCAGCTGTACTCCAGCTAGGATTGTTGCACATGCGTCCTCTCCAACGCTGGCTCAAGAGCCGTGTCCCCACTCACGCGTGGTGCTCGGGCCACATTTTAATCAGAGCGAATCACGGTTGTATAAAAGCCCTGACGCCCTGGAAAGCCGTCGACTGGTATCAAACCGGCGTGAGTCTGGGCGTGAACACACGGAGAAAAATGATCACGACAGATAGCTCCAAAACACGATGGGGGGCCCTTTACGAGGGCAGGCCTGTCTCCGGCTTTTGGTCAAACCCGGAAAAGCGCCTACATATAAACTGTCTGGAAATGAAAGCGGTCGCCTTGGCTCTCAGAGCCCTGCTTCCGTACCTGAAAAATGAACATGTCCTGATCCGAACGGACAACATGACGGTAGTATCGTATATAAATCGCCAGGGTGGACTCAGGTCGAGCTCCCTGCACTCTATGGCCAGGGAGCTCATCTTATGGTCACAGCACAACCTGCGCTCGCTGAGAGCAGTGCATGTAACAGGCGTCCTGAACCAGGGAGCGGACATGCTGTCCAGAGACAAAGTTCTCCCAGGAGAATGGTCTCTCCACCCCCTGACGGTTCAGTGGTTATGGCGAACCTTTGGCGAGGCAGAGGTCGACCTCTTCGCCTCCAGGGAGAATACGCACTGCCCTCTTTTCTTCTCAAAGACCACAGACGGAACAATTATTCGTATGCTTTGGCGGCCGCACTAAAGGTCTCGCTGTTTCAAAGCAAAGAATATTGCGCTGGATAGTGGATGCTATAGCGCTGGCTTATGAAGCCAAGGGCCTTCAATGCCCCTTAGGCATCAGAGCTCACTCTACGAGGAGCATGGCCTCCTCGTGGGCGTGGTCGAGGGGGATACCCATTGAGAATATTTGTGTGGCGGCAGGCTGGGCCTCGCCTTCGACATTTATCAGGTTTTATAACCTACAGGTCCCTTCATTACATTCCAACATTCTATCAGCCTGACTGCAGTATGGACTGGAGTATGTATATGCTGCGCATTATCTCCTCCCTTATAAGGTCCGTCTCTGACTGACTTAGAGGGTTTTTTTATGCATATCAGTAAATAGAAATATCAGTACGTAGAAATGTGCTTGTGTTTTTTACTATGAGCGCCCCACCATGGGCCACCTTGGGGCAAAGGCGCTCTGTATTATCCATTATAGCTCGCCGTTGGCCGGCTCGTTGAATAATCACTTTGCTTTAAGGCTCAGGCATCTGCCTCTGGCTTTATAGAGCGAAGTCAGCACGCACAGCGTTTTGCATGGTTTTCCCATAGCGTAAGCTACTTACGCAATAGGAGAGACCTCTCGAAAGGGAACGACTCGGTTACTAACGTAACCTCGGTTCCCTGAGAGGAGTGAACGAGTATTGCGTAAGCTGCCGTGCTTGTGCTTGGTCAGTTCGCTTCAGTCGATTGAACCTAAAGAACTCTCATGATGGGGCGCCTATATATAGCCTTAGCCACGCCCATCTTGGCGCGAAGCGCGCTCATTGGTCGCGCGTTCAGAGTCGCCCCGTCATTGGTTCAAGCAAGTTGCCGCAGCACAGCCAATGACCGAGCTGCCTCACTCATTGCTGTCTGCTGTGCACCTGCAATGCGTTTTACATAAAGACTTCAATATTTCTCGAGAAACTGAGTTTTCCCATAGCGTAAGCTACTTACGCAATACTCGTTCCCTCCTCTCAGGGAACCGAGGTTACGTTAGTAACCGAGTCGTTTTTCCACGAAGTAGCCTACGTCTTGAAAACGATTGTAGATGTAGTACTTTTCCTAGTTTTCAGAGGAAGCAATGTCTAAAACTTCTCTTTGGAGGAAAAATCATCCAAATGAAAACAGCCAACTGAGCTGTATCTAGTGGTGGGCAGATCGAGGCTTCGTGAAACAATGAAACAGTTGAAGCAAATGTGCCATATTGTGTCGAGGATTCGAAACACTCCGACACCCGTCTCCACGGTGACACCTAGTGGTCACTTGCAAGTGTTGATCTGAAACTACCTTGATAATGAGCCATTTAAAAAAATGTTTTTTATTATTGTATTTTTCTAATAGCCTATGTGAAGCTTCTAACCTGTAGGCTCCTCACTGTGCATAATGTTATTTTGGTCATGAAAAATGAATATGAATAATATAATATATTAATATAATAGGCATGTATCTATCTATTAATCTATCTGTCTATATATTTCAATCTATGCGTCTATTAATGTGTTACTATATGTATACTCTGTCTGTCTCTTGCCTATCAGTCAATGTGTACATTTAAATGTAAGCCTAAATATAACTAAACAAATCGCACTATAAATGTCACTATATCACCAAAAATCCGCTATCTCAAAATCAAACTCCTCTCACAAAAACCCAGGAGGTCAAGATGCGTTGATTTCACTTTTATACAGATGTGCGATTGTGTGGTCTGTTCCCGACCCTGTCAAACAAGCGCTGATTCGGCTCAGGCTGCCTCTTTAATTGCAGTTGTAGCCAGTACAGTTTTCTAACAAATATTTGTTGTTGTAACAGATTGTGCTGAGGGATTCAAAGCCGGTGGTGTTACTGAGAAGGCAGTGTACCTGTGTGGCAGGTACAGCCTTGTGCAGTCATGTGGCAGCTCTACTGTACCAGATGGCGCACTACTCCCAGCTGAGGCTTATATCAGTTCCCCCAGTGTTCAGCTGCACAGAAACTGAACAAAAGTGGCACAAACCGAGGACCATGGTAGCAAGCCTTTTAATGACTCTTTCATTTTATGTATGGATATCTCTTGAATGTTTCTCAAAAATATTTTTATTTCGTTGCAGGGTATTAAACCTGGTCCAGTTAATGACATGGTCATTATATCAACCAGACCATAACAAAAGGAGACTTGCAGAAGGAATCAGGTATGTGTTGTTATCTCTACTAAACACACACAACAAATCCATTTGCACACATACATTTACGCACCCTCAGAAGTACTTACTTGCTCAACCCTTGTGCATCAATTAAAAAAGTTACACATAGGTCCATGGTGGACAAAAATGTCTGTGGCAAAAAAAAAAAATAATTAAGCTTGAGACTTTTGAGGTGTTAAAGGAGGTTTGTTCATAGGGGCGTCTCAATTACATTATTAGGATTAGGTAGGTGGGGACATGAATTTAAAATTCATTTTTCACCTCATACACTTCAAGAAGCAACCGTATTGACATACTTACCTGAAGCCTACACTAACTATTCCTGTAGTGTATCCTAAAATAGTGTAAGGTAAAACATATACTCATAACTTGCATATTGAGGCTCAAATCACCTGAGCGGAGACTAAGATCCTTTCGCTTTTAAGTCTTCCAGGGTAGCGTTTTAATTTTCCCCTACTAGGCGAGACTTACAGTCCCGTTACACATTGTGAAATAAATTTTGCACCACCAAAATCACTATGATGAAACCTTGAAAAATAACCTTTGTTGCAATCATAAACAATTTCCTGTACATTTTAGCACTCACCAAGAAATTGACTGTTTCTGTGAATAAAGAGTCTAAATTTGTGACAGTTGGTGAAATGTATGAGTACAAAAATGGGAACAGGTCTTGTTTTATTTTTATTCTTTTCAAACAAACCTCCATTTTATGGTTTCTGCTTTTTTTTCCATTTTTCCTGTATATACTTTTTGTCCAATTTTATTGTCCATGATTTATAGAAGTTACACAATTTTCACATAATCATATTCCAGTCTAATTGACACTGCTAATCTGGTGTCTGTGAGACGAGACTGTCAACTTCATACAGTGCCATAGTTGTCATTTTTCATGTAGGATGTAATCTACCTTCATATCCTTTAGCCATAAAACAGCTGACTGAAACTGCAGTGATGTACTGTAATTGACATTATTTTAATTGTAATTTTGAATTATTTGTTCTAATCATCAGAGTGTAGTACAAACATTATATCAAGGCATGTTCTCTGAAAAAGCATTGATTCAAAATTATGGTGTGTTTATATTACATTGTGGGGACCAAATGTCCCCATAAGGATAGTAAAACCTGAGATCACCTACATTGTGGGGACCAGGCAGCGGTCCCCATGAGGGAAATAAGTTAAACATACTAAATTATATTTTTTTGAAAATGTAAAAATGCAGAAAGTTGTCTGTGATGGGTAGGTTTAGGGGTAGGCTTAGTGTAAGGGGATATAATATATAGTTTGCACTGTATAAAAATCATTATGCCTATAGAGAGTCCTCACAAAGATAGCGGACCAGACGTGTGTGTGTGTGTGTGTGTGTGTGTGTGTGTGTGTATACAGAATGTTTGCTGTTTGTTGTTTTTAGGGTTATGGTAATTAGGGTTAGGGGATCAAATACACGGTACAGTTTGCACAGTATAAAAATCATTGTCTATGGAAAGTTCCCATAAAACATGGAAATTAACTTATAGTAGCAATTTGTATTTCACCAAAATGCCTGAAAGCACTTATATATTTCTGTGTCAGTGATCATTATTTTGTAATTACATTTGCAGCGCACAATTTTTGCACTACTGGCATCAAAAAACAAAATTGCACAAAAATAATGTCACTCCCCTGCTTGCCATTGGTTAGACATACAGATAGTCTTGCCCAAACATAGACATAAAATTAAAAGAATAACACATGAAAGACTGTTGATAATAAACTGGATTCATTTTTAACAAAGACCAGCTATTTGACTAAAAATTAATATATCAATAAAAATGTATCAAAGTGTTTTATGAAATTCAGCTCACACAGTTTCAGTCTGCTTAAACATTCAGAAGAACGTTAGAGGGTTGCCTATTTGGTCAGTTCCTAGGTGTTCTTTAAGGAATGATATTATATCCGCACTGAACAGATTTGTATGGTAATCTCTGGTGTCTGCTTGGGAAACGGGGTCCGGGTTTCCTTTTGTGCAGATGTCCTTCACTCCCCAGCTTACGACACCAACCTATCAAAATTTTGCAGATATTAAAAAAGGTTCCTATTTCTCAGCTTGGCAGTTGTAAACAATTACCCTGTAACACACAAATTCCAATTGGAAATTAACATCCCTATGGCTTTATATATATGTGTATGTGTGAGAGTTTCCTCTCTGATCTTCAAAACATGCCGTCTTTTCTTTGGACCCTGCAGCTAATCAAATAACATACCGGTTTTAAAACGTATTTCTTACCTATACATAACTCATTTAAACTTCATATGAAATAATGCATGATAAAAATGTGTGCAATATATCACAACAAAACAAAACAACTTTATTCTGTTCATACCATCTAATCACAAGGACTCAGCACCCTGTGACACATGACCATAAATGGTAAAATTACTTCCTTTGAAGTGAGCATGCCATGTACCCTTCGCTGACGGACTTGTGGAAGGGCCCTTCATGAAGGTGTTCACTTTCGTTTGGCACGCCCCTATTTAATGCCGTCCTCTCCCTGAAGAGCCATTTTATACGAGACTTCACAGCCACATCACCAATACTGTTTTCAACAGGAAATGGAAATCTCACCTGAATTATTCGACCTTTTTTACTTATGTAAGTGGCGCCACCGGATTCACCTATTACAAAATGACATGCAGACACAAGGAACTATATAAGTTACTTATATAAATTAATTTCAGATCTCTGATTAAAATGTTTTCAACAAACGTTATGACCTAAGTGGTAGATTAGAGCCAAAAATAAGCTACTGTCACAATGGCAAAAATCAAACATACCTTTGCAGGCAACATCATCTGTTTGTGGTTCATTACCACCACTGCACAGAAAATTCTCTGTAACTACATCTCTTGCGTTTGTCACGTTGATTCCTTCTGCTTTTTTTGCATCTTCAACACAAGCATCCCACTAAAAAATAAGTACACCAAGAAGTGTTCTTAGATTGTTGTGGATGAAATGTTTATATATATATATATATATATATATATATATATATATATATATTTTTTTTTTTTTATATATATATATATTGCACATAATTAGCATATTGCACATAATTAATGTTAAATGGCTAAATGAAATTCATGTCCTATAGCAAATGATTGTGCTATATATAAACATTGTATGAAATTTAGGCCCCATAAAATCTACACATCAGATTAGAAATAAAAAATAAAATCATTACATATTTCCCACGCTTGATCTTGATGTTTCTTATTTTTACTGGTACATTAGTTTTGCTCTTCATTTTGGACGTAAAAGAAGCTTCCACAAGTTCGTTGCTCATTAGTAATTCCTCTGTAACACATGCAAAATATATGACATTTTATGTTTGGTATGTTTCATTGTATAAGCAGTGGCACATGTTTAATATATCTACATTTAATTCATCTTTCACACTTTTTGATAGGATTCTAACATGCATGCAGCATGTCTGACAGATGTCTTATCTGGTACCTTACCATGTCTTCTGCACGTCCCTTCACTGTCTGAAAGTTTAAGAGCTCCATTGGTTTCTACGGTGCATGGGATGCAGATAGGTCTGTACAGAGATACATATGATGTTCTTTAATTAATTCAGCCTTTTTTTATTATTCTTATTAAAGTTACATCACGTTACATACTCCTCACCGTAGATTAGCACTAATCGTAACAGGTTTTTTCAGCTGTATAAGAGCTACATCAAATTCATAATATTCCTTTATTTTCATATGCTGTTTTGCTGTGATGTTATATTTAGGATGTAATATGTATTTTTCCACTTTTACATCTGCAAAAGGACAAGTAAACGTCATTGATAAGATTTATGCTGTAACACATTTTTCTTCATTAATCATCTGACAATACAGGTGTATCAGTTCAGGACATAACATTACCTTCTGTCCGGTCTGTTTCCAAAAGAACTGTTATCTTATCAGATGTGACTAGCTTTTTGAAGCAGTGAGCTGCGGTCAAGATGTAACCTGAGGTAACTAATGACCCCATGCAGTTTGAACCTTGTGGAGAATGCTACATAAAGAGCAGAAAAGATAGATGTTGTCATGCTTCATCTCTATTGCCCTATAACTTGCATGTCTATTTTGCCGCTTCTTGTGTTTATTTTTCAAATGAGCTAAGTATTATACACATGAATCTATCTATCATTAAATGTATTTATTTATATATATATATATATATATATATATATATATATATATATATATATATATATATATATATATAGAAAAAAGGTTATGCTTACAGCAACATGAATCTGTGCCAACCAGGGAAATGCACTCCGTTTATTATTGTCATAGTTTTGATGAAGCCCACACAATTCAACACTGGTGCTCTCATCTGTGTAAGGAAGCAGATACGAAAAATCATTCATTACATGATAAGAACTAGAGGTTCCTTAAGTCAATGCTTAAAGCATTAGTTCTCTATTCTATCAACATTCATTATGTATGTAGTTCCAAACCTGTATGACCAAGTAGAAATTTTTAAAGAATCTCATTGTCCATTCCACATATTCAAACGAATGCATTCTCTCACAATCAAATACACGAGAATTAATGACAATTTCCATCATTGGTGTCAAACCTGCT
Source organism: Meda fulgida (assembly GCA_030578275.1). Classification (NCBI taxonomy): domain Eukaryota; kingdom Metazoa; phylum Chordata; class Actinopteri; order Cypriniformes; family Leuciscidae; genus Meda; species Meda fulgida. Next base: position 16,370,421 of record CM060636.1, on the reverse strand, counting down.
ATATGACACATCTAAAGGCGCCAAATTTGAATTGAACAGAAGCAGGAAGGAAATTTATATCTAAAATCTCTAAATATAATATCTAAAAATTAATATCTAGGCCTATATTAAATATAAATTATAGCTACAGTACCAATCATGTTGTCAAACGTCTCCTGCACCTTGTCCAAGTCTGGAAGCATAAAGAAATATTGTTCTTTGTCTCTCTTTGACACCAATTCATTCATGTCGTCTTTGTGTACATCTCCAACTCCAAATACATAAAGATCTGGAAAGAGAGGACACATTCGTATCAATATGAAATCAATAATAAAGTCCTCTAAATCAATATGTGAAGTTTTTGCTGTCCCTGATGACAATGCTTGTAAATGAAAGACAAATTTGAAAAATACTACTAGTCCTAAATATTTGATTTCATAATAATGATTAATAAAATTCATTGCTTACCAAGTTTGTTCTCTCGCTTTCGATCATTTTTGGTGATGAGATGTTTGATCTTGTCCACTTTAGGTATAGGATTCCCCCCCATGTTTGCTTGACCTATGAAGTAGGAGATTAATTACAGTGAATATTTGCTTCTAAGTTGATTTTCCATAGACATAATGATTTGTATACTGCACAAACTGTATATTCAATCCATTGTTAACCCTAACCCTACCCCTAAACAACCCTCACAGAAAACTTTATGCATTTTCACATTTTCAAAAAACACAATTTAGTGTGATTTATCGGTTGTTGCTTTTCCTCATGGGGACCAAACAAATTTTTTTTTTTTTTTTTTTTTTAGTTTATTTATTACAGGGACAGTGCATATTCATAAACATTACTGTCAATATGCCAGAATTAGCCTAAAGGCTATTTTTCATCTGCAGTCCCTAGACAGATGGTAAAAGTCACCCTAAAAGAGATTACATATTACATAGCACTAAAATAATTAAAATACATTTAGTAAAAATATCTATTACATTAGAATGTATAATCTAAACACATCAAAACACAGTGTGTAAAATGAAATGACAAAATGACAGTATGTACATACATAAATGTGTGTTGACATAGTTTGAATAATAAATGCAAATTATGAATGGAATAGATGGTAAATACCATCAGTGAACACAATGATGATGTGTTGGGTCTCAAGGAAGGTCGTTGTATTCCTGAGCTCCTCTATTTTCATGCTCTCATAAATGGCTGAATAGAGTTTGGCGATATTGGTACCTGTGCGATCACTTTTATCTGTCACAAAAACACCAAAAACAATTACGATCAGAAAGTTAATGAGAAGCTTTTTAGAAAAAAGTTTCTCATTAACTAAATAATTCTAAAAGCAAGTCACCACATTAAATCTAAAGATTTAAAGATTTAAAAATTAAAATGAATCTAAATTAGAACATGAATTGGGATTTTGTTTGAAAAGAATTTATGATTTGTTTATTTTTTTTACTCTACATTTTACTCTACATTGGTCGCAATGAACAAATATCATTAAGTCAGTCTACACTGTAGGCTAACATATATTTTATATATGTACTGTATTTATATTATCTATGTTGGTTGTTCGGTACGAGGCTTTCGGTTCGGTTTTCGGTACGCATTTCCAAACCGTTCGTTGGACCATAATCCGTGTATCATTCGTTCAGTCGTTTTTTTATTTAATATTGAAAGTAGAAAAATGAGAAAACATCTCTTTTTTCGTTTTTTTTCAGTTTTGCCAAAAAAACTAAAAACAAGAATTCAGCTTGATTTTTCGTTTTTCGTTCTGTGGTCGAAAAATGAATAAACAGCTTAAATATTCGATTTCTACACGTGGGCGGGAATGAAACGCCCAATTTCCTCTGATTTGTCATCTGAAGATAAAACTGTTGTGTCATCACTTCTTCCTCAGTTCCGCACAGCAGAATAAGGCCTGGTTTACACTGCAGGTCTTGATGCCCAATTCTGATTTGTTGCCGATAGCCTATCCATTTTTTTGACCGTACGTTTACATGTTCTTTCAATTGTGACCCATATCCGATTCATGTGTTTAAACTTGCCATACTATCTGAAACATTACGCATGCTTAAAGGGGTTTTTTGCACAGACAAACACGAAATATGCTTTTTGCTAGCTCTGCGATATGCGAAGTTCACCAAACATCACCATGATTTTGAGGCGGAGGACGAAAAGGGCCGTCATTGCAGCCAGCGCATACGCTCCTGTTATTGTGTGCGAGAGAGATCTCGGGACTGATGGGAACATACAACACGATCTCATGAAAGTGCTTATCTATACCACTAATTTCGCGCCATCGCCGTTTATACGGCAAAAATAGTTTTTGCGTGCATGATACACACTGTAAACCCCTTGGGTAGGATTAGGGGTGTGGATTGCGTGCGTATTACACACCATAAAGTGCACATTATTGAAATTACCATCGATTATTGAAAGCAATACACTCTCAAAAAGGATGTGTTAATTAATAACACGTGTTTTGTGTTATTGCTATTCTAACACATTTTGTGTCATTTTAAGTTGATCATGTGTAAAAAGAAATAGAGAGAGAGAAACAACACAGTGTGTCCAACACAATATGTGTTAACTATCATCCAATCACATTGCTGCAACGTCGTCCGCGCTTCAAGAAACAAGTTCGCGCCTCTTTTTCCATAGATGGATGACTTGGATGCACACGTCAGGTATTTTGATTTATTTTTTATTAGAAATTGTCAAATATAAATTGTCAAATGTATTTTATTATTGTTGTTGTGTTTTTAGACGGTCAAATGTGCATTTAGTTAGCGGCCTTGGACAGAGGCTTGAAGACGGCAGCAACGGCATTTGATAGTTAACGTTATTGTTCACAAATGATTTTTATTTCTCCTCATAGACTTTGGTAGGTTTGTTCCTCACTTTCTAGAGAGAACTCCTTTTGAACGAGTTTTGTTTTTCTTTGTTTGATTTGTTGCAAATGACATGATGTCTGATAAAACGCTGCTGCTCGTTAACGAGTTTGAAAAACTTTGTTAGGCCTAATTGTTGTTAGCAGCTAACGTTATCACTTTCATTCCTATCTGTCGCCTCTATTTCATTAAACAACATAACGTCAATGTATTGATGTTTTGTGAAATGCCCTTTAATATTAACATGATTTATCAAGGTAACGGTACAAATTTGATTGACCTCAGTTTGCGCATTTCGTGTAACTTAACTTACGTAATTGACACAAATTGTGTAATAACACATTGGTGTGTAGAAAATTAGCAGGAATAACACATTGTTGAGTTAAAAGTAACACAAACTTGTTGTCCTCAACACAAGTTGTGTTGTTTTCAACATCCTTTTATGAGTGCATTGTAATACCAGACAAACAGATTCGGAATTTCGGAGCCACGTACTAGCACACTAACGTTACTTTTAATATTTTGGGGCAGAATGAAATAGTATTAGTATGAAGTACCAAATTCAGGAAGACTCTTCATTAAAAATGGACTGGTTTTCAGAGATCAAAAGATTGCTTTAGGTTTATCTCGGAAGATTAGTATGCTAGCTTGATGTTTTCGTATATAAATTGATATTGTTCATTCTTACACTGCTTGTTAACTACTCTTTTACATCATTAATGTAAATACTATGCTTAATCAGTATATGACATTATATATAACAGATTGGTGTTTTTGTTTGCCCTTTTGCAGCTTCAAATAGAGGACACTCAGAAAACACTAGTGGCTGTACTACTTGATGAAAAGGAGATATGCAAAAAATGGCAGCATCTCAAGAGTGCAGCAGAAATAATTGATGCTTCCAAAAGTCTCCTCCCCTGTGCTGCAGAGTACCACCGAATTTTAAAATTTAACGCTGATTTTAATGAATTTATTGACACCGACCTAACTGAGAAAGTGGAAGCATTGGACAAGTTTCAAGTTTTGTTTAAGTCGATTAAGAGAAGTGGATCAAATGCATTGGTATGTAATTTCCCTTTTCAGTAACATAACATATAATAAGTGACCTGTGTATCCTGCATACAGATTCCAGTATTATTGTACTTTTCTTAAACATTAAAAATGAATATTACGTTTCAATTTTGAGCATGGTAAGAAACCGTTCAAGTGGCATTTCCATTCAAACATGGTGTGGGATGATGATAATACAATTTCATATTTAAACACAATTAAAATAAAATAATTTAATTCATACACTATTCAGACCAGAAATAGACAACTTTATAAATTAAACTTATCCATTGATAAAAGATTACTTTAACCTTTTTGTACATAACATAAGAGTAGATGCAGTTTCATTGTATTTCATATCTTTATTATTGTACTAATTCTTGTTACATTTGTTGTCCTTTGAGGATGAAAAATTGGATGTAGATGCAGCCAGTCCAAGTCATCAACAGAATGTATGTTCATAGATGACTTGCATATACATAATTACAAGTAATATACTTGAAGATATTTTAACTGCCTTTTTTTCTTTTCTTTTTTTGAAGGTTGCCCCAAAGAACACGCATGAAGCTGGTCCAAGTAGTCAACAGAAGGTTTGTATATATAACAGAGTGCTGAAATAACAGCACTATTTTCAATATTTGTATTACTCTGTTTGACATTTTTTTGCCCATTCCACAGAAACTAACAGTCTGTACACTTGTACAGTACATCTGTACATTTTGCCAGTAAATTTTGACTGTCTTTATTAATGAGTGAATCATTCATCAGTTCATTTAAAACTGCTGATTCATTCAGGAGCAATATAAGGGATTAACTTTTAGTAACTGAATCACTAACTCATCTAATAAGAACTACTTTGTGCTTTTTATATTTCCAACATCAACGTAATATACTTGATGTGACACAATGCGAGCACTACTTGAAAGCAAAGGTCTGAGTATATATAAGGATTATGAAGCTTCAGGAATGCTTTCAAAGACATCAAGAAAGCTCCTTGTGAAGATAGGAGTCAGTGCGTTGGTGGAACAAAGTGGATTGTAAGTTTACATTTGAGAAATTAACTACAACAACTGTGAATGCAATAACGTATAAAGATGTTGAATACTTTGAAAACACTGATTACTTTTAATAATTTGAACATAATTGGGGGGGAAACTTGTAAAACAAACTGCTTATCAGCAGCAGAAAAAACGGACTGAATTTGGTTCCTGTATTTTATTTTAATGTATTATGTATGAGTTGAATTTGGTAATTCTTCCATGCTATGTCTTTATTTTGCTTATAGTTACCCTTCTAATGAAGAGAAACGGATGTTGGCAGAAAGTGTGGTAACACTGTTTCTTTCTCTGAAGATCAAGATAGGAGAAGAGAATGAAGGATTTGTAAGTTGCACGTATTAAAACACTACAACACACAAAACTTTAAATAAATGTGTGGCGGGGGAGGCGTGGTCCAGCGAGGTCTGCGACGAGAGAGAGAGTGGAGAGACGAGCGGCGGTAAGTGAGTCAAGTGTAAAATGACTAACACCTGTGTCTCGTTGCAGTAATTGGCGTGGGGAGACCGTATAAAAGACAGACGGGAACCAGCGTTGAGGGAGAGAGGGCTGAGGACTCGTGGGGAACGCGGAAGCACGAGGACGCGACTGAAGCAAGTTATTGAGCACTTTGTGAGATTTATGTTGAGACGCGCATGTGGCGCGAGTGTAATCAGAGTTTATTGATTAAAATACCCACGAGCCTCAGCCAGACGTCTCCGGTCTCCTTCCTTCCTTACACGTTCACAACAAGGGAATACTACAAAATGCAAATTGGAATAGTACTAATTGTGGTATGTTAATTAGTTAACAGGATACAAATCAATTGAAAATTTAGTGACTGTCATTGGTTTTATTTTTATTTTTTAAATGATCAATATCACAGTTACAATAACCCCAAAAGTACATCCACTCTGGTTTGCTCGCCACACATGGGTTCTTGTAAAAGTTACAATTGTTAGGGTTAGCAGTAACAATTTCACCATATAATGCTTCAGCATTTTCCTACAGTATTGCACGTCAAACTTTTGTGTCGCATACATTGTAATACTGATTTCATATTTAAACACAATTTTTTTTTAAAAAAATGTAAAAAAAAAAAAAAATCACCATGCCATCTGGCCCATTGACACTGTTTTTTGCAAGGACTATTCTTGCACTATTCAGACCAGAAATAGACAACTATTTATTTATAATTCCTCCCCCTTTCATCCAGGAACATTTCTATGACCCAATTTCCCACAGTGGATTTATTGAGATGAGACTTCGGAATCTACGTAGGAAACTTCATGATGATCAGCGTTGCTACCAGCGCAAACGTAGTCGAATCAGTGATTCCTCTGGAGTGTCTATCACTTTGGAAATAACTGCTGAAGGGGAGGAGGAGTCCTCTCGGGAGTGGACGACTGTGATCAAAAGGATGAAACCATCTCCAGAAAACCTCAATACCATCAAATCTGGCATGGAGAAAACGTACAATAATCGCAGGTTATGGGTCGCAAACAAGTCCCCAACAGTGAAAGAGATTTTTGAACAATATCCTCGATTTGTAGACATGCCATACTTGGTAAGGACTTGTGTTTTGCTTGGATTTTCCTTATAGCTAGGTATGAATAGACTTGTCAAGGGACATGGCTGGTAGATATTATTAAAAATGATTGTTTTTTTTAACTTTGCTAGTGCATAATACTAGTCTTATGGTGAAAAATGTATCTATGCAATTAATCCCCACCACTTATTATTCTTCATTCAGTTTAAATGAAATCGTAATACTGCTAGCTATATATTTATAATTATTTTTTGCCTACTGTTATTCATAACCTGAATTAATTTGAGCAATGCTGCTGATGTAAAACCTCTTCACATGATTTCCTACAAAGAAAACCTTTTTGTAAATCCAAGATATAAAATTGTTTAAAAATGTCTTTATGAAAATCAAATGACATGTGAATGTTGACTGTGAAATGTTGAATGTTGTCTTTACTGATTGATGAGTACAGTCAAATTATCTCAGTCTCATTTACTACAATTTAAAGCTTCTAGTATTATTTATTTTTTATATTAAGTATTTTTTGTTCAGTCTAATTTTGTAAGTTGGTATATAGAATTATACTCAGTACTCGTAAACAGCAGAACTAATATGAATAAGAATGAAGTGACTTCTCAATTATATTGATTTGTGAGCGGTGTTATTTTCTGCATCTATTTAGATGTAGGCTACTTGTATAAATGATTTTCCCTAACATGACATTGACATTAAAGAGGTTATACTTCCAGTTTATCTATATTACTGACGAATGTTTTCTGAATGTGCTGCTCTTTACATTGTGTGAACAAAATGTGAGTGGTGCTTGTTTTGTGAAAATGTAGCAGTTAAGTTTTTAATACAATTTTCTTTTAAATGCTTTTTTTGTTTTGTGTTCATTTTAACTGGTCAAAAATAGCACATTTATGACACAAATTGTGTGATTTACTACAATTAGTGTGTTACATATTTTAACACACTCCCTGTGTTAAGAACAATTTCACACTGGTTGTGTTAAAAGTAACACAAAATGTGTTGTCCTTAACTAGACACACAGGTGTGTTAAGATATAACAGAGGTTGAGTTGTTTTTAAAACATCCGTTTTAAGAGTGTGTATAAATGCCTCATTCATTTATATCATATGCACGCAAGAACTATTTTTGGCGTTAAATGGCACAAGAAATAAAATTCGTGCTACAGATGCGCACTTTCATGACATCGTGTCGGCCTTTAACAAGAAGCAGTGGGTCCGAAATTTTAGGATGAGCTAGCCAACCTTTGATATGCTGTCAACGTTTGTCCACATTCCTCTCCTACGACGACACCCTCCGTCCCTTTGCAGACGCGCGTCGGGTTTCTCTCGTCATTAAACCGCGGTAGCCTCATGCCTCAAAAAATCCGATCTGCCTGTTTACATGACAGTCGCATTGGCACTCATCTGATTTATATCTGATTTATTTCCACATATGAACAAGGCCTGAAACCGAATGCATGCGTTTTTTTCCTGTTTACACTGTCATAGAACACATCCGATCTGTGTCACATATGAGCAACAAATCGGAACTGAGTCACATTTCACTGGCAGTGTAAAAGAGGCCTAAGAGTCCTCCGCTGCTGCAACTGATGTGCCGATCCTTATCTCGTTCAATGCAACTACATCTCATCTTTTTTTGTTCAAACAACCAGACTAACAAATAGCTTCACACAAACCGTAGGCTACCGGGGAAGAGCCTAGACTGGGCTTTCTTCTGTGTAGACCAGCAGTTCTTAAGTGCCAGGGGGTCCGTGAAAAAATTTAGCTATTTTCTTATATTTTCCGGACTGTAAAGTCACGTTTTTTATCATGAAGCACGCTGTGATTTATTCCTAAGTGACTTAGGAATATATAATAATAGAATGCATTTTACTTCAAATAATTTATATGTTGAATTTTATAGCCGCGCAAAGAAGACTATTTGCTATATTTTGGTTAATTTTTGGTGTGCGCCAGAAATATGTTCAAGGAGACAGAGACGCGCTAGAGCAGCGCATCATGTTGTTTTCTTTATTTTTCAAAGGCATGACATTTTGTAGTCATTTTGAATGTACACAAATTAATATATATATATATATATATATATATATATATATATATATATATGAAGAGTTCAGATGCAAAAGCCTCTAAGTGCCATCTGAAATTTTCTTCTAGAATGATCATTTTTATCAAGCTTGTATATTTAAGTTCAGTAATTTCACTTAAAGAACAATTAATAGGTAATTTTCATTGCCATTTAAGTGAAATTACTGAACTTAAATATACGAGCTAGATAAAAATGATCATTCTATAAGAAAATTTCAGATGGCACTTAGAGGCTTTTGCATCTGAACTCTTCATATATATATATATATATATTTGACTGTTTCGAATGACAGAGTATTAAACGACAGAGTATAAAGTTATTTCTCCAGCTGAGGAACAAATCCAAGTGATGGCACCGGCGCATCGCGCACAACATATCAGTTCACTTCTGGCATTGCTAACTTGACATCGCAGCCTGTTCATTATTAAAATAAAACAGTCAACCAAACATACAAAACAAACAAACAAACAAAAAGTTATTCTGCTTAATTTAATTGGTCTTTTGTACACCGGTCAGTCATAACTTGCTGTTATTCCAAACTCATTTCCCTTGAAGATGCTGATTTAGTCTTCGTGTAGGCTATTAGGATTCGACTGAAGTACGAAGCCTTCTTTACATTAATAGTTAGCATCCAAATGTTACATTGCAAATATGAAAACGTACGTTGGACCGTAGAAAGATGCGCGAACCAAACTTCGGTAGCCTACAGTTTCAGTTTACATTCAAATAAATTTGTTTAGGCTTGGCTTTTAAAATAGGCTAAATGTCGTTTGTAATAAAGGGCACAATAAGATATTTGTATAGGCTACTATGTTTATTTTTATTATACGTATAGCGACTTATTTTTCATTCTTGTTGTTTTCTGGATACCATTCATTTAAGGATTTGACATATAGCCAAGGCAGTAAGGGGAAGTAAAATATGCATAGCATCTGTTATTAATAGAGTTTATTATGTTCATGTTGTATTTTATTTACCGGTCTTTTACTGAATAGGCTAATAATAAAATGCGTTTTTTACAACGATGTGACGCGCGCATTTTACTCTCAACTTGACCCAGTGCGCCGCGCACAAGCGTTAGGGCTAATAAATTTTAATAAAACACAAGGCCTACATAAAACTCAGTGTATTTTAATATCTCTGTTGTTCTGCAGTTGTAGATAGGGTCAGTCTGAATGACAGTTCATGTGTGAATGTTAGGCCTATTATATAGGCTTGTCAATGCATTATTCTTTCCTTTTTGTATTAGTGTTTAAAATATTTAATTTACGAGGGACACCATGCTAACAGCCGTCATATACCCTGCCAAACCAAGCTGATGCAAATAGCTGAATTTATATCTACAGAAGAAAGCCCAGTCTAGGGTCTTCCCAGGTGCGGTTTGTGTCGAGCCATTCGTTAGTCTGGTTGTTTGAACAAAAAAAGATGAAATGTAGTTGTTGCATTGAACGAGATAAGAATCGGCACATCAGTTGCAGCAGCGGAGGACTCTTATTCTGCTGTGCGGAACTGAGGAAGAAGTGACTCCTTTTTTTTGTTGTTGTTGTTTAGTTTAAAAAACGAAAAATTAGATTTTGGCTCGATTTTTCATTTTTCGTTTGTGGTTTAAAATCGGTTTTCGGGTTCGATATTTCATTTGCAGACGTGGGCGCGCTGAAACGCCCCTTTCATCTGATTGGTCAAACCGCTCCGCCTTCAGTACGAGCTTTTCTTTCTTTCAGGCAGAATAAGAGTCACGAGTGCGGCACTGACAAATGCACTTTAATAAAATAATGTCTGAAACCACAGCTCACTGTTAACTACGTGTAACGGTGGTCAGGCGGTGAAGGGACTGATACCAAAACTGGCTTTTCTCACATTTATTCCTTTGGAAAATCAGAACACAAAACATGCCTTCAGGCACTGGCGGACATAAAACAGCATCCAATGTAAAGCATACCACTTCTGTACACCATTTCTCCAAAGGGGGGCTCCAAAACACCAACCTCAATACAGCTGCTTAATTACGGTGAAAATCACATACAAACACTAACTTACATTTCTAACTCTGTTATTTACATACGCACAACATTTGAAGCAGAAATATGATGCTGGTCACGTAACTCGTGCTGCTGCGACTTGCAAGCGACCCCAGTAGTGTGAGACACAGTAGGCCTACATATTACAGATTATTTTAGCATGATGTATTTCCCATTGATAAATACAGTGCAAATAGTTCCGTCTCTTTAGATAAAAGGGAAGTGGAAATAAAAATCAATAATAGACTGAACTGTGCCATGATCAAATATGTCCGTATAGATGTCCGTCGACCTTCCCATAACGGTTACATTAGAGTTAGGGGATAACACAGTTTGTACAGTATAAAATCATTATGTCTAAAGTTCCCATAAAACATGAAAACCCAACAATCCAATGGGAATATATCCTTGTTGTGTAAAACATCTGTTCATAATCTGTGATTACACAATACCAATGGGAATAGCACCGGGAGGCGTCTGGAATAACTGTGCAATGATCAATCCGCATTTTAAAGCCAGCTAATTTTACAGTAGTCTCATTTTCAGAATGTCCTTCTCGTATAATGCCAAAGACCGCACAAACGGGCTTCCTTTGTGAAATATAGCAGACCACCTTTTTTAAACTGTTATTTAAGATATATTTGTGCATAAATGTTTGTATTAAAATTTTTCGTATAGTCAGTCACTCAGACAGACAGACAGATAGAGAGATAGATAACTTGTAGGCTATAGCCTTGAATCGAAAGCCTTGCTGAGTTAAAACAGAGTTTTGTTGTTGAATCATATTTTTTCTAGTTCCTCTTAAAATATAGAGCTCATGACAAATAAAAGTTCCAGATGGACAAATATTAAATGCAAAAACTAACAATATCTTAAAAGAAACTAGAGAGTGGCAAACTTTAAAGTAGGGTTCAAGTTTTAATTAGTTGTACAGCTTGAAATGTAAATGTTGTTCTCATACACAGATATGGCCTATTTATGAATGAAATTCATGCTTATTTGTCATTTAAACTGTTGCAAACAGGAAAAGAGTAGAAAGACGTATTATCCTGTCGCCTCCTCTAGTGGACAGCATTAAGTATTACGCCTTCATTGCTCAGTTAACGCAAGTCAATGGATTTTTTGGAGAAAGTAAATCTGACCAGTTAGAAAAGATATAAGCGAGTCTGAGCCAAGTTTGGTGAAGCATTAAAGTTCTAGGCGGAGTCAATTTCTCATAATAATAATTAATAATAATAATGTTTAAATATATGCTGGCTTTCTCAAGCCAACATAATAAACAGAACTTAGAGAAACATCGACCAATTCAGATGTAATAAAATTGTATTCGTTTTATAATAAAACTAATAACATTTTAAAGGTATGCCGCGCTCTTCAACTGACATGATTTTAATTAATCCCAAACCCTGCTAATTTTGTAAGTACGTTACGTTTACTGATTCTAGCTTCTCTCTTTTCTGTCTCGTTCTTTTCATGTGAACTGAGTAGGCTACACATGCTTACATTTATAAATGTAAACTTTATTTCTATTCAATTTTCACAATTATTTAGGTTACACACACCTTTCGATGTAAATAAAAGACGAGAGTGGTATGTTATGAACATATTATCATGTTACAGTTCAGCCTATTATTGATTGTTATTTCCACTTCCCTTTTATCCATAGAGACGGAACTATTTGCACTGTATTTATCAATGGGAAATACATCATGCTAAAATAATCTGTCATATGTAGGCCTACTGTGTCTCACACTACTGGGGTCGCTTGCAAGTCGCAGCAGCACGAGTTACGTGACCAGCAACATATTTCTGCTTCAAATGTTGTGCGTAGTTAACAGTGAGTGGTGGTTTCAGACATTATTTTATTAAAGTGCATTTGTCAGTGCCGCACTCGTGACTCTTATTCTGCCTGAAAGAAAGAAAAGCTCGTACGGAAGGCGGAGCGGTTTGACCAATCAGATGAAAGGGGCGTTTTAGCGCGTTTCAGCGCGCCCACGTGTGCAAATGAAATATCGAACCCATAAACCGATTTGTAAACCACAAACAAAAAATGAAAAATCGAGCTGATTTTCATTTCCCATTAGTCCATTCCAAACAGGAAAACAAATGATCAAAAGATACACGGACCCACAACATTGCCCAACATCAAATGGCAAATGTAATGTAAGCGGAACGAAACTGAGCTACTCGTTATTATGTGGTTGCGGACCGTTTATCAGTTTGGACCAATGCAGCACGAGCCGCACTGTTGCCACGCGAGATCCAGTAAAGAAAGCATTTTAATTCGCTACTGAAGTAACATCGCTGCAAGATCTTGTGAGAAACATTCACATTTCTTCGTTATTAACGGATCAAACAGCGCTGACGTGGAAACCAGGAAGAAGCATTGTGCAATGAATGAACTATCCAGTGTCCTCAGATCAGCAACATTCACCATGGATTTACTGTAGTAAGTAACACTACTAACTGTAACCATGGAAGTTTGGCAGGAATAGTAGGCTATAATGATTTTAGGGAACATTACGTCGGTTTTATTTTTACATTATGAATACAGATGTTAATCTGAACTAAAATAAACCTTTGTTTATAACTACTACAATATTAACCTACATTTCTTTTTGTCCAAGGAGCTGTTTTGTTTTATATGCTCCTAAGAAAAGTCAAGTATAGCTCCATCATTGCTCAAAGTGAAAAAAAAAAATCATACTGTATGATGTCAGTTTTAATAAAAATATAATACGTTTTTTTAAATCAAGGACATTTCTCTGGATTTTTTTTTTTTTTGCTGTATCGAAAACGCACAGAACCGTACCCAACCGAACCGTGACACAAGTGTATCGAACCGAACTGTGAATTTTGTGAGCGTTACACCCCTAATATATATATATATATATATATACGAAGTCTACCCAAATTTATTCAGACACCTTGCTATCCTCACTTACATAAATTAACATTAACAAGTTGCTGTACCCCTAAATGTACTATTTTGGCATGGCACATTTTTCTGTAATTATCATTTCTGAATCTGACTGTATCAATGTATACAATAAGACTCATGTATGTAATGTATGACAATAAGAGCCGTACTTACCTTCATAATTAAAATTGAGCAGATCTTCAAAAATCTTCGTTAGATTTTTATCTTTAATACTTTTAAAGTCCCTCATAGAGATTATCGGGTGAACTTCCGTAGCAAACATCAGGATCTCATAGTTTGGTGAGACCTGGTAATAACTAATCTTTTGGGGAAAAGCAATAAGAATTCAGAGTTGGAAGCAACATCTGTCGGTTATCCAATCAAAATGCTGGATTTAAATGTGATTATGCAGGTGGTCGACACATGCGCTCTAGAAAGATTCATCATTCATCAAGTGACAGCGCTATTTTTCTCCAGAAGTTATGATCGCGAGCGTCTGTTGTTGTTGCAATCTCCGGCGTTTTGTTGTTGTTTTTCCGTGTCTTTAGTTTTGTTTTCTACTGTGAAAGAACGGCCCGGGCCAGTGTTGCCATTTTGTGGAACAACTTATTAGTGCAAAACAAATACAATCCGCATGTGCAACCTATGCATACAAAGTCAATATTTGGGTGATAGTTCACCCAAAAATAAAAATTCTGTCTTTATTTACTCACCCTCATGTCATTCCAAACCCATAAGACTTTCGTTCATCTTCGGAACACAAATGAAGATCTTTTTGATGAAATCTGAGAGCTTTTGGTCCCTCTATAGACTGGCAACGCAACTACCACTTTGACGCTTTAAAAAGTTCATAAAGAGATTGTAAAACTTATCCATATGAAATGAGCGGTTTAGTCAAAACTTTCTGATGAGACAAGATCAGTTTATATGATGAACAGATTGAACTTAGGCTTTTATATACATAAAAACATTGATCAGTGAACATAATAATAATTATTATAATTAATAAAAATGTTACATTTTTCTGGGACCTCAAAGCGCTTTACATGGAAGGGGGAAGGGAAAGGGAAGGGGAATGGGGGGGGGGGGCGGATCTCCTCAACCACCACCAATGTGCAGCATCCACCTGGATTATGCGACGGCAGCCATATTGCGCCAGTACGCCCACCACACACCAGCTTACTGGTGGAGAGGAGACGGTGATGAAGCCAATCAGTATGTGGGGATGATTAGAAGGCCATGATGGACAGAGGCCAAGGGGCAAATTTGGCCAGGATTCCGGGGTTACACCCCTACTCTTTTTCGAAGGACATCCTGGGATTTTAAATGACCACAGAGAGTCAGGACCTCGGTTTAACGTCTCATCCAAAGGACGGTGCTCTTTGACAGTATAGTGTCCCCGTCACTATACTGGGGCGTCAGGACCCACATAGACCACAGGGTGAGCACCCCCTGCTGACCTCACTAACACCTCTTTCAGCAGCCACCTGGTTTTCTTAGAATGTATCCCATCCAGGTACTAATGAGGCTCAGCCCTGCTTAGCTTCAGTGGGCAACCAGTCTTGGGCTACAGGGTGATATGGCAGCTGGAACATAAACAGAAGCTCAACCGTACTTTCATGAGAATGAACCACATACTTGGGTTTCCGCTTACAACAACTGATGTGTGAATTGATGAATGTTTATATGAGAATAAAAGCCTAAATTCAATATATTCATCATATAAAGCAATTATACAAAAAAGTATGCATATTTGGTGTCCGAGGAGAGGGCTTTGAGCTCTGTATTTTGTCCCGAACTCACAGGGCTGACAGTGCGCCGTTCGGAGGGGTTAATCGCTGGACCAGAAGGGTTCTTGCATCATCGGACAAAAACATCACTCCTGTTGGAGCGGGTGGGAAGACACTGTGAAGTAGTGGGCAGTGAAGTAGAAATATTTTCACTATTTTAGTGGATTGGTGGTGCTAATTGAGCCGTATATGGTGATCCTATAGGTTTGAGTGTGTGAGAATAAGCAGGAGCTGAAGAATTTAGCTGAAAAGGGTTCGTTGAGCTTCTTTGATGTGGAAGAGATTATATTGAATATAGCTATTAAAAGCCTCTGATGTCCAGCGACTGAGTGTTTGAATCTGATGCTGCTGGGAGAAGCCTTTTTGAGCAGCGGTTGCTGCACCTATGCCAAACGAGTGACTGGAAAAGTGTTCGGCTGGGATGCCGGATTGAATCAAATGGATTTGAGGTGTTTTTGGAACCAGAAACGTGTGATGGAGCAATTGGAGTCAGATGGGAATTTAGCCTGTGAGCTTCTAAAATGTAAGTAGGCTAAAAGGGTTTAGTACGGCTGAATCGGTGAGGAGGACCAGTGTTGCGGTGAAAAGTGAATATTGGGATTTAGACTGAAAGAGAGATGTAGAGGAGAGGAGCCAGGGCTGCGATTGCCAGCAGAGGCAGCTTCACGCTTGGATCGGCCTCTGGAGCTTGGGGAGGGACCTGGAAAGAGGCGCAAGTGGGAAATGATGGATGAAAATGAGACGAGTGAGCCTGTGTCGCAAGGGGAGGCAGCTTTACGCTAGCATCTGCAACAGGAGCTGGGAGCAACGGAAAGGAGAGAGTTGGTGGTGGCAGGAACGAAAAATAAAGATTGGGAGGCTGGGGGTGAAGCCAACGGACATACCGCAATGACTGCGCAATGACTGGAGGAGCTGCGGTAATGCTGAGTGGAGGACATGACCAGAATATCCTATCGGTTTTCCTTGGGCAGTGAGGCCTGGACATTAACTTTATCCAAGTTAATGCCCAGAAATTTAATTGACGTGACTGTACCCTTGATTTATCCTGGGTTAAAGGCATCCCAAACTCAGAGAAAAATGTGAGGGACTGAGAGATTGATTATTAAACATTTTGTAAATATTCTTGTTTTCTCTGGGGGTTTTTCTCATTAGTTTTCTCAATGATAACATGCGCTTACATGATGAGAAGAAACCTAAAACACTTTAGAACCTTCATTTATTCACCTCTGACACATTGGGTTGATACTGTAATCATGGTTTGATGTTGAATGATCACCAAACAGCAAAGTACAGTCTGATTTAGATGATCGTTTGTTCCTTTAACTTTTGCAAGTTTGAGTGGCACACGCACATTCATTTAGTGAAGTTCAAAAAGAGTATCGCTTATGCTGAAAGACAAAGGCTTTGCATAATAAAATGTGCACCTTGAATTTATTCAATGCATTCGACAATCGCTAAAGGATCACAAAAATGTTGCCATTAAAACACTATTTGTATGATACATTTATTTTGAAGAATTCTTAAGTTCATTTTTCTTAATTTTTAGTTCTCTTTTCTCATACTTATCCAGACCTGAAAATAACTCAAATCCACTTTACTGCGTAGGTAGGAACCCTAAACATAACAGTTTATTATCAGAGTATGCATTTATTTGTCAAAGTTGTAAAAAGTGAACTTGTCTTATCCTGTAACCCACTTGTGGACAGCATTAGTATTATGTCCTTCAGAAAAAATACAGTAGTCAGAACAGTCTGAGCCTTGGTGCTTGTAGTTTAAAGCTCTAGGAGTAGCAGTCAAAAAATTATAAATAAAGGAATAAATAGAATAAGAATAAATAAATATTATAATAATATGTTGGCTTCTCGAGCTAGTGATCGTTCAATTCGCGCCGTCTGTGGAGGAACGCTGAAACAGACTACTTCGGTGTAGCGACTGAAAACGAAAAGGATTTAAGCAATGATCTTAGGTTGAGCAGAGGGGTGTGGAAAGTGCGAGCTGGCTGGGACTGAATCTGCGGTGCGGCCCTGGCTTGATCAGGGCCAGCTGTGGTGGCCTGATGCTGGAGGAAGGCCTGTTCCTACGCGGGAAGAGGGGAGCATTGCCTGAGATGCGAGCTTGGTGCTCGACGGGGCTTATTGTCCATTTCGGAGCCAGATGCAGCAAACTACAAGTATAGGTCTCTGCAGGACAGTAATATGAGTTACCAGATCAATGGGTAAGGCCACAAACAGAAGGGCATTTTCGACCGCGTTACCTGTTTGCCCACATCACAGTGTTGGTAGGGTTTAGGGGTGGGGTCGGGTGAAGGGTATAATTTTCATCGCATGATTTATATGCAACCAGCAGTTTGATAACACCCACAAATTTAAAAACGCCCGCTTTTGTTCCGCAGAGACCCTATACTCCAAAACTGTCAAGGAACATAGGTGTGTGTGCGGGCTAAGTATATAGGTGTCCTCTCATGCTGATTTGTGTTCCGAAGATGAACCGAAGTCTTATGGGTTTGGACCAACATGAGTGTGAGTAATCAAAGACAGAATTTTCATTTTTGGGTGAACTAACCCTGCTCATATTGAAGGCTTACGACAAGGATGTGAGGTTAAAAGGTCACAGCATCACAATGGTAATGCTTCCTTTTCAAATATCGGTATTTTTACTGATGAATTTTTACAGAACCTTTAACATCAAAATTAACAGCAATTAAATGACTGCATTTAGAACGATTTAAGAAAGCTTCATTATCTATATAAGTAGCCTAAAAAATAAGTGGTCTTACAATTTTATTACATCAACCTTTGGGGGACATACCTTTTCTATAAGCAGTTTAATGGTGTTTTTTGCCTTGTCAAGTTCTGTCTTATTGATGCTGTCAGATGCATCCACAGCAAGGTAGATATCAAGTTTTCCACTCTGATCCAAAGTTATTTTCTTCCCCTGCTGATCTGAAGACAGAAGGAACAAGGCATTCACGTTATGGATTTACATTATTTTCTTTTTCTGAGCACGGCAATTATTAATGACGATGAAAAAACATGTGTGCTTGTGTATAAATATAATAAGGCTTCAAACCACACAAATGTACCTTCTCCTTCATACTGTTGAGAAACTGCTAGATTTGACTTTAGAGCACTGCTGAATGCCTCTGACACTTCCTCTGGGGTGTCGTATGTGAAATGTCCTGCACAATATTTACACAACAACATTAATGGTGCATTATCCAGAAAAGCCACATTTCATAAGCAAAATCTCTTATTTTTGAGAACACAAGTCCATACAAGGCACATGATTTTGGAACTGCGATCAGAAGACTCACCGTAGCATTGCGGCTCTGTCCCTGACCACTGGCCATCATCCTGACAGACTCGCTCTTTGGAACCAATCAGAGTCAATGTTCTGTCACAGCGGTACGTGACTATGTCGTCAATGTTAAACACGTGGCCTGTTCGACTGCTACCGGGGGGAACGCCAGGATCAGGACAGTGATCAGCTGTGAGGAAGTAACAAAGAGACAAATTGAAGTGAAGATTTGTGGACCTCCATTTGATAGGCAGATGCATGGTGAGGAATTTATGATTCTGATGAAATTTGATATGATTCTGATGAAATTTCTGCTGGAACTGTGTTGAACTCGCATGACATCAGATTAACACGCAACAGAGTACACATCACATATCAGTACAACATTTTTTAAGATAAACTCAAGGACTGATATATGAAGAGATATATATTTAGTTATTAATATTGAAATATATTTAGTTATTAACTAAATTAGCATTTTTATATCCAATTAGTTCATGGAAACTGCTGAAAATAATGACAATTACTCACAGTCACGTCCACAGATTGGTGTGGTTCCATTCCACTTCCCATTAGGCTTGCAAACACGGACCGCAGATCCACGGAACTTATAATCGGAATGACATGAGTAGGTGGTTGTATCATTTACATAGTACCTGTCTTTATGTGGGGTCACCTCTCCATTCTCCAAAACACGAGGATTGGGACATGTGACCTCTAGAATAAAAGCATTAATAAACACTGTAGAAGAGATGTTTTCAACAGCCTCAGATTTAAAAAAAAAAAAAAAAAGAAAGAAAGAAAAATACACAACTCTGCTTTAAAATAGTCCAGCATTTATACATGATATAATGACTGAAAATCAAGGTGACCATATGGGTGAACGTGATTTCACCGTGTACAACGTGTTCCTGGATTGACATATTTTGCTGATCCTGGAACAACATTCCTGTCCATAAATGTAGTCTTACTTTTAACCCTTAACCTAACCCTATCCATAACTTATCCCTAAAATCATAGGGAAATGATAGGTGAATAACACAGATGTTGAAGCACCTAAACTGGTTTGTAAGCCTAAACTTGAGATAAACGTATCCCTCCAATCTGATTGGTTGATTGAAATGTTCAAGGATCAACAAAACTGTTGATCAAGGCACATGTTTTACTTGGTGAAATCACGTTCCCCCACATAATAATGTCTTGTTTCTTACTTTTGCACTCTAGGGATTTTCTGGCACTAGTCTTTGGGGTCCAAAGTCCATATTGACAACGACGCGACTGAACAGATGGGTAAAATCCATCTGGACAGAAGTATCTTAGAAAACTCCCATTTGAGTAGTTATTTGAAAGAACAAAGCTCCCTCCAACAATGTTTAGATTCTCCTTGGGACATGATCCGTGTGTTTTGGACATGGAGGACGGAGCACCTAGAAACAATCAGATCATTGGAGGGGAGGTCACAAGAAAAATAACTTTTGTTACGGTTTCATTTCCAGGGGAAAAAAAATATATATCTCCAAGCCAAAATACAGATTTAGATGAGAATTATTTGTGAGCTGTCTATCACAAAGTCTTTAAAAGTACCTTCGTTTTGATATATTCCAAGACGATTTGTCTCTAAATTTCAGAATGTATTTATCTCAATTAAGCAAAAAGACTTACCTGCAATAAGAGGACATATCATTGCAAGCATTAACCAAGTCAACCGCTGCTCACACTCCATGCTGTTTATTCCAATTCTTCAGCTGAGATAAAAAATAGGCTAACTGAAGCAAATGGACCAGGGCACATATTTTTATAGTGGGGTCAGCAAGAGGATTTTATTTACATTCAGTGGTCAATGTTTAACCTGAAGTCAAATAAAGCAAATCAATTTCCCGGCACACAGAACAAAATAATAACCATCAACAGTACATCATTATATATTCAAAAATCACCCAAAAAAAACAATTATGTTCATCTCCAACTATCGTGGATTATTTGCAATTTTTCATCAAATAGGCTATATATAGAAAAAAGCACATTTGTTGGGGGAATACAGAATATTTTTTAGAGTTAAACACCACAAGCATTTGTATTTCTTGGGGCCAGGGAGCAGCTCAAACTCAAGGGGTCATTTGAGAACACTACTTTTTTAAACTTCTTGCCTCATAGGTTAACACCAGCTTAATGAATGACTATTAATTAGATAAATACATACAGGTCCTTCTCAAAAAAATTGCATATTGTGATAGTTCATTATTTTCCATAATGTAATGATAAAAATTAAACTTTCATGTTTTAGATTCATTGCACTGTCTTTTATTTTTTTAATACTAATGATTTTGGCATACAGCTCATGAAAACCCAAACTTCCTATCAAAAAATTTGCATATCATGAAAAGGTTCTCTAAACGAGCTATTAACCTAATCATCTGAATCTAATAATTAACTCTAAACACCTGCAAAAGATTCCTGAGGTTTTTAAAAACTCCCAGCCTGTTTCATTACTCAAAACCGCAATCATGGGTAAGACTGCTGACCTGACTGCTGTCCAGAAGGCCATCACTGACACCCTCAAGCAAGAGGGTAAGACACAGAAAGAAATTTCTGAACAAATAGGCTGTTCCCAGAGTGCTGTATCAAGGCACCTCAGTGGGAAGTCTGTGGGAAGGAAAAAGTGTGGCAAAAAACGCTGCACAACGAGAAGAGGTGACCGGACCCTGAGGAAGAAAGTGGAGAAGGACCGATTCCAGACCTTGGGGGACCTGCGGAAGCAGTGGACTGAGTCTGGAGTAGAAACATCCAGAGCCACGGTGCACAGGCGTGTGCAGGAAATGGGCTACAGGTGCCGCATTCCCCAGGTCAAGCCACTTTTGAACCAGAAACAGCGGCAGAAGCGCCTGACCTGGGCTACAGAAAAGCAGCACTGGACTGTTGCTCAGTGGTTGCATGTCATTCGGAAATCAAGGTGCCAGAGTCTGGAGGAAGACTGGGGAGAAGGAAATGCCTGAAGTCCAGTGTCAAGTACCCACAGTCAGTGATGGTCTGGGGTGCCATGTCAGCTGCTGGTGTTGGTCCACTGTGTTTTATCAAGGGTAGCGTCAATGCAGCTAGCTATCAGGAGATTTTGGAGCACTTCATGCTTCCACCTGGTGAAAAGCTTTATGGAGATGAAGATTTCATTTTTCAGCACAACCTGGCACTTGCTCACAGTGCCAAAACCACTGGTAAATGGTTTACTGACCATGGTATTACTGTGCTCAAATGGCCTGCCAACTCTCCTGACCTGAACCCCATAGAGAATCTGTGGGATATTTTGAAGAGAAAGTTGAGAGACGCAAGACCCAAAACTCTGGATGAACTTAAGGCTGCCATCGAAGCATCCTGGGCCTCCAGAACACCTCAGCAGTGCCACAGGCTGATTGCCTCCATGCCACGCCGCATTGAAGCAGCAGTCATTTCTGCAAAAGGATTCCCGACCAAGTATTGAGTGCATAACTGAATATAATAATTTGAAGGTTGGCTTTTTTTTAAAATTAAAAACACTTCTTTTATTGGTCGGATGAAATATGCTAATTTTTTGAGACAGGAATTTGGGGTTTTCATGAGCTGTATGCCAAAATCATCAGTATTAAAACAATAAAACACCTGAAATATTTTTTAGTTGGTGTGCAATGAATCTAAAATATATGAAAGTTTAATCATTACATTATGGAAAATAATGAACTTTATCACAATGCTATGCTAATTTTTGAGAAGGACCTGTATATATATATAGTTTTGTTTTTGTTTGCGCACGTGATATCAGGAAGCAATATAATACACGCATGACGGCGATGCGCAAATTAAGTTACCCCCTCCCATAATTCTATGTAGAAATAAAACAATTATTATTGGTATAAAAACATTGGCCAGTGAATTTTACACAAGTGTCATAGACTGTATTATCAGTGTTGGGCAGTCACTACTTGTAGCTAGTAACTTAGTATTTTGTTGTTAGCTTCACTATTTACTGAATCAAGTAACTTTTCAGTAGCTTAACTCTATTTAAAAATTGGAGTTTTGTTGAAGAAAGGTTCTAAGAAATGTGAAGGAAGAAAATAAGCTTGACCTCCATTTTGAAATGTTTTTGTCTAGACTCTCCAAAATCTTCCGTTTTCATTTTGAAGGTTTCCCTTCAAAGTTGTGAGGAAGAAGTGGGAAGTGGCTTTGAGGAGAGAAGGGTTCCATCCAAATGATTCATCCGTGCTTTGCTCTCAACATTTTAAGCAGGGTGATTTTGATAGGACAGGTCAGATTGTCAGACTCCGAGATAATGTTATTCCTTCCGTCTTTAGCTTCCCGGTTCACCTCCAAAGAGTAGGTGTATCCTCGTAAGGCTGTTAGCATTCATAAATGTAAATATTAGCCTATATTATCAATCACGGGGCAGGGTAAGATACTTATCCCTTTATACAAATTTCTTTATGTATTATGCTTCCTTTTAGTTGGAAAAGGGCAGGGATACGTCTACCTCCAGAAGAGCTGAAGAAAGCCTGTCCGTGGACTCTCAGGATTCCCAGGAATCGGCAACCTCAAGCCTACAACCTCAGCCTAATGATGTGAATATTTCTACTTTAAACATCATGTCATAATGTTTCCTGGACATATTAAAATCTCACTTGTTTGCTGCCACTCATATTAAACAGGCTTGCAAATAAACCCATGCACACACAATTTAAGACACGTTGAACATGCATTGCTGGCAGGCACACACACACAGAGTGCTGGCAGTGACGTGAAGTGAAACATTACTCAAACCATGTTCATTCCTCTTTCTACTAGGATCATGGCTATGCCTTGCCTGATTCTCCTACCACTCTTAAGACCAGACTCAATGAAGCCTTGGCAAGAGTGGAAAGTCTGGAGCGAGAGAAGAAGAATGCCATGGCCAGAGAAAAGAAGGCAAAAACTACAGTGAAGAGTCTTTTGGGGGATTTGAGGAAAAATAACCTCATTAATGAAGAGCTCAAAGAGAAGCTTGAATTCTACTCTGGTAAGACAAAATTAGCACTTTGAAATTCATGTACATGTTATTCTTTTTACTCTCTTCATTATACTCCTTAGTTATTATCTGAAGGGGAATTATTCATTTTAAATCATAACATTTCAGATCTTCAGTTAGACCCCGTGGCAAAGCAAGGCCACGAGTACACAAAGGACTACAGAGAATTTGCGCTCACACTCCATCTTCATGGTCCAAAGGCATACACATACCTCAGAGAGACTCGACATTTTCCCCTCCCACATCCACATACATTACAAAGGTAGGCTCAATGTTGTCTGAATTTAATTTTTGGAAATTACTGATGCAAACACATTGAAAAGCTTCTTCTCAATTTTTTTTTACAGGTGGCTGCGTTCGGTGGATTCCAAACCTGGCCTGAACAAAATGATGCTGGATATGCTGGAGAGAAGATGCCAGGGAGACCAGGCTAAATACGGATGTGTTTCACTCATGTTGGATGCCATGTCCATCAGAAAACATGTGCAATATAATCATCATACACAGTCAATGTCTGGTTTTGTAGACATGGGTGATGGAAACAGTGAGACTGATGTTGCTACTGAGGCTCTTGTGTTCATGGTGGTTGGCCTACAAGGACATTGGAAGGCTCCCATTGCTTACTTCCTGACCAAGTCTCTCTCTCCAGAAACACAAAGGGTCCTTCTTAGTCATCCTTTGGAGGAGCTGCATGCACGGGGCATTAGGGTGGTATGTGTAACAATGGATGGGCATTCCTCCAATGTCAGCATATGCAACCTACTTGGGTGTGATCTGAAGGCAGACCCACGAGAGCCGCTTCAAACCAGTTTCTCGCATCCGGTGACTGGCGAGAAAGTATTTGTAATGATGGACGCTTGTCACATGCTCAAGTTGGCACGTAATATGTTGCAGGTAAATAATGATCGTTGTAGACCTATTTGTACAAGTTATGCCTCTGCTGCTAAACGTTATATCTAAATATTTTTGTCTGTCCATTTGCACAGTTATGGCTGGACGTGATGATCAACATTTTGCTGTTTGTGCTTGTTTGAGCAGTGACTAATTCTTACTTTGCAGGCATACAGTCCAATTGCAACGACCACCGGACAGATCAATTGGAGGTACATCAATCAACTCAATGATGTGCAAAGAAAAGATGGACTGCATGCTGCCAATAAAATTACAGACAAACATGTCTACTTTGAAAACCACAAGATGAGGGTGTCCCTGGCTGCACAGACACTGAGTCGTTCCGTGTCAGTGGCTCTCCGCACAATGATGGATCTTGGGTACTCTCAGTTTAAGGACTGTGAGGCAACAGCACAATTCATTGAGGTAATACAATTAGTGATTATAGAACCAAGTACATGTTTTTATATTTATTTTATTTTTAAAATTCAGCGGAGTGGTAAAGCTCTGTGAAATTTGCTGTAGTACAAAGCATACCTATGGAAAGGAAGTCAAGTAAATATTAGTACTTGCATGTTTACTCATTGAGCATAAAGTTTAGAAATATGTACTGTTCTCTTTATATTTTGAATAGATGAGTATTGATTTCTGATGAGATATTTTATCTGATACCTAATGAAACCCTGTAATGATATTGATTTTAGATACCGATGTTTCTGTATAGATTATTGACAGGCTATTTGACACAATGAATGGACGCAATCCTCGTGCCAAAGGATTCAAAGCTCCCTTGGGTGCTTTGAATTGGATGGAGAGGAAATAATTTTTGTCAAGAGCCAGGGAGTACTTGCTCTCTTTGGTAACAAGAGATGGAACACCGCTTCACCGATCTAAGAGGTCTATTAAAATGGTGCTTGAGAAGGAAATTGGTTCATGACATGAGTTCAAATGATACTCTGTTCCCATAAACATCGCGTTCCTAAGATGTTCCGTTGTTCCGTTATGCATCGAGTTCCGAAGATCCTCCGTTGTTCCCTTATACATCGCGTTCCTAAGATGCTCCTAACTACTTCAGTTTGGTTTGTGCCTGAATTGTCTCGTTTTTTTATTGGTGTGTTTTTCAGGTCCTAGATGTTTCTAAATGGTATGTAATACACAACATCAACTTTATGCCGGTGTCAAAATGGTATGTATGTTGATATGATGTTCTCTTGTTTAAATGTTTTTTTTTTTTATTGCAGTTTTCTTTCTGTTGGAATTATCTTGTATTTAGTGTGTTTCAGGTACTAGATGTTTCTAAATGGTATGCATTACACAACATCAAGTACATGTGGGGTGGGGCAAAATGGTAGGTATTGGTAGGTATTGAATTTGTTGTTCTTAAGTTCTCCCAGTTCTGCAATTACATTGTTCCAAGATATTGTTCCATTGTCTACAAGTATACTATATAGTTAAACTGGTGCTTTCTTGGGGTGTCTTCTTTCGCCATGATCAGAGTAATCCAACTTTTTTCTTTTGCAGGTACTTGTCGATCATTGGATTTGTCATCAATATCGACACGTTGATGCTGATGATTCCTGAAACTGCTCCAAGTTCAGCAGTATGTGCTCACCTACAGATTCAGCCAGGATCATTTGGAGCTCCTATTTAATTAAATCAGAGCGTCAGGTAGGGTTGGTGTTCTTTTAATTACAGCAAATTCTGAAAATAATTAATTTTCTGAACCTAATTAATATCTTTGTCTTGTGAGTAATGTATGTATTGTGTGCCTGTTTTCCATACAAGGCGGCTGGAATAACAATCCATCGGCATGCCAGTTCCAGGCAATCTTCCGCCGTCTGATGGTTCGGTGTGGTCTCACACCTGGTGATACAGGCAATGTGGCTGCCCAAGATCACACTGTGTCCCTGTCTGCTGTGGAGGTGTCCACTGCTGAAACTGCTGAAGAGCACCCATCTCCATTCGCCAACATTTCAGCCCTTGTGTGTGACCACAGTTATCTCCCCACTCGGTTTGGAGGTCTGGTGGAAAATGCTCTGGTCTACATAGCAGGGTTTGTAGTCCGGCAGATTCTTCGAAAGCTGTCCTGTGATGCGTGCCATGCTAGTTTGGTCAGAGATGCTAGACCAGCTTCATTTGACAAGAACTACCACCTTCTAGCCCTGAAAAACAATGGTGGCCTAGTGATTCCATCACAGGGCACAGTGAAGGTTTGATTCTATTATCTAGTTTTTTTTTTTTTTTTAATCTTTGTATATTAAGGTTACTTTGTTCTTATTTTCTCTGTTCTGTAAAGTGTATTTGAGTATTGTGTAAAGCGCTATATAAATATGAATTATATTTTATTATTATTATTATTATTATTATAAGGTGCTGAGAGCTGCAGAGAGGGTGATCCGCCAAGCTTCAACAATTCAAGCTCCTAAGGTGTCAACAGTCACGCATGTTGTGCGGGAGGAGATTGGAACCGAGGACATTTTCCTTCTTGGAGAGCACATTGAGGAGACCCAGTTTGGCATCAACAACCATCAGTCTGACTTGTTTTCATTGGTTGTGTCTGTGTTTTTAAAGATAAGGCTCCACCATGTTGCCAGACTTGCCTCTCTTGAACTACAGAAGGGGAGCACGAGAAAGAAGCTCTGTAAAACAGTCCTCTTTCAGGGGTTTTAGTGTGTGTGTGTGTGTGTGTGTGTGTGTGTGTGTGTGTGTGTGTGTGTGTGTGTGTGTGTGTGTGTGTGTGTGTATGTGTGAGATAGAGGGAGACTGTTTGTGTCTGTTCGTGTGTGAGAGAGTGTCTGTTCTTGTTTGTTTGTGTGTGAGAGAGTGTCTGTTCTTGTTTGTTTGTGTGTGAGAGTGTGTGTGTGTCACAAATCATAAATAGTTTCTTCAACTTATTAAAATATCTTACTTTACTGCAACTATCTGTTTCTGCTTCTTTATCATAATTATAGTGTGTGATTTATAAAATACCTTATATCCAACATATACATATTGTGTCTGGTGACTTTATATCTTATATCAGAATATTATATGACTGTTTAGCCTACTGTGAATATTAAAATAAACCGAACCATGTGTCCTGTATCATAGCTACATGAATGACCTTTACAGCAAAAAAAAAAAACCGCGTGAAAATCATTTTGGCATTCAGTGAGTTATGATTAATTTAATGCGCTGACAGCTCATATCTACGGTGGCAGATTACAGCGGGTGACCGGTCTAAGATGGCTGCCCCAGGGCTCGACCGCGCCAGTATCGGTCGATAGGGCGTCTATCTATTTGATGTCTATGGGCACTGACACCACAAACAAAATAGGTAAAAAATATCAGGAAATGTGACGGGAGGTAAGGCGTCTGGGTCGCGGATCCACTGATCTTTTGGGACTTCATAAGGATTGACATTTCCAATAAAGTTATTTTTTTCAAGATCTCGTTTCTTGGCGTCCGGTAGGAGTTTGTCTCTGTACAATCCACCTTTTTTAAGAGTAGTTTTAAGCATAGACATAATAAATACATAGACGCCCTATTGGCCACTTTGGAAGGTTGCTGCGATACGTCAACGGGTCCGCCATTTTGCGGAGGGCAAGACTGCACTGTAATCAAATGCAAGTAAACGGGTGAGATGCATTTTTTTCTGGATAAAAACAAAAACTGTTTTTACATTTATCAACCGATTTCAGTGGTTTGTATGTGGTGTACAAAAAGTTCCATCTCTAGTTGTTTAAAATCTCGATAGTTAGACTTGTAAAATATTTTTTTAAATAATGGTCAAAGCTCAGGCTTGTCATGTAGGCCTATCTGGCTCTTTATTCTTGGAAAAGAATGGGGAAGACCCCAATACTGAGATATAATAAGTTTTCTCATTGTGGAGAAAAGCATTTTCTGTGATTGACCTGATTTTAGCAATAACAAAGATAACTGATGGATCCTTTATGATAATACATAATGTTATGGTACAAATAGTAAATATAACAAAGTGAGAAGTAATAGTAAATAGTTTAGTCAAAAAATAAACTAATAGTATACAGCAAATAAAATAGTAATGAATAGTATAATTATTATATCATAAGTACAATAATACAATCATAAAATATTGATAATAGCATATAGTTTATTAATAATACTATAATAATAGCAATAGAATAAGAAATATAAATTACAGAATATACACAATAAAAAAAGAATTTAAATAGTGACTTATATTTAATATTTAACTCTTTGTTAAATGTCAGTTTTATTGATCAGTAATAGCCATTATAACATAAGTAGCTTCAGTCAAACATACAGTAGGACACAACGTTAAAATAGCCGAAATATAAAGTTATGAAACTTCACTTTCTTCACTTTGCCCTCAGCCAAAACGATTTACCAGGGAACCATTTATAGATTAATGAGACCAAAGATTGCCCGTTAGACATACACAAGACAAATTATATCTCATGTTTAACCACTAGACTAGAGACATCCGAGCCAGCGGCAAACGTCAGAAGCACTGGCCGAGGTACGGCAGTTCCAGGCGGTGTAGACGAGCTCTGAGCGACCGGTGATCGCATCTTACAACTCCGAAAACGTCAGATCAAATTTTTAAATAGGCGCTATCTTTATAAACAAACCACATATTTGAGCTTTAAAAAACTACATTGTCGACTGAAAAACTATTAAAACTACATTTCGTGACACAATAACAGTAGTATTTTTAAAAGTATCCTCTGAATGTTACTATTACTAATTAAATCATGACCAAATAGAACCAAAAACAAACGTTTGTTCTTGCTTGAGAAAGGTAATTCCTCGAAAGCTGTTTTCAATTGTGTGGCGATTTGTACAGCCGCAGGCAGCACACGAAACAGGCATTTTTCTCAATTCCCTGTATGAGAGGATGGGAAAGTTGCCATCGCCAATATGGCGGCGCCGTTGACGTACGCATGCTCAAATAAATAATGAATACAGCCTAAGTTACGACATACGCGTGTGCACGTAGATAGTTTTACCTGAAATTCCAGCAGATGTTAGACGGCTACAGATTTGTCACAGCGAATTTTCCACGGAGCAGATTTGAAAGATTTCCATATTATTGGTAAATTAATGTTTGTATCCTCTGTCGCTGCATGTTTCAGACGCCGTTTAAGGGAAGTTATGTTTCTTCTTCTCAATGTCGCGAAACACAGACCACGCCCACATCGATTTGTTACATTCGTTTCAATGGAAATCGTATCTAAATGACAATTGTACGTGGCTACAATAAAGTAGTGGCATTGGGTCTTTGCAGTGCTTGAGTATTCGCAGATTATTTTGTCATGCCTGGTTTGTGGTTTACCGGTAATTTAAATTCAGCAGCAATGCACTGTTGTTAAAGGAACAAGTCAATTTATTTAAGCTGAGGAATGAGTTTAAGTGCACAGGACACTCCATACATGTTCCTTAAGAGTGGAGAAAGGTGATAAGCTATAGCTATGCAAATATAATTTTATAATTAAAGACATACAGGGATCCAGTCAATAACCCACAGCATTTATTAGCAATATTCAACAAACATATACATAAGCAAAAAAAAACAGAAAAAAGGCAGGACAAAAGCACTACATGCATGCAGGGCAGCTGTATTTGCCAACAGTGGAAGGTCTACCCACACAGTCCCAATGGTACCACCTTCCACATTCTGTACATTCAATCTAAGGAAGGAACAAACATTAGAATTAGTTAAATGATAGGTGAGTGGATTTCAATGCATATTTATACTGCAAATTGTTCTTACCAAATGCACGGTTTGGCCTTTTTGCCTATGATGCTCTCCACACGAACGACAGAGCTGTGAAAGATCATCTGTAATGTAGAGGGAGTCATGTCATGCCCAGAAAACTTTGTAAATAAAAGGTAGTCAAGGCTATAAAAATGTAAATTATTATTTCTCACAGGTTTCTCTTAAAAGCCTTTTTGCAATTTCCAGGCGCAGTAAAACAACGCCTTCCTCATTTGAAAATGTAATTTCTTCCTCCAGAAGAAGCAGCTCTGCTAGCTGATGTGAGCAGTTATACCATACATGAATAGGCTTTATCAATAAAGACAGTAAAAAAAATCATACAAGTACATATAGCTTACTTTGCAAACAAATGCACCACATGATGTGGAATCCTGTTGGGTAGGATGCACAACTGAGTGGCATCCCCACCTGGAAATGTTCAGACCTTATAAGGAAAGATCTATTAAATAGAAGTGTGTGCAGCAAGTGCACTCATCATTAAACCGCAATACAAAATATACAACAGATACCTCAATGTTTTAAGAAAATTTGCATACAATACTTGCCTTGTTGCATCCTTGCATTTAGAAATTGCTGATTCATTAGCACCAACAGGGTCAATATATATGGATTTTGAGAATTTTGGGAACATTGCCTGAAAAACAAAACAAACATTAACCGTCAGTAGATAATTAATCTTAAGTCTGCATTACCATCTATTCATGCATCTACTGTAGAAATTTTGAAAGTTACTTACTATAAATGTCCAATGGTTGTCGTTGACACAAACAGCCCCGAAAAGAACATCATAGCTGGATGGATCAAGCAACAAACAATACAATAGCGGTTTTAAATACTGACATCATACTAAAACACTTTGAAGTTTGTGTTTAAATGCAAAAACCTTTTTCAAGCCCTTTTGGCTTACATTCCAGATTGCAGTCATCTGGTATGAAACGATTAAATATGCCCGTTTCATTCCTGACACATTTAATCAGTTTTTAAGATGGTGTAGATAACCATTCACAACCTATTTACAAAAAGAATCAAAATAAAACAAGGAACCAAAACAAAAGGTTACCATATACAATTTGAGAATGCAACCCTACCTCACTTTCTAACCATTTGCCTGGTGCCAGACCCATCAGGTTTTTGGTGAACGATTTGTAGGGGCCCATTTTGCTCCACAGCACATTCTGTTTCTTGCCCTCCCATATATCATGTATCACTAAAATAAGCACAATGCATACAAAGTAAAATTCCAAGCAATGGCACTGTGAAATATAACCAAACCACTTAATTTTTACCTTGTTCCTCTGGATATTTTGACAGGGAAGGTGTCTGGGGAGCAAGAGCGAGTAGTTGGTGGGCCTGGGTTGATTTGTGCTTGTGCCATTGTTGCAGGGTGAGGAGGATTGGCTGGTGATGGAGGTGTTGCAGGGTGAGGAGGATTGGCTGGTGATGGAGGTGTTGCAGGGTGGCTGATGGAGGTGTTGCAGGGTGAGGAGGATTGGAAGGTGATGGAGGTGTTGCAGGGTGAGGAGGATTGCTGATGGAGGTGTTCCAGGGTGAGGAGGCTTGGCGGATGGAGGTGTTGCAGGGTGAGGAGGCTTGGCTGGAGGAGCAGGAGGACTAAGAGAGGTTGATGGGATACATTTTTTGGAATGTGAAGCTCGGGCTCCACATACTTTATTAAAGAACCTACGTTGAATTTCAACTTTTTCTTCCCTTTGGTTGAAACCACATCAACATTTTTGCCTTCTATTTTAATGGTGGTAAATGGACCAAGCATGTCTGGGTCCATTTTTCCACCCTTTCTGTTCTCCTGTCTCACATTCCTAACCAACACTTTATCCCCAGCCATTAAGTTGTCCTCCTGCCCTTTTTCCATCTTTCGCTTCCGTACTCTCTCTTGACTCTTTGAGATGTTCTGTTTGACAACTTGCATTGTCTCATCGCTCAGCCCCTCAGACAGCTGTTCACTTGCAACCATGGCTTCCACCTTTCCATGGTAGATCTAAGACATTCACAATAATTATTCACATCTTTCAAGATCAAGTGTCAGTAGAAAAAAAAAGACACAAACCACTAACCTCATAATCCTTTGGTACCTGACATGGATATCGTGCCTCTCTCCCAAACATTAAATAGTATGGTGAAAACTTTGTTGTTAATTGCTTTTTTTGTTCTTAGTGCGAACATTGTTGCATTTAGATGCATGTGCCATGTTGATGGATTTTCCCCAACCATTTTTATCAGGCTTCTGGACATTAACAATCAAAAAGAAAATCATGAAATGTTCAAAAACTAGTTGTTCAAGAACAGTTGTTCTAACCATAATTAGGAGGGCACTAATAGTGCAACCCGACCGATTTGGGTTAAAAGAAAGAATCGGGTCTGTTGGGGACGCCTAACAGATTAGAGAAAACGCGCGTTGAAGAGAAATCCACAGAGAACAGAGAAGCAGTCAATATGGGGAACTCTCAAGGTAAGCATGCAAAATTTGATACACCGGTTTTCTATCAAATGAGAAAATTATGGGGGAAATATTTATGTTGTAGATATTGAAAAAAAAACTGAGAAAAGAAAATACCATGATTTCCTAAGGGAGGGAATCAGTTGAACAGGGCAGTGAGAAACAAAGAGTTATGGCTGCGTTCAACGTGTGTAAGCAATGTGGACAAACAATGGATTGTTTTCTTAAAGGGGAATATAAAAAATAAAAATAAAAGTCGAACTGCAGAGAGAAATAAGGTTTTTACTTCTTCATCCAGTAAATGGATGCATGACATTAGATGTCAATAGAACTTAAATGTATATGTTAAGGATTGAAGTAGCAAACAGCAGCAATAAGGCTGTCTGTGTGAAATAGAGTGATAGAGTGATAGAAATAGAGTGGAACTGTAAGTGAGAAACTTGATGGAAGAGGGAAGTGAAGGGGAAAATAAGATGGTTAATGGATTTAAGTGATTAAATACTGCTGTTGTTAACCTGTCTCCCTGTGTGAACACTATTAGGCAATCGGAATGGCTCTGGTGACTCTTGAACGTGCCTTTCCTAAGCTCCAGAAAACAGCTGAGTTCTGTTGAAGAAAACAGGTTGTGTGATGGGAAAGAGCGGTCACCAGTGTGTACGAGTGTCTACTCAATGACGGGATGATCTTCCTGGCCAGGGGCAGCCCAACGCAGGGGGTCACGAACACTGGGCACCTCCGGATGGAGGTGTTATACGTGAGAAAGGTATGAGAGTTGAGGGCTAATTACTGGAGGCCACTGGGGTCAGCAGAGCATTGAGAGGTGAGATGCGCTGTGAGGAGTTACGGCAGTCTGACCCAGAAAATGTGAGTTTCCTCTATACCACTCGCCGGAAGAAACCGCATCGGTTGTATGGCTTGTTTTTCATTGTGACAAGTGTCTGCAACTATGCCAGGGGGACAACACCCTGAGGAGAAGAAAATTCTAGATAAAGAGCTAAGGGGAATGGGCTTTCAAGAGCCAGCTGAGACCATGAGGGAATTGCCATTATTTGTTGTGGAGACGGGAGCAAAACTTTGTATGTATTGGTTGCGTTATAGGCAAGAAAATGTATAGAAGTGTTGATTTTGAACTA
The DNA here is from genome assembly GCA_030578275.1 of Meda fulgida. NCBI lineage: Eukaryota > Metazoa > Chordata > Actinopteri > Cypriniformes > Leuciscidae > Meda > Meda fulgida. Next base: position 16,336,518 of record CM060636.1, on the reverse strand, counting down.
ATATGTTTATAACATAGTTTTAACTCCTGAAGGTCGTTAGACATGGTGGTGAAAAGATGAAGACAGTTTTTGTAGATTTAAGAAAAGTCTGGATAACAAAAGTGAATGGTCGAAGGTTATTGTAATGAATTTAAATTTTGTCTAAGTTACAGTCTTAGAAGGCTGTGGAAAATACTATTTGTTTATAGTGAGAGAGACTGCCTGAGTTGGAGGAAGGGATGGTAACTGTGTCTTTCTTTCTTTCTGTTATCGGCCTGCTAGAGCAAGCTGAAGAAAAATAATGATAAGGAACCAAAACAACCCAGCTGCCTTTTCTAAAAATCAAATGAATAAAGAACAGACATGATTTGAAACTGGTCAAGAGACCATGTAAAATGAGGAAAATGTGAAGTTTAAAATCGTACTTAAAATTTAAATCTTTTTAGAGACGATATATTGAAAAGGAGCAGTTGACATGCGTGTCTAATATGAGTGTGTGAGTGTGTGTGATGGTGACAGCACTTTTTCTTGTATGTGACTATGTGTTAGTTTGGGGTACTAATACTAAGTCTGAATGGGGTGTATATTGTGTCATTTCCCACTAGGATGGCTTTTGGCAAATGACAAATTTTAAAGGAAGCTGCTAATTCTGTTAGGTGAAAAGATGATACAGAACATAGGACGAGCTTTAAACTGATTGGTCATCAAGCTCTGACTGGTATTAATTACTTTTGTCTTTATGATGTTGATTTGAATTACGTTCTGGATCAGTTTAAGTATTTGATGTAAATTGGAATTGTGGAGTTGTAGATTACCATCTGGCATGGGCTGAGATAAATGAAAATGTTATAGATTTGATGGCAACAACACAGTGACATATTGGCTAAGTCAACATGAAATTATCAAGAGAGACCTTCACATTTATGATTATTGTGAACAAAGGGGGAGAATGTAGATGACTGACATTGACCAAGTCGGTACAGCACGACCTGACCTGATAGAAACAATTGATGACTTTGGAAATGTTTGTAGATGACTAACTTGAGAGACCAAACAACAGGCCTGAAAAGCAGGATTCGCTGTGAAACGAATCAGAAGGCTGAGGCAGATCCATTTGCAACAACTTTAATAAATCAAAAAGTCAGGAATAAACTCAGGAATACTTGGAAGATAACTCAAAGACAGTCAGAAATAAACTCAGGAAGTCTCGGATGAGCTTGCGCAGGCAGTAGGGAGAAACCAGGCTGGGAGTCGTAGCCAGGCGGCGTGCATGCAGTAATCAGAAACAGGCAAAAGGTCAGGGCTGGCGGCGAGCGTACGTAAACCAGGGACAGGCAGAAAGGTCTAGGCAGGCGGCGTGAATCGGTGTCTGGATCAAGCAGAGGGTCGAGAGGATGGCTGCAGGCAATCAGAGAAGGTTAGTATAGCGAGGATCAGAAATGTAGGTAATCTTGATACTCAGTAGAGGCTCGGACATGCACACGTAGAGAGGCAATACTTCGCACTGAACATTGAGTTACTGAGGCAGATAAAGGCTGAGCAATGATTAAAACAGAACAGGTGATGGTAGTCGCTGATCAATGATTAACACAGAACAGGTGATAGTAGTCACAGGGCAAATGATGTATACTAATAAGAGAGTATGCGATATACTAGAACTCAGGAGAGGGCGCTCGTGGTTGAGAAATGATGGACTCAGGGAGACTGGACGCCGTAACAGAGCCCCCTCCCTGCGAGCGACTCCTGGCGCGAGGATGCTGACGACGGCGGGGTCTGCCACGAGCACGGGGTGCAGGCCTGTCAGGATGAGTACGATGAAACTCTTGAGTGAGCGAGGGATCCAGAATGTCACCAGAATTGACCCAAGACCGTTCCTCTGGACCGAAGCCCTCCCAGTCAACCAAATGCTGCAGAAGTCCCCCCCGACGTCTGGAATCCAGTAGCTGATGAACACGGTAGGCTTCCTCACCCTCCACAATGATGGCTTGGGAGGATTGTTCAGCGGATTCTCCCCTCCTTTCCTCAGTGGGAGGTGTGGCGGGTTTGAGCTGCGAAACATGGAAAGTGGGAGATATTCGCAGATGCCTGGGCAGAGCTAACCGGAAGGATACTGGAGTTATCTGACGCAAGATCTTGTAAGGCCCCATGAATCTTGGACTGAGCTTCTTGCAAGGAACGTTTAGACGTAAATTACGCGTGGATAACCATACCCATTGATCTGGCTGATACTCTGGGTTGGGACGGCGGTGACGATCAGCCTGCCTCTTACCACGGTTGACAGCCCGCTGAAGGTGTGTATGAGCCAGATTCCAGGTCTCCTCGCTCCGATTTAGCCAGTCATTAACTGCGGGAACGTTCGTGGGCTCACCAGACCAGGGAAACAGGGGTGGTTGAAATCCGAGAACACACTGGAATGGAGTCAAGCCTGTGGTGTGTTTCTGAATGGAGTTCTGTGCGTATTCTGCCCACATAAGATACCGGCTCCAGTTCTTCTGATGGAGTTGGCAGTAGGACCGGAGGAAACGAGAGATCTCCTGGTTGAGTCGTTCTACCTGACCGTTGGCCTGAGGATGGTAGCCGGAGGTAAGACTCACGTTGACTTGGAGCATTTGGAAGAAGGCAGACCAGACTCGGGAAGTGAATTGAGGACCCCTGTCCGAGACGATGTCTTCAGGCTGACCATAAAACCGGAATACTAGATTACAGAGGTGTTCAGCTGTTTGCAAGGCTGTAGGAAGCTTACTGAGGGGTATGAGGCGGCAGGCCTTGGAGAAGCGGTCGATTACAGTGAGGATAGTGGTGTGTCCGTCAGATGGAGGCAGACCCGTAATAAAATCGACAGCGATATGAGACCAGGGTCGTTGAGGTATGGGCAGTGGTTGAAGTAAACCGGCAGGCATGAGATGGGAGGCTTTCTGGGTATTACAGGTTAGGCATTGGTGAACAGCCGATTGGCATCCTGGGACAAGGTTAACCACCAGAAGCGATTCTGAAGGAGATGGATGGTGGAGGTGATACCCGGGTGTCCGGAACTGGGCAGGGCATGAACATGCTTCAGCACTTCTTCTCGGAGGGGTTCGGGAACATAGAGTTTCCCCGGGGGGCATTCTGGAGGAGTCTCGGAGTCAGCGTTGGCCAGTTCGAGTTCGGTCTCGATGTCCCACCGTATGGGACTGATGATCAAATCAGGATCAAGAACGGCTTCGGGAGTCTGGGTGGTTACCTCAGAATCAAACTGACGAGACAAGGAATCCGCCTTGACGTTCTTTGAGCCCGGACGATAGGTGACTGTGAATTGAAAGCGAGAAAAGAACAGAGACCACCTGGCCTGACGGGGATTCAGCCGTTTAGCGGAGCGCAGGTACTCCAAGTTCTTGTGATCAGTCAGAACGATGAAAGGGTATGTGGAGCCTTCCAGCCAGTGCCTCCACTCCTCAAAGGCTGCCTTCATGGCCAGCAACTCACGATCACCCACATCGTAATTCCTCTCCGCTGGACTGAGCTTCCTGGAATAATAGGCGCAGGGGTACAATTTGGGAGGCGATCCCTGACGCTGAGACAGTACTGCACCCAGGCCGGTACTCGAGGCGTCCACTTCGACCACAAAAGGTGACTCTGGATCAGGATGATGCAGGATGGGGGCTGAGGTAAAAGCCTGTTTGAGACAGTTAAAGGCCCGGGCAGCCTCTTCACTCCAAGGCAGACGAGAAGTACCTTTGCGGACCAGTGCGGTCAGGGGTGCCGCCATCGTGCTGAACCCTCTGATAAAGCGACGATAAAAGTTTGCGAACCCTAAGAAGCGCTGCAGTTCCTTCAGAGTAGTGGGCTGGGGCCACTCCACCACTGCCCTTACCTTGCCATCCTCCATAGCCACACCCCCCGGACTGATGATGTAGCCCAAGAATGAGATAGAGGTTTGGTGGAAGTCACACTTCTCCATTTTCGCGTAGAGCTGATACTGGATGAGCCTCTGTAGCACAGCATGAACGTGTTGGACATGAGCTTCTAGGGAGTCAGAGTAAACCAGAATGTCGTCAATATAGACGATGACGTGGCGTTGGAGCATGTCACGGAACACGTCATTAATGAAGGATTGGAATACAGCAGGACTGTTGGAAAGCCCGAACGGCATAACCAAGTATTCATAGTGCCCGGTACACGTAGAAAAGGCCGTCTTCCACTCATCTCCTTTGCGGATACGAACCAGGTTTTATGCACTTCGCAGGTCCAGCTTGGTATAGTATCTTGCTTTGCGGAGCAGTTCCAGTGCAGCCGGAACCAGAGGCAGAGGGTAGCGAAATTTGATGGTGCGATCATTGAGCGCCCTGTAATCAATACATGGTCGGAGTCCTCCATCCTTCTCCTGAACTAAGAAAAATCCGGCTGAGGCGGGAGAAGTAGATGGTCGAATAAAACCCTTGGCGAGCTCATCTTCGATGTATTTCTGCATGGCTTCAGTCTCGGGTTGAGACAGGGGGAAGATACGCCCCTTAGGTGGTGTAGCGCCAGACAAGAAGTCGATGGCGCAGTCATAGGAACGATGAGGCGGCAGCTTAGTGGCCTTAGACTTACTGAAGGCTTCCGCCAGGTCGTGGTACACAACGGGGAGGCGATTAAGCGCGGCGTCACCGGGGGTCTCTCGGATGCTCCTTACAGGAAGTGGCTGAATGGAGGACAGGCAGTTAGAGAAGCAGCTTTTCCCCCAGCTGACGATCTGACCGGAGGTCCATTGCAGCAGTGGATCATGCTTACGGAGCCAGGGCAACCCCAAAATCACGGGAGTGTAAGGAGCTTGAAGAATATAGAATTGAATCAATTCCCTATGTAGCAGCCCGGTGCGCATACGCAACTCTTGAGACAGGTGAGTGACGTGACCGGTGCCCAGCGGTCTACTGTCAACGGCCTCGACAGAAAGGGGAGAAATGCATGGAATTAGAGTAATCCTATGTAGATTAGCAAATTCTCGTGACATGAAGTTCCCAGCGGCGCCAGAATCCAACAGTGCCGACGTGGAAATGGATCTACCGTTGACAGTAAATTCTATGAGAACTACTACACATGACTTTGGATTTAAACAGTCAAGGGTTAGACTCACCGCAGTACTCTCTCTGTTGGCAGACCGACGTGGACAGTTTTGACGAACGTGACCATCCCCTCCACAGTACAAGCATAATCTCTGTGATCGGCGACGTTCTCTTTCCTCATCAGAAATATGAAAAGAGTTGATTTGCATGGGTTCACCTGAATCAGAAGGCATGGAACCGTGGTTCCGTGGTGCAGGGAAACTGCGAGAGGTAGTGGAGCGCATGCCAGCGCGGCGTGAGCGCATCAGGTTATCAATCTGAATGGCGAGTTGAGTATACTGGTTGAAATCCTTTCCTTCATCGCGGCAAGCCAGCTCTGCCTGTAACACGTGACTCAGACCACGCCGGAAAATCACTTTGAGGGAATCATCAGTCCAGTTAGTCTGCGCGGCAAGAGTGCGAAATTCAAGTGCATACTCAGCTGCAGAATTACGTCCCTGCGTGAGTTCCAGTAGCAAATCCTCCGCTCCCTTCCCCTCTTTGGAATGTTCAAAGACGGCCCGGAATTCCTGAAGAAACGCGTCGTACGAGCGAAATGCTGAGCCATCCATTCTCCATACGGCCGTCATCCAATCCAGTGCGCGGCCGGTTAGCAGGGAGGAGACGAAAAGGATCTTGCTGGCGTCCGTTGGGTGTTGTGAAGGCTGTTGGCTCAGAAACAGAGAACATTGAAGGATGAATCCCTTGCATTTACCTGGATTACCGTCAAACTTCTCCGGCAACGCTAGTCGAGGGCTCGCGGTGGTCTGTAGTGGGGACATCGACGCCGGCGACGGAGAGACGGAATCAGAAGAAGCGCCCGAGGAAGAGGTGCGTAGAGCTTGTACAGCCTTTACCAGTTCCTCCGTCACAGCTGTTAGACGTGTAAGCTGATGGTGATGGGAAGCCAGTTGCGAGGTTTGTGAGTTGAATGCTGCGGCTAATGCGGTCATAGTTGCTGGATCCTCGTGTGGTGAAGTATTCTGTAACGAATCAGAAGGCTGAGGCAGATCCATTTGCAACAACTTTAATAACTCAAAAATAGTCAGGAATAAACTCAGGAATACTTGGAAGATAACTCAAAGACAGTCAGAAATAAACTCAGGAAGTCTCGGATGAGCTTGCGCAGGCAGTAGGGAGAAACCAGGCTGGGAGTCGTGGGCAGGCGGCGTGCATGCAGTAATCAGAAACAGGCAAAAGGTCAGGGCTGGCGGCGAGCGTACGTAAACCAGGGACAGGCAGAAAGGTCTAGGCAGGCGGCGTGAATCGGTGTCTGGATCAGGCAGAGGGTCGAGAGGATGGCTGCAGGCAATCAGAGAAGGTTAATATAGCGAGGATCAGAAATTTAGGTAATCTTGATACTCAGTAGAGGCTCGGACATGCACACGTACAGAGGCAATACTTCGCACTGAACATTGAGTTACTGAGGCAGATAAAGGCTGAGCAATGATTACAGGTGAGCAAACAGAACAGGTGATGGTAGTCGCTGAGCAATGATTAACACAGAACAGGTGATAGTAGTCACAGGGCAAATGATGTATACTAATAAGAGAGTATGCGATATACTAGAATTCAGGAGAGGGCGCTCGTGGTTGAGAAAAGATGGACTCAGGGAGACTGGACGCCGTAACACGCTGTGAGACTCAGGGCCATTGCCCTTCAAATACTCTGATAAGAAGATGTGTTTGTGGCTTTAAGTAATATTTTTGTTTTAAGAGACAGAGAAAGATGTCTGGAGGAAATTTGGCTGAAGGACGCCGTTTGGGTTGGTGTTGATGGCTAATCAAATTAGTTTAAATTGATGCACGAGTTGAGTCGTGCATCAAAAGGGGGATGGTAATGATTGACAAAATATGGGTTACTAAAGGACAATATATGTTGGGAGGACACTGGGTTTAATTGGGTAAAAGGCCGTTCCAAACAAAAGTTGCTGTCTGTAAGTGTGCCGCACACCCTGATTACAAAATTGCAGGACTCTTTCAACAGGAGACGCCAGGGCAGATGCAGCAGCGAAGGTCGTGGCAGCACAGCAGACAAAAGAAAATAAGTGTATTTTACTATCTGAAAATAACCTCGACATTTGTTTTTCTCTACATATCATGCAGACTTTTGATACAGGGCAGAATGTGCCCAGTAAAATAATGGCTATGGATGAATTTGGCTAACTATCCTGGCCTGGGTTATTATTGAAGGAGAAAGGTTCCACACCTGCGCAGCGCATAACTTAAGATTTTCCTTTTGCAGAATGTCAGGATGGATTGCAGCAAACAGAACTGATTCTGTTCCAAATATATAAATATTGTGTTGTGGACATGAGCAAAGTGGGTTGAGTGTTTTTCAGGGGAAAAGGACCCTGAGTGCTATTAAATAAGCAAGAAATTATCCGGTGATAATATGTTTCAGGCTGTTGATTCCACAGGTCACACCAAAAGGGACGAGCGGCTAGACAAGCATCACTAACAAAATAGTTAAGGTCTCCATTCACAGGTGACAGCAGGCAAGGAATGGTTCATTCCAGTGGGGGTGCGGTCGTGATTTAAGGGAAGACCTTGTATGGATCAGAAAATGGTTGGAGAGTGTGACACCTGGGTCCAAGCCTTAGACAACACCAACAGGCCTCAACCATCCAATAGAGCAGAAAGTGAGGTTTAAAGAAGACTGTGCTAGTAACTGTCTGCCTCGCCTGCGAGGGAAAGACCATTGCAACGGCACGCAAAGTGTCACCCTGGCGAACACGGAACGTCCGTGGGGCGAACAAGATGATCAACACACCTGGAGGAACCAACTGCCAACTGATGGTTTAAGTTTAACAGAAGAATCTGTTTTTGTGATGATTTTGATGATTTGTTTGATTGAATCGAACTAGGTATTGATTTGATTGTAAATGTAGAAATTCTATTGATTGATGTGTCCGTACTAGAGATATTAGAGTTAATTTTGAACAACTAATTTGGTTAGAGGAATGGATAAAATTATAAGACTTCTCTGGTTAGATTTGTTAAACAGTGCATTCAATAGAGCTTAATAAATTGAATTAGAAGTGAATAAAATGTGGAGATGGACATAAATTTAATGGAAAAGGCTTAATGGTAGGAGTTAGGATTGTATGTGTTATGATAATTTTGTTATTCATGGGTGAATACGACAACAGAGACAGGTGAAAACCTGCTGTCTGTTCAATTGGTAAAAAAAAAAAAAAAAAATGACAGTCTATCCCAAGGATTAACAAGATTATGCGACGAGACAGGTAGCGGATGCTACAGTGAGATGTGTTAAATGTATGTTCTGGTTGTTTTTCTTCTATTTTTTGATTTTTATTTTCTGAGAAAGATTAAGGGCAAAGATTTAAAGAAGGTTACAAACAGCGGTCATCCGTGTTACGAGGTGGCGTACAAGGAGAGGGATTGAAATGAAGGATTCTATTCTACTTTTATTCTTTGTATTTTTGATGACCTGCTAAAATAACCAGTGTGAATTAATGGTGTTGTTTTCCTAAGTAATCTGTACACTATTTCTTATTTAATTGAGGTGACTGAGGGTTCGATCTAGGTCGAGAGTGCAATATCAGTGCCTATTCATTTAGCCCGGCTTTAATTAAATTCTTTACTTGCTTGCTAATATTTAAGGGACTATCCTTACAAAACCGCCTAAGCTTTTATTTTCTAAATAATATTTCACAAATGTTTATGAAGAGTAGTGTGATGATATGACTAAAAATTTGATTTTTTTTTTGTTTATTATTGTGATTATGGGTAATCAGAATGATAAAAAGTGGGGAATTGTTGTAGAAATTTTAATAGTCATTTATTCCTAACAGATATCATAAGGGATTGAACCTATTCAATGTGTAAAAGTATGTAAAAGTATATGTGTGCACATGCTTGTGCGTGACGTTTCAGGAATATATGGGACAGGACCTCTTGACCTTAGGAATGGTCAGATTTGGCTAGTTCATTCTCAGTACCAGTTTGTGTCCTTAAGTAGAAACTGAACAGCAGTGGGGACCTTATCTGAGTGGGCGAAAGGTACAGCGGGTGAGGAGGAACCTTGAAAAGAGTATAAAGGCTGTATCATGTCTTCCTGGTGTGCGTCACTCACTTCACAGGGTAACTTCTGTGATGGCGACTGGGCCTTCTTGCAAGAATAAATATTTCTCTTTTTATAAATTTGACTCTGAGTGTCTCTTACGCAGTGATGATGTTTAACAGAAGTTTTGCCAAAACAACGCATATATATTGGTGGCCATTTTCTGTTAGAGTTAACTTGCCTATCAGATCCATACCAATTAATTCTAGTGGTTCTGTGACCTGAAATGAAAATCAATGTTTTAAACATTCAGGACTAAGGCTATTAGAAGTTTGTTATATTTGCATTTTTATACATACAACTATTGTAAGGATATTGGTTATTCTGCAAAAAGTTTGGGATTTCTCTGACTTTAATTGCATCCATTTGCTATGGCAGTACATGGCCTAACAACAAGACCAGTTACAATAATGACACCTAATTTATAGACCTTTTCATTCTGTTCCAATTGTTAACAGACGACAACAATGAAATTAAATAATGAGATGAATTAGGAAAGATAATGTTAATGAGTTTCATGGTACCAGTCAAATGAAGAGAACTGGCATAATTTAAATTTATATTATATAAAAAGAGGCTTTATACGTAGGCTATACGGTAATTTATGCGACGTTTAAATTCTTACATGTCTTGAACGTTCGGAAGTGCGCTGACAAGTCTGCTCATCCATTGAAACTGAATGTCCCATGTTAACATAGGCGTGGTTTCGGAGCTTGACACTAAAACACGTTAAACGTCTTTGAAATTGCGTCAAATACGCAGGAAAATACACTATAAAAACCAAATCGCTTTATTATGCATACCAGTGTGTATACAATGAAACTGGTGAAACATTCGTTTTTAAACTTTAATGTGATCAGTGATCCGTGAGAAATGGCATGTGACGAATCTGTAGCCGTCTAACATCTGCTGGAAATCCAAGTAAAACTACCTGCGTGCACGCGCGTTCCCCCAGTTAACATGATCCCCAGTTGATCCGTAACGGTAACACCTTCTTTCTTTTACTGTCTATGTGTAACACCGGTAACACCTGCTTGTGTGGCCGCGGATACTCCCCACAACACATTGCGCGATGACGTCGCAGTGACGTCAGTGTCAATTCTCGGCGTTATCAAATCTGCTTTATGCAAATACGTTTGAAAGCGGCAGGGCGGGCTTTTTTTTTTGGAAGAAAAAAATAAATACCCGGGCTTTTTGTTTGACGAGAGACGACGTGTCTATCTAAGACTCTGTGAGTATTTAGGCTATTGTTTTTAAAATAGGCTATAATTTTGAGTATTTATTGTTTTTAAAATACTTTAAATTAACGCATCGAATCGATTTTAGAATAATATATTCTATTTCAGTGCAGTCACTGAATCAATATTTATTTATACCAGCAATAATTGTTCGAATGTACACTCTATTTAACTTTTTTCTTTCGTTCCGAAATTCATTGGAAAGTTGGTTGACAGATGCAACGTTAGAAGGGAGCAGGTATTGTTTGGGCATAACTTAAATGCTTTCAGATTTTGAGTGATTGGTGATTCACGTTTAGGTGCTATGTTACTATGTTTTTAGTATCTTTAAAAAAAAAATTGAAAAGATTTTCGATGAACCTATATCGTGACGCAGGAAATGAAATTATGCTGTAACTTTTTGTATATTTAATTTGACATAAATCCTTATTTTATTAATAAAACTCAATAAGTCAATCAATTAAACAATAACTAGAGTCTATACATTAATACTGATCAACGTACTATAGTAGTTCGTCGTTGAAACTGAAATTGACACGGGCTTTTCAAGTTGACAGAGAAAACTTGGTAAAGGTCTGATGATGACATCATTCGGGAAAGACGTTTCCCGCGTTTCTTTCTTGTGTTTCATGTGGTAAACAAATCCTGGTGGGCCTCAGCCACAGGATGACTTTAAATAATTTAATTAAATAAAAATTTAATGAATTAAAAAGCTAAAACACAAACATCAAGATGTAAACTGAAATCAAAATGTTTCCCCTCTCAATATATTTTTATTGAATTACCTAGAATCTTCTAGAATCACAAAAAAATCATTGTTAATTAAATGTATTTTATCAACATTAACAGTTTCTGTTAATCTTTTTTTTTTTTTTAAACAAGCAGTGCTTGCAGAATTACAGCAGAAATACCAGAGTAAACAGAATAGCCTCTGTTATCTACTTCACCCACAACTCCTGTAGATGTCAGTACACTACAGTAATATAAAATCAGTGCTATGGTTGTCTATTGATGTCACTAACTTGATCATGATCTAACAACAAAAATATAACTTTTCCTTTTTTTCCTCTCTCTCTCAGAACATTTCAAAATGAGGATTTGTAAGGGGACATCAGATAAGCAGTGAGTAGAGTTCTGATGCCGATGTCAATCAGTTGGCATCACGGCCATGTTGAATTATTCAGGAAAATTAAGATGTTAACTTTCATTGTTTACCTTATGACATAATGTTGGCATAATTGTCTCTCTAACCTTGACAGTGGCCTTGTGGCTTTTATCTTTTTCTTCTTGGGGATGGGAACTCTGCTTCCATGGAACTTCTTCATAACTGCAATGAATGTAAGACAGACATACTTTTACTGATTAATACTTTAAGGTTATCTTTAAATACTATGTGGGGGGGCTGGGACGATTGAAACGCAGTTCGGATGAAACAATGAGATTTCCTTGAAAACCACTCACGTCATGTAGGCTCCATCAAATTTCGTCAGCACGTACTGCATGCAATCCACCTTATTCCTGCGCCCCATGATGCTTTGCGCGAATTATGGGTGTAACTTCCGCTAAGCTGTAAACAATCAGTGGAAGGTTCGCTCTATGAACGCAACATGGTACTTTCAACAGACCAAATAACCACAAAAGCCCCACAGTAGTAGGCTAATATCTGTAGGCTATTATGTATGTTGCCTTAATCAAAAATATTCATAACTTCAGCAGTACGTGATACTATTTCAAAGTGATTTTCGTCCTTTTAACAGATTATAAATTGCATTTACCTGTGAAAACAAACCTGGAAAGAGACGTGAGGATTTGAGGAGAATTAACGAGATTCTTCGTGCATTCCAGTGATGAAATATATCGTAAATTAAATTCGGGAGAACAGACCACAAATGTGCAGTATATGTTGTCCTTTTTCATACTTTTACAGTGGATTGCAAAGGGAAAACAGAAAATAATCATGAGGAAAATAATGCAGTGACTGAAAAGAGCTCTTGCTACGTAGGCCTATTCTGTTATAAGTCACGTTAAAATACCAATAGGCTAACGATATTCTCATGATGTCTGAAAATAATTCATGAAGGGAAATCGACTGCTCATCCAGTCAAACTGACGGATCAGCATTATTTGTAGGAAAACCTTATGATTTGAAATTATTCGTTTCAGTCTTTTTGAATGGAAGTTCCCCAAACCGGAAGTGCCACCCATAATTCAAAACGCATTAAACTCGTCAGGAATAAGGTGGATAGGTGCTTCTCAATATCCCTCCTCGTCTCCTCGCTCCTCCGTCCTCTGTCCTATGACCAGGAAACTGATCGAGCTCAGCCATCTTGAAGGACATCTCTAATTGCTCCGCGAGGAGTCGAGGATCGAGGAGTGAGGAGGCCTCCTGAGGAGTCATACGCGAGGATACACGGGTGTATCCTTTGCGGAAGAGCTTTACTGACTAAACATGACGCACAAATAAATTCTCCTCCCCTTCACATCGGTCACAATAATTTTAATTTATACTTTACCTTTGTAGTTTATATAAACCACACATCTCACATATTTCAACAGGGTATCTTGCTTTATTATTATTTTTTAGGAATTTCTTAAATAACCAAACTTTAACAAAATAAGGGCAGATCCTTTGAGAGCTGCTGATGATGCTGTGGAGTGACACTCGAGTGATCAAGTTTTCCAATGTATAAAAAAGCTTTCATTTGATTCCTCCATCCTCATTTTCTTTCCTAGCATCCTTCCCTCGCATCCTACAGGGGTGGAGCTGAGACGCGAGGAAAGGAAGTAAAGAAAGGAAACGAGGATGCACAAATAAGAATTGAGATGCACCCAATGCCTACCAGACCCGCGAAAACATTTCTTCTTTACGTCATGCCGTTTTAAAGTTAGAGCCGGAAACCTGTTTTTGAGTGCGGTTAGTGAATTCTTTCATGCAGTACTTTTTTTTGACTGACAAGTTGTATTTATTGTTTCATGTGCCATTGTAATGATAATACGGAAGGTGTATTAGTACTATCTACAACATACCCTTAAAGGGATACTCCATCGTTTTTTTCATATTAAACTATGTTATTCCCTTAACTAAGATGAGTTGATACATACCTCTCACGTCTCAGTGCGTGCACTAAATCGCTCTGTCTTGCGGCGAAACTTTGTTAGCACTTAGCTTAGCCTAGTTCATTCAATAGGATCCAAGCAGAGAAGCGACTAAACACCTCCACGTTTTCCCTATTTAAATACAGTTACTCGAGTAGTGTAACTCGACCAAGAACAGTGACAAAATAAAACGTGGCATTTTTCTAAGCATGTAAAATGGATAAGAGCCTTAGTGAGCCACATTTGGGGGAGGCTGTTGAGAATTCCTATGGATCACATGACAGTCTTGGGAGGAGCTAAGTCTCCTCAGGTGCACTTAAAAGACAACTCCGGGGCAAAATGAACCTTTGGTCTAATTACACATTGGTACATAGTCAACTGTTCTCTGAGATTTTTCATGATTATCGAATGTAAAGAGTTTTATCTATAAAAACTGTTTAGCTTATAACGCTAGTATATAAGGCATAGAGTAATGAAACGAGCCAAGTGTGCTGAACTGTATGAGATTCCAAGACAGTTCAGCGCACTTGGCTCAGCATTCATGATTCGACTGGTCGAGACTGTTTTCCAAAGATGGCTCCTGCCTGTATACGTGAAGTGGACTGTCTTTATAAAATATCTTATTAAACTGTCTGTACACTTACAACGTTCTCAATGCTTCATTTTGTAGGAAGGGACCCTCATTTATGCTACCGTGTTAGTGTTGGGCTATTTTGAGCCTTTAGTGGTATTAACTAGTGATTTTTATTTTCATTACTCTATGCCCTATATACTAGCATTATAAGCTAAACAGTTTTTAGAGATAAAACTCTTTACATTCGATAATCATGAAAACAAATCTCAGAGAACGGTTGACTTGACCAATGTGTAATTAGACCAAAGGTTCATTTTGCGCCGGAGTTGTCCTTTAATGAGTGATAAGTTACTATTGTTTGGTGTGTTGGTGTGTGCCATTTGCAATGGAAACAGACTCTTTGGAAACAGACTTCTTTCTCTCCTAATGAGAGCCTTCTAGAGTTGATGTGTTCCTAACAATGTAAGTTTGTGCCCTTTTGATTTGTTTCATGATGTTAGTTCTTGAGATTCTGTTTGTCTAATTCTGAAAAGTTCTATGTGATTATGATTCTTATGTTTCTTACTATTTTGATGTTGAATTGTTTAGGATTGGATTATGTGATTGATTAATGATTTATTAGTTTGTTTTATGGTGTTTATATTTAAGATTCTGTTTGTTGTTTATAGAAACCATACAGCTCTATGATTCCCATTCTACTCTATGGCCTGATTCATCTGTTACAATAAATGATTATAGACTGAGTACTGGACCCCTGTGTTTTAATGGACACACCATCCTGGTAGCACATTTCCTGAACCAAACATTCCCAAAAAACTACATATATTGTATGGCGGAATACCATAGCAAGTGCTTGGGAGCACTTCGACTCGGCGCAGTAATATCATCACTAGTGAAAAATCCTCTCCCCCCGCTCCCTCTCCTCCTCCCTCTCATTTCCGTCAATAGAACCAACGTGACTTTTACCACCTGTGCCATTAGCAAACTGCAAGAGATCATTTCCAATTGCAGACTTTATGATTATGACTTGTTTGTAGCAGACCCAGAGCCATATCTGTTTGAACCCGAGCACATGGAGGAGGAACTAGCTCTTATGGACCGTGAGAGGGAAGAAAGATATAAACCAGAACAGACCGGAGCTAGCGAAAGAACACGAGCAAACAGCAATTGGTGGTGCAGATCCTCTGGGCAGGGGATTTTTCACGAGTGATGATATTACTGCGCCAAGTCGAAGTACTCCCAAGCACTTGCTATGGTATTTCGCCATACAATATAGTTATCCATTCCATTTTACACACTTAGAAAAGTGCAACGTTTTATTTTGTGTCACTGTTCTTGGTCGAGTTACACTACTCGAGTAACTGTATTTAAATAGAGAAAACGTGGAGGTGTTTGGTCGCTTCTCTGCCTGGATCCTATTGAATGAACTAGGCTAAGCTAAGTGCTAACAAAGTTTTGCCGCAAAACAGAGCGATTTAGTGCACGCACTGAGACGAGAGAGCTATGTATCAACTCGTCTTCGTTAAGGGAATAACATAGTTAAATATGAAAAAAACGGTGGAGTATCTCTTTAAGTGTGTAATATCACAGTTTTTTAATTCAAAGCCAAAACAGGTTTAACTGGCAGGAGGCGCTGTCGGGACGGTTGAAACAAGGGTTCAATATTCAATACATTTCATTTATCATCTTCTGGTAGACCTCACATTCTTCATAATAACAGGCTATTCAACTAGTAAACACTCAATATGACTCAAGGAAGAAATTTAAGAAAATGGATTTGTCTGTCTTCGTCAAAATAGCCTATTAGAAAGATTACGCAAAATGCGCATAGGCTTATCGCCTATTGTTTATTGGGCGACAGAACAAAATGTTAATATAAACCTTTAAGTTAAAATAAATTACAAAATATGTTTGTAACAATATGTACATAAGTTACTTGTCAGGTATTGTTAATAAAAACAAGCATTAGAGGAATAGTTACCGTTTAAACTGTTATGTTTCATCCGTCCCACCGCTGTGTTGCAGCGGGACGATTGAAACAAAGCACTACTACCGTTCAAAGTAAATTTTTACTTAAATCATTCTAAATTTGTACCGAATAACACAGGATACTAAGAGAACACATATTTGATTTGTTGATCACACACTCAAAAAAAATATATCTGTAACCTTATCTTAGAAAACGACATTTATCTGAAAAGTGTTTAAAATGTCCCTGCTCTCCCCTACTCATACTCCATTCTCTTCTGTTTGCAGTATTTCACTGACCGTTTGAGAAATGATACAGACTCTTCACTGTCAGACCCATATATGTTTGATAACATGAGTGTGCTGTTAGCCCAGCTTCCCTTGCTGCTATTCACACTTCTCAACTCCTTTCTATACCAGCAGTGAGTACTTGGTTCAGTCAAGCAAAGTTAATTTTGTTTACTTTTGCAAGCCATAGTGTTGTTTAGGTACAGTGGTATATATGGGTCATATTATGATTGTGAGTTATTTTGTTCTCGTTTGCTTATGTAGCATTGCAGAGAAGATGCGGATTGCGGGAAGCATGGTCTTCATATTACTTCTCTTCATTCTCACGACCATTTTAGTAAAAGTTAAGATGGACCAGGAGCACTTCTTTTCCATTACCATGGCAACAATCTGGTTTATTAACAGTATGTTTCTTATGCCTTACATCTACAGTATGTTCACATTTCCCTTTTCACTTCATATTGAATAGAATGTTAGAAAATGTCCACTCCACTTCTACTTCAACACATTTCAGTGAGTGAATCAGTTCACAAATCAGTTCACAAATCTAACTCCTCTCGTTGTTCTTGCACTTTTTTTTCTCTCTCAGTGTTTGGGGCCGTTCTGCAAGGTAGTCTGTTTGGTCTGGTCAGTAAACTACCTCCGAGATTCAGCTCCTTGTTTATGAGTGGACAGGCGGTGGCAGGAATCTTCTCGGGTCTTGCCATGCTGTTATCGAATATCTGTAAGTACCTGCCGACTCCTTACAAATTGAATGATAAAAAAATCTTATTCTTCGAATTTAGAGGATAATGTACATCCAGCTGGTTGTTATTGAAAAATAAACCCAGACAGTGTGATCGGGCCTTGTATCACCCTGAAAGTGTTGATTGTGTGATGACAACCAGCTTATTACATTCAATTCAATTCAAATTTATCTGTATAGCGCTTTTCACAATACATATTGTTTCAAAGCAGCACTTAATGTTTCAAAGCAGCTTTACAGAAAGTGCATATCAGAAATGTACATAGAAAAAAACAGTTAGTTAATCATGTATTAATTTAGGGCATAACATATCGCAGGCGTTGAGTCGTCTCTTCACAGGCGTTTAGTCATCTCATCGCAGGTGTTGGGGCATCTGAAGTCTCGGTGAGAGCCTGGATACAATCTGGAGCTGACAAACGCCATTTACCTCGGGACTAGTGTCCCGAGATAACAGCAGAAAAGCAGATGGGAAATAATGAGCATAGCTGCTGTTCATAATATGAATGCATTCGATCTGATTCAACAGTAGTATAAAAGGTAAGCATTATGTGAATGCTTGGCTAAGGAGGTGTGTCTTTAATCTAGTTTTAAACTAGACAGCGGGTCTGATCCTCAAACAATATCAGGAAGGCTATTCCAGAGTTTAGGAGCTAAATGTGAGAACACCCTCCCTCCTCTAGTGGACTTAGATATCCTAGGAATGACCAGAAGCCTCGAATTTAGTGATCTTAAAGAACGCGATGGATTGTAGGGTGATAGAAGGTCCATTAAATACACAGAAGCTAGACCATTTAGGGCTTAATAGGTCAGTAGTAATACTTTGTAATTGATACGGAACTTAAAAGGGATAATTCACCCAAAAATGAAAATTCTGTCAGTAATTACTCACCCTCATGTTGTTCCAACCCCGTAAGACTTGCATTCATCTTCGGAACACGAATTAAGATATTTTTGATTAAATCTGAGAGCTGGATCACTCCTCCATAGGCTTCTTATGGGATCGAAACTGGCCGGCCCAAAAGTTATGAAAGACATCGTTAAAATAGTTGAAGTGACTACAGTGGCTCAATCTTAAGTTTATCAAGCGACGAGAATACTTTTTGTGCGCAAAAAACAAACAAAAATAACGACTTTATTCAACTACTCATTTCCATCCCTGTGGGCCTTGAGATTTCACGTAGTGGAACTGCGCAAAGCTTCTGTGTTGTACGTAGTAAGGAAATAAGGAAATGAGTAGTTGAATAAAGTCGTTACTTTTTTTGTTTGTTTTTTTGTTTTAATTTCATTTTTGGGTGAACTAACCCTTTAATAGGTAAAGAGATGTGCCAGTGTAGAGATGATAAAATTGGTGTTATATAATCATATTTCCTTGACCTAGTAAGAACTCTAGCAGCTGCATTTTGCACTAATTGTAGCTTGTTTATTAAGGATGCAGGACAACCAGCTAATACAGCATTACAGTAATCTAGTCTCGAGGTCATGAATGGATGAACTAACTTTTCTGCATCAGAAACAGATAGCAAGTTACGTAGCTTAGCAATGTTTTTAAGGTGGAAAAAGGCTGTTCTTGTAACATGAAATTTTTTCGAAAGACAAGTTGTGGTCTAGTATAACACCCAGGTCTTTTACTGTAGTGGATAAAGTAACAGGACATCCTTCTAAATTAAAATTGTATTGCAAGTTTTGTGGGTAGTTTTTTGGGCCAATAAGTAGTACCTCCGTTTTATCTGAATTTAATAGCAGGAAATTACATGTCATCCAGCATTTTATATCTTTAAGACACACTGTCAATTTAGATGAGTTAGTGTTTTCATCTGGTCGTGATGAAATATATAGTGTCATCAGCATAACAGTGGAAATTAATTCCACGTTTTCTTATAATATTACCAAGTGGCAGCATATATATATTGAGAATAGCAGAGGGCCTAACACCGATCCTGCGGCACTCCATAGTCTACTGACGTTCTCTTCGATTTTTCCCCATTTAAACAGACAAAATGGTAACGGTCTGATAAGCATGATCTAAACCAGCTTAAAGCCTGTCCCTGAACACCAGTGTAGTTTTTTCGATCCAAAAAATCGAAATTCCATTCGATCCAAGAGTATTTTATTATCTATAGTGTCAAACGCAGCGCTAAGATCGAGTAGAACTAGTATTGAGATACAGCCTTGGTTAGAAGCTAAAAGTAAATCATTTGTAATTTTAACTAGCGCAGTTTCTGTGCTATGATGCGGTCTGAATCCTGACTGAAATTGTTCATAGATAAAGAGCACAAAAAAGAGCACAATTGAGCTGACACAACTTTTCTAGTATTTTAGACATAAATTGAAGATTTGAAAGGGGTCTGTAATTTGCTAGGTTATTTGGATCTAATTGTGGTTTCTTAATGAGAGGTTTTATTACTGCCAGCTTGAATATTCTTGGAAAATGACCTAAAAATAAAATTATTGAAGTTAATAATATTGAGAAGAGGCTGTTCCACTACAGGTAACACTTCTTTCAGTAGTTTAGTGGGTATTGGATCTTATAAACATGTTGTTGGTTTAGATGCAATGATAAGTTTATTTAGCTCTTCCTGTCCTATAGTTGTAAAGCGGTGTAGTTGTCCTTGAGGGGCGATAATTGAAGCTGAATCATGAGACACCATAAAAGATTGTACATTTACAATTGTGTTTCTGATGCTTTCTATTTTCTTTGTGAAGAAATTCATAAAATCATTACTACTACTACACTTTTGCTCAGGTGATGTCCGTTTATTTGTTAGTCTAGCCATGGTGTTAAATAAAAACCTTGGATTATTTTGGTTATTTTCTATTAGTTTGCGGAGATGCTCAGCCCTGGCTACTTTTAGAGCCTTTTTATAACGTGACATACTGTCTTTCCACGCGACTCTAAAGATCTCTAAATTAGTTTTTCCATTTACGCTCTAAGTTACGAGTTTCTCTCTTGATAGCATGCGTAGCACTGTTGTACCATGGGGCTTTAGTTTTCTCTCTAACCTTTTTTAATCTAATTGGTGCAACAATTTCTAATGTACTAGAGAAAATGGTGCTCAAACTGCTAATCATTTCCTCTAGTTCATCTGTTTGTTTGGGTTCACTGAGCAGCTGAGATAGATCAGGTAAGCTATTTGAGGATCTATAGTGCTTGGAAGGATTCTTCTGCCTGGTTGATAACGTGGCGCAACATGGTAACTTGCATATTACGTACTGCTGAAATTTGTCATGTAATGATCAGTGACATCATCACTTTGCGGTATAATATCTATATCGGTTGGATTGGTTCCATATGATATAATAAAATCTAGTGTATGATTTAGACGATGAGTGGGACCACTGACGTTTTGCTTGACCCCAAAGGAGTTTAATAAATCTATAAACGCAGCCCCTAACGCATCATTGTGTTATCTATGAGAATGTTAAAATCTCCAACAATTATTGCTTTATCGACATTGACCAATAGATCTGAGAGAAAGTCTGCAAACTCTTTTAGGAAATCAGCATAGGGCCCTGGAGGTCTATATACAGTAGCCAAGGCTAGAGATAATAGGGATTTCTTCCTTGCATCTAAGAGCGTACAATTTAGCACAAGTACTTCAAATGAATTAAACCTGTGACCTGTTTTCTGAGTAACATTTAGAATATCTCTATAGATTGTTGCAACACCGCCACCACGACCAATCAGACGGGGCTCATGCTTATAACAGGATCCTGGCGGAGTAGACTCATTAGACCGAATTAATCATTTGGTTTAAGCCAGGTTTCAGTAAGGCAAAGTACATCAAAACTATTATCTGTGACCATTTCATTTACAATAACCGCCTTAGGTGTGAGCGATCTAATGTTTAGAAGACCTAGCTTTAGAAATTGTTCCCTTTCAAGGGAACTTCGAGCTGCGTCAAACGCTGTGGGAACGCCCCTGCGTTGTGCGTCATGAAGCACGTATGGAATCAGCCCAATGGAGAGACGGAACGTTATAGGCGGGTGACGTCATCGACCAGGAAACTATAAAGCACAAGCGCATCAGCATCTGTGCCTTCAGTCGTGCTATATGTGAATCTGTCTGAGTGTAAACACTGTTTCTGTCTTTAGTATTTGATAGGAAGGAGTTATCACATTTACACCACTCAAACAATTTTGTATATGGCGAGCGAATAGCATTTAAGAAGTGTGTCCCTCCCTGCTCGTGCTATCTAATGGGCGGGGATACACACGTTCTTTGTGTTGTTTGTTTGGGAATGCAGCATGCCCAGTCAGCTCTCGAGGGGGCTGGCTGCGAGCGTCTGCCTTTATGGACGCTCTGCTCCCGCCGAGCGCTCTTTGAGGAGAGTGCTCGGTGCACGCTCCCCGCGGTTCGAGTCCCGCTTCTGCCGAGGCTGAGCGGTGACGCTTATCGTGGAGATCGCAAATGGATCTTTCAGCGGGGTTAGAGACGGGCTCTGCCTTATCTCTGCCTTTACCTGTTAGATCCAGTGTCTCAGCCCTGGTTCGGAAGCACGCTCTGCGGTTTCTTCCGCCCGGGCTGAAGCACCAATACTGCAACTATCTAAAAAAAAGCAGTATTGACGAGGGAGATGTGGAGGACTCGCCACCCCACACTCCCGAAAGCGAAGAGCTCATGGAGGTTCTCACTCGAGCTGTATCAAAACTAAGCATTGAGTGGCTAGGCAGGAGTCTGTTATTAGATCAGGGTGAAGTTAGATGAGAGATTTCTCCCTTCCCGCGTGTAACCTCCACGCCGGTGCTTGCCGTTTTTTCATGATCTCCATACTGAGGTGTCGGGATTACGGAAGAAGCTGGCTTCTAATAGATTTTTTTTTAGCCCCCAATCATTTATATATTCCGATTTAGGGGGGCTAGGTTTTTTAAAAAGGAAAGACGGCGCTTTGCCGCGGGTATAAGAGACGCTTGCGAACTATCTCTCTTCCGAGGCTGCATTGTCATTTAAGCACCAGCATTACCTTCCAAGCCATTATGAA
Source organism: Meda fulgida (assembly GCA_030578275.1). NCBI lineage: Eukaryota > Metazoa > Chordata > Actinopteri > Cypriniformes > Leuciscidae > Meda > Meda fulgida. The sequence continues at coordinate 16,314,502 of CM060636.1, read as the reverse complement.
ATATTTCGGCTTTGTAAAGTGTATTCGGCGGCAGGTCAGGCTGCGTATCGTGTCTACATACAATGTCTATATTGCAGGCATACCAGGCTGATTTGCTATAGGAAGTGAGCGTGAGTGAGGAGGCAGTACTGATGTGGTTTGAGAACTGCGTCAGGCTGCCGATTTATGGTAAAATTAATTTTTTCCAACATTAAAGAGAAAGAAAAAGCTTTCTTCTAGATGCTCCTCTCTCCCCTGCGGGGTTATTCAGTGACTTAGTTAAAACTGTCATTGATAATTTCAGGAAGGAAATAAGCAGGCAGCAGCTTTTAAAAGGTTTCTTACATTAAAAGTTCACGTCCCCGGGGCTGCTGGGCGGGAGCAGCCTCGGCCGTCTACGAGCTCATCGCATAGGCGCAGCAAAGCAGAGTATCGCGTCTCGCGCTCCCCCTGCTGGACAGTGGGACCAGACGCGGCATTCTCAACCAAAGCTTTTGGAAAAAATAACAAACAATAGAACTAATTTGAGGACAGTTATATTGGCTATGCTGATGGTGGTCCCCACCGAGGGAGAAAGGTGTTCACCTCTTTTACGGTGCCCATTCTTCCTCGGTGCCCTCAGGGGCCCGTTCTGCCAACCCCGCCTTCATGCCCGGGCGCAGACGGTCCCAGCGATCGCTTTCCCGAGGGAAGCTCACTCCCTCTGAGGAGGGTCTCAGAGCAGTCAAACCAGTTGTTCCCTGCCGGTGCGCCTTTACAGGGCGCTGTGTTTGCTGCTCAAATTACACCAGAGGCCAGTCTCGAGAGACTGGTACCCTTAGAGGGGTTCTACCCATAGTGGGGGCCCCGAGCAGGCTCTAGTAATGGAACAAGAGGTGAAAACGCTCCTGCAAAAGAGGGCTATAGAACGGGTTCCTCCTCCCAGTTTGGAGTTAGGTTATTACAGCCGATATTTCATCGTTCCAAAGAAGGATGGGGGGTTGCGTCCAATTTTAGGTTTGCGCCTATAAAATCGCTCGGTAGGGAAGCTCAATACAAGATGCTCACTATCAAGCAGATCGTGTCACAAATCAGGTCAGAGGGCTGGTTTGTCACGATAAATCTAAAGGACGCTTACTTCCACATTTCCATCCTTCCACACCACAGGAAGTTCCTGAGGTTTGCCTTCGGGGGCGAGGCATTCCAATATAGGGTTTTCCGTTCGGTCTAGCTATCTCCCCGTACTTTCACGAAATGCACGGATGCAGTACTAGTGCCTCTGAGGCTTCAGGGCATTCGCATTCTCAATTACATCGACGATTGGTTGATTTTAGCTCTGACAGAGCAAATGACGGTTCGGCATCGAGATGTCGTCCTCGCGCATATCAGGAAGTGGGGGTTGAGGCCGAACACGAAGAAAACTGTTTTATCTCTTTCTCAGGAGACCACTTTTCTGGGCGTCGTTTGGGATTCGGTCATCCGCATCGCTTCGATTCTTCAGCCTTGAAATAGTAAAGCTAGGCCAATTACTCACTGTAAAGCAGTTTCAGAACTGTTGGGTCTGATGGCAGCAGTGTCCAACGTTATACCTTGGCTTGTTGTACATGAGACCGCTGCGGTGGTGGCTCAGGACCAAGGGATTCTCCCCGAGGGGAAATCCACTCCGCACGATTAAATTCACGCGGCGCTGCCTTGGTGCTCTGGTCTTGTGGAAAGAAACTTGGTTCCTATCCAAAGGTCCTGTGCTGGGGGCTCTTTGTCGTCGCGTAATGCTAACGACGGATGCTTCCCTCACAGGGTGGGGGGCGGTCATGAGTGGTTGTCCAGCCCAAGGTCTGTGGCAGGACCATCATCTATCATGGCATATAAATTGTCTAGAGATGTTGGCAGTGTTTCAGGCTCTGGAACACTTCCTAGCAGACCTGAGAGGTCATCATGTGTTAGTTCAGTTAGATAACACGTCGGTGGTCTCTTATATATATCGTCAGGGGGGCCTGCGGTTACGCCGGCTTTACAAGTTGGCCCGTCAGGTCCTCCTGTGGTCCCATGGGAAGTTACTATCACTGAGAGCAATGTATCTTCCTGGGTATTTGAATATGGTAGCAGACTCCCTGTCGAGGCAGGGGCCGAGGCCGGGGAATGGAGACTCCACCCTCGAGGTGGTGGAGCTCCTTTGGTTGAGTTTCGGTCGCGCCGAGGCGGACCTATTCGCTTCCAAGGAGATATCGCACTGTCGTCTGTGGTTCTCCATCAGTCATCCAGCTCCCGCTCAGGAGGGATCTACTCTCTCAGGCGGGCGGCACAATATTTCACCCCCGCCCAGAGTTATGGAAACTGTGGGCTTGGCCTCTGAGGGGGCCCAGCTCTTAGATTCCGGTCTCTCAACCGAGGTTGTTGAGACCATCCTTCACTCCAGAGCTCCATCCACAAGGAAACTTATGCTTAGAAGTGAAAACTTTTCACTTCTTGGTGTGAAGAACACCTGCAGGACCCAGTTAACTGCCCAGTGGGTGCAGTGGTGGAATTCCTGCAGGACCGTTTCTCCACAGGGTTATCCCCCTCCACACTAAAGGTGTACAGTATGTGGCGGCACTGGCTGCTTACCACGTCCCTATCAGTGGAGTTTTTCTTGGGAGACACCCGCTTATAACTCGATTCCTTTGTGGCTCTTCGAGGCTGAGGCTAGCAGATCGTACGAGGGTGCCAACCTGGGACCTGGCCATTGTACTAGAAGGTCTTTCCCTAGCTCCTTTCGAACCTATCGAAGAAGTTGCTGAGAAGTTTCTCACTCTGAGGTCTATCTTCCTCCTTGCTATCCTCTCATTTAAGAGAATCAGAGATTTGCAGGCTCTGTCGGTTGCACCCTCGTGCCTGGAATTTTCGCCTGGGATGGTTAAGGCTTTTCTATACCCTAGGCCGGGTTATGTTCCTAAGGTCCCTACTAATGTTGTTAGACCTACAGTTCTCAGGCTTTCTGTCCTCCTCCATTTCTGTCGTCAGACCAGGAGAAACTTAATTTGCTCTGCCCAGTGAGGGCGTTAGACGCTTATGTCCACAGAGCTGCCCTGTGGAGGAAATCAGTACAATTATTGGTATGTTTTGGGCAACCAGGAAAGGGTGTCCTGCGTCTAAACAGAGAATGAGCAAGTGGGTGGTCGAGGCCATCTCACGTGCTTATGAGTCGGCTGGTCAGCCTTCACCCTTGGCTGTACGAGCCCACTCTACTAGGAGTATGGCTGCTTCCAAAGCTTTATTGTCAGGAGTTTCCCTGAGTGATATTTGTGATGCGGCTGGATGGTCTTCACCGCATACGTTTATTAAGTTCTATGATTAGACTTAAGCTCTACCCCTGGGGCACAGGTGCTCTCGTCCTCTGTGCGCTAGTTCTCACATGACGGTCACTTGCTCCTATGGTGACGTGGGTAGTCGCGTTCCCACAGCGTTTGACGCAGATCGAAGTTCCCTTGAAAGGGAACGTCTCGGTTACGTATGTCGAGACGCTGCGTCGTTCTGCTATACTCCCGGCATTACCGTTAGCGCTTCCTTCAGGCCTATCAGAAGCTGATGCGCTTGTGCTTTTGGGGTGCTTTATAGTTTCCTGGTCGATGACGTCACCCGCCTATGACGTTCTGTCTCTCCATTGGGCTGATTCCATACGTGCTTCATGACGCACAACGCAGGGGCGTTCCCACAGCGTTTGATGCAGCGTCTCGTTCCCTATCAGGGAACTAGTGTTACATACGCAACCGAGACATTTTTGCTCACTGATATTGAGATTTTCTGGTTTAATTACAATTAGATTTTTCCTAGATCCTACAGTAGATTTATTGTTTGGCCTCATTAAACGAGGAATAGACACAGTTTCTATATAATGTTCTACACTACTTATGATATCAATTAAGTTAGGACAGCAAACACTGTGATTTGGACTTTGACTAACTAGTCATATGTCATAATTACATGGTTACTAACAACATCAAATGGCTGCCCACTGCTCCGGGTGTGTGTGTGTGTTCACTACTCCTAATGTGTGTGCATTAACTTGGATGGATTAAATGCAGGGACAAATTTCGAGTATGGGTTACCACGCGTCTTCACACGTCACTTTCATAAGTAAATAATACAAAATATTGATTTGAGTTGTACCATGTACAAAAGACAAACACTTCAACAATATTACTGTACTACTAAGTGCTGCAAGATTAATCGAATTAAAACCAAAATCTCGATTATGAAATTGCAGAGGCTGCGATCCCAACCCCGCCCTCTGCCGCCTTATATATGCACAGGGAGTTAGTGATGAGCAGCTCTGTGATCAGTAGTAAATGCTGCTCCATCTGAGTCACTTATAACGTGCATTTGAAAAAGCAACCCGCGTCAAACACCGCTATTATTCTGAACATTTAGTATAGCCCTAATGTTTGTAATTTTTTCACTATTTCTTCAAGCTGTAACAGAGTGTTTGTGGGTGCAGGCGGGAGTGAAACACACATTGCGGGATCAAAAAAACAGTCCCATGCAGGCCTCTAATGTGCAGCCCTATTCCACACCATACCTACTTGAACCTAAATAATTCAAGCTGCTTTTTATTAAAACTTGGAGAGAAAAACATTTATGCTGACAGTTACGTTTTTATGCCTCCTTTAGTTAAAACCGACTCTGAGAGTTCTGCCCTTGGATATTTCATTACCCCCTGTGCCGCCACTCTACTTACTTTGTGCTGCTATCTCATACTTCCGCATCTGGTAGGTGTCACTGTCAATTGTTAATCACCGTCTGCACTACATGTCCCATCATCCTCTCCGGCTCACACCTGCACTCACTCCACCATTACCTGCACCTGCCAGTGATCATCATCATCACTCACCATGTACAGCTGTTTTCACCTTGTTTTCATTGTTCATGTATTTTAAGTTCCTCTCTTCTGTGTTTACGGTCAGTTATTGTTTGTGTCAAGTGCACACTGTTTGTGCATTGCATGCTGTCTCGCCTGTTGGTTATATTCTGAGTTACATATTAAACAAACTTGTTACCTTTCAATTATCTTCATCTTCCTTGGATCTAATCATGATAGTAGGTGTCTTAGGCCATCATAAATTCTTTTTACTTGTCATTTAACTGTTGAGGGCCAACAATTTACTGCTCATTTAAACATTGCTCTAAAATATGAAAATAGTACATTAACAATATTCAGATTAATTATTTTATATAAATGAAATTCCTTGTTACATTTCAGAGATTTGCCCAACTTTATTTGGAAAATGTGTCCCCTAAAACTGCAGAAACACAGAAAGAGCTAGCAGATCGATCTGGTATGTAATATTCCACATTTTTCCAGTGTTTGGACAAACTAAAACAAAGACAATCACTGTTGGTTCTTGTAAATCCTGAATTTTTGTGTTATTTTTGTTGCTACAGAGATGGATAAAATTAAGTTGGATGATGCTGACAATGGATTCGATATCATTGGTGAAACTGAAGCATGTAAAAAGCTGAATGAGCTCAAACAAGAACCTGAGAAGTCAACTGTGCCACAGGTCTTCAAAAAGGTATACTGAAAGTATTTTGTTGTTATAACCACCATCCTTGTTTCAAACCTCGGGAAAAATGTAGTACATTTATTTTAAGACAAGTAATAGTAAATATCTGGATTTATTTTATTTATGAATTTAATTTTTGTAGATATGGGTGATGGCATTTTGTGTGACGTGCGTGTTTGCCGTCACACTGTCCGTTTTCCCTGCAATTACAGTAAATACAAAATCTTCTGGCTTATTTGAAGGTGAGTATACAAAAGATTTTAATTATGCATTATGATTTTCAAAGCACTTTAATTTATATCCCTTTTCATTTAGAGAACATCTTTATACCTTTGTGTTCATTCATTGTCTTCAATGTGATGGACTGGATTGGCAGAAGTCTCACTTCTCGTCTTCAGTGGGTGAGTCTCATACTGTATCAACACAATACAGTGCTATGATAATGATTACCAATGGAAATGATTCTTTATCTAACATCTAATTTTTATTTTCCCAAATTCCCAGCCTTCGATGAAGAGTAATTTATTCCCTCTTTTTGTGGTATTACGGGTAGTTTTCATTCCTGTCCTCATGCTCTGCAACGTTCAGCCACGCTTCTATCTTCCAGTCTTTTTCAATCATGACATGGCTTATATTATCTCCATGTCTTTGTTTGCCATCACAAGTGGATATTTTGCCTGCCTCTCCATGAGCTATGCTCCACAGTAAGTACTCTTATAGACAACACAAATCTTTTTTCAAAATCAACTGGGTTAAGTAAATAATACATTTCTGTAATGTCCCTATTCCTGGTATTCTCAAACCATTGACCCACATAACATACTGACAAACCCACATACTATATCTCCGAACACCCACAAACTCTTCTGTTTATTTTGTATCTAGGCTGGTGAGGCCTAAAGATGCAGAGACAGCAGGGGCTCTGATGACCTTCTTCCTGGCTTTGGGACTCTCTCTGGGTGCCGCTCTCTCCTTTGGCCTTAAAAAAATTCTTTAGGGAAAATCTCAAGCTGACACTCCTGTTATCTCATTACTCACCAACATAAACATGTTTCGAGTTTACGAAGCCCTGAACCGCAAGGTGAAAGAAAAAAAAAAGAAAACTTACCTCGTTATTTCCACATCTCTCGTTATTTCGGCATAGTATCTCATTATTTCGACATATCTCGTTTTTCTCACCTTGTGGTTCAGGGCTTCCTTAGATACCATAGATTAACTTTTATGGGGTATTTATGTATTAAGGGAAATAAACTTTTAACATTTTTTTATTTTTATTAAATTTGTGATCGGAGATTCATGAAATGTATTTTTATTATATATATTTTTTTTTAAATAATTTCTTTGAAATCTTTTAAGTTGTATCTTGGTGCAGCTATTTACCTTTTATATTTTGTACGCTGTTTTTTTTTTTTAATAAATTGTAAAAATATAAACACTTCATGTGATTAATCATTTTGACCTGTAGGTAACAGCTGTAGCTCGGCATAGAAATAAAATGATTAGATTTAAAATAGATTTGCTGGTGCCTTATGTGGAATTTTTCTGGGCTTGAATTGTCAGTTTTTACACACTGAACAACATTACTATGATATTCTATGCATAATGGAAAACTCTTTGCTAACGTTAGAACTCAAGACCAATGAAATACACTAAGCATACAGGTCCTTCTCAAAAAATTAGCATATTGTCATAAAGTTCATTATTTTGCATAATGTAAAGATAAAAACTAAACTTTCATATATTTTAGATTCATTGCACACCAACTTTTAATACTGATGATTTTGGCGTACAGCTCATGAAAACCCCAAATTCCTGTCTCAAAAAATTAGCAAATTTCATCCGACCAATAAAATAAGTGTTTTTAATACAAAAAGTCAACCTTCAAATAATTATGTTCAGTTATGCACTCAATACTTGGTCAGGAATCCTTTTGCAGCAATGACTGCTTCAATGCGGCGTGGCATGGAGGCAATCAGCCTGTGGCACTGCTGAGTTATGGAGGCCCAGAATGCTTCGATAGCGGCCTTAAGCTCATCCAGAGTGTTGGGTCTTGCGTCTCTCAACTTTCTCTTCACAATATCCCACAGATTCTCTATGGGGTTCAGGTCAGGAGAGTTGGTGGGCCAATTGAGCACAGTAATACCATGGTCAGTAAACCATTTACCAGTGGTTTTGGCACTGTGAGCAGGTGCCAGGTCGTGCTGAAAAAGGAAATCTTCATCTCCATAAAGCTTTTCAGCAGATGGAAGCATGAAGTGCTCCAAAATCTCCTGAAATCTTCAGAAATTTCTTTCTGTGTCTTACCCTCTTGCTTGAGGGTGTCAATGATGGCCTTCTGGACAGCAGTCAGGTCGGCAGTCTTACCCATGATTGCGGTTTTGAGTAAAGAAACAGGCTGGGAGTTTTTAAAAGCCTCAGGAATCTTTTGCAGGTGTTTAGAGTTAATTAGTTGATTCAGATGATTAGGTTAATAGCTCGTTTAGAGAACCTTTTCATGATATGCTAATTTTTTGAGATAGGAATTTTGGGTTTTCATGAGCTGTATGCCAAAATCATCAGTATTAAAACAATAAAAGACCTGAAATATTTCAGTTGGTGTGCAATGAATCTAAAATATATTAAAGTTTAATTTTTATCATTACATTATGGAAAATAATGAACTTTATCACAATATGCTAATTTTTTTAGAAGGACCTGTATATTATTGATGTTTTCATTTAGTTCAGATACACGCATATATATATATATATATATATATATATATATATATAGCTGTCAAATTGATTAAATGTGTATATAACAATTTTTTTATTTATATAAAAGACTATAGACTTATTTTTATATATATATATATATATATATATATGTCTGTGTGTAAATATACAGATCCCTGTATATACACACATTATATTTTAAAAAAACTTGTTAGATTAATCGATTTGATAGCACTAATATATATATGTGTGTATATAAAACAACAAAATACAAAAAATTTGATATTCTTTAGAATTCTTTATTAGCAGATGTCTCTTATTAACTGTCAATGTGAAGAATGATGTTCTGACAGGTTTTTGTACTCTTCAATCCCTACTTGTAAAAAAATTTCACCGCATAAGTGACAGACCACTAACAAGAATCAAACTGCAATTGATGGTGTCCCTCATCATGGGATATCAACTGGTGATGCACAGGACCAAATCATTGCAGCAAGGCCATCCATTACTTCTGACATTGTTCTTGGAGTTAGAAGTTTAAGGGTTTCATGAATTTAGGGGAAGGGTATACTATAGGTAGTGGATGAGACAAAGGGCTCTACAAGTCACTCTCTCCATACAGGGCACTAGAGAAGGAGATATAATCAAGGGAGCCTGGGGGAGCATCGCCGCCCATGTACTTGGTCATGCGGCTGATACAGTATTCGGCTTGTTCTGGGGGCAGCTCCCTTCTCAGCTCCTCCTCTGTAATGTATGCCTGTAGAATGTAGTAAAAAATGGATGCTTAGACAAGAGCAATATTTAGCAGATTCTAATAAAGCACACGTAGATTCTTTTGGTGGTTCTTAGTTTGGAATTACCTTGTCAGAAGCTAGTATCTTGAAGGAGGCCACAACTTGTTCAGCAGTGTCAGTCTCTGCTGTCTCCCTGGTCATGAAGTCAATAAAGGCCTGGAAGGTGACAACTCCTGTGTTGTTGGGGTCCACCAGAGTCATAATGCGTGTAAATTCAACTTCACCCTAAAAATACATGAGAAATAATTCTTTAGAGAGAAAGTTGATTTTGTGTCCTGGTATTTCTGGATGATTTTAAAGCACTGGGGGAAAAAAACCAAAAAAAACTGGCAGTCATTTTTACCAGGACTAAATGCCCTCACCAGATCATAACCCATAGAAATCAGGCAGGCACGGAAGTCATCAGGATCCATCATGCCATTCCTCTTCTGAAATACAAAAAATGTAGGTGTTTATTCTACAATTTGGACAATGTTGCACAACTTCAAAGAAGAAACCAAAGACTCCATGTATTGCAAACCCGGTCAAAGTGGTTGAATGAGGCTCTGAACTCATTCAGCTGCTCCTGGCTGATGCCCTTGGCGTCACGGGTCAGGATCTGGTTCTCAATCTCATTGATTGTGCGGGCAATAGTGGTGAGAAGCTGCTCCCATCCCACGCGGACATGCTGAAATGTACATAATAGGAAACATGCCTCGTAGGTAAGGCGAGATATAGGGAACTTTATGGAAATGGACGTCTATGTAAGACACCTTAGCTAATGACACTTGAAACTTCAAAGAAGAAATACATTTGAGAATGAATAGAAAATAGCTGTTTGTCAGTACCTCCATAGTGTAGTTGGTGTGCTTATTATCAAAGATCAGTCCCTCCTGGCTGAGCTGGTGGTCTCCCTCCAGTTTGTCAATATTGGATTTGTAATTAATTATGTTCTGTTCATATGTTTTCAGATTGCTCATCTGTTCCTCAAGGGAACCGGAAATGTCGATTGACACATGGCTGATCTCCTGTTGATCATGAGGAAGATTATTTCAGATATTTTTAGTTTTCACACTATGTAATATGTAACAACTTTAAATGCAATTAAAGTGTATAGTGAAACACCTCCATTTTGGTCTGAATCCAGGGTCCAATGATATTGGCCTGACCAGCAAACTGGCGCCTCAGCCTCTCATTGGACTGTTGCCTGGCCACTTCCTCTTGCAACACCTGGTCACGCATTGGGACTAATTGCTTCACCTGTTGTTGGGAAGGAAGCAATATTTCTCAGTGGGAAAGCTGAAAGGAGCTTAAAGGACTCCAAATATTGAACCATTTTTTATTGCTGATTATTCTAAAATTGTAAAATATAGATTGTAAAGTACTCACAGCTTCCCATTTGTTGCTAATATCCTGTTGAGAGAGGACAGTGTAGGGATTCTCACCCACTATTTTGATCCCGTACGTCTGAGCTATCTTCAGGATCTCATTATGAATGCCCATGATGGCCAAGCGCTCCTTATCAGCTTCTGGTAGGGTGGCCTTGAATTGGTCATGGGCTGTGATCAAACTCTGAGGTTGATAAAAGCAGGAAAGAACCAAATGATGTTAAGACATTGTGCGTAAGTAGTCAATGAAAAGAAGGTCGAAGAAGGGGATCATTAGAGAAGTTAAGTGAGTTTTAAGGGAACTACAAAAATGTCCTAGGCCCAAAACATATTGAGAAGATACTGAAGCTCAGTTACACAATGTTATTTAGGAAGATAAGCATTCCTTCAAGCATTTAGCATTTGTCTTTCACCTGAATCTCCTCAATGCTGTGCACAATGAACATGTCCTGCAGATCTTCCATAGCTCCATCCATCCAGTTGTTGAAGGGCGCAGCCCTCTTGGCAAACTCTAGATACAACTGGTCAATTGTTTCCCAAAGCTTTTCCACACGCTATGGCAAAGCAAAGAGAAATATTACAGCAAGCCCACACACTTTATACACTGTAAATATCACATTTTATTCATACTCTTTTTTGCCTTAACATGCAAACGAGTCTTAATGTTTCTGGAAGTAGAATCTACATTAGCCACGTTTCCACTGTCAGGCCAGTGCGAGCCAGGGCTTTAAACGGGCCGTGCCGGACTAATAGCCTCGGGCCAGTAGCACCGAGCCCAAAACACACTGCATTTCCACTGTCGGGCAGAAGCTCCACAGCGCTTAGCTAAAATACGCCCGCAACACGCCTCTCTGGAACGACGTTACACTAACCCATCATTTCACCAACAAATGGAAGTTTGATCAGAAAACTAATCAGAAAGAAATCACTGGAAACAGCGTGATCGCAAGACAACCATGATAAAAGCGACCGTTTGCTGGCATTTTTGCTGTTTAGGTTACTTGAATATTTAAAATCCAAGCATCGATGTTTCACAACAGGTTTACAATAAAAAGTGATACATTTTTAATAAATTAATTTGTCAAAATTGCACATTTGTCACACAGAAATAAATTACTGTTAGGTCTATTTCACAAAAGAAAGAGGACACACTTATTCAGTCGAGGCTTTTTATGTTTATTTTTATGTTAAAAAGTTATTTTATGTATTATATGTATTTTATGAAAATCCGGTATAAAGAGACGAGACTTAGGCTACTGACAGATAAAATAAGAACAAGGTTGTGATTACCATTATGATTTGTCTGATTTCTTCAAGCGTTCACGTTTTTTTTTTATTATGCGTATTTACTATGTTTACTATGGTAATGGTTAGTGTGCATGGATATTTGCATCACGTATACATATTTCTATCTTATACGGTGATGAGAATCCACATCGGATCACAAACAGAAGCCATTCAAACATGAAAGTGAGTTAAATTATTTTGAAAGTCTTTAATGCTGACAATCATCTAGCGGTGCCGTCTCCAGACTCAGGTAAACTCCTCTGTTCGTAACCACTCCTTTAGCCCGAGCTGGCCCGCTTTGCACCAAGGTATTCGACGGGCCAGAAAATCCTGGCCGTTGGCCCCGAGTAAGCCCAGATCAAGCCCCGGAAGTGACAGTGGAAAAGCAACTGGCCCGGGCACGCACTAGCAGGCCCGGCCCTGGCCCGACAGTGGAAACGCGACTATTGGTGTTTACCCCATTCTCAATTCAAGAAATAGACAATTGGGGAAGAGTTTTATCATATACATGTAGGCTACCTCCAGTGATTCTCTCCTTTTCTGGGTCAGGGTGCCCAGGTTGTCCCACTGGTCACAGATACCCTGGCATCGGGCATTGATAGTGGCAGCATCATAAAAGTCCAGTTCACTAAAGAACAGCGTATTTTATTATCTTTATCTACAGTAAATCTTTAAGAAAGTACTATGCTTATTTCAAGGGGCCTGAGGTGGATTTATCTTACTTGAGCTCCTGTGCAATGGCAGCGATCTGTTCCACTCTGTCCTGGTGAGCAGCCAGGTCGCTCTCAAAGGCCTCGTGTTTCCTCATCAGAGCACGGATCTCCATCAGAGAGGCAGACTCGTAGTCCTTCTGAGACAGCAGCTCCACCTTTCCTGTGTTGAGCATTACAAAACGAAATGAAAAGGAATACATCAGTTGTCAAAGTAGAGTTTAAATGGCTGACTAAAAGTTGTGCTTAATACCTGTGGTCCATGATTCATGCAAGGTAGACTTCTGCTTAAACTTTTCAGCCAGGTGGTCCAGTCTCTCTAGACGACGGATTTCTGTGAGCAGCCACTCCTCGTAACCTTTCTCTACCTGCTCCAGACCCTTCCAGGCATTGGCAATGTCCTGCAGAAGGGGACAGCAAGTAGAATTTACTTTCAACTCTATAGGGTACTTAAAAGTCAAGGTCATTTACCCACATTAATATGCGTTAAGAAAAATGGAGCAACACATACTGAAACCATTTTGCCCTCAGAGGGCATGAAAGCAGGCCTGTTGCTGAGCCTCAGCTTGGTCTGCAGGGTGTTGAAGTTTATCTCCAGCTGACACTTCTCCTGAACTTTGGGTGGCTTATGCACACGACGATAATCCCTGAAATCCTCCAGCTTCTGTTGCATGGCATGCATGGTCTGCTCGGCCACACGGTTCTCCAACCAGGGGATGGTCCTTTGGATCCACACCAGAAGCTGAGGAGAAAATGTAAGTGTATGTTTAAGTGGGTTGAAGAAGAAACCTAGGGGAGAACCAAGACTCAGCAAGACTAGCAGGCACATGTTTATAGAAATTAACAAAACATTGTACATCTAATAGAGAATTTGAGTGTTCTCACCTCGCTAGCCAGTTTCTCGTATTCTTCCATCAGCTTCTCGTTTTCCTGATTCACAGCCAATACTTTGCAAATCCTGTTAGCTGCTGTCTCAGCCTGGAGGACAGTGTGACTGATTACAAAGGGAAAATAAGGTGGGCAATTACATTCTAAAAGGAGCGACTCTCCTTCCTATACAGATGTTCATCTCCAGAAGAATTCCCATACCTGCTCTGCACCAGCGAAAGCATGGTAGAAACATGACACATAGGTCATGATGGCCTTCTCATCAGGTTTCGGAGTGTTCACAATATCTGATATGGAGACAAACAAACTATTCAGGAAACCATTTTATTTTTACATTTTGAAAAATGAAATCACATGATTCTCGAAGAGGTCGTACCATCTGCATCAAGCATTTTAGGGATGTCAAGGTATTTCTCTGCTACCTCAAAAGCAGTGTTGAGGTTGCCAATGGGGTCATCCTGCAATGGCAGACAAAGCCAAGAAGAAACTTAATGAAGAATTAATAGATAGAACAAAATACACTTTTTCTGCACTCCTCAACTCAACTTTGCAAGAAAAGACAGTTAATCATTAACCATCATGGCAACATTTTCATACTCATTTTACATCATAACCAGCATTTTAGATGTGACGCATGCCATTTCATACACTACAGACCATTAGTTACAGGCAAAAATGTAATCCATTTCTGAAAATATTTTTGTGATAAATTTTGTTCTTTACAAAAAAGTACAGTGTCAGATGGTAATACCATGGCACTTTGATATCTACCATGATTTATAGGTATACCATGATTACCATATTCATGTACAATGCTGCACCAAAATACTTTATACTTAATACAAATACGTTTTCTCCACTCTAAATAAGAAAAATAGTGTTACTTTTTTTTTAGTGTAAAATTCATCTCTTTTTGTTTTTTAGAAGCAATTAACACTGCATTCACAGTCCAAGAGACAAGGTTAGTTACAAACAGGTCAAAGATGACAGATTTAGTGTGAGTGAAAAGGTGAGTTTGAAACAGCAGATAAATGGACATATAGCTAATGAACAAAAATGAAGGCAGAGATGCATGATGAGAGTGACTGAAAGGGGGTGATGGCACCTTGCGCAGTTTGGCGTAATCGATGAGGTCAGGTCTGTGTCTGTGGATGAGGGCACAGAGAGCCAGGCCATCCTTCCAACTGAGACACAGACCACAAGCAAAGGAGGAAAACATGGAGAAAGAACAAGAAAAGAGTCATGGGAATGATTAAAAAATTATAAGTGTTGTGCAGAGGTGCTCCATGAGAGTTTAGAAATAAGATGGGTAATGCGAAGATGAGTTTTAATAGAGATAATCCACACATTTGCGCACTAACAAGAGCTGTAATCGGTTAAACGGAGTATGAGATGTGAAGTGAAAATAAGGCAACATGCTGTTCTCTCCAATGGTCAACAGGAGTAAAGCAGAAATCACCTGATGTGGAAGTTCTGCACGTTAACGTTCCTGTAGGGGGCAGTCTTCCTCTGACACCACAGCAGCAAGCCCTCCTTAGCAGAGGTCTCTGTGAGAATCAGGTCAGTAGATCATTTTCACTTACTACACAAAATAAGGATGTTGAACCCTTGACCTTACCCTTCAACATTTAATTTTAAAGATACATTTATTTGACCTTTTGTTTTTTATGAGTAAATTCAAGCAATTTGCTCCTAAAATGGAATTCGCCTGTGGATTCACAAATGCTTCGTAAACCTCAGATTTGACAGTTAAACATGTACGTTAATAAATTCCAGTCATTTCAGCATAATCCCCTTCCATGAATTACAACTAGTCTCTTCTGGACTCCTCTCTCAGATTTGACTCCAGTATATTGCAGAAATATAAAAGAGACTTATTGGCCAACATGCATACAAATATTACTGTGGCAAGTAGGGCAGGGTAGAGAGCCATGGGAACGGAGTGAGGCCGGTGGCGACATGTGTAAATGAGGGTCACTTGCACGCCACACCATTCTCGAGTCCCATGGAGGAGCTCCGGGAGAATAAAAGGAGAAGTGACATCAGTGGGACTCGAGAGCGGTGTGGCGTGCAGGTGACGCTCATTAACACTTGCGCCACCGACCTCACTCCGTTCCCACGGCTCTCGGCCCCGCTTGCCACAATTACATAGTGTTAAGAGTGGAATAAAAGGCCAACTGACTTTCCCAATAATAGTAATCTATAATAAAATGGACTACGCAGATATTTTCCTTCCTGTATTCCATGTATTTATGTGTGGTTGTGAGCAGGTGTAAATTTACTAATACTAAGCCAAATACTAATCACTTCTACAATGGCACTAGTAACTATAAAACCTTAAATTTGTGCGATGCTTCATCTATGCCACTTGGTGTCAATAAAAGTTCAAAGCGACTTTCAAACCAACCAGCGTGACAAACAAAATAAGTGGGCCTTTAAATAAACAAGAGCAAAGAGGTGCTAATGTGTCAGATGTTTGGAGTCTCTCACCCTCCACTGAAATGTCCTGGATTGCAAAGCGCAGGATGATGGTCCAGATCATCCCAAGGGTCATTTTCACATTGCCATCCACAATCTCTGCAAGTCAGAACAGACAGAAAACACAGTTTCACTTGACAGAAGAGTCAAGTTTTCGAAAGGACAAGAATAGAGTGGCTTAAGTTGACGACATTAGAGAATCTGAAGGAGAACAAGATTTTATCCTTACCTTCAGCACCGATGGAAACCAGCTTGACTCCCTTGCTGCTGATATAGTCCAGGGCCTTGTTTACGTTGGCGATCTTGTGAAAACGCATTTTGCCTTTGTCTGGTTTAGGGAGTCTCTCACCTGATACCACACACACAAATCAATGAATAAATACATATATATTCCTTTGCTTCATGCGAGGGTATTAATAGGGGAAGTGTAAAGTAACAACATCTTTACATTAGCTACATTTAAGAATATGCAAAAGTTATATGCATTTACAAAGGTCAGAAAAAAAATTCTATAGGGAAATAATATAAAAGTGGGAGGATCTCCACACATAACTGCAACATTTTTGTTGTAGGGTCTAAAAAGTCTTTAGAATTCAAGCTTATAGTATATTTATTGGTATTTTTATAATATTTAATTAATATACTTAATATTTTTATAAAAAAAAATGTTTAATGCGTTTATGACACGTGCAACACTGTTCAAAAGAATTTCCCACCGTGCCTGTCAATGATCCAGAAGGGGATCAAAGTTTGTTTACCCAGAGGTGCTACATTATTCTTATTTAACGTCCAGATTGTTTCACGGGTGCAAACTTGACATTGGCCAATTTAACATGAACAGAACAATGATATGGGACACCGAGCACGTATAATCAACAGATCAAGTGAGACGCTTACCTGAGATAACCTCCAGCAGCAACATGAGTTTGAGTCCATTCCTGAAGTCTTCCTCAATGTTCTCGATCTGTGTCCCTGCCTTACGCAGGTGAGAGTTGCACCAGGCAGTGAAGGTCTGAGGGGATAAAAATACAATATAGGTCATATAGAAAATACAGCATGACATCTTTTTTCTTGAAATAATTTGTAACATCAAAAAATATAGAAAATGTCTGTAAACACATAAGAGCAGGCCTAGGCTTACAATAGAATATCAAAACAAAATAAAATGGTACTATGAAACCATTTGTCCCCAAATTTAAAATATCTGAGGTGGCATTTTTTGTTTTGGTGGCATTTTTTCCTTGAGCAAAGTCTAATTTCGGACCCTGACTTACACATAGAGTTGGATCTATAAGCAGTGTTGACTGTATATGCCTCACTGGGAGCCCCAGCGTAAGAGAGAAGGGAAGAGAGAGAGCGAATAAGGTGACTGAAGAATGCCAAGGACCAACGTAATTTGATGTAAGGCTGGAAGTGGAGACTCTTTTGCAGCAGGTGGCCACCCTTCAAATCACCCCTCCTCTGCCAACGATCACCAAAATTAGCCTGTGCCCCGTGGGAGGGGGAGGTGAAGAGGAGGAAGAGGAAAGGGAGTGACGGAAGCTATATCGGGGAGCCATGAGACACCACCAGACAGCTGAAAGCACAGCATTCCTGGAACAGTCGCTCAAAACACTACAGCGAAAGAAAATGCTTGATGTTCCACAGTGCTGGGCCCATTTATTTTATATAAAACAAACTCATAAAACATTCAATTATTATCAAAAGCAATAAACTTTGCTAAGTGTTGTGTTAAATTGGAGTTGAAAAGACTTGGATGATATAACACGGATTTCGAGAAATGAAAAGGGGCAATTATTTTAGTGGCCACCCACGTATGTGCAGCAGGAATATTAAACATTTTTCTTGGATGTCCTTGAACTCACTAGATTGCGAATGAGAGAATAAATATTTAGTCAAGCAACAGGTTGGTCGTACAGAAATAACTTGGCATGTCAGTAATGGTTTCATTGCATTTTCACAGGCTTATATCTTTAGCAGTGATGACTTATTCACTCTTTAAGTCAATCAAACATTTTAAAAATCTGCATTTACTCCTTTTGACAGATAATATTTTTCATATACAAAGCAGTCAGCTTTGATTAATAGCTTTTAAATAGTTTTAGATCTGAGTATTAATGAAAGGGTAATGCTTAATGGACATCTGAAATAAGAAACAGACTATATGGTGCTCTAATTAAAATAGCCTGACAAAAATATAAAGCACACACAGAAACTGATTTTTTTCCCTGATTCTTCTTGTTCTGAGGTTCTTGTTCTAATTTCTGATACTGTACTATGATGACCACAGCAAATACAGTCTCTATCACTGAGCCATCATTTTAGCCTTGCGATCCAAAGGCACTCCAGTTACATCATCATTTCAACCATGCATGCATCTGTGCAAAAGCTTTGCATTTATGAGTCAGCTGACTGCAGCCTCCCTGCTATCATGACAGGGCATTGTTTAAAGTGAAGACAGCACAATTCACCCATCGACAAATGCACACACAGATATTTAGAATATACTCTACATGTTATTGTATATTTTTATAAATTAAAGGACCACAGCATATTTGGATTATTTTATCCATTTATTACTTTAACAGTTAATGTTTTAATAAACAAAACACATTCACAAATCACATATTTGGCTATATTGATCCATTCACAGGTAAGTATATACCCTTAAAAAAAAGGTGGATTATTGCAAATTTTAGTAACACTATAAGGTCCCAGTTACAGTGAAATTATATACATTTAAGGACTGAGTAATAATAATTAACTAGCACTTACTTCAGGATTAGGGTGTGTTTTAGGGTTAGTTGCATGCAATTACGCATAATTTACAGTAATTATATAGTGTTACCCAAATATTTTACCCAATAAAGACCATCACCTAAGCCTTAGTCTTGTTTTTATCAGGAGATGAAAACAGCTGATAACAGATTATTTACGACCTACAGATGATTTTTGCTCATATTTTGAATTAGATTTTTACATTTTCTGTATTCATTTTAATTTTAGTTAAGTAATTGTGTGTGTGGTAGGTATTAGTAATTTTATTTATTAGTTTTAATTTATTTAGTTATTTTAATACTTAAAGTTAAACTAAACAACAAAAAAAGATCAGAAATTTTACCTGGTTAACTAGCTGAAATAAAGTGAGTTTGTTATTACATATATAAAACGTTTAGATAGAGAGAGAGAGATAGAGATAGAGAGAGAGAGAGAGAGAGAGAGAGAGAGAGAGAGAGAGAGAGAGAGAGAGAGAGAGAGAGAGAGAGAGAGAGAGAGAGAGAGAGAGAGAGAGAGAGAGAGAGAGAGAGAGAGAGAGAGAGAGAGAGAGAGAGAGAGAGAGAGAGAGAGAGAGAGAGAGAGAGAGAGAGAGTTTTAGTTAGATAATGGGGAACACTACCCAGCTGTAAAGGTATAACGCCACCGCAATCGACACTATCAAAAATACCTATGTTTCCTTACGTTTTGACCAGGACGTCGCATCATAATTACTGACAGAAACTATAGAGGGAATAAATGGTTGTGAGAAATTGTAGGGTTGAGGCAAATTCAGGTGAAAGGGCTGAACGTAGGATTCTCTGTAACATGATATTTACAGTTAGTTTGAAGGCCTGGCATTTAAAGCTATAGCATTGCTTTTGACTTTTGTTTGCACAGCAAAAGCAATATAAGCTATTTAAATTCACAGCAGCACCTTTTGTTAACTTTAAGGCAGTTTAAAACCTATGGAAGACACCTAAAGTGGAAATCAATGGCTCGAGTGGGAAGGGGATTGACCAACAGAAACTTGTGACCTGCAATCAATTATTATTATTGTCCTATTATATGTTCCACCCTCTTTTATTGTTCTCATTTAAACGGCCATGAAAGTCAAATCCAGCCTGAAATAAATGTACCTGTCTGACCTGTACCGGTCTCCAGTAAACTACCCCTTTCCCACCCCCATGCTTTCATTAGGTAGTTAATAGATGCTCCCCTACAAGGACACATCTTCTGGAATAGCAACTGCCATTCGATCGTACTCATGACTTCTTCATGCCACCCCCCCCCCACCATTTCCCACCTCTTACCCATTACAAACCCCTACCGTATGCCTGAAGAATGTGCACACCTATCTGAAACCCTCAGGTTCTGTGGCATTAGGGTCCCTTAATGGAATGGGGAAAAAAAAAAAAAAAACATTTCCACTGACTTGTTTGATTAGCAGATCTCATAAAAAGATGGACGAACTACGCATTTAATTTTATGAAATATGCATACCTGTGCATTAGTGCTAAAAAAGTGCTTTGGGTGCAATACTTTGAGACCATAGAAGTGTCCATTGGAATCCATAAAACCCTCATGTTGGAGAACTCAGTGACATTTTCCATGTAGCTGATGCAGGTAACTGGATGAGGCCTGGACTACAGGCACCATGGCTCAAACTGATGACTTTACAGGCAAAGAGAGTAGAAAGGTTCTGGGACACAACATAGACATTTATTTAAAATAAAATAAACAACAATATTCAGCACGTCTCAAAATCTCTCTCTTTATCAAAGCCATGATCAATGGCTTGATCAAATCAATGGTCCACTTGGCTTCCCATGCAGGATCTGACACATTAAAGTTACGCAAACACTGCACAGATGAGTTCTCTCCATCTAATAAACTAGTCCTAACAGGTGGCAAAGGGACCAAGAAAAACACAAGGATGCTTAGGGCTAAAAAGAAATTCACTGAAGCAGGAAGACTTACAGGAATAACAAACCAAAGTAAAAGGAAGCCTGTGATATCAGCATCGAGTGAAGTTTTGAGAAGGGAATTGTGCAGCGTGACAGTTCTGCATTGACAGAATTGCTCACATTCAAGTGCAAAAAAATGTGTTCAAGCTTTATTTAGATCCCCCCTCAGCTTCCACAATGTGATCGCTAGGCTAAGCTACCAGGAGTACACATTAAAATACATCAACAATATGAAAAAAAGAAACAGAAGGCTAGTGCAAAAACCAAAAACATTATCACCCTATACAGTGAACATACAAAAATACACATTTTCATTTGGCAATTTCATTCTATAAGTAATTGACCTGGCAAGCACACACACAAATTTAGCATATCTTTTGAAATGGTTCACTTTGGGGTTTTTTCTTTTACCTGAATTATTTTTTAAGCATTAAAGGCGCTATAATGTGTGTTTTGTGTTAGGAGAACTATTATGTTTCATAATTTCATAAAATGCAAAAATAATTGATAATAGAAGCTAGTTTTAAGTGGCTGGCTTAAACTGCATTATGCAATAGGGTTGCAAAACTCTGCATGAAAAACAAATTATAGGCTACAGTTTAGTTTGACCTCCTGAGGTTGGTATTTTTTTTTTTTTTTTTTTTTAAAGGTAAAAGCACCATCAGGATATATTTTGTACCTTATTCATGGAAAGTGCCAGTTTCTTAGAGTTAGACTTGGTTTCTTAGACCAAGTTGACCAACCAATCTGAAACTCAAAAAACGATGTGAGTATCAGTTTGGTAGTGAGTGAACTCAGCAAGAAAGAAAGGTGAATGCTTCCAACAAGATGTAAATAAATCTGCAGTGTCATGTTAAATCTTTGCTTATTAATAAACACCAATCAACATTAACTACAAGTCATTTAATTAGAATCAACAGATGATGATAAACAAACTGGAAGCCTTGGATTAATGGGTTAAGGGGACAGAATGGGGCCAGTATTTTTAGTTAGAATCTATTTGCAGCTCTCAGTGCTGCTTAACCACTTCCTCCATTTTGAACACTGGCTCTCCTCTCGAACTGTTGCCTCATCTGTTCAGCTGTTACTGTCACTTTGGTGTAATTGTCTAATGCAATGTAGCTGCAGCACAGTGCTCTAAAATGCAAGTAGTCTACTTAATTTCAGCTCAATAAAGCTATTAACAGGCAAATAAAAGTTTCTCAATTCCTGTGAAGTAAAACGATTTCACATACAAATATCATATATGTGATTTGATTTATTGATATTTAATTTTTAACCAATGTTTACTTAGTTGCAGTAATGACAGCATTTATCATAATCCATTTTTTATTTAATTATTTTTAAATCAATGGTTCAAATTAAAGTTAGACAAAATTATCCAATCATTCGAGTTAAGTCATCGAGGTTACAGCTGATTGGTCCGTATATGACGTCCAGATTCGACGATACCAGTGAAGTGCAGACACAGGCGAGTGCAATGCTAAGTAATTTCATTTTTTTAACCTTACAATATTGCTTTTCAGTCCATAAGGTAGGCCTGCTAAAACACGATTAAAACTTGTATATAGTCGAATATCTTATCTTATCTATTTTCTTCTGGCTGTAAACTAATTCACTTTACGTAAAAGTTTATAAAGAAAATCAAAAAGTGAGATTTGACCTTCCTCTGCTGCTTCTCCCAGGCCGGGTCCAATAACAGGTCTCGATCCCAGTCGTTTTCTTGGGTCATGTATTCCTCAGTAGTCATGTAAGAACTATATTGCACTTGCGTTTCAATCGCTGTCATTTTGCCGTCTTTCCTGGGGTGCTTGGTATCCCCTCAACCTACACAACCTAATTATTTACCTCTTAATTCAACATACACGCCCTGTGCCGTACAATCGGAGTCCCGTGATGGTTCGGAGAAGACAGACCCTGCTCTCACCGGTCGATGAGCTGACAGCTGCTGCCCAAACTCTACAAGTAACGGCGCCCAGTATGAGTGACTAACTGCTGCAGTATTTGGTCACAACTTCATTTCCTAAAAGGTGATGGGCGGGATTTAAGAACGGTAGGCTACTACAGAATAAAGTGTTAACTTCGATTATTGAGTTAAGTAAACAAAAGCACGTTCCAACACTAAATTAATACGAGCCAGTTTGGTTTATCGCTAGTAAGGTCTCACGCACCTTACTGTAGCAAAAGTTACTGTACTGTTTAGATTGTTATGCATTTAGATTTTGGACAAAATCTCAATACATAAATCAATTGAACATGAAAGAAAAAAAAAAGAATGAATAAAACAAGACCATAAATACGCTTTAAGCTTCATTTATTGAACTTTACAAGAAGAAAATACAAAGATCATGGCACTAAAGCCAGTTTGCAAATAAAAAAACGTTAGGATTCAGATTCAGACATTAAGACAATTACATAGACCACAATGAAAGTTACCCATTCAGACCTAGAAAAAAGGATCAATGATACTTGAACTTCCCTGAATCACTGAATATTTCAGTTCTGGATTATCTACAATCATAGTTTATCCACAAATAATGCTCCACTGCCCAGTTTTTCAAAGCACCTTTAAATCAATCAGAGGTGAAGCTTTAAGTCATTGGAAGGTTGTGAAAGACACAAAATCAATATGTATCATATGAATATATATCAACTGTAAAGTGTTCTAAAATTTGAATGAAAGATTTTAGGTTAAAGCCTTTTTGATAATTAAAGGAATGCACAAACTGCAAAAAACTGTTGATTTCAGATAGGAAAGTTTTGTATCAAGTGACCGACTGAATAGGCTTACCTTAAACAAGGGCTTTCAAATACCCACAAAATACATTTCTGACAAATTTGCAGCAGATGGTCCCCATGTCAAAGGGTTAGTTCACCCAAAAATGACATTTCTGTCATTAATTACTCACCCTCATGTCGTTCCAAACCCGTAAGACCTTTGTTCATCTTTTGGAACACATTAAGATATTTGATAGAAATCTGAGATGTTTCTGAACCAGCCATAGGCAGCAACGTCATTGAAACTTTCAAGGTCTAGAAAGGTAGTAAAGACATTGTTAAAATAGTCCATGTGACTACAATGGTTCAACCTTAATGTTATGCAGCGACGAGAACCTTTTGTGCGCAAAAAAAAAAAAATATATATTTTTTACATTTTTATTCAACAAATTCTTCTCTTCTGTGTCAGTCTCCTACACTGATCACGTATTTAACAGTACAGCGCTTCTGGGTTCTACGTCAGAACGCTGGCTCATTATTGGCCAACGCTGTTCACGTGAGCACCACAGCACATGCGTGTAACACTTGAGCTGGCAAAAAGTGAGAACCCAGAAGTGCTGCACTGAACGACGTTGAAGAGAAGAAATTGTTGAATTGAGTCGTTATTTTTGTTTGTTTTTTGCACACAAAAAGTATTCTCGTCGCTGCATAACATTAAGGTTCAACCATTGTAGTCATTAGCAGGACTATTTAAACTATGTCTTTGAAACTTTCAAGGCCCATAAAGGTTGTAATGACGTTAATGCCTATGGCTGGTTCAGAAACTTCTCGGATTTCATCAAAAATATCTTAATTTGTGTTCTGAAGATTATTATTATTATTATACATTTTATTTTAGGCGCCTTTCTTGACACTCAAGGTCACCATACATTATCAACAAAACAATAACAATATTAAAAAAAAAACTATGTGATACAATACAATTAATATAGCTGCGAGCAGCGATTGCGGGCCCAAGCCGGTGGCACCGCCACCCCGGTGCCTTTAGGGTTATTGTGCACGACGTGCAAAAACTTAACCCCGCTTTGACTGTTAAAAAGAAGTGTGCTGTAGAGCTTGCATCAGTGTGGTCTCTGCAAAAGTGCACATCGAGGGCACATATCAACCACAAAGTATGCGTGAGCAACCTTCTGAAACCTAAAATGAAAAATGAGACAGCCTATGGTCTCATTGATTTAACAGACACATGAAATAAGTACACAAGACCGAAAATTCATATGAAGTGTGCCATTTGGGGACAGGGCCTATGATCGTGAACCACAATAGCCACATATATGAGATCATTTAAATTTAGAATAATTTTTAGGTCAATATGTTTTGCAGCACTTAAATGTGTAAATCCAGAAGCCCAGTATTTATCTGGAGGTCTTTGTCCTTTGCCTGTCAACCTGGTTTGTCTCTGCCTTTTCTGTTCTGCCCTGTTTGCCATTGTTCTCCCTGCCTGTCTTGACCATTCTTAATAAAAAGCTGCAAATGGATTCCCCTGGCCTGACCCTGACTCGATACAACACATATGCTGCATCTGCTCGCTATCTGCCGAACGGCTCTGGTAGTTCCGCTTCAGCACTGATGATGTTTTAGGAATAGTGCGCTCTGGTTGGTCTGGATTATTAGGAAATTTTTATTTTATACAGAAATAAGTTATTTATAATTCATATATATAGATAGATAGATAGATAGATAGATAGATAGATAGATAGATAGATAGATAGATATACATATATAAAGACACAGAGAATATTACTTGCCTTACCTGTTTAGTAAAATGAAAAATGAAAAATAAATAACTAGGGAAACCGAGATAATTATTCTGATTTGATGATACACTCAAAATATTACACAAGCAATTGTTTAAATTTAATGATATTCAGAACAGAACAAGAATTTTAAAAAACTATAAACAAGAAGTAACCGAAATAATGTAAAGCGAAAGTGAAAGTAAGTGGTGTTAGGCTCATGTAACTCTCTCATTAGGATCAAACTGTTTCAACATTTGTGATGTATTTGGATGCTAAACTATTCTTTATTATAGGCTTTGTACTTCACTCACGTTCCAATATGTGTGTGAGTGTGTGTGTGTGTGTGTGTGTATGTGTGTGTGTGTGTGTGTGTGTGTTTGGTGTGTGTGTGTGGGTGAGGTGTGGGTGCGATTGAACTGTTACACAAAAACATACTCCGTCATTTTGTTAATCGAGGACGTAAATTCAAACTGCAAAGTGTTTATTTATATTTATGTACACTCACAATAAAACACAAAGTGCTTTTGTCAAACTATAAACTCAAACTGTAACCTACAACTGTCCCCCAACCAAAATCTCACCCACACACACACACACACACACACACACACACAGTTTAAAAGCAAAAAATATTTATCCAACCTCGTTTAAAAACAGTCTGTGAGTGCCATCTTTTGGACATTCATCATATTGCATTGGTTTTAATTTCTTGTCCTCAAACAGAGCACTAATCTGTTTATTTTTAAGTTACACATTCTACATTGATTAAAATAGAAAATCAAATGTGTTTTTTTTAATGGTAGTATTATTTTATACAATAATTTATAAATGTGATGAGAATTAATGTAGTGTGCAAAATTTTTTTAAGGAAAACATTGATCTAATATAGCACATTAAAGAGAGAGAGACGGAGGAGCGGGCGCGATTGAACTGTGTGTGTGTGTGTGCGTGTGTGTGTGTGGGAGAGAGAATAAAATTTTTAAGGAAAACATATTGATCTAATATAGCACATTATTGATCTAATATAGCACATTGGAGAGAGAGAGAGAGAGAGAGAGAGAGAGAGAGAGAGAGAGAGAGAGAGAGGGGGGGGGAGAGACAGAGAGAGAGAGAGAGAGAGAGAGAGACAGAGAGAGAGAGAGAGAGAGAGAGAGAGAGAGAGAGAGAGAGGCGCGGGCGCGATCGAACTGTGTGTGTGTGTGTGCGTGTGTGTGTGAGAGAGAGGCGCGGGCGCGATCGAACTGTGTGTGTGTGTGTGTGCCTGTGTGGGAGAGAGAGAGGCGCGGACTCGATCAAACTGTGTGTGTGTGCGTGAGACAGAGAGAGAGGCGCGGGAGCGATCGAACTGTGTGTGTGTGTGTGTGTGTGTGTGTGTGTGTGTGTGTGTGAGAGAGAGAGAGAGAGAGAGAGAGAGAGAGAGGCGCGGGTGCGATCGAACTGTGTGTGTGTGTGTAATACAGGTAATAAATGAATAAAAGTGCGTATAAATACAATTTTGGACACAAGAGGGCAGTATGGCCCCATGAATGACTTTGTGTTTAAACTATCACCCGAAGATACCCCCTCCCCCCCCCCCTCCTCACACAGACACACACACACACATACAGAATGCCAGGGTGCATTCTCTCTGTCAGAGAGAGGGAGAGAAAATTCTCAGAATCCACATTCAAACTACAATATCTGACTTTCTGTTGGTCTGAGCTAATGACAATAAATTAGAAAGTTGTTCGGCTTGACGAGAACAATATACACGCAGAGTTTTGTAACTGTAGATAAAATTAACTAAGTTATAACACACTTTATGTGTCCTTTTTTAGTCATAAATTTATTTCCTCGCCACGGCCAAACCGTTTGAGATATCAAAAATCCGTTCGCAATTTAGCATCCTCAATGTCTCGACTTCACGCTGACCGAGTTTTGTGGTGTTTGGATTAATTCTCTAGGAGAAGTATATCAAAAATAAAAGCATGCATTTTCCAAACAACCCATAATAGCTGACTTCCTGTTGAGCTGTCGTAAAACTTAGAGCACGAAAGTTGTTCGGCCCGATGAGATCTATAAGTGTACCGAGTTTCATATTATTACAAGCAAGCATGTTTGATATATGGACAAGTGTTCGAATCCCGTTCCAGGGGGCGCTGTCGAGCCCCCGTGCCACGCCCGGGTACCATCTTCAGCCCGGCCCTGATGGCCGCGGGTTCTGACCCGTGTGCAAAGTTTCAAGAGTTTTCGAGCACGTTAAGGGCCCCAAAACCTTGAAAAACTAAAATAAAAGTATTCTCACTCAGCAGACAAACCCCCCTCCCCTCAAACACACGGAGAGACGTAGGGTCAGAGAGAGAGGAAGAGAAAATTCTCCAAAACATCCACATTCAAACCAAAATATCTGACTTCCTGTTGGTCTGAGCTAATAAGTGTAAATTAGAAAGTTGTCCAGCTCGATATGAACATTATACATACTGAGTTTTAAGATTGTAGATAAAAGTATAGACCTAACTCCCCCTCTTTTGTCAAAAGGTGGCGCTACTGAGCCCCGGCACCACGCCCGTTTCTGAAACTTTGCACATGTCTACTGGCTAATAAATGTGATGTGTCTATCGAGTTTCATGCAATTTCAAGTATGCTAAGAGTCTCAAAAGCATCAAAAAAGAATCTTAAAGTTTGATGCGTTGCCACGGCAACAGTATCTAAGATATCAATAATCCTTTCACAGGTCTAAATCTGCCGTGTGTTTACATTATACACATAAAGTTTGAAGCAAATCGGGTAAAAATAAGAGGGTGATTTCAAAGCATTTTGAAAGTGACACACTTCCTGCTGCCAGTTGGTGGCGCTATATTTTTGACTCACAATAGTCACATCCTTGTTATCGGCCTCTTACAGCGAACACACTGCTGAAGTTTCATCAAGATCAGTCAATGTATGCAGAAGTTATAACACACTTCCTGTTTCCATTATTCGCCATAATTTCGTTTCCTTGCCACGGCCAAACCGTTCGAGATATCAAAAATCCCCTGGCAATTTTTCATCCTCAATGTCTTGACTTCATGCACACCGAGTTTGGTGACGATCGGGTGAATTCCCTAGGAGGAGTATATCAAATTCCTGAACATGAGTTTCCAAACAACCCATAATAGCCGACTTCCTGTTGGGCTGGCGTAAAAAGTAAGAGTGCAAAGGATATATGAAACGATGAGATCTATATGTGTACCGATTTTCAGATTAATTCAAGCAAGCGTGTTTGATATACGGACATGTTTTCAAATCCCGTTCCAGGGGGCGCTGTCGAGCCCCCCTGCCACGCCCGGGTACCATCTTCAACCCGGCCCTGATGGCCGCGGGTTCTGACCCGTGTGCAAAGTTTCAAGAGTTTTCGAGCACGTTAAGGGCCCCAAAAGTGCCCAAAAGGTAGTAAAATAATAATAATAATAATAATAATAATAATAATAATAATAAATATAGCTGCGAGCAGCGATTGCGGGCCCAAGCCGGTGGCACCGCCACCCCGGTGCCTTTAGGGTTATTGTGCACGACGTGCAAAAACTTAACCCCGCTTTGACTGTTGAAAAGAAGTGTGCTGTAGAGCTTGCATCAGTGTGGCCTCTGCAAAAGTGCACATCGAGGGCACATATCAACCACTAAGTATGCGTGAGCAACCTTCTGAAACCTAAAATGAAAAAGGAGACAGCCTACGGTCTCATGGATTTAACAGACACATGAAATAAGTACACAAGACCGAAAATTCATATGAAGTGTGCCATTTGGGGACAGGGCCTATGATCGTGAACCACAATAGCCACATATATGAGATCATTTAAATTTAGAATAATTTTTAGGTCAATAAGTTTTGCAGCACTTAAATGTGTAAGTTTTAAAAAACTATAAACAAGAAGTAACCGAAATAATGTAAAGCGAAAGTCAAAGTAAGTGGTGTTGGGCTCATGTAACTCTCTCATTAGAATCAAACTGTTTCAACATTTGTGATGTATTTGGATGCTAAACTATTCTTTATTATAGGCTTTGTACTTCACTCACGTTCCAATATGTGTGTGAGTGTGTGTGTGTGTGTGTATATGTGTTTGGTGAGATCAGAATTATTTGCATTATCTCATGGAATTATCTCACGGATTTAACAGACACATGAAATAAGTACACAAGACCGAAAATTCATATGAAGTGTGCCATTTGGGGACAGGGCCTATGATCGTGAACCACAATAGCCACATATATGAGATCATTTAAAATTAGAATAATTTTTAGGTTAATATGTTTTGCAGCACTTAAATGTGTAAATCCAGAAGCCCAGTATTTATCTGGAGGTCTTTGTCCTTTGCCTGTCAACCAAGTTTGTCTCTGCTTTTTCTGTTCTGCCCTGTTTGCCATTGTTCACCCTGCCTGTCTTGACCATTCTTAATAAAAAGCTGCAAATGGATTCCCCTGACCTGACCCTGCCTCGATACAACACACATGCTGCATCTGCTCGCTATCTGCCGAACGGCTCTGGTAGATCCGCTTCAGCACTGATGATGTTGTAGGAAGAGTGCGCTCTGATTGGTCTGGATTATTGGGGATCTTTTATTTTATACAGAAATAAGATATTTTTAATTCATATATATATATATATATATATATATAGATAGATAGATAGATAGATAGATAGATAGATAGATAGATAGATAGATATACATATATAAAGACAGAGAGAATATTACTTGCCTTACCTGTTTAGTAAAATGAAAAAATAAAAATAAATAACTAGGGAAACCGAGATAATTATTCTGATTTGATGATACACTCAAAATATTACACAAGCAATCGTTTAAATGTAATGATATTCAGAACAGAACAAGAATTTTAAAAAACTATAAACAAGAAGTAACCGAAATAATGTAAAGCGAAAGTCAAAGTAAGTGGTGTTGGGCTCACGTAACTCTCTCATTAGAATCAAACTGTTTCAACATTTGTGATGTATTTGGATGCTAGTTTTTTCTTTATTATAGGCTTTGTACTTCACTCACGTTCCAATATGTGTGTGAGTGTGTGTGTGTGTATGTGTGTTTGTGTGTGTGTGTTTGGTGTGTGTGTGTGGTTGAGGTGTGGGTGCGATTGAACTGTTACACAAAAACATACTCCGTCATTTTGTTCATCGAGGACGTAAATTCAAACTGCAAAGTGTTTACTTATATTTATGTACACTCACAATAAAACACAAAGTGCTTTTATCAAACTATAAACTCAAACTGTAACCTACAACTGTCCCCCAACCAAAATCTCACCCACACACACCAACACCCACACACACAGTTTAAAAGCAAAAAATATTTATCCAACCTCGTTTAAAAACAGTCTGTGAGTGCCATCTTTTGGACATTCATCATATTGCATTGGTTTTAATTTCTTGTCCTCAAACAGAGCACTGATCTGTTTATTTTAAAGTTACACATTCTACATTGATTAAAATAGAAAATCAAATGTGTTTTTTTTAATGGTAGTATTATTTTATACAATAATTTATAAATGTGATGAGAATAAATGTAGTGTGCATAAAATTTTTAAGGAAAACATTGATCTAATATAACACATTAAAGAGAGAGAGACGGAGGAGCGGGCGCGATCGAACTGTGTGTGTGTGTGCGTGTGTGTGTGAAAGGGGCGCGATCTAACTGTGTGTGTGTGTGGGAGAGAGAATAAAATTTTTAAGGAAAACATATTGATCTAATATAGCACATTATTGATCTAATATAGCACATTAGAGAGAGAGAGAGAGAGAGAGAGAGGCGCGGGAGCGATCGAACTGTGTGTGTGTGTGTGTGTGCGAGAGAGAGGCGCGGGCGCGATCGAACTGTGTGTGTGCGTGAGACAGAGAGAGAGGCGCGGGAGCGATCGAACTGTGTGTGTGTGTGTGTGTGTGTGTGTGTGTGTGTGTGTGTGAGAGAGAGAGAGAGAGAGAGAGAGAGAGGCGCGGGTGCGATCGAACTGTGTGTGTGTGTGTGTGTAATACAGGTAATAAATGAATAAAAGTGCGTATAAATACAATTTTGGACACAAGAGGGCAGTATGGCCCCATGAATGACTTTGTGTTTAAACTATCACCCGAAGATACCCCCTCCCCCTCCCCCTCCTCACACAGACACACACACACACATACAGAATGCCAGGGTGCATTCTCTCTGTCAGAGAGAGGGAGAGAAAATTCTCAGAATCCACATTCAAACTACAATATCTGACTTTCTGTTTGTCTGAGCTAATGACAATAAATTAGAAAGTTGTTCGGCTTGACGAGAACAATATACACGCAGAGTTTTGTAACTGTAGATAAAATTAACTAAGTTATAACACACTTTATGTGTCCTTTTTTAGTCATAAATTCATTTCCTCGCCACGGCCAAACCGTTTGAGATATCAAAAATCCGTTCGCAATTTAGCATCCTCAATGTCTTGACTTCACGCTGACCGAGTTTCGTGGTGTTTGGATTAATTCTCTAGGAGAAGTATATCAAAAATAAAAGCATGCATTTTCCAAACAACCCATAATAGCTGACTTCCTGTTGAGCTGTCATAAAACTTAGAGCACGAAAGTTGTTCGGCCCGATGAGATCTATAAGTGTACCGAGTTTCATATTATTACAAGCAAGCATGTTTGATATATGGACAAGTGTTCGAATCCCGTTCCAGGGGGCGCTGTCGAGCCCCCCTGCCACGCCCGGGTACCATCTTCAGCCCGGCTCTGATGGCCGCGGGTTCTGACCCGTGTGCAAAGTTTCAAGAGTTTTCGAGCACGTTAAAGGCCCCAAAACCTTGAAAAACTAAAATAAAAGCATTCTCACTCAGCAGACAAACCCCCCTCCCCTCAAACACACAGAGAGACGTAGGGTCAGAGAGAGAGGAAGAGAAAATTCTCCAAAACATCCACATTCAAACCAAAATATCTGACTTCCTGTTGGTCTGAGCTAATAAGTGTAAATTAGAAAGTTGTCTAGCTCGATATGAACATTATACATACTGAGTTTTAAGATTGTAGATAAAAGTATAGACCTAACTCCCCCTCTTTTGTCAAAAGGTGGCGCTACTGAGCCCCGGCACCACGCCCGTTTCTAAAACTTTGCACATGTCTACTGGCTAATAAATGTGATGCGTCTATCGAGTTTCATGCAATTTCAAGTATGCTAAGAGTCTCAAAAGCATCAAAAAAGAATCTTAAAGTTTGATGCGTTACCACGGCAACAGTATCTAAGATATCAATAATCCTTTCACAGGTCTAAATCTGCCGTGTGTTTACATTATACACATAAAGTTTGAAGCAAATCGGGTAAAACTAAGAGGGTGATTGCAAAGCATTTTGAAAGTGACACACTTCCTGCTGCCAGTTGGTGGCGCTATAACTTTGACTCACAATAGTCACATCCATGTGATCGGCCTCTTACAGCGAACACACTGCTGAAGTTTCATCAAGATCAGTCAATGTATGCAGAAGTTATAACACACTTCCTGTTTCCATTATTCGCCATAATTTCGTTTCCTCGCCACGGCCAAACCGTTCGAGATATCAAAAATCCCCTGGCAATTTTTCATCCTCAATGTCTTGACTTCATGCACACCGAGTTTGGTGACGATCGGGTGAATTCCCTAGGAGGAGTATATCAAATTCCTGAGCACGAGTTTCCAAACAACCCATAATAGCCGACTTCCTGTTGGGCTGGCGTAAAAAGTAAGAGTGCGAAGGATATATGAAACGATGAGATCTATATGTGTACCGATTTTCAGATTAATTCATGCAAGCGTGTTTGATATATGGACATGTTTTCGAATCCCGTTCCAGGGGGCGCTGTCGAGCCCCCCTGCCACGCCCGGGTACCATCTTCAGCCCGGCCCTGATGGCCGCGGGTTCTGACCCGTGTGCAAAGTTTCAAGAGTTTTCGAGCACGTTAAGGGCCCCAAAAGTGCCCAAAAGGTAGTAAAATAATAATAATAATAATAAATATAGCTGCGAGCAGCGATTGCGGGCCCAAGCCGGTGGCACCGCCACCCCGGTGCCTTTAGGGTTATTGTGCACGACGTGCAAAAACTTAACCCCGCTTTGACTGTTGAAAAGAAGTGTGCTGTAGAGCTTGCATCAGTGTGGCCTCTGCAAAAGTGCACATCGAGGGCACATATCAACCACAAAGTATGCGTGAGCTGCTTTGATGCAATTTATATTGTGAAAAGCGCTATATAAATACACTTGACTTGACTTGACTCGTGAGCAACCCTCTGAAACCTAAAATGAAAAATGAGACAGCCTATGGTCTCATTGATTTAACAGACACATGAAATAAATACACAAGACCGAAAATTCATATGAAGTGTGCCATTTGGGGACAGGGCCTATGATCGTGAACCACAATAGCCACATATATGAGATCATTTAAATTTAGAATAATTTTTAGGTCAATATGTTTTGCAGCACTTAAATGTGTAAATCCAGAAGCCCAGTATTTAACTGGAGGTCTTTGTCCTTTGCCTGTCAACCTGGTTTGTCTCTGCCTTTTCTGTTCTGCCCTGTTTGCCATTGTTCTCCCTGCCTGTCTTGACCATTCTTAATAAAAAGCTGCAAATGGATTCCCCTGGCCTGACCCTGCCTCGATACAACACACATGCTGCATCTGCTCGCTATCTACCGAACGGCTCTGGTAGTTCCGCTTCAGCACTGATGATGTTGTAGGAATAGTGCGCTCTGATTGGTCTGGATTATTCGGGAATTTTTATTTTATACAGAAATAAGTTATTTATAATTCAAATATATATATATATATATATAGATAGATAGATAGATAGATAGATAGATAGATAGATATACATATATAAAGACACAGAGAATATTACTTGCCTTACCTGTTTAGTAAAATGAAAAAATAAAAATAAATAACTAGGGAACCCGAGATAATTATTCTGATTTGATGATACACTCAAAATATTACACAAGCAATCGTTTAAATGTAATGATATTCAGAACAGAACAAGAATTTTAAAAAACTATAAACAAGAAGTAACCGAAATAATGTAAAGCGAAAGTCAAAGTAAGTGGTGTTGGTCTCACGTAACTCTCTCATTAGAATCAAACTGTTTCAACATTTGTGATGTATTTGGATGCTAATTTTTTCTTTATTATAGGCTTTGTACTTCACTCACGTTCCAATATGTGTGTGAGTGTGTGTGTGTCTGTCTGTGTCTGTGTCTGTGTGTGTGTGTGTGTGTGTGTGTGTGTGTATGTGTGTGTGTGTGTGTGTGTTTGGTGTGTGTGTGTGGTTGAGGTGTGGGTGCGATTGAACTGTTACACATAAAAACATACTCCGTCATTTTGTTAATCGAGGACGTAAATTCAAACTGCAAAGTGTTTATTTATATGTATGTACACTCACAATAAAACACAAAGTGCTTTTGTCAAACTATAAACTCAAACTGTAACCTACAACTGTCCCCCAACCAAAATCTCACCCACACACACCAACACCCACACACACAGTTTAAAAGCAAAAAATATTTATCCAACCTCGTTTAAAAACAGTCTGTGAGTGCCATCTTTTGGACATTCATCATATTGCATTGGTTTTAATTTCTTGTCCTCAAACAGAGCACTGATCTGTTTATTTTTAAGTTACACATTCTACATTGATTAAAATAGAAAATCAAATGTGTTTTTTTGAATGGTAGTATTATTTTATACAATAATTTATAAATGTGATGAGAATAAATGTAGTGTGCATAAAATTTTTAAGGAAAACATTGATCTAATATAGCACATTAAAGAGAGAGAGACGGAGGAGCGGGCGCGATCGAACTGTGTGTGTGTGTGTGTGTGTGTGTGTGAAAGGGGCGCGATCGAACTGTGTGTGTGTGAGGGAGAGAGAATAAAATTTTTAAGGAAAACATATTGATCTAATATAGCACATTAGAGAGAGAGAGAGAGAGAGAGAGAGAGAGAGACAGAGAGAGAGAGATAGAGGGAGAGAGAGAGAGAGAGAGAGAGAGAGAGAGAGAGAGAGAGAGAGAGAGAGAGAGAGAGAGAGGCGCGGGCGCGATCGAACTGTGTGCGTGTGTGTGTGTGCGTGTGTGAGAGAGAGAGAGGCGCGGGCGCGATCGAACTGTGTGTGTGTGTGTGTGCGTGTGTGAGAGAGAGAGAGGCGCGGGCGCGATCGAACTGTGTGTGTGTGTGCGTGTGTGGGAGAGAGAGAGGCGCGGACGAGATCAAACTGTGTGTGTATGTGAGACAGAGAGAGAGGCGTGGGAGCGATCGAACTGTGTGTGTGTGTGTGTGTGTGTGTGTGTGTGTGTGTGTGTGTGTGTGTGTGTGTGTGTGTGTGTGTGTGTGTGAGAGAGAGAGAGAGAGAGAGAGAGAGAGAGAGAGAGAGAGAGAGAGAGAGAGAGAGAGGCGCGGGTGCAATCGAACTGTGTGTGTGCGTAATACAGGTAATAAATGCATAAAAGTGCGTATAAATACAATTTTGGACACAAGAGGGCAGTATGGCCCCATGAATGACTTTGTGTTTAAACTATCACCCGAAGATACCCCCTCCCCCTCCCCCTCCTCACACAGACACACACACACATACAGAATGGCAGGGTGCATTCTCTCTGTCAGAGAGAGGGAGAGAAAATTCTCAGAATCCACATTCAAACTACAATATCTGACTTTCTGTTTGTCTGAGCTAATGACAATAAATTAGAAAGTTGTTCAGCTTGACGAGAACAATATACATGCAGAGTTTTGTAACTGTAGGTAAAATTAACTAAGTTATAACACACTTTATGTGTCCTTTTTTAGTCATAAATTCATTTCCTCGCCACGGCCAAACCGTTCGAGATATCAAAAATCCGTTCGCAATTTAGCATCCTCAATGTCTTGACTTCACGCTAACCGAGTTTCGTGGTGTTTGGATTAATTCTCTAGGAGAAGTATATCAAAAATAAAAGCATGCATTTTCCAAACAACCCATAATAGCTGACTTCCTGTTGAGCTGTCGTAAAACTTAGAGCACGAAAGTTGTTCGGCCCGATGAGATCTATAAGTGTACCGAGTTTCATATTATTACATATAAGCATGTTTGATATATGGACAAGTGTTCGAATCCCGTTCCAGGGGGCGCTGTCGGGCCCCACTGCCACGCCCGGGTACCATCTTCAGCCCGGCCCTGATGGCCGCGGGTTCTGACCCGTGTGCAAAGTTTCAAGAGTTTTCGAGCACGTTAAGGGCCCCAAAACCTTGAAAAACTCAAATAAAAGCATTCTCACTCAGCAGACAAACCCCCCTCCCCTCAAACACACGGAGAGACGTAGGGTCAGAGAGAGTGGAAGAGAAAATTCTCCAAAACATCCACATTCAAACCAAAATATCTGACTTCCTGTTGGTCTGAGCTAATAAGTGTAAATTAGAAAGTTGTCCAGCTCGATATGAACATTATACATTCTGAGTTTTAAGATTGTAGATAAAAGTATAGACCTAACTCCCCTTCTTTTGTCAAAAGGTGGCGCTACTGAGCCCCGGCACCACGCCCGTTTCTGAAACTTTGCACATGTCTACTGGCTAATAAATGTGATGTGTCTGTCGAGTTTCATGCAATTTCAAGTATGCTAAGGGTCTCAAAAGCATAAAAAAAGAATCTTAAAGTTTGATGCGTTGCCACGGCAACAGTATCTAAGATATCAATTATCCTTTCACAGGTCTAAATCTGCCGTGTGTTTACATTATACACATAATGTTTGAAGCAAATCGGGTAAAAATAAGAGGGTGATTTCAAAGCATTTTGAAAGTGACACACTTCCTGCTGCCAGTTGGTGGCGCTATAACTTTGACTCACAATAGTCACATCCATGTGATCGGCCTCTTACAGCGAACACACTGCTGAAGTTTCATCAAGATCAGTCAATGTATGCAGAAGTTATAACACACTTCCTGTTTCCATTATTCGCCATAATTTCGTTTCCTCGCCACGGCCAAACCGTTCGAGATATCAAAAATCCCCTGGCAATTTTTCATCCTCAATGTCTTGACTTCATGCACACCGAGTTTGGTGACGATCGGGTGAATTCCCTAGGAGGAGTATATCAAATTCCTGAGCACGAGTTTCAAAACAACCCATAATAGCCGACTTCCTGTTGGGCTGGCGTAAAAAGTAAGAGTGCAAAGGATATATGAAACGATGAGATCTATATGTGTACCGATTTTCAGATTAATTCATGCAAGCGTGTTTGATATACGGACATGTTTTCGAATCCCGTTCCAGGGGGCGCTGTCGAGCCCCCCTGCC
Source organism: Meda fulgida (assembly GCA_030578275.1). Taxonomy (NCBI): domain Eukaryota; kingdom Metazoa; phylum Chordata; class Actinopteri; order Cypriniformes; family Leuciscidae; genus Meda; species Meda fulgida. The sequence continues at coordinate 16,277,244 of CM060636.1, read as the reverse complement.
ACGCCCGGGTACCATCTTCAGCCCGGCCCTGATGGCCGCGGGTTCTGACCCGTGTGCAAAGTTTCAAGAGTTTTCGAGCACGTTAAGGGCCCCAAAAGTGCCCAAAAGGTAGTAAAATAATAATAATAATAATAATAATAAATAATCCTAAGGAAAACAATAGGGCCTTCGCCTTTTCAAGGCTTGGGCCCTAATAAATAATCCTAAGGAAAACAATAGGGCCTTCGCCTTTTCAAGGCTTGGGCCCTAATAATAATAAATAATCCTAAGGAAAACAATAGGGCCTTCGCCTTTTCAAGGCTTGGGCCCTAAAAATACAATTGTGATCAGAGGGAGTAAGCTATTCTAAAAAGATGGGTTTTAAGTTTTGATTTAAAATGTGAGAGGGAATCAATATTACGGAGGTCCGGTGGAAGCGAGTTCCAGAGCTGAGGAGCAGAGCAGCTGAAAGCTATGCTTCCCATAGTAACAAGGCGGACACGGGGAACAGTGAAATGGATGGCAGAAGAGTATCTAAGAGTGCGAGCGGGTATGGATATATAGAGAAGATCAGAAAGATATGAAGGGGCAAGATTATGAATGACTTTAAAAGTTAGAAGTATTTTATAGTTGATACGGTAAATGATAGGTAGCTACTGGAGCTGTTGTAGAATAGGAGTGATGTGATGACTAGAGGGGGTACGGGTGATAATACGAGCAGCTGAATTTTGGACCATTTGAAGTCCAAAAGTCCACATGAATGGTCTTACGGGTTTGGAACAAAATAAGGGTGTGTAACGACAGAAATTTCATTTTTGGGTAAACTAAACCTTAAAGCTGAAAGAGTTAATTTTGCTTATTCAAATCTATGTGTGTACAACATCATTCAAAATCATGCACAAGCTTTACCCTGAGAACGGAAAAAAACTGAAAAATGTATGGTTTTCTTTTATGAGCAATTTGCAGAAGATAACTGAACCAATAACCCTTCTCTTAGAGTTAAAAATAAAATCAGTGTGTTGCAGTGGAATCTATGATCTTGTGAGGCTGAAATGGTGGTAGTAGACAAAGTTGAGGTGGATGTGAGCTGGACGCATTGGTTACTCACCTACGAGATCATTGCCCTACTTTTGGACAGCTCTGCACCCTTCTTAAGTATTCAAACACAGTTGAAGCGCCTCATCTCGCCAACTGGAAGTGCTTCAAAAAGACTAAATGCCAGAGAACAAGCCAAGGCAAATGTCAGCCATTCTTCCCTCTAACTGCTTAAGAAAACACTTGGAAATGTATTTCCAGCTGGACTTGAAAGCATACTGCCAGAAAACAAACCTCAAAGGCACTAACACCTTTTATCATGAGAATTTGGGGCAAAAAATTAACTCAAAGATATGAAAAATCCAACAAATAACCCAGAAAAGAACTAGATTTTCTACTAATTAAGTTTCAGACAAAATAATAAACCAAAAGCATTTTGGGGAAGCTAAAGGAGCTGATTCTACTGCTCCAGGCTTAAAAGAAAAAAACAACAACATCAATTCCCCCACAATAGGCACTGATCCAACCACATAGCAGAAAATATGTGCCATCCCCAGTGTTGACTGTACTGTCAGTATAAACTGATGTGGGTCTGTTCTAAGCCTCTCTAGTAGGTGTGTTAGAATCATGGGGAAGTGTATAATCGAGGTGCAGGCGTGGTTGGGGGCAAATGGCTTTACCTTAGTGGGGAGCACGTCCGAGGCATTGTGGGGCGCTAATTCTCTTCCCCCGTCATGCTCAACTTGGCGTCCTGAGGCCCGGAGCCATTTTAGCTGTAGTTAGCGAAAAGGGAAAATGTGGCTGGAACAGCAGTAATAATAACAAGAGACATACACTATTTATAATAATACAAAACAAACAATTTACTGTGTAGAATAATTTGTGTGGAGTCCTGGTGTGCTGCAAAAAGCTACACCGCCACCACCTTTCCATCTCCATTCTATCACACATCAAATTGAGAACATTTACACTACAGTGTTTTTTTTTTTTTGCCTGTGAAGTGTAATCAAAGAGATGAAGTTGAATGTAGAGTGGTGCGATTATGGGTTATGTGTGCTAAGTGAGATTTGTGTGTGTACCCCACCATATTTCTTTGGAATGAAAGACTGAAGACTGCCTGAGGGGCATTCTAGGAAAAGAGGACATACATAACATGATTAAACAAACCATTATTTTTATCAGTTTCCAATTTCAATCATTATTCACTTTTATTGTGTCTGAAGGGAAGCTACTCAACTGTCAACTCTCAATCTGTATTACTTTGAAATTTAAGCAAAAAATCTATTGCAGATAGTATGAATTTTTGGGGTAGATTCCCTTCATACTTTACAAAAGTTTGAAACTTCTGGCACTAGTTACATGGACTTTAACCTGGATGAATTATTCACACACTTTCAGTTTATAATGTTATAACATGTATGTTTAATTGAATTGCCTAAAATGCTCAAACTGGGACAGCACATTTTTTCCCTCAAGAACAAAAATACAATTTTATGAAGCACTTCACGTTTTTTTCACTCTTATACCCAATTGCCTTAACTATATATCAGGCCTGAACAAGTTTATCACCCCCCCCCCTCCCTAAATAACTAAGTGTTTCCACCCCAAAGCCCCTGAAATAACTTCACATGACTCGAATAATAAAGAGACTATAATAATGTGAACAAAATAAATGGTCAGAGCAGAGATTGCATGGGGCTACTTTCAAAGGAAACAATAACGTAAAAACCTCATTCTCTTTTAAAGACATTTGAGGGGTTACCACCCGTACTAGTAAGTCAATACTCCCAAGTATTCTGTCCATGTAAGAGAACGATGCAAGGCCAGAGATGGCAGTCGTTTGCTCTTTAAATCCTGCAAAACATGCATAATTGCTACTGGCAGGCTATAGAAGCAGTTCTGTTTGCTATTTAGCAACAACATCTTGTTGTAACTCATTCAGAGTCAATATATGTATCCAAATGGAAAACATTTATAACACTGAATATGCCTATCGAGCAACAAATTAAACGTGTCCCTTTTGCATTTAATCTGTTCTTACCTCTTTTGCGACAGGTAATTTTAATATCAGTTTTATTGTACTGGGCAGGCGTAACCATCTGCACTAGTGAGGCAGTGGTTAGAGCATTTTAAGTACAGATTTGTGAATTTGTTTGGTACGGATTTACCTAAATATATCCATATGCACCACCCTCAAATAGTACTATACAACATAAGTATGATGTGCATGTGATTGTGGTGCTCATGTAAGCTAAGGGATCAGCCAAACTGTTAACATTGTGTTCTCACTCACACACACACACACACAGGTCCTCTTTATATTCTAAACTATGCGGTCTTCCTAGTCGCTGTGAAATTTAACATCAGTCTAAGCCAAATACAATATACTGACAACAATTTGGATTAAGATATTTGACTGAGACTTGCTCCTTTGCTGAACCATGAATTTAATAAAACTGTACCTTAGCTGACGTACATGCTTTTACAAAAGTCTGTATACAAAAAAAAAGTTTTTTTTTTTTACAAGGCACAGTCTTTTGACTTCAGAGAATGTTTGACCCGACGGTCAATGGGTATTTTGTCTATAAAACTGACAGCTAATGTAATTCTGAGCACTTTGAAAAAATAAGGGGGAAAAAAAACGAGGGGCTCAGAATCAAAATGGCCTTGTAAACTTCTACATTCTGTACATAATGACATTTGACATTATGCGGGGGAAAGATAACTGCGAAACTAAAATAACAATTCAATTTATTCCTTTGCTCCAGTTTACTTTGTCATGTAGGACCAAAACTGACGCACGCACACATTTTCACAGCCATACACGTGTGCACACACTTATGTAATGGGGGCTATCGATATGGGGACTCAGATGTGTGTTGGTGAGAGTAATCAGGATGGCGTAGGAGGGGCTCCTTGTGTGCTGAAGTTGGCTCATACACTCTTGGTGAAACTGTGGTGCCAGGGGCGGCCATCTGTTGCAGATCCATTGGGCCTGGAGGCACCATGGACATCGGAGGAGGTGGCGGCGGGGGCGGCGGATAGCTGTACTGGTACTGCTGGTACTGTTGGTACTGCTGGTATTGTTGGTACTGCTGGAACTGCTGGTACTGTTGGTAGTACTCTGCATAGCACCTGGTATAGAGAAAGAATAAATATTGTATATGTAATTCATATTGTTCTTATATATATAACATATTATATGCATCATTACATAGCAAAACATTTAGGATGTCTATACCTTGCAATTGGGTCTCCATTTTTAACTGCAGGTAATTCTGGACCACCAGGTGGTGTTGGGAGCAGGGCCCGTCGTTTGGGTCGTGTCTGGGAGAACGGCTGGGGAACCGGGTCAGGCAGTAATGGGGCAGAGCGCCGTATTGGACTTCGGTCTCGGTCAGATTTGGTCACAGCCTGCTGTTCGGCCAGAACTTGTTGTCCCTGCTCAAAGAATCGGGCCCGAGCGGCTTCAAACATGGCTTGGGGGTCAGGCTCTGTGCCTCCCATGGTCCCATAAGCTGGACTGGCACCGTACAGAGAGGAATTTGCTCCGTAGGCAGGGTTAATTGCGGTAGCGCCTGGAGGAGCTTCTCCTTCAGTGGGGTAGCCATCCCTAGCCTGGCTTGTTGTCGAGGTAAACATCTGGTCAGCGACAGCACTGTAGACTTGACTTGCTAGGGCCCCGTAGACAGCGGCACTGACAGGTTTGCCATCAACCCTGGAAGTGGTCAAGTCTTTCAGAGCTGCAAACGTCGGGTCAGTGCTCGCAGTGTTGTAGAAAGAGTTGTGGACACTCTGCTGCACCTGAAGAGGAAGCCCAGCGGCGGCGGCGGCAGCTGCAGCTAAGACAGCAGCCTGACTCTGGTGGTGCTCCATGGGAGGCCTGTTGATTGGACATTCTCCTGCAAAGTGGCCATGCGCACCACAGCTGGCACAAGGGACCTTGTTTGTGGTTTGCTGTACCTTTGAGAGCTCCACTGCGAGCGGACGTCCCATAAATGAGGTCCCGTGAAGGCCCTCAATGGCTTGATCTGCATCCTCTTTGCGCTCCATGTGCACAAAGGCGTAGCCTGTTAAAGAGGAGAGCTTTGCTGCAAGAGAACAAGTTGTAATGTCAGATAACGCCAATATTTATGCACTGATACAAAGCAGGTGTATTATAAACACACTTACTCTTTACTTTGTCACAATCAAGAACTTTGCCGTAAGCTGAGAAAAGCTCATACAGGTCTTCAACTGAACAAGAAGCACACAGGTTCCCCACAAATACTTTGGTGGAATTGAGGGGCCTCCCTTTGGATTCCTCAACTACAAGGCTCCGGCCACGGTACTCTCGACCATTCAGATCACGGATGGCACGGTCAGCAGCCCCTTCTCCCTGCAGATGGACAAAGGCAAACTGCCTCAGTACAGTTAAGTGCACCACTTCTCCATAAGGGGCAAAAAGTGCTATTAGGTCATCTTGTGTGGTTTCCAAATCCAGATTCCCAACAAAGAGCTTCACTGCGTTGCTGTCGTCCATTGCACCCCAGAATACCTAGAAATAGGGAACAAGCCTTATTTCTTACTTTTTGGCGGCAAGAACCAATTCATACTAAAACTAAACGGCTCTGAAATTTGAAGAGGGCTTATCAAACATAAGTTGAACCGGGTCAGCTGAAAAGAGCACTAAGACACCTAAAAATCAAATTACGCACGTTTTTCCACTCCACTGGCCTACTTTTCCATTGTTTTTTGTAAATGTGGTAAATATGTTTGGCCGTTGTGCTTTATTTATTTTGAATGATTTGACGAAATTCAAAAAGCTTTAACATTAAAAACCACGCCTCTAGCCCTTGTGTGGTTTATTAATTACACTAACCTACGTTTTGCATTTTTAAACGCAAAAACGCGTTTTGTGTGAAAAGCCCCTTATAGCAGTTCGTCTCGCCACTCGTATTGGGTGATATACACAAGAGAAAAAGAAAAAAAAATGCTAAAATCTCAGAACATTACAGTTATTAAAAAATTGTTAGCCCGCCAGTTACGGGTACGCGCTGCTAATCTGAGCTGCGCAGTAACGTTAGCTTCTAGAACGCGCTGAGCTCACCGACTTTAGCTAAGGACAACTGGCGGTGATTTACACGCATGGTGTCAGCCAGCTGACTTTAAACAACTTCCTCGAAACATTCGCACCTGTCAGGCCCACAAGACGCGCCATTTGTGTTCATAAGCCTTAAAGGAATTTTAAAAATCGCATAATTAGCACGCGCGTAGTTTGCTAGCCACGCGCTAGCTTGTTAGCAACCATAAACAAGGAAATACAAAAATGAACGCTCATCATACTCACTGTTAAACCAATTCAGGGGAAGCGGGAACAAATACGACCAAAAGCTAATGAATAGAGTCGAAGCGCTAATTTATCAACACGACAAAAATATTTTGTCGACCCTCTCTCTTACCGAACGCGGTGGACAGACTTCATATCCGTTTCCCGACTGTTTGACGGTGTGACAGTCGTCCGGTCCGTGCGAGTGCAAATAATAGGTGGAAGGATCCGGAATTTGTCGTTATAAAGTATGTTATACTTAAATAGGGAACGTTCACAATTTAATAGGAAGTATTGAAAATACGTGCATGGGATGTACAAAGAGAAACAGAATGGCAGCCAGATGCATAAATATATAAAGTCCCCATAAAACATGGAAACCCAACGTGTGTGTGTGTGTGTATCTGTTCATCAAACTGTTATATATATATATATATGTAAGTGATTATTGAAATGTTTATTTATTATAATCTGACTAGCAATATTAAAAAGGTGAACTAGTCCAGGTTTCAGATGAAAAGTCATTATGACGACACTGTATTAATTTCAAAGAGGAAATGTGGAAGCTGCATCTACTAGGTATATTATTATTATTTTCAATTTCAAAGAGGGAATGTGGGAGATATAGGTATATTATTATTAATATTAATTTCAAAGTGGGAATGTGGACGTGGGACAATAAATTATACAATTATATTTTCTCTCTTTGTGTTCATATGTTATAGCGCGTCATAGCAACGCATGCGCATGCCCAGGTATGAAAGACGACTTGTACGAGAACGCGCTCGCCTGGAAAACATGTGTACGAGAAGGCGAAACAGACAAGTGTGAATCACAGTTTCACTCAGACTCATGTTGGTATCTTTTTAAACGTGTGCATGGTGGGATAACAAGCAAAACCCCCATAATTATATATTCCCGGACTTTCCACATTTCCAAAAGTAATTCAGAGCATTTCATGGATCTGACACTTTGGGAAAAGTCACGTTTGTTCTTTTTGAATAGCAGCGACTGATGAACAGAGGTAAGTAGCTCTTCTCTATCTCTTTTAAATATGGTCATGTGTTATGACATAGTGTTTTAGTACCAGGTTATATTTACATTACAGTAAAACAATAACCCTCTTCTTGAGGAACTGAGATTGAGGAAGTTCGCGCTTAGTCACAAAAGTGTAAGATGTTGATTATTATTTTGAAATAACTTAATGAAGATTGTACGAAGTGTTTAATAAAGACTTTTTACTGATCACATTGACAAAGATTCGCGTTATCAAGATGTATCTATTGCATTAATTTACACTTTTATTGCATTTCTATTGTACTATTTTACAAGTATCAGTGTTTCTTTTTTTAATCTCTATATATAAACACACACACACACACATATATATATATAACTTACAAATTTGTCTATATTGGACTGGGCTTTCAAATTATATTGTTTCAGTATGTTTCTTTTATAACGTATATTTGTAGCAGTTTTCGTTAGTAAATTAGTAAATCATTAAATTACTATTTATGAATCCCATTACTATACTGTTTCCAGTCTTTATATAAAAATGGCGCTGTATCTAAGTACTTACTGTATACAGTATATTTTATACATTTTTAAATAAAAAGACATATCCACTGTCATAGTGCTGTATCCAGTCCTGAAAATATATTGTTCAGGCAACAATTAAAAAACCTCAGCTTGCATTACAGAACAGAGATAATAGCAGCTCTTTCCCAGTGCATACTTAAAGGCTTCCAGTCTGGGCTTGCTCTGCTCATGCCGAGACACCGATTGCAGGCTGCCATGAGGCAGCAATCAGTTCAGAGCTCAGGCGGACAGGACTACAGTTTTCCCGCCCTTATTTATGCATTAAAACTGAATTCACCATTGGAATGGAAGGGTTCATAGAAGAATGTTCAAGGAGAGATGTTGGCCTAAAGTGTTTGGCATACTCTCTTATTATTTGTTACAGCATTTTTTTTTCTTTCGAAAAACTAGTTTTTCCAAATCAATATTTGCCAAATTAAAAGTTGTGTGGCCTAACCAGGAATCCACGTTGTTGTCATGCGACAAGGACTATATTAATTTATTTATTAAACATCCCATATTTATATTTAAAAAAAGAAAGAAAGAAAAAAGACTTTTATACGTTTTGTTTAGGTCAAATGGAGTGACCCAAAGAAAATGTTTTTTGACTCATGACTTAAAAACTTGATGATATTTGTAAATATATGTTTTGCAAATATCGACTTTTTGAGTCATGAATTAAAAATCTTTTCTTTCTTTTTTAAGTAATAATTAAGTCAACTACTAATTAAGTACACTCAGACACATTCAAGGTGCAAGTAGTGGTTAGAAAAGGCTACACTTTTTTTCCACGTTTCATACTTTATTGCCCCATAAGCAGACTTGTTAAAATATTATTATAAAATATTATTAGAGGCACATCCCAGTTGGCCTTTTGTCCTGCTAATGAATCTACAACATTCTGGGGGAATTCTTTTCTACAAGGAACCAAATAGTCCCCTGAGAGGAAAGTTTTAATATATCTCTCTTTTAATATAGTTTTTACCCATATGTTCTTTATCTTCCAAGTAACATCAACATTATAATAATACTTATTTTCCTTTTGCAAAAAAAAAAAAAACTTTACATGTTGAAAATTAGCACATGTGCTATTACACTATAAACAATGCATCTGGTTTGTCCAATGTTATTCCTATGTCCATATTAAATAAATAAACATTTATGCATTTTGGCAGACACTTTTATCAAAAAGGCACTTACATTAACTTGCATTCAAAGTATTTAGGCTACATTTTATCAGCTCTTCTGAGTTGAGCCTAGTTTGTAGAAAGAAGTTTTGGAAAAGGTATCTGGCCTTTCCTAAATTTTAACAGTGGAGGCGTGTGTGTCCGTGGGTAGGAATGCCCAGTGGAATATGTAAGACTCTGTTGCCATAGCAGCCATTGACTCTTGCCAAAAAAGTATTCCATACTGGCCCACACAGTCAACCTGCTACCCAACCTCACTCAACTAGTGAACAAGTTACTTTAAGAGTCAGCATTAGATACTAAAGAGTGTTCATTATATAAGATGTATCAGTGAAAAAAGAAAGTTTTCAAATAATGCATCCACTCCTGTATTTTTTTTATTTGTATTTTATAAATAGAACTGATAAAATAAGAACGTCATGATAAAATGCCTTTATTACACTAATACTTCTCGAAAATGTATTTCTCAGTTCCTCTTCACCTTGCATAACGTTTGGTATAAATGATGCTTCGGTTGTTTCGTCTTTAAGAACAATGCAAGTGTTTTTTGAATGGTCTGTGTGAATGCAGAACAAAAACGGTAGAGATGTGGTATTAGTCAGACTGTGACACACCATTCTCACATGGCCGGGAGAAAAACAGAGCCAGCGAGGGAGTTTCCCGAAGCCATTGAAAAGCAACGGTCAGAAGGAATTAGAAGGCACATGGTTGTGTGAAAATAGCCTAGGAAAAACAGTGACACAATGTATGAGAAACACACATGAGAAAAAAGTAAGATGTGTACATGAATAAAGTCACTGACTTACAGACATCCTCCAAAACTTGTCTGAACTTCAGTTGCCAATGTGAACATTCACAAAGAGGAGAAAGAGAGATTTGTTGTCAAAGGAGTTGAGATCTCGCTTTCTTTCAGAAGATGCAGGGTGACCCTGTGTACGACTATCCTGACTCTCGGCCCGTGGGGGACAGACGGGCTTGTCCACAGAGAGGATCCCAGAGGAGCATCAGTGTACTGGACCGGCTCTTGCTGACGCACCCTGTGTGGCTCCAGCTCTCCGGCAACTCGGCTACAGCTCTACACATCCTGCGGCGTGAGCCCCCCGGGGTGAGCAAGCTTATTCCAAACACCACCTGCTTTGAAAAGAGACAGTTAGCCTACAATCAAACTTTAACAACATTCTTGGAAACTTTTGTTACCTTGCAGACGTTCCTGGTGCGCAAGTCCAGTACATCACAGAAAAAAATGCTGTGCGTCCGGCTTGCAGATGACAGCACGCCGTCCTTCATTAAACAGGTTGTCATTCGAGAAGAGGACTCAGGTGAGTATGTTAATAAATTACTCGTCATCTTGAATACATTTTAAGCAAATAAGCAATGAGTTGGCCATACTATTCTGTTAATTTTATGTCAACATTAGTTATCGACTTTAGGAGACTAAACCATGTCCTTTTTATTAACAGCCTTCTCTGTGGAAAGCTCAGCTATCAGTTTCCCAGATCTGTGCAGACTCGTGGCCTTCTACTGTGTCAGTCGGTATGGATTAGTAGTTTTTTCTATGTTCTATCTACAACAGCAAGGCTCTCCCTAAATATGATCTTTTTATTCCATTATTGTGGATCTGTATTTTAGGGATGTGCTTCCTTTCACTCTGGAGCTGCCTGAAGCAATAGCCAAGGCTTCCTCACACAAACAGTTGGAGTCAATCTCTCATATGGGTGTGGGTACGTACAACTTTAATTATCTGTTGAAATGAATTGAAGGTTTGAAAGGCGTTTTCTGTTTGCCATTTTATGGTGCTCATGCTGCACCAATCCCAGAATTATAGGTAGACCATAGATTCTTGAAGATTGTACAAAAAAGTTAATTAAGAAATTAATACTTTTATTCAGTGAAGATGCATTCAATTGGTGATAGGTGATAGTAAAGAAATATATTGTGTTACAAAAGATGTATATTTCAATTAAATAGTGTTTTTTTGAACTATAGTTTTAAAAAATCCCCCCAAAAAAACTGCAATACGGTTTTCACAAAAAATATTAACCAACACAACTGGTTTCAGCATTATAATAAGAAATGTTTCTTGAGCAGCAAATAATCATATTAGAATGATTTCTGAAGGATCATGTGACACTGAAGACTGGAGAAATTATGCTGAAAATTCAGCTTCACCATCACAGTAATAATTTCAATTTTAAATTATATTATAAAGTTATTTTGATAATATTTCACTATATATAGTGAATTATATATATATATATATAGATATAGATATAGTTATAGTTATTTTCATAGTATGGCTGATAAAAATTAATTAAATTTTAAGATGATTAGTGGGTAAAAATAGTGGAAATTAAATTTAAATGAAATTTCATTAACTATGGGTCACTATATCCAATGACTGATACGATAATTTATTGTTCACTCAAATGATTTTCCAAGAGAACCAAGAGAAAAGACAAACTTTCTGTCACTCTTGCTCACACACACAAACAAATGCACAAACAGCAGAGCAGATTGTTCAGAGCTCCAATAACATGACGTGGTCAACTTCTGAACAGAGCGCCCTCCACAGGTCAAGTCAATATAGCAGTCCTTCAGTTACTGATCGGATCAGTCAGAGTTAATGGAGTAAAAAAATAGGCAAAGTAAAACCGAGTAAAACTAAATAATTTTTTTGAATAATTATAATATATTATTATTGCATATATTTTATTAAATATACAATTAATACATTGCGTAATGTGTGTAAATTGTGCAATATGTGTGTAAATAAAAGTCAAAATGGAAAATCAGAAATATAATGACAAAAATGTTTCAATATATATATATATAGATATATAGATAGATAGATAGATAGATAGATAGATAGATAGATAGATAGATAGATAGATAGATAGATAAATTAATGTATATGTGACACAAAAAGGCTGTTTATTATTTTGGCCTGTAAAAAATATGCTTGGCTGGTGGATTTTTTTCATCTACCAGTCCCCGTGCCAGGTGAGCCAAAAAGTTAATTTCGGACTCTGCTAATATGCATCATAAAACATGTTCATCATAATCTCAATGCCCTTTTGTATTCCACAGAGTTCTGGAGTTCCCACTTAAATGTCCGGGGTCCTCGTAATGAACCTCCTGCCGCTGACAAACTCTTGCCCAAAACTCAAAGCCCAGAAGACTGCTCAACACCCATCAACCTAAACCCCACCCCATTCCAGGAGCTTTGCCCAATCCAAACACGGAGTCCCTGTGAGCTGAATTACGGGGGAGGCAAAGGTTTATGTTTCGTCAACCCGCTCTTCCTACAAGACTACCCTGGTCGCAACGCCATGCGCAGACGTCATCATTTCAAAACCAGCATAAAGGTTCGAGTCTCCACTGAAAACTCCAGCCCCCTGTCACCACCTGTCATCCCACCACCTCCACCACCATTACTGGCTAAAGCCAAATGCAAAGCAAGATTAAAAGCTTTAAAACAGATGACCCCACCTGTTGCAGTTCAGGCTGGTGAGGAAGCTATCAAGAAGACTGAGCAGGAGGCCACAGACTATATGCAACCTTGTGTAGTTTCTCAGAAGAAGACCATGGTCACCCCTACTCTTTCACCCACTGCTGAAGAAGATAGCTATCAGATGCCCAAGGCTCTTCAGAAGGTAGAGACATTTCAGCACTGATTTTATGGGACATTTTAGTTTAGTTTATGTGTTTTCTATATTTTTGCGCTTTTAGGCCCAGATGAAAATCCTGGAGCAGAAAGGACAGGAAGAAGAAGAGGATGAGGAGGAAGAGCTTGTTCTGGAGCAGCGACACGCTCCGTCCCTTAGTGAGCTGGACAGCAGCAGTTCACTTAGCAGCCTCGACGAGACTGAGGAGAGTCCCGAGCGTCCTCCCCTCATGCGAGGAACTAGCAACCCGGTTATGCCGCCTCCCAGGAAGTCCATGTCCGCCCTACGCAAGATGAGCACCGCCTTCATATCCTTTTTCGCCCCAGAGAAGCGAGTGGCGCGGATGGTGGAGGACCTGTCTCGTGATCGGCGCATGGCGTTTGGCACTCTGGTTCAGGACTTCCTGAGGCAGCAGAGAGAGGCACTGAAGCCCCAGTGCTTGAACTCTCCTGTACGGCTGCTGCAGGATTTGCGTCTCTTCATCAGTCAGGCCAAAGCGTTCCTGCTGGAGTGTGGAGAGCTTGAACCTCCAATCGAAACTCTTCTGACTGAGAACGAGAAAGGTATTAAGTCAGTATGATTTAATGTAATACTGTTTTCAGTATCATTCAAACAAGTTAAATGGTGAAATACCACTATTTTCCTGCGTGCAGACCAAGCGCTGGAGAAAGCCATGTTCCGCTGTGTGCTGAAGCCTCTGAAGCCTCAGATTGATGCGGCTCTTCGAACCCTGCACAAACAAGATGGTTCCTTCCAGAGAACGACAGACAACTTGCAAAGAGCCAAAGGAGCCTCACCGCAAAAGCTCTTTGGGGTTCAGGTGGGCGTTCCCGACGCCCAGGGCATTGAGAAAATTAAGCACAAGTTGACTCTAATGCAGCGGGCTTACTCACCCATTGACAAAGTGCTGCTACTACTGCAGATCTGCAAACTTATTTACAAAGCCATGAAAAACAAATCAGGTAATGAAGTTCTTAAATAGCATTGGTTTATTTTAAACATGCACATACACTACCGTTCAAAAGTTTGGGGTCAGTAAGATATTTTTTAAAGTGCCCCTGTAGTCAATAATTGTATCCCTTAAAACTTATCTTTGATCACTTTTTTTCCTTTAAAAGAGCTTGAATGTAACTACACCGTTGCCTCATTTATTATACGCGGTTCTATGAATATGCAAATTAGCCACGCCTCCACTCACACCAGCTTAGAGATCCACTCATTGACGATCACACATTGATGTGATTGGTTACAAGGTAGTTTGTGATGTCAGAAACACCAGGGATTTTAAACCGCGGTTTTGAGTCTGGCTGTATTTGGTTTACTGGTTCAATGGTGTTGACTTATGAATTTGCACATGGTTTGTCTTAAAGCATTTAAAAACACCACATAGACATATAAACATTAAAAGCTGGATTTTCACATGGTGGCTTCAAATGTTTTTTATGTTTTTTTTTCTAATGCTCACCAGGGCTGCATTTATTTGATCAAAAATACAGTAAAAACAGTCATATTTGTGACATTTTGTTAACATTTAAAAGAGTTTTCTATTTTATTATATTTTAAAATGTTATTTATTCCTTTGATGGCAAAGCTGAATTTTCAGCATCATTACTCCAGTCTTCAGTGTCACATGATCCTTCAGAAATCATTTTAATATACTGAATTGCTGCTCAAGAAACATTTCTTATTATTAACAATGTTGAAAACAGTTGCTGCAAAGTTTTTTTGTGGAACCCATGCTAAAATTGTTCAGGATTCTTCAAAATAATGGCTTTTATTTGGAATAGAAATCTATTGCAAGGTTATAAATGCCCTTACTGTTTACTGTCACTATTGATAAGTGTAATGAGTCCTTGCTATCTGTATTTCTAAAAAACAGGTCAGGAATTTGGAGCTGATGACTTCCTGCCCGCTCTATCCTATGTGATGGTCCTGTGCAATATGCCAGAGATCTCTCTGGAGGTGGAGTATATGATGGAGCTTTTGGAAAGCTCCTGGCTTACAGGAGAAGGTATGGATAAATACTTTGGAATCTTAAGCTAATTATTATTATTAATATTATTATTAATCATTATTATTATTGTCTTGAAGGGGGTTACTATCTGACAAGTCTCTATGCCAGTCTGAGTCTGATTCAGAGTCAGCCAGATGATGTGCCATCCAACGGCCTCACAAACCAGGCCAGAGAGTCTCTGAAAGAATGGAGTCGGCGTCGGAGCAACGAAACCACAAATCAGAAAGACAACAAATTGCCCCAGGTCAGATATACTGGTTGAACAAAGCAAAGTACATCACTTGCTGAATTGTGCATTAAAATCAAAAGTAGAAACAAAAAACAAGAGCTCTATGTGTTGTTTCTATGCCACAGAGATTTATAAAGGTGCTGTTTCAAGATGATGACCGTAACATAGTGAAAACTCTAATGTGGAAGACTGCGCTCGACGGTGAGGCTATGGCTCAGCTCTGTGCTGTGAAGTTTGGGGTGGACCGGCCGGAGGATTACAGCCTGTACTGGAGGAAAGACGGGGAGATAACACCTCTCCCGTCCCACACCCAGGTTCAAGACCTGCAGAGCATGGGCGCGAGTGGGGTTCCCCTGATTTACCAGGTCACCAATCAGGCTGAAAGTTCCCAGAAGCTGAACAGAGGGGGCGCAGTCGATCTCACAGAGGAGGCTTCATAATACACAGCTTTTTTTGAATGCTACAAGTAGGTCATAGCAAATTCTGTATTTTATACAGAATGCCTGGTTTCTCACATAAAAGCTGATATAAAAGTAATAATATGCTTGTAATGGAGCTCAAAAATGATTTGAGCTGTATTTCCACTAAATTAATTTAATGTTGACTGCAAGATTACAGTCTTAGAAAATAAAGGTTCTTTATTGGCATCTATGGTTCCATGAAGAACCTTCAACATCCACTGAACCTTTTCATTGCGCAAAATGTTCTTTATAGTAATAAAGGTTCTTTAGATTATTAAAATATTCTTCACATTAAGAAAAAAAAATTATTTGAAGAACAGTTGACTGAAAGGTTTTGTGGGACGCCAAAATTGATCTTCTATGGTATTGCAGCCAAATCCCTCTTCTGAAACTTACATTTTTAAGAGTGCAAGATGTATAATCAGCCTATTTTTGTGTCCATTACTGGTAATTATGGATAGTCTGCAGCTGGTGTTGTGTGAGATGTCATTGGGCTAAATTATAAAGCATTTCCTCTTGTTATATTATTTTGAATTTTCTTATAGGTTGGTTATTAATGACTTGATTCATTATCCTGACTTTCAGTTTTCAATTCCCCCCCGTTTAGTCTTTTCTAATGTAAAAACTGTGTGGGAAATTTATGAGATGGTCAATATTGAGTTACTGGATATTATCTTTTTGTTAACCTCGTATCATGATAATATTTATATGAAATGCATTGTACAAATGTTTTGGTATTTTGAAAGTAAACAACAATACAATATCTTCGGAAATAATTGGTTTTATTTGGTAGGGACTGTTGATTTTCACAGTCCACACTGAACACTTTGAGGAACCGAACAGCCTGTAAACCAATGAACAACTTATATTCTTAAGAATGAATGCAACCATTTCTCCTAGACATCAGTGAATCAGCATATTAACTTTACACTAGATATGATCTGTAGTCAGTGCAGAGTATGTTTCCATTTTAAAGTAAGTTGAGAAAGTGTGTTACGTGTTGTGATTACATAAGACCCACCCTCACACAGCAAGTTCACTCTTGTCAGCGCTTTCACATGCCTATGTGGGAAGCGTGGGCTGCGGTCGGATTCGAAGCAGGAACAGAAATTTCTAATTAAAACTTATCAGAATTGCCTTTGTTTAGAAGTGAATAGACAAAGAAAGAAAGAAAAACAGTGGGAAGGTAAAGCACTTGGGGTTATGTTCCTGTGTTTAAGTGCGGTTCTTCCTTCCTCCTACATGTGAATGGTTTCATATTCATTACTCTGCAGCCTGTTGTTCATTTCCGCAAGTTGCTGTGACTCAGTGTGGTCCAATACTCGTCTGAGAGGACTTCCACAGCACTGTGTCCTCTCAGCACCAGCAGGTGGAATCCGTGCGGATCATTTCCAGCAGCTGGGCCTCTACCTCCTCGGCATCGTCTGGGAAGCGTTCAACGAAGGACTGGATGAGCCCTTCAGCGCTGCCTTCATACTCAACCAGCTTCACAGCGTCATCTACAACACAAACAGCAGCACATTATTCCATTTGTGTATATGTGTATCTGTGTTTCTGTTACTGATCATACAAGAATGGTAATTTTTAATATATGGCTGAAGGAAGGAGGCTAAACACAGACCTTTGAAGAAGGTGTTAGCCTGGACAAACATCTTACGAGCTTCCTTACGGAGCAAAACCGTCTCTCTGAGGCGCAGGAAATCGTGGGTGCCGTCAGCAGTTACAGCAGAGTAGCCTTCGTACAGAGCCCTTCCTCCCTCTACATCGGCTGTCGCCTTGTGCACCTTTACAAAAAAAGGAAATCATCATAGGAGCTCGTATCTGTTACATCAAGCTGCAGTCACACTAGACTTTAAGCACACGAAAGTTCTATGGACACGGCAACAGTCATGGTAATGACGTCACATTCTGCGGCTTCTGTTTTTAGAAACATATAACAAACAATAATAAATCCAGAAAGTAAAAATATACAATCTACTCCACTTTACTGCAAAAAATATGCATGTTCTTTTAATTTGCGCCGTAACTTATTGACCTTCTATTGGTCATGTCTTCACGTGATATGAATTCGAAGGTCAGAGTTCACCAAACTTGAACTTTGGAACGCACCGAAATGCGTTTTCACATGAGCTTTTTCCAGTACCCAGGATTAATTGTTAACCCGGGTAAACACACAAGTGTGAAACATGAATAAAGATAAACCAGGATCCCATTTACCTGGGTTTAGAATGACCCAGGGTTAACTATTTCAAGTGTTAAAAGTGTGCCCTAAAGATAATAAAATAACAGATTTAGTCACATTATTGTATCAGTTTAACAAAGCTTAACACATTAAATAAACAAACAAATATATATATATATAGCCTTTTATTTCTAAATAACTCACAAAAATGCAATGTCATGTGGTCATACTACTGTTGGAAACGTTTTCTATTGCATAATGTATTCTGTTTCTCATATTATTTTTAATAACAGGTAGGCTAGTGTATGCAATGCAGTATAACGTTAGCAGAACGATAGTTCCGTTTGAACTAAACTTGCTGTACCTGCAGTTTACAGAGGAACCTCTGGATGGCGCTCTTGCCCACTGTGTTTATCTTGCTACGGTCGAGTGTTATGACAGCGTCTGGTCTTCCATCTGTCCCCGTGCACTCCTTCAGACCAACCAGCCCCTCTCCAGCCTCCAGCAGAACCCGCAAAATCACAAACCGGGCCTGCATGTGTGCCTATGACAGCCAGGACAATGTCAAGACGATAATCAAGAAGATAATCAAGCAAAAGAGAAATGATTCCTGAACAGGCACACATCTTAATCTCACCTGTCTCCAGCTCTTGCTCTCTAGCGTGTAGAACTCCAAGCCTAGCAGGCCAGCACGCACCATGGTCAGCCAGTTCACATACACCACCTCCTCCGCATCCTCCCCTTCATGCCCAAAAATACTGCCACACACACAAATTGCTCAGCATTCATATCTGAATGAATCCACACAGAAGTGACTGATGGTTCAGTGACTCACCTGAGCACCTGTTTGTTGAGACACAGGTAGAGACCTACACACTCAGCCCGGCACTCCTCATAGGACGAGGCGATGGTGGAGAACTTGCTGTCCCATGTCTCGCTGCCCTTGTACCAGCTCGAGATCTGAAAGCCGAAAGGTCAATTTTATGACTGTGATTGGCCGTGCAAGGTTCATAAAGAGGGTAGAGCACAGTTGAATCCAGTAATGAACAGGATGACAAGGTAACCAACTCACCAGTTCCCCTGTTTCTGGATTACGTACAGCAGTTTCATCAAAGTTGAATTTTCCCTTATCATCCTGTTTCAATACAAACACATAAGATGAAGAAACTGTTAAACATTTGTATTCATGAAATGTCTGGGTTCAAAACAACTATGTTCTATTGAGAGTTTAAGCTCCAAGCAGACGCTCTGCTAAAAAGACTATTTAGACAACTTCATATCTAAACAGAAGAATTACTTCAAGTAATACAAGAAAAAAAGGGGGGGGGAAAGTGTGTACTGTATGGAGACCTACAAATGTCACTCAAATATATATATATATATATATATATATATATATATATATATATATATATATATATATATACACACCAGCGTTTAAAAGTTTGGGATCAATAAAATGTTTAAATTATGTGAAAGGAGTCTATTTATTAATATTGTGAAATATTACAATTTAAAATAAGTTTTCTTTTTGAATATATTTTAAAATGTACTTAATTCCTGTGATGGCAAAGCTAAAATAAAGTGATCCTTCAAAAATTATGTTGAAAACAGTTTTTCAAAACATATTTTTGTGGAAACAGTTACACATTTTTTTCAGGATTCTTTGATTAATAGAAAGAGAACCACATTTATTGGTAAAACTTAACAATAAGGTTCCATTAGTTAACGTTATTTATTGAATTACAATTACCTAACAATGAGCAATACATCTTTGTTAACATTAGTTAATAAAAGTACAACTGTTCTTTGTTAGTTTAACATAATACTAGTGTTAGTTTATTAACTTATGTTAACAGATAGAACTTTGATTTTAGTCTTAATTAAAATTTTGGCAGTAAAAATTTTAGATTAACATTATTAGTTCATGTTAACTGATTTAGTCAGCTAATATATATATATATATATATATATATATATATATATATATATATATATCCCACAAGTCGCTTGTGTTTCTCTACCTGAACAAAGAGCTTCCCACTGCCATGACCCAGCAGCTCATGGAGTCCAACCTGCACCTCAAAAGAAGGCCCTTTCCATTTGATGTACAGGTCCTACAAGCATAAAGCCACAGAGGAAGAAAAATGACCACTCTGAACCTCTACTGCAACATGTTTGATTCATTAGACTATGGCCTGGTTTCACAGAAAGGGCAGTGACATATTTTAAGATATGTCAGTGCAAATAACTTTCAGTTAAAACAGCTCAAACATGCATTTTAGTCTGGGACTAGGTTTTAGCCTTGTCTGTGGCCCCATTTACACGTTCATGGTTATTTAGAAAAACTGAGACATTTCCCTTCGTTTGTACCCTTCGTTTACACGCAAACGGAGAATTCGCCTCAGAAAACGATTCTTTCTAAAAACTCCGGCCAGAGTGGAGATTTTGGAAAACTTCGTTTGCACATTTACATGTAAACTGAGAAAAACTGAGTTTTAGGCAGCCGACGTCACAGTATGCGACAGAACTTGCACCTGCGTCAAAAGAGCGACCTATGTTTACATTTTCATTTGGCTTTGGTGATCATGGATGCATTCAGAGTAGCAGTCACATTTATGTTGGTGCAAACCCTTTTCGTCTGTTTGCATTTGCAAATACAGCTGCTCTTTTATGTCGAGGATTTTCGGGATTCTGATTGGCTAACGTGAGCTTGAGCTTCACGTTACACTGGCACCTATAGGTTTGGCATGCCCTTGACGGCACATATACACAGGTTTGTGTAAACAAATACTTTTCTGAAAACTGACAGGTGTGCACGATGTTATTTTTGAAAAAAGAGAGGGTGAAATGTCCGTTTATGAAAATAGCCGGCCACGTGTAAACATAGCCTGTGAAACCGGGCGTATGGGTGCCCAATCCTTATCCTGGAGATCTACCTACCCACAGAGTTCAGATCTAACCCTGATCAAACACACCTGTCTGTGATTATCAAGTGCTCCTGAGGAACTTAATTAGCAGTTGTGTTTGATCAGGGTTGGAGCTGAACTTTGCAGGAAGGTAATCTCCAGGAACAGGATTGGGCACCCCTGCATTACAACCTTACAGACAGCCGTCATCAGCCTTACCTTGTCATTCTCCTCAAGAAAGGTGAGCTTGTCTTTCTGCGTGGCATACGCAACAGCCAGCACATTCCCAAGGGACACGTTCTTGAAACCTTCTGTCTGTCTGATGTCGTCATCTACAGACAGATAAATGGTTAAAATTTCTCATAGAACTTTATCAATCAAATTTGACTGCATATGGAAAAATCCATGTCAGTTCAGAGGAATTACAGTTTGGAATGTTGATTCCTGCAGGGATGCCGCTACCAGCGAAGGTAAGTACGTCCAGAGAGGTGAAGTCTGGCTTGAGGAAGCTGTCCTTCTCAAAGGCTGGAGGCCAAGGCAGCTCTGGAAGCAAGACCTCGGCCGAGCTCACCAACTGAGCAAAGCGAGCGCTCATGGCCTTGTTCACCACGGCAACAAAACCTGTTGGGCAAGATAGTGAGTGCGAAGGAGAGAGAGAAACAGAAGTCATAACTGGGAATCTACAACAGTTACTGGTTGTTTGTAGCCTGACGTCGTCATACTCCTATTCTAGTCAGAATGCGAGTCTGATACTGCTCCGTTGGGCTGTGATTATGGGGCGTGTTTCAACCGAACCAGGAAAGAAAATGCATCTGCACTCAATTGGATCGACAAATACCTTGATTGCGGTTCTCTGTTCCTCTTTTAAAATGAATCCGCTATCTACATCTTCTATAAGAAGACGCGATGGCTGAATCTACACATCTAAATTCCCCAGCAGCAGCCATTCTTTGTTGTAAATGAATTCAACCCAAGCGCTCTTTGGTGACATGGATGATTACGTTACTGTTGATCATCTGTCCATCATCGTATAAAGCCCACTCTGACAATTTGATTGGTCCGAACAGCTTTGGTTCGGGCATACTTGCTTAACAACGGATCAAATCCAGACAGAACTTCCCATCCTCAAATTTTGTGGGCGGGGCTAAGTTCAGCTGGCATCCATTCCTAGGTTGTTTGAGCAATTTGTGTGAAATTATTTCCTGTGTTTTTTTGTTGTTGTTGTTTTTGTATGTTGGTTGCACCACATGACTTTGATTTAGTGGACAAAGTTTTGAGATTAATAATAATATTTTTGATTTTGAGAATAATATTATTATTATTAAATAATAATACAAATAAAGATGATTTCAACCTACTTATAAATGTCATTCTTTTAATGAGACTTAATTATAATAACAAAATGAATTTTAATTCAGGAATTAAAAACATGTTCATCATAGATTAGGTGTATTCAAGCCATCGCATGTATGAATAACTTTTTTTACGTGTATTTTTTTAATAAATGAATAGATCTGGACAAGAAATTACCAAAAAAAATATTTGATCTTACCTTCAAATTCACCTCTTGAGCCAAATGGATCTCTGTAGCTCTCAATAAAGCCAATGTAACTGATAAAAAAAATAAAAAAAAATAAAATAAAAAGGTTTGTAATAGAAATTCCAAATGGAAAAGTCTAGCTCAACAATGAAATCAAACATTTAAGCCTAGTGGCCTATTTCACAGAGTTGGTTTCTGTGGCAATCCAGGTAAGTTTGAGTTTACTTTGCACAAACTCTGTTTTTGGGGGGTTCAAAATGATGTATTAGTTTTCAGCTGTGTTCATCACCATGTTAACTAATGCTACAAGGCTAACATGCTTCAAAGCATGTATTATTCAGAGTAAGAGATCGCAAACCAAAACTGAACCAATCAGCTATGAGCAAAGTGGCATTAATCTAATGCAGTAAACTCACTCTGCCTATATCTCTCGCTCCAAATTAAAGCACTACACAGTAAAATAATTTTAAAAGACAAAAAAAATCATGAGGCTTTCATCTGAGCCACTGACCTCTAATCCTAGCACATGGCCCTCTCCCAATCCTTCCTGTCTCCCTCTCTCTCTTTTCTAATTATTTATACTTATTAGAGTAGTCTGTCTGAATACTCAAATGTATTAGATTTTATCAAGCTTTTAAAACAATTTTGCTTATTTTCTTTTAAGCTCATTGTAAACCTAAAAAAAGTAAAAAAAATGTAGTCAATTCACTCGCATTGTTATAGATGTTTTCTTTCAGCAGCCTTTTCAAACGTTCTCAGCAGCAGCAGCGTTTCTTCTTGCCTTGTAAATGTGTTTAAATGATCAATAACGTGACAATAATGTCTTATAACAATCTCTGTATACAAAGAGCAAAGAACTATCTATCTTAGCTGAAAAATCTTCAGCAAAGGACTAAACTGCGCTGACACTCTTGTGAGAAGCGAATCAAACCGATGCTCTCCGTGTGATTGGCTGTTGCTTTCAGGTGCATGCACTCCAGTGTTATACAAACTCGGGCTCAAATCTGAGTTGACAAAGAACGTTTATAACGAGTGTTGTGAAACTGTTGAATCTAAACTGGTTTGGTTTTGTCAACTTTAAACCTACTCTTATACTTAAGAGTTTGTTCAATTAGCTTTGTGTAAAAGGCCACAGGTCTGTTCAAATGAGTCAGACACCTCTCCACAATAGGTCCTTTGTCTTTGATCCAATAGCGGGACCCTTCTTTATGGGCTTCCACTGAACCATAGGTGAAACTGCGGATATACTCCTCCAGCATTTTCTTCTGGTTCTCATTGGCTGCATGAGCCTGAGACAAAAAAGAAAAGAAAACAACAACAGCAGCTTTACTCATACTTCAAATGGTCATGCTGTTCATTTTTTTTCAGGTTGAATGTTGTCATACCTTGGCTTTTTCCAAGTTCTGACACACTTTCTCCATAAGAAAGGAATAATCGCCCCTCTTAACAGAGAACACAGCATCCTCAAATTCATATCTACCACAAAAAGTTTCACCACCCTTCTCAGCATCACAGCAGTCTGCAGATGGGAGGGAAAATAGAGGACAATGAAAAAATAGTGGAGAAAAGGAAAAAAACTCAAATGAAATGAACAGTAATACACAACATATAAACTGGATTTAAATCGGTCTGTATACTCACCCGCCTTCTCAGCAGATGCCAAACGCACCTCATAGCACCGCTTCCCATCTATTTCAGTCTTGAACAGACGAGTGTTGTAGGCACTCAGTTTCTACAAGGACAGACAGAATACTCTAAATGTGAGCGAATATTTAGATAACCTAGGTCATTCATGCTGTCAATGAGGATATAACAAGATCAAGTTACATCTGGTTCAATTGGTTAAAATTAGCTATCAGGAGCAATCAATGAACAATACTTTTACAGTTTTTATTCATTTAGATTAGTTCATTTATGAACTCATGATCATTGTTAATTCATGTTTTTCATAGCACATTAACAGATTGTTATAATATATGATAATTTATTCAATCTGAAATGGTAAAAACATTAATATTTGTAGAAATTTACCTGAATTAATAAATGCTGTTGAAGTATTGTTCATTGTTAGCTCATGTCATGACACATTTACAAAAATGTAAAACGTGTGTGTGCGCGTGTGTGTGTGTGTATATATATATATATATGTATATATATATATATATATGTATATATATATACACACACACACACACACACACACACACACGTTTTACATTTTTGCCAGTATGCGTGTTCCCTGGGATCAAAATTAAGGTCTTCAAAAGCGTATAAAATGTTTTCAATGATAACAAAGGCTGGAATTTAATAAAAATATTTACAAATATTTATAAATCTTAACAAATATGGAATAATTTCTGTTAATATTTTATGAAACATTAAATATTATATATGTGTCATACACTATATTCATTAATATTACTCCGAGGAAAAATACAGCTGTTAGGAATGTGTGAGGCTTCCAGTGTCACTTTTTTCCAGTAATTTTAGCTGTACAAAAACAGTCTATTATGTAGCTTGATTGTTGGAAAGTGGTGTTTGTTGTCATAATTTAATTCATTATGATAATTATAAACACTAGTTTGTACCTCAAATTGTTTTACCAACAGTTTTACCATTTCGGCATTCTTCTAGTTATCTACCTATAGCAGCTAATGAATAGGAAGTTTCACATATTCACAGAAAATATCTTCCACATTTCAAAACAAAGTTGATACCTTGGAGTCCAGAAATTTCTGGGCAAACTCAGCATCTTCTAAGCAGCAGTTCCCTGAGAAGTAAGTTGTGATCCCCTAGGAGAGAATAGTAATGAATAGTAAAACATCACCCTGAGACTAAGCTGTAAAAAAAGTCATACTTTTTCCCTCTTTTACCTTGTCACCCAGACCGAGCTGTTTCAGCTTGTCTTCTAGGGAGTAGAGGGGCTCAGAGCAGCGGCCCCACAGCTCCTCTATGTCCCTGGGGCTCTCCTGAAACACTAGGCTCTCCCACACAAGAGCCTTGAACTTCTCCTGCATATAAAAAAGGCATAGTTATCAAATACTAAAACTGTTGGGATGTTGCATACAAGTATGACAGATTACACATGGGACATATTAAGTAGGGTGTTTCACCTTTGGTAGGTTGGGGATGAATTTGGTGTCCCCAAAGGACTTGTAGTTCCCCATGTTTGCATAAATCCCAGCAGCATATACGAGGAAGGCCTAGAATTAGATAGAACTTTGTTAGGACAATGGATACAGAGAAGATGTTAAGTTTGGTTTTCGTAACAGGTAATTTCACCTGATATTCCTCTGCGCTCAGTCCAGCTGCAGTCGCCGTTGCCTTCAGCTGCATTGGCGCCTGTGCGCGGAACAATTTTTGCAGCAGTGCGTAGATGTTGCCAGACTCAGGAGACGTCTGGATCAGCACGGCCAGGCCACCGTACCAGGACGCTCGAGAGAGGTAGTGTGCATACAATTGCTCTTTGGGAGACAGCAGCCTGAAAGCCTCCCGGCAATCCAGAGCAGAGATCCCAATGTCATTTGGGAGGTAATACTGAGAGTCCACCATTTCAAACTTTAGGCAGCTTGTTCCCTCTCCACTGAAAATTCACAAAAGCATGAAGGAGTCACTAATTAAATATCCTACTATGCAAAAGAACAAAATTACCTGGTTATTATTGGGGATTAATCATAGCTTTACATCCTGAACTTGCTCTGTCTCTCTCTCACACACACAGCTTATATAAGCCATTGGGCTGCCAACTTTTGAGTTTAGCTTGAGACCCTTTCACACAATTTCCTGATCCCAGAAAATTGCCATAGAATGGCTAGAGTGCCTTCTGTGTGAACGCAAACACGTCCCTGGATTGATCCCAGTATCAATCCCGGGATGGGGACCTAGTAACATTGCTGGGATCAGTCCCGGACCAGGACCACGCCCTGTGTGAACAAAAGGCAGGACCAATGTGCCGTAAGTGGTGTGTCGTAGCAATGACACGTGTCGTCGCACTGACATAGTAATCGTGACTCTTTGACCGGGTGTTTTCAAATGCAGATCAACATTCACGTTGCACATTGTTTGTGTGCTTCAAGGAACAAAGAAGTGTGTGTTCATCAAGGAACAAAGTAAGGACGAAAAATGTCAAGATTACACGTAATGTCTTGATGGGATCTTAACGGGATAAGTGTGAAACCTTCCATCACAATAAGTGTATTGTGATTGTCCAAATATTTGGTAACTAAACAAAATTTCATTATTGTTTAGTGACAACATGTTACAATGTTTACATGGTGCAATGACTTGTAGCCTAGTGTTTATATTACTGCCTGACACAAATTTCAGGATTTCAATTCATAAGCTTGCGATTTGATGCCGATCTTGATTCATTTGGCTAAATATCAGGTGAGGTTACAGTAGCTAGGCCAACATACATGTTAGCTTTTCTCAAGGGGAAAAAATCTCTTAGCTAATGCTGTAAACATACAGGGAGACCAGTCAGCTGGTATTATTATTATAGATTAAAAGTAGCAACTAAAATTAATATGCGTTTTTAATAATAATGTTATAATATTAGTTTATATGAGTAAAAATATAATAAATATGCAATATAGTGAAAATAAATAGAAATAATTTTTCTAGCTAACTAACGTGCTATGATCATTAAATGGCTTTCCTGAGGTAACGGTGTGACATTGGTCTCAAGCTGTTTTATTGACCCCTTCCGCGGTTGAAAACATTGATACATTTCAGTAAGTTGTACTGTATCTTTCAACATACCGTCTAATGTTCATTCGTGTTTATTTACTATTAAGTTAACTAACGTTAGAAGTAAAGAGGAAAATATGATCAGTTGACCTGCCGCTCGCTTGAACTCAGGCGATCCAGCGATCTGTCACGTCACATTTAAGAGCGCCAAAACGGATTTATAATTTGAATTTCGTAATAAAATTGACATCATTTAAGAGCTGAGACTTTGTTTCACATCAAATGTGACCTGGTCTGTCTCGTCTGTCGGTTTGTGCGTGAGAACAGTGTCAATGCGTGAGAGTTGACAGTCCTGAGTGGATACTTTTGGATATGTAATGTTAAATCTGTAGACATACACAGTCAAAAGAGTGGCTTTACGGTTGAAAGGTTAATCAGCATTGACAGTGAGTTTCTCGTTCACTTCTGGGACTTAACTGATCAGCTAGTACCGTTAGCACACTTGATACTGCAAGAAATCAGACAATGAAATCCCGCAAATCTGTGCCATGCAAAAAAAATATGAAATAATTTTCTATTCAAAGATCCTATCATCTACAATGGCGAACATACACGTTATCTTTAAACAATATCCCATATATAAACAACAGCATGTAACACAAGTTCTACCTGAATAGAGCGTTCACTCCTGTCAAAATGAGCACCAGCGAGTGTCCGTCCGAATCTACTTCCGCTACTCATTCAATGGAATGATCCGCCCCTCAGCCAATCAGACGACGGAGAAGATAACTGACTGGCGTGAGATCCAATAGGAACAGCAGGTGAAAAACAGGTTTCGAATGATTGAAAATGAAGGCAACTGTAGGAGGGGATTCTTTCTTATGTTTATTATAATGTATTAATATATGTTATTATAGAAATTCATTTATTTAATATATTTCGTATCAGTGGATTCAGTCTTAGCTATTTATTTATTTATTTTTATTCTGACGTGTTTATCACTTAAGTGCTCAAGAGGAATTAATTTCCCAGCACTCTAAAATAAACTTTCTGTCAACAGGAAATTGTCCATCTGCATTGGCTAAACAGCATCTTGACCACCCAGGATCATTTATTTGTTTATTGTGCTGTGGTTTGCTTTCTTGACAGTCACTGCCAGATGAGAATAACTATACTTTTAGGTATAAAATAATGCAGGTGGATGAAATAGTCCAGCCTAAACAGAGTTAAATAAAATAGATAAAACTATTAAAATATATCAATCAATCAATTCATACTTAAAACCCGTAAAATTACTAATGAACTTAATGTATGACTAATATATTCCTCAAGTTTGAAATTCCGTCAATTTCTGTTCCCTTTACTATTCTAATAGAATGTTATCATAAAAATGATGCATAATTCCCAAACATTAAAATCAGCCCAGTGTTTATTCCGGCCATGGAAGATTTGCACACTTCTAAGGGTGGGTATGGAGCTCATTTTGGAATCTAGGCATCAACAGGATCCCAGTGGCGCCAGATGAGAAGATAGTAACCTCTTGTTTTGAACGGGTCAAGCACCTGCTGATGAACCGTCATCAGCTACAATACACAGTTCAACAAAACACTCAGCTTTTCTCTTTTGTCTGGTGCTAATAGAGGTGGAATGCCAAATGCTCAAATTTGCTTTTACAAAATGTAATATATGATAATAGAAATAATAATTTCTGTTTATTGTGATAATGTAGATTACATTATAAGTAGATTAAAAATACTTTTTTTTAGGTAGTGTTGTTAGTAAAAAAAAACAATAAAAATAGTTGGTAATCAGAACTGACATGCATATGTGCTTATTTAATAAGTAGTCTGAGCAGAATGCATTATCTCAGTGAACAAAGCTGTGGTTTAGAGCAACCCAATCACAGAAAGCAAATGTCAATAAATCACATAGATCCAACAGGTTACTGCGGCGGCACAGCGCTTGTTGTCTGTATGTTCATTTTCCTATCCAGAGGGAAAGGAGAACAGAGCAAATCAGGCACTATTTTGCACAATTTATTCCTTAATAGTTTTACTTGGAATTTGTTTAGATACCTGTGATTCCACCTTGGTTATAATATTTGCTTTGACCAAAATATGCTTCAAGTTAGATACATTTGCATTTCAGACATAAAGTAATGTGCATGGAAAAGTATCAAAGGACCAAGATGAAAATGAAGAGTTTAACATCTGCAGTGATACCAACTATGAAATGAATCCTTACAGATATGTTTGGGCAACAGACAATGGACTAGTGTTACAAGCCTAAACTCAAACTTGGTTTTCAGCGATCCACGTGGAGAGTGTTTAACTTGAAGGTAATGTTTCAAGCAGTTGAACAACTTTGTTAGTTTTCGGATTTGATTTGGGTGTTAAAATTACTCAGCGGCCCTTTTGCATGATTGGAGATTTTACTAGTTGTACGATGTGTTGTATTTGTTGTATTTATTAATTCCATATGTTTTAAAGAATGTTAATATATTATTTAAAGTGTTTTCTTATTATTTTATTGTATTTATATGATAGTGTCAATTATGTCTTTATCTTAGCTAACTGCATGCCAGCACACAGGAAATAAGAAAAGGATTTTTCTTTTTCTTATGTATTGCTTATGAATTAATGTATGCAATCTTTTTTAAACTAGTAGTAGTTTTCCTAGAATCATGAGTGGCCGTTATTCCAAAACCAAATCTACAAGATCTGAGTTCTCGGAACAGTAAAAACCATCTTGTTTTGACAGATGCAAACCTATTGGTGATTAATGTCCAACTGTCACATGGAACATGAAGGGAGGGTCTTCAACAGAGAAAATGGGTATAAACACAAGTATGTCCAGAGATTACAAACAGTGAGTATGACCACATGCAACAGGCCTGACATGAGCACATGATCACTCGAGTCATCTTAAGTTATTAAAATGACCTCAAAGCATCTGGAAACGGTTAGGGATCCACTGAGAGAAGAGTGCTATGGAAAAGTTAGAAGAAAGCAAATGTTCATTGAGCCGAAGAAAAGAAGGTGAGTACAAAACTAATCTTAATCCATGACAGTCACATGCAAATACAAAAGATTTTGTACACAACAAATATTGAATATAAACACTGTGGATTTAGAGTCTGCTGTATTCCACTGAAGCTGCATTTACAAATGTTTTTATGTGTTTTTTGTTTTGTTTTTTAATAGTTCCAATGCATTCATTCAGTTTTATTTTTAACTAATTTATCTCCCAAAAAATGAAAATGCTTTTAATGGGAAGGAAACACACATTTTAAATAAACTAAATGTAGTCATAGACTTTCTGGTAGCATGCAAATAATTGTCAATTTCCATCAGTTATCATGCATATCTTTTTCAAATGAATGAAATATTCAGATAATACCCAAACAACAAATTAGCCAGGCAAGTTTTGAGAAGTTGAAAAGTTTAACAGAGGAATTTGAACAATTATTTGCATGCCACTTGAGTCAATATACTTAAAAGTGCCCTTTTCCTTCAGTTTTAAGAATGTTTTCATTCTTCTTATTAAAATAAATTAAATGACAATGAAAATGAATTAAAAGAAGACATTTTTACCCAAAATGAGCCAACAATATTCGTGGATTGCAGGAAACAAGCTATAGCAGAGAAAAAATGCAGAGAAGGAAATAATTGTATAAATAAATAATAAAGAAAACTATTTTATACGTTTTTTAGTTTATTACACCAGCAAATATCAGCAATTATTTTACCAATTATTATTACATTAATTTATTTACATTTTCAGGCAAAAAAAAAAGCATGCAAAAGCACATGGAGAGGCGTTATCAGAAGGCATAGCATTGTATCAGAAGCTGCAGGCAACTACGCTTGGCAGTGATAAGACAAAGTGACGCAGTCATGACGTCCCTTATTCCATCAGTAACGGCGCTGCCCTCTGTCTTTAGTGAAAATGATGATTCTAGTGTATGTTCCCTCCTCTGAATGACGCTAGTTGAGACTCGGGTCAACAGCAGCGTGCTCATACAACTAAAACAATATCATTTAAATTGTTTGCATGTTTATGTTAAAAATGCTTCATCATATATTTTGTGGTTGTTCAAATTCACCATCACTTTAAAAACAGGGTCTGCACAGAATTGAGAAAAACATGTTCTCGCTTGGCGGCACGGAGCAGAAGGAAGAAGGAGAGTCAGCTGTTCGAGGAGTTAACTGCTCTTCTGCCTCTAGACCCGAATATGGACGGACAGCGAGACAAAGCTTCAGTCATACGTCTCACAATCGCTTACCTTCACCTGAGGGGTCTTCTGAACACACCAGACAACTGTACACAGTCCTCTCCTCCTTCACCAGGTAGAAAGAAAAGGGCTTGAAAGTAGAACAGGGGTTGAAAGCACGTTTTCTAAAGGCCATTGTGATTGTAGGAGTATCGGCTAAATCTCATGAGAGGGAGTTGCTAGATTCTGCCCTCGGAGGGTTCGTGGTTTTGTTGTCTTTGAATGGCAAGGTCATCTTCACCACTAAGGGCGTAACTACACACACTGGAATTAACCAGGTGATGACACTAAAACTAAATGAATTGCATGAACTTGGAATGACTTTACTGGCATCTTTATTAAATCCCAAACGTTTGTCTTTCAGATGGATTGGATCGGGAGGAGTTTGTTTGAGTTCTTGCATCCGTGTGATCACATGGAGGTCAAAGACATCCTCACAAGACTGATGGGTGAGCAATTCTTGCTGGAAAGACCAGTTTTGACAATAAATTTCCATGCTGGTCTAGGCTGGTTTATCCTAGTGCCGGTGATTTTATTTGCTGCTAATATTTCAGGAAACCAAGGACAGCAGGAATGTGAAGTGCTCCTCAGAATAAAAAGTGTGATGAATCAGAAGCTGACTCCTTGGAAAGTAAGAAATGCTTCTTTCCATTGTTTGCAAAAGTAAAAAGTTTTTTTCACATTTCACATTTCCACATTGTTTTCACATATTGCCAGCAGCTATCACCCTGTAGCCCAAGGCTTGTGTCCACTGAGGCAAAGCAGGGTTGAGCCTGGTCAGTTCCTGGATGGGAGACCTCCTGGAAAAAACTTGGTTGCTGCTGTTAAAGGTGTTAGTGAGGCCAGCAGGGGTGCTTAATTCTAACGCCCCAGAATAGTGATGGGGCATTATACTGTCAAAAAAGCACCATGCTTTGTATTAGACGTTAAACCGAGGTCCTGACTCTCTGGTCATTAAAAATCTCAGAATGTCATTTGAAAAAGAGTAGGGGTTTAACCCCGGCATCCTGGACAAATTTGCCCATTGGCCTCTATCCATCATCGTGGCCTCCTAATCATTCCTATATAGACTGATTGGCTTCATTACTCTGTCTCCTCTCCACCAATAAGCTGGTGTGTGGTGGGAGTTCTGGCGCAATATGGCTGCCGTGACCGTGGCATCATACAGTATGATGCTGTACATTGGTGGTGGTTGAGGAGATTCCCCCCTTCCATATGTAAAGCGCTTTGAGTAGAAAAGCACTATATAAATGTAATGAATTAAATGTAATGAATCTTTGCTTTTGACTGAAGATTATTCACTGTACTGGAAAGAAAAAGATGTTGACTACACTTGGATCCAGTTGCCTAGTTCTTCAGTGCAGGGTTCTGCCCATGCAGGAGATCACTGAACTGATGGATGCAGCGCTGAATACAAGTACGTTTATGAGCGTACACAGCCCTGACATGAAGTTCACCTACTGCCACTCAAGGTACAACCTTCTGCATGCAGCTTTTTAAGTGCAAATAGCTAACTGCTTTGATCCTCTTTGGGCCGTCTTTATATTTGAAGCTCTTTTTTGGCTCAGGGTTGTGAAGTTGACCGGCTTTCGAGACACAGAGTTGTTGGGTCAATCCGTGTACCAATACTATCATCCATCTGACTGCCAGCAAATCCACAAGGCACACATTTGCTGTAAGATAGATATCTTGTCATCTGTATCCCACTTTGTGTGCTTAATTCAATTTGTTTTATTATTAAATGTGTTAAACAAAAATAAAAAGCAATATTTTATGTTAAAGTAAGCTGTCCTTAAAGGGATCGTTCACACAAAATTGAAAATTCACTCAGCCTCATCTTGTTCCAAACCTATTTCACCTTGTTATTTCAAATATATTTTATTTATTTGTTTGTTTGTTTGTTTGTTTTTTAATTATTTCCCCGAACCACTTGAAACCCAACACCTCAGGCCATAGGCAGCGAAACATGGATGGCCATTTTATTTTATTTTATTTTATATGTTTTATTTTAATCTCTTTTCTATTAGAGAAAGAACTTCATGCATTTTTTAAATGACATGAGAATGAGTAAATGATGACAAAAAAAAATCTTTTTTTCTCTCTGTCTTTAATACTGTTCAAATATCTGTCCGTAACAGTGCTCTCCACGGGTCAGGTGTCGACTGGGAAATATCGGCTGCTGCACAGGCACGGTGGCTATGTTTGGGCAGAGACAGACGCGTCAGTGGTGTGCAACAGTTGTACTGGTGTGCCAGAGCATGTCGTCTGCATCAATTACATTCTTAGGTTAGAAAATTGCCAGTCGCAATGCCAAGGACATTGATTGGTTAAATTCAGGAAATACACATACTAAAACTATACCTTAATGTATTGTAAGTTACTGAGGGTGCGTTTCTACAACAACAATGTATAATGTTTTTTTGCGTACTGATGCCAACGTTGTCAAAATTATCCCTGTTCACAAGGATCTGTGAAAATGATTAAAAACACTGTGTTATGCATGCCAGGCACTTGCGCTTGCACCGTTGTCGTGTATGAATGGCCAAAACGCATACAAGTTTTCCGTTTTTAGTTGAAAACTGTCGTGTAAACGGCTCCTTAGAAGACACTTTTACCCCAAGGGGCCGTTTACACGACACAGTTTTCAACTTAAAACAGAAGACTTTTTATAAGTGTTGGCTGTTTATTTACAAGACAATGGTGTTTTGCAGGCCTGAAAATAAAAACTTTTGAAAATGTTGTCTCCGTGTAAACTACAAAAATGCGAATTTGTGAAAACAGTGACGTCATTATGAGTTCAGTCTATAGGCACCTAGTGTCATTCCTTACAAAGTGACATCACAAACTACTGGCCTGGCATTAATAATACAGCAATTTTTGTGTTTTTTGTGGATCCGTGTAAAGGGAGATAGCTTTGACAACTGTGTCCTCTATACGTGAAGAACACAAAGGAAAAGCTTTTCAGTTTTTAGTACATCGTTGTCATGTAAGTGTGCCCTTATTGTGTAAAAGTCTGAAGTTATGTTGTTTTATTTTTGAAAAAATGTATTTGTTCGCTTCATAATATTGTAGTGGAGTGGAGCAGCCCGATTTAGCATTTTTACTGGAGCAGACAGAACAAGTTCTGAAGCCAAATGATTCACTTTACCCAGAATCCCATCCTGCGCCTTTTCCACAGTCGGCAACACAGCAGGATGGCCTTAGAACCAAATCAACTGAGCACAGTATTACAATACTCCTAAAGCAAAGAGGTAAAATGAACAAATATCAAAATATCACATGGATATGTTATTGAAAATAGTTATAATGATGATGAATTGTCTTTTTGCTTAGAGGATGACTTACAGGAAGTTCATGGCTGCAGAGAGATCACACATAATACAGAAGAGTGCTGCAATTTCAATAGCGTGAGTACCCTTAATGTTCTGCGGTGTCAGATGTTAATTCCACAGTATTTAGATATATAAACAATGTAAATTGTGAAATATTATTACTATTTAAAATAACTTTTTTTACTATTTGAATGTATTTTAAAATATAATGTATTCCTGTAATGGTAAAGCTGAATTTTCAGCATCATTAGTCCAGTCTTTAGTGTCACATGATCCTTCAGAAATCATTCTAATATGATGATTTACTGCTCAAGAAACATTTCTTATTATTATCAATGTTGAAAACAGTTGTACTGTGTAATATTTTTGTGGAAACCATGATTCTTCCCCCAGGTATTCTAATACAAAGTTTAAAACAACGGCATTTATTTTAAATATAACTTTTTTTGCAACATTACTTTTTTTACTGTCACTTTTAATTTAATGCATCCATGCTGAACATAATTTTTAATTTCTTTAAAAAAAATACTGACCACACATTTTTAAACGGTAATGTACATATTGTGAAAACCTTCCTATTTGTTGTGCTTTACTGTAGGATCTGTGTGAGTTAGACTTGGACAGTCTGGCTCCATACATTCCCATGCACGGAGAGGACTTCCTGCTAACTCCCATTTTAGATGGGACGGTGGACAGCGACGAATTAAATGTGTGTGGACCATCATTCAACAGTCCACATCAAAAACTGGACCCTCGGTTGCAGAATTCAGAGGGAACAGTCTCTCTACCTACGAAGAGCCTGACACATACCCAACAGAGTGTCAGTCATTATTTTCTAACAAACAAGTATGTCTAATAAGAAGGGTCATTTTCTGGTGTACAATAATACTCGTTATGCATTTTGCAATCTATTAATAAAAAATATATGTCCTTTGTCATAGGATCGCTGATACTAACCTGATAACAACCAAGCAGTTGAATGAAAGTTTAGATCTTGTGAACAGAATTTCAAAGGTACTGTCACTGTGCTTATGTGCATGCAAATTCCCTTTATATTACAGTTAGATCCGGTCCTTCAATTTGATTGGTGGAATCATTCAGCACAGAAGCGCCACTGTATGTTGCTCTGAGATGCTCAACCATTGATTGTGCCTAGACTTCATTTGGAACTATTTTCAAAAATTGACAAGTAAAAATACTTGGCAATATTGTGTCTAAAATTTAAACTACAAATTACTCAATTAGTGCAAATTCAATTGTTCATTCACCTGTTGTATAAAAGTATAAGATAATATGTAATATTGCATTTGAATTTTTGAATATAATATTTTGAGTTTAAACAACCCTGAAAATACATTTTTCCTCCAGGTTTATAATTGTAAACAGCATAATTATCAACTATTCTCGACTGAAAACAAGATATATCATTGGAGGGAAGATGCACTGAAAGTTTCACAACAACCCAACAGAACATACTGGAACATTGGTGAGATGGCTTCCAGACTTCAATAAAACAATAGTTTCTCAATTTATTTTACACATTTAGCATTTTCCGCATTTCCACTAGATGGATCAAAACCGAGGCCATGTCGCAGAGGCCTGAATCCACTTGGATCAAAGTTCAGATCTCTTCTGGAGAATCCAATGCGTCATCCACAAAATAGAAAACACCATGCTGATGTAAAAACGGACCCAGCATCTTTGACTTTACCTATTTTGAGCGGGTGGGAGTGTGAGGTCAATGCTCCTCTTGACACCACATCATATTTGCTCCAAGGGACAGAAATTATAGCTGTTCTGGACCAAGTGGCCTCAAAAGTACCTTGGTGCTGATACAAAACAAAATACTTATAAGTGTTATGATGACATTTGCCAGTAATCAACACCAACAAGCTTTGCCTTATAGTGTACATTACTAAAACCTGAGTGATGGGAGTAAAGTTTTGGGGCAAAGCTTGGACTTTGTGCTATAAACGAGTCTTTTCTAAAGTTACAGCATAAGTAGTACAGTAGTGGCCAAAAGTAATGTCTGCCCTAGAACAATTTACATTTGAAGGTTATTTAATAATTGTAGCATATTTGTATATTGCATAGTTATGCTTGAAGTCAATTGTTTTATTTGTGATAACGCAATGAAACATGCCAAATTGTATGGACATCCTTTAGAACACATGCAAAAAAGCATTATTAATAATAAATAGTAATTACTGATTGTTGTATAGTCAATGTAAGCTTTTAGTTTTTCTGTGCACTTTTTTGCATTGTAAAATAAAACCTGTAGCTGTAGTTTGCCTTTTTTTGCCAAATAATTTTGTCAGATAAATACTTCAACCACGTTTAGTGTTTTGTTCTTCCCTCATTAAAAAAACAATAAAATATTTTCCTTATATGTAATTATGGTCTTGAGTCTTCTACCATTGCTGATGTATTTCAACATATTCAAGAAACCTTTATGAATAAATAAGAATTCATTGTTTGCGCTTTCACAAAAGTCATAATAAATTATTAATATACCAATTAAAGATGCATAGAAGTTTGGTGCAAATTGAAAAAGTTTTACACATTAAGAAAAAAAAAAGTGTGAGAAGCATCATCTGAACGGTGTCCATTCAAATTAGACTGAATGTACTCATACTTTTTTCATATATAGTTTTAATGATGCATGTAGTGGGTTTCACATGCTCAATTGTTGTTGCCCCTTTAGATACGCTAGTAGTGTATTTCTGTTTGGTGATGCGAAGAGCGGAAAAAACGCTAATGAACAGCTTAGACTAGGTGAAAATATTTGTATTAATGCCCATGATGCTTTTTTTGTGTCAGACGGGTAAGGGAATTTATGAGTGTTTAGAACTCAGTCTAAAACTCAATAGTATTAGTGTAATTTATGTAAACTTAGAAGGTCATGCTGATCCACATCAATAGATGGCAATGCAGCATCTAACACCACTCTGGTATCAGTTATTAAAATACACAAATAGCAATAGCTAAGAACTACTGGCACTACAATTATTTTATAATACATTGATAATAAATCTTTTTGCCCTAGGTGTCCAACATCTAGGTGTCCTTAACTACTATGTACTTATATTTAATAATTTGATGCAATGCACTTGTGTAGATGTAATTACAATGGGAAAAAAAATGCATTTTTAAAATACCTGCATATAATTACATATGTAATTAATTTCTGTAATTACAGCTATAATTAGACTGTTGAGCCTTCCCTTACACCTTAACCTGCCCTTAAACCAAACCACCAAACCGGTCCGTAACCTTACCCGTTTCACACATTAATAGCAGCACAAGTGTTTTGAAATACAACATGGACACAATTAGTACTTATTTATAAAAATGTATGTAATAATACATGAATAATATTAGACCAGTTTAAATCGCAATAGTTTTTAATGAAGAAAAAATAAAGTGTTCTACAGGAAATTGTCTGAATCACGAAATTAATCAAGGGATTTAAATTCACACACACAGGACAATGTCTGTATATACATTACTAGTTGCGACTTTAACTTAAGAGCCTGCTAAAACGAGTACATTTTCATTACAAATCTTCTGTGAAAGGCCTGTTCTAAGGTTCCAGAATCTAGATTTACTTTGTTATGGTGTTCCTGTGAAAAGAGGAAAATAAAACCAATTAACAACCAGAACATAGATAGAATGGAATAGAAATGGTGAATGAATACGTACGCATTCATGCTCTTCCCACTGCCACTCAGCACAATATAAGGAGTTTTCTGGGACTTCTGCTTTTCCTGCAGAAGAGCGACGGTTCCCAGAGGAGTGTCACTGCTGCTCATCTTCTTCAGCAGCTGCAGAAACAATGGGGAAAAAAAACCTTAATAGTTTGACAAGACAGATGGTGGTATATACACACCAAAAAAGACATCAATTAAAGCCACTATGAAATCAAAATTGACAATTCTTTTTTTTTTTTCCCTCACATGAGATTGCAGCAATAGCAAGCGACAACGATCTAATCAATTCCCGATGGACAAGTCCTGCCCTCCATTTTTTTTGTTCAAGAAACCATTTATATCACAATAGGGAAGACTTCCATTTCATGTCGAGTTTAATGGTGCTGCATGTTCTAATATGCTTGGCCATGTGAAAAATAAAACAAAAAAAAACATACCGCCTCTTCCTCAAGCTTTTTCATTCTCCGTTCCGTCTTCATCTTGCCAGAACCCTTCCCGTGGAAGCGATGGGACAGCTGTCTGAAAGCCTGGAGGACGACATATGAAGCTGAGCACTCTTAGCAGTGATATCTAATAATGTGATAGGTGAAGAACACATGCACAAACCTCTTTAGGGGTCAGCTTACGACCAGATTCATCAACATATTCAATCTTGACATCAGGCTTGTAGTGATCCTTTTCCTTAAAATCCTGAGTGAAGCCTCTGTATTCCTCCCTCCTGCTGTACTTGTCATCAATATTCCTGCAGGTAGAATGAAAAGGAAATAGGCTTGGCTTTTTTTCCTTTAAATAAGAAAGAACCACTGGGGAAAGTATTTCTACATTTACTCACATCTTGTCTTCGATGCAGTAGTTATCGTTAGCCAGAACTGGTTTGGGGTTTTTGACACGAGCCACCTTCAGCATCTGTGTGTCCAACAGCCCTGAAAGGGTTAAATAAATAAAAAAATGAATAAATCAGACATTACCCATTATATCTATTCAAAATCAGATTTGGTTCATCTCTCACCTTTGTTTTTGCACAGAAGCAGAGCAGCAGAGAGACCAGAGTTTACAATGGGCTCTTCATCCAGAATAGTTGTGGACGCCGTTGAGAACTATAACAAAAGATAATGTTAAAGAAAAGGTTTCACATTCCAACAGAATTGCAGTCAATGAGGTGAGCGGAAGACTCACATCTGCCTGGACTTTCTCCTCGTCCAGGTTGACAGTGCTCCAGCCCACGTTGTCATCCATATCAGAGTCTGACTGTCCACCTCCTTCTTTCTCAACATCCTTTTCAAAGTCCTGTGTGACCCAAACAAATGAAAATCATCAAGACCTGCGGGTGAAGAAACATATCACAAGGGTTGGCATGGTTTGTACCATAATGTCCTCTTGGTCCTCTCGGTTGCCTGACAGCCCGTAGGTTGGGATGTCTCCAAGAGTACGACAAAATTCAGAGGTGGCATTAAAGACAATGTTGTTCCTTTTGTCTGGGTCATTGTCGTCATCTTCTGCCATGTCCATTTTCTTCATGTGCTCAGCCACCTGAAAACACCACGTACAAAAGAAAGTTGAATAAAAGTTTTGTTAATAATTAAAAATACATATTTAAACAAAAATAGTGTTTAGTTACATTTAACTTTTGCAATTTCGCTGACTTGATTCAATAGAATATATATAATAATACTATATAAAGTAAGGGGGGGGGGGCATTGTTCAACAGGGAATTGCATGAAAAAAGCAATTTTCTTTTTAAAGTCAGTTTACTTTTAAAAAGAGGGATGAACAGTCAAATTTTAGAATGGGCGAAACCCTATAAAACTGATGCGGCTAAATGGTAGCGAATAAAGGGACAGATTTACTAACAGCTTGCGCCAGCGCAACCCCTCTTTTGGTGCTAAAAAAAATAAATATACTGCCAGGATTTACTAAAGACACGCACTGAAAAATTAGCAATGAAAGGCGTGGATGGTTATTTTTCCAGCTGACCTTATTGCATATGCATTTGGTGGAGTTTCCCTTTTTTAGATGCAAAATTTATGGGAGGAGAGTATTTAAATGAATCACACAGGCGATTTACTAAGGTTTGGCCTAGTCAAATTACTGGTATTTGCGCCATTATTTGATGCCCAAAAAAGCATGTCTTAAACCAGACGCTAATTTGTGCTGCTCTTGGTAGATTGTGTTGGTCATTATGGAAATGATCCAGCTGTGTCTGTGTTCTTTCATCTTTCATTTCACACACAGAACTTTCCACCCCCATCGGTGCTTTTATGGGTTTGAACTTACACGGTAATTTGCTCTGTTTAGTAAATCTGGCCCCAACTGTGTGTCGTACAACTGTGAGAATCTGCCACTGATTTAACGATATCTGTTAGACGGGAGGTGTCCTGCAAAAGTGCATGTTTTTTTAACTCAACCACTGACATTAAAAAAAACATGGTCTTGGGGTTGTAAAAACTGTCTCATTTGAATAATTACTAAAAATGTGGATTTTTATCTGCATTGCAGAAGAATTGCTTCAGAACTGAATAAAGCTGACCCTCTCTCCTGAGTCTTTGAGCATCTGTTTTTGCCTGAGTTTCCTCTGTTTCTCAAGTTGTTTCTGGAGCTCCTGCTCGGCTTCATCCTCTTCAAATGCAGTAGGCTCTGGAGACACAAAGTCCTCTGGGAAAGACAAGAAGAAAGAGTGAGTGCAGAGAATACTGATGCAATTAATTTGAATTTCAAAGGGAAGCCCCACAGAGAGAAAAAGATGCCTTCAGAAAATGAAAAAATCATTAAAAAGTTATATTACCTTCATCACTAATGTCCATGTCGGCCATTCTAATGTCATCTGACTGTTGGAGGACATCCCTGGGCTTGCTGCTGGTTTCCAAAGCAACATATCCAGGCTCCTCCCCCTCCTCCTCCTGCTCTTCATCTTGCCTTCTACCTCGACCTCGAGACCTGAGTGCCAGAATCGGTTTTGGGTTGAAATAACAGTGGTGTCGCTGTAGTAATCAACAGCAAGCAAGTAAAGGCCTTACCTGGAGCCAAAATCGGTGCTTCGAGTGTCGTCAATCAAGAGGTCACCAGCCCTCTCCTTCTTTCTGATTTTCTTGACTTTGCGTTTGGTCTTCTTAAAGCCAACCTGATGTGACACACGGCAGAACAATCAGTCAAGACTGACATCAAACTTAAAACCGAGTGCACTTAAACGTATTTCTCACCATTTCCTGTGGCGTGTAGTATTCAGTGGCGAGGCTGAGAGAGGGCATGTCCAGAGACTGGGCCTGATTGTGCAGGTTTTCTCTGATGGCCTGCAGCTCTCGCTCTCTCTCACCCCCGACAAAACCTCCAGAACTCAACCTGAAACTCTTCTTCTTCTCTCCCTCGATCTCCTCATCGTACTTGGACAGCACAGACTTTGGCTTGAGCTGGAAAGAATTAAAAGACGACATAAGAATGTTACGTTTAAGAAAGACAGAAGCGCACAGTGCTATCAGCAGTATTTTAACCAGAGCAATTTTTTTTGCTCATTGCTTCAAACTTTACATTATAATGTTGTGATGCCAAAATTTAGGCAAACTGTTCAGGCAGTGTGACGTCAAGTGCTAATGTGTTACCAGGTGAGATTCTTTAAGGGTGCTATCACACTTTCTTCGATTGCCTGGTCCGGAACAGAGTTCAATTGCTCAATTTTATTTTTTTGAACCTTTGTTTTTGTTTCCAAAGCATCAGCACATAATGGCACTTGCCTCTATCTGTCACGAATGTAGAGCAAAAATTGTTTTAGTACGATTGCATTTGTTCCAGCAGGGTACCGTACTGGAGTTCACATGAAGCGTACCCGACCACTCTTTTTATGCGACCTCTGGTACGAAATCATGGGTGTGCATTCGAGTTTGGTAAACAGCGTTCACATCATCCAAACAACCGAACATTGACATCAATTGAAACCGGGTGCCCACAAAAAGTATGATGAGAAAGCACACTAAATATATTTCAATGCATCAAGCGAATTTGAAATTTCAAAGTTAACAGGCAATCTTACAACGAGCATGTCATCCACACTCTCCTCTTCTTCATAAGGTTTATAATCTGGCTTCTTTTTCTTCAGCTCCACATTTTTCTCTGCTTTCTCTTTGTCCACCAGACCCACATTCACCAGCACGTCCTCCTCCTCCTCCAGAACACCTGTGAAAATCACCCACACACAGAAACCGTGAGTGTGCCTGAAGGTGCTGTCAGTGATTTAGCAGATGCTTATTCATCTACAGCAACAGAACATTTGCCCACCCTCACCATCATCATCATGTTAGCTTTAGAGTTGTTCCGATTCCGATACTAGTATCGGAAATGCCGCCGATACCAATAAAAATGCTGGCATCGGTATCGGCGAGTACTTCTACCCATGCACCGATCCGATACCATTTTCTTAAACAAAATCTAGTTATGCACGCTAGCTTTGCATAACGCTGCAAATCAGAGATCAATTCTTCTTCGCTGTTCTAAACAGTGGTTGCTTGTGGCGACACAGGAAGTTGTGCTGTTGCCACAAGCAACCACTGTTTAGAGCAGCGAAGAAGAAAACGTGTGCGCTCTATCAGTATGTCCGCTGTTTAGCAGTATTTCAGACTGGACCAACCAGACAGTAAAACGGCGACATGTCCCGTATGCCATACTGCAATTTCGAGGGGTGGAACAAGATTAGCAACTTCAACACGAGTAACTTAAAGCATTTGAAGACGCGTTACCCCGCAGAACACGATTACACAAAGGCAAGGGCAGAGAAGAATGACCCGTGCCAGAATCGACAATCTCTAAAAGCTTCATTCAAACCAAGAGAAATGTTTTCAAAAGACAGCCAACGAGCGATAAATATAACCGACAGCATGTATTGAGTTTATTTTCCTGGATGACCAGCCGCGGTCAAAACTGAAATGCCGTTTATTTAACAAAATAGTTTATGGACTTTAAATTATAAAGAGATTATTTTCTTATATTATTCATATATCATTTTTTAGATTCCTAGATTTATTTGTTGCACTTTTTTATGCAGTTATATTGTAAAACTAAAATACCTTTTTCAGTTTACAGTATTAGATGTGTGGTTGCATTTTAAGTTCTTTTTCACTTAAGAAAGATAAATAATATATTGCTGTGAAATGTATGTCAGATAATAAAAATACTCTAGTTTACTGTATGTATTTGTTCATGTTTAATTAAGGGATAAGTCTGAAACACAAATAATTATATCAATTCATACAGTGCTAGTATGAATTGCAGCTGTATAGATACTGTACACATCCAAGTATCGGATCAGTACTCGGTATCGGCCGATACCCTGAGTCCAGGTATCGGAATCGGTATCGGGAAGGGAAAAAGGGTATCGGAACATCCCTAGTTAGCTTACCTTTGTCTTGTAGAGTTAAGACAACCGTTTCTCCCTCTCTGAAAGAATCCATCTTGTGTTGAACCTTGAGCCCTTTGAGATGCCGTGAGCCGTATGAGTCCTGGTTAGTAAAACAGCTAAACTGAATTAATACATAAATGGATATACAATACTAATATATATATATATATATATATTCATCAACAACAGTTACATGATCAAAGCTAGTTCCTCTCACTGCTAATTAAGGTCCTAGATGACTTAAAAAAATTTAGACTAAACAAATGTAAAAAATAAACTAAACAGTTAAACATCAAGATATTTCTTATTTTAATTCACGCCCTCAACAAACATCACATTTATTTAGGAGACCAGGATTACCACTATCTTGGAAAACTTGTATTTGAGGACTTCTAGACATGAAAAAGTCATTAACATGTATAAAATCTTAAGTCATGAAAATTAATGAGTATGATAATAATTTTCTAGTTATGCCAATTTCTGAAATATTTTATTGGGTAAAAACTACTATCTGTGAGTAAAAAAATAAAATAAGCAACTCATTGAAGCTTCTGGAATGATCTAGAATTACATTTATTGTATATAATATTGATATATTATTATATGACTTAAATAACCAGCAAGTTTGAAAAGGAGTAGATTTTTCATTACAGCAGAAGTAACAGAAATATTTTAGGGGGCCTTTAAAATGTTGTCTTGGGGAACTTGGAGTTGAGAAAAGGTTGAGAACAGCCGGATAAAAGTCTGACTGGGGAACAGCAAGAAAGTGTCAATAAGCACACACACCCTCTTTTCCTGTGCAAACTCCTGCTCGACCAGATTGCTCACACCGAACTCTTCATCCATCTCCTCAAGGAGTTTGGCCTGTAAGAGGGGGATTACAAAGAAGAAAAAATAAAAACACAGATAAAGGAAAAGCGAGACAAAGCTAGCCATCTGGTTGTCTCCTCAACGGTCTATTCTCACCCTCTTCTCCGCCAACTCCTTCTCCTTGGCTAGTTTGCGACTCCTCTCAACCCAGGCTGCCGTGTCGTCCAGCCATGGTTCCTCATCCCCAAGCGCCTTCACCTTCCTGAAAACAAAACAACAATCAGACGGATATTAGTACAATTTAGCATTTGATTTAGTTTGAATAACAGAGTTACAATATTGAAAGTTTCATCCATTGCAGGTGGTAACAATATCCTACCCCAGTTTCTTATTGAGCAGACGCTTCTCTTTGAGAGCAGCCAGTTTCTCTCTAATCTCAGCCTGCTGTTTGATATGGACAGGATTAATGGTCTCAGCCACCAGGGGCTCC
Organism: Meda fulgida; assembly: GCA_030578275.1. NCBI lineage: Eukaryota > Metazoa > Chordata > Actinopteri > Cypriniformes > Leuciscidae > Meda > Meda fulgida. The sequence goes on along the minus strand of CM060636.1, from coordinate 16,232,467 downwards.
TCCTTGGTTCCAGTCTCTGAGGAACCGTCAAACAATTATAGATTTAGAAGAAATGCTTCAAATAAGACTGTACATTAACGTTCTACAGTTTGGGTCAAAAAGATTATGTTTTTGAAATTCTCTTCTGCTGCACCAGCTGCATTTATTTTAACTTAAAAAAAACTTTTTTCTATTTTAATATATTTAAAAATGTAATTTATGAGTCTCAGCATCTTAACTCCGGTCTTCAGGGTCACATGATCCTTCAAAAATCATTGTTATGCAGCTCAGGAAACATTCGCCAAAGGAGTGTCACCAAAACTCTCGTCATAATCAATGGTGCCGTCTGCACTGCACAATGAATCTTATTTACATCCTGTTTGACCTGTTAGTTATGATGAAGGCATTTGTGAGATTATAGAAATCAAGTTGCATTGACGAGAACAACAGCTACAATGCTCACGGCTGCAATCTTTCATGCGAAGAGAGTAGATCTAAATATAATGCTATAACCAACGACAAATTAGTTAATCTCAATGGATGTAATAGTAAAAACATAGTAAAAAAAAATTTCCACATGTAATACATATTTCATATGCAAAGATGTTAGCTTATCATAGCAGTGGGCGTTTACACTGAAGTCTCACATCAGACACATCCCTTGAAAAAGCATTTAAATCCGGGTAGAAAATGGCCTTTTATTTCTAAATTGGGAAAAAAAATTATGTAAATCATACTAAGATTATAAGTACACCTCAGGAAACATTGTAAAAAGAAAATGCAGTTCATGACCCGTTTAATAAATCATTGCTAAATAAGTTTTTTTTTTAAATCTTTTTATATAAAATCTTACTGTTCCCAAAATGTAAGAAGTACTGTATAAAACAGCACTTAGATGTAACATGACCATCAAATTCTTACCTTTCTTGTTTTCATTGAGATCAAGGGGTTTTAAACCTAGTTTGGCCCTCAGTTTACTGCAAAACAAAGAGTAATAGTATTTAGTTATATATAGCATACAAGTATTTAAATTAATTATACCTTCCCCTCCCATAATTACAAATGACAGTATGCTACAAAACATACTTGGTCTCTTCAATGCTGAGCGAAGCATCACCACCAGCAGATTTGGGACCTGGCTCTGCAACACAAGATGTTGACGTACATTATTACAGTACAATGTCAAGGCCTTAAAGATTACTGCATGCCATAAATGTAGGAGGACAAAGAAATGTATGGGCTACCATGGTGAATTTTATTAAGAAATGAGGATAAGATGAAAGCTGCCCGGTTTACCAGACTGAAATGCATGTTTGAGCTGTGTTAACTGAAAGCAACTTGCACCGACATATCTTTAAATATGCCAGTGCCATTGTTTTGTCTCAAGAAGCACGTCAGTAGTGTTTTTTTTCTCTAAGGCACGTTTATAAATCTACTTAAATGTCCTAATTAAACAAAGGCTTGGCTTACCCTGGCTTAATCTAAGCCCTGTCTGTGAAACAGGGCCTATAACTATAAAGCTCAAACATGCCGTCTACATCATGACAGTGTAACGTTAGCAGAACATCAAGTCAACACAGTTTTACTGTAGTAATTATGGTAGTTTGTCAGAAACTACGGGGTAGGCAGGATGACTGACCGCTGTTGTCCTCGAAAGCAGGATCAAGCTTCTCTTTCTTGACTCGTGGCTCTGCATTGCTCTTCTCTTTGCCGCTTCTGTCTCTCTCTGCTCCCCGGCTGCTCCTCTCTCTGGATCGGGATCTCTTTCTCTTCTCTCGCTCTCGGTCCTTGTCTCGATCCTTGTGACGGTGTTTCTTGTGCTCGCGGTGCCTATCCTCGGGATCCCGGTCTTTCTCCTTTTCTTTGTGTTTCTTTGATGAACCCATTTCTGTTCTGTTTACGGACAAAATGTGCTATGCGTCCCTCTAATGAACTTTAGTCGATTATAATACGGCAAAGAGGTAAATATTTACCCAATATCAGTACAAAGACATCGTAGTATCAGGTCCAGATTCTATTATCGGGGTTTTAACACATTATTTCGCATTTGGTTGAAAAATGTAAACAGCAAACAAACACGACTTCCACTACATAGACAGTAAAAGAAATAACGCAATCGTTTGATCAACGCTGTGCTGCTCTGACAACTTCCGGGTTAAATGGACTAAGAGGGTGTTGCAGCGCCACCTACTAGTATGGAAGCTGTTGGTCTGTCCAACGCACACTTTTTGAGTTTCTTCAGTTAAAAAAAAAATCGTTTTATACAGTCTATGGCAAAAACTCATTTAAATGGTATGAGAATAATATTATGAGAGAAAGTATAGTAATATTAATATTAAAGTTATTTCACTTTTTTGTAACATGTAGCCTAAATCTGATAATTCGCAAAATGCTAAATTAATAATTGGCTTTTGAACCGTTCAAAAAAGTCAAATAGGCTAGGCTATTTGTAAAATACTAGGCCTCCTATACTATAAAATGCTTTCAATCTATCTATCTATCTATCTATCTATCTATCTGTCTGTCTGTCTATCAGTGCTGTCAAGTTTGTTTAATATATGTGTATACATGTGTGAATTCTAATAAATTCTAAATTATATGTGTCTGTCTATCTTTGTCAAATCAATTAAATGTGATTCATCAATTGTAAAATAAAAGTTTGTTTATATAATATAAGTGTTATACATATAAACATGTTTACACACACACACACACACACAAAGAATTTCTCAGGTGAAAAAAAACAGTTTAACTAATAGAGGTTATCATATTTTACTTCAATATCTGTCTTTAGTTGAGTATGAATATACAAGCTCCTTTTGGCATGATTACTAACAAACATTTGGAGGATGAAGGTGACTTTCTGATCAAACAAAAATGAAGAGGGCCATTTCCACTATTAAGAATAAACATACATTGACAGTGAACCATTCAAGGCAAATGAAAACAGAGAGATTATAATAATAAGTGAAACAAATATAATGAAATTCTGAGATTAAAAAAAATGCTCTTAACCATTCAATTACATGAATCGGATCAATGCACAAACATTTAAAGTACTTTATTATTAAAGTAGGCCTAAATTCTATGACCAATCGAAAAAAATCATACATTGTTCATTATTGTCATTCATTATTTCACATTATTATGTTTTGTTGTTGTAATCCAGTATGCCTCCAACAACACCAGGCTATAATTGGGCCCACAAGGCCTAAACCAGATGACAATGTCTGTAGGGTGTTCAGGCATCCAGATCATTTTGCCTCTCCAAAATGGAGTCCAGATACTCCATTTCCACTTTGGCAATTCTTGCGAAACAAAGGAAAATTACATATATTATGCAAAACTCAAACAGAGCAAAAAATATAGATTCCGAGTGTAAAAATATTGTCTAAAAACATTCTAAAAAAATCTCTGAAACATTTAAGATAAAATAGTTAAGCTTTCATTTTGTTTTTAACATAAAGCAGTTCCATAGCTTTTTAATTAAATACAAAGCGGAATTATGTTCATGACAGTTTTTGATTTGATTTATTTAAAAGAAATAACAAGAGACTCGTCCACTATATTCATTCTTATTTCCATAAAACAAGAGCCATTCCACAAGAACCCTCTCTTGTGAAGTCAACCATAGTGACTTCCAATGCCATTTTTAGCTTGTCTGCTGTCTTGCCATCCTAATTTGATCTTCTCATAATGACCACTGCACACACAGCCCAACATCAGAGAAAAACAAGGGCCCTTTTATGCAAATTAACACACCCAGTTGGCATGAAAATACCTTGTGGTGAAAACGAAAATAACTTTGAAGTCTGAGTCTGGGCTACATCATTTACCTTAATTTGTATTTATGAATAAGCTGGCCTGCTTTACACTAGCACTCCTGAGGAGGAACCAGCAGCTCCTTCCACAGAGTTAACATTTCTTTTGGCGTGCGTTTATGCACTAGGAGAACATTATGATATGCACACGGCTTTTCCCGCAGATAATCTGGAAGGTCGAAGGTGAGGAAACCCGAATGATGAGTGGGGGATACGCCGAGCCTGTGAAGGCACATTCCTAAGTAAACATCGTCAATGGGAAACAAGTTGACCCAACGTGAGACCTCCTGCAGACGCATGGCCAAAGCACCAGAGTAAACCACCCCTCCGCCTCCTGCATATGCGGGATACATTCCCTTATAGAAGCTTTCGGGTATGTAATATTTAGTAGAAGGCTGCCGATTGGGCCAGGCATTGGCAATGACATCCCCTACAATGAAATCATCCCATCCTTTCGTTTTATTTTGAAGTGTTTTTTGTACTTCAACATATTCTAAGTAGTCCAGCAGAGCCTTAGTCCTAACAAACACATCATCATCTCCCTTGAAAATGAAGTGGACATGAGGACAGTGTTGTGAAAACCAGTCCCAGAAGAGGACATCCTTCAGGGTAAGGTTGAAGAATGTGTCTTTGAAATCCCACTGTAGGATATCCTTATGGGTGCTGCTCTCCAACTTCAATAGGGCACTCAGGTCCGGATGAGGCCCTGTCTCTGTGTCCTGCCTCGCAAGCAAAAAGACAGTGCGTATGAACCAGCCTCTTCCTTTGCCGTCCCTTTGGATCCAGCCGCTCCTTCCCCATGTTTCTCTGATGGCCTGTCTGTTCTCAAAGTTTCCAACTTGTGACTTAATCGCCATCAGAAGGAACAGCGTTTCAGAGTCCTGCCTGAAAAACAGGTTGGGTTGGTCCATGAGGATAGCGTAACTCCTACAGTGCATGGACAGGACAAAATCCTTCATTTGTTCAGGAAGGGTGTTAAAATCGGGCAGGTGAGACGCCCAAGTATTGCCTTGTTCACAAGCACCAGTTTTTCCCATCTCTTGGGGTTGTATTGCATTAAGGCTTGGACCTTTGTACCTTGTGTAGTTACCTCTCAATATGGGGTTGTGTTCTCTGTCCCAAATGTGCTGGAGGCGGTTCCACAGTGCCCCGTCCTCTAGTCTGAGATTCCAGAAGGGCTGAACTGGATGGGATGCAAGAGCTCCCGAGTTTGCAGAGGCTCCAGTGGCAATGAAATGGAGGGGCAGCTGTGGTAGAGGAGGGGAGTAGGAGATGGCTACAAATATGGACACCATGATGTAGATCAACAGGTGACTTACCACCACACAAGGCAAAAGACACAGACATAGGATCTTTCCATTACACCTGGAGCGTGCCATGGACTGGAAGAGAATGGAAAACATTGAGAAGTAGAGTAAATGGAAATTTAATACACCCCATCAAATTTCAGTGAATAACAGATGAGAAATCTCAGACAGGCCAAGCTGTTTTTATTAGAGCAAAATATAGGGCTTCTGCCACTAGGAGGAAGTCTCTGAAGAAATCTGTCTCCATGGTTTTTCCTCGTGAGACTCGTTATGTGTGCCTGACCAGGCAACATCCATGGCATCCTCCCACCCATGATATTTACATCATGTACTTTAAGACCACAACATTTACACTGCATATGGAAAAGCCATACTTACAGCACTATTTAATTTATCTTCCCTTGGGCAACTGAAGCACACTAATCTGGGATGGCAAAAAAATATCCAGTTTTCTTTTTCTTTCTTTTTTACCAGGAAAATGTTTCTACAGAGAAAACTATTTCCCACAACATTTATAGACATACACAAACTTGGTAGAGCTGTACTCAGAAAATGCATGATAATACATAACATTAATTAAATACACTTTTTTTTACGAATACGTTCACCTTTTTAGCTGAAGTGAAATATTCAACTGTGATATAACTGAAAGATAATTTATTATCTTACAAAAATACTCTGTAATACTGTAGATAAGTCATTCACAATACCTTCAGATTAGAGGTTCAGTTGCTCTGATGGTTGTAGCAAACATCTGTCAGTTATCTAGAATTTTCTCCCCATGAAGTTCCCATTCTTTCTTGAGATGTCCTCAGAGGTCCCCAGTGTCTTTCCATGCTGGTTGTGTATGGCATCAGGAATGTGTAAATATTCAATTGGCCTTTTCTTGTGCAAACATTATATCCTGGTTCTGTTAGTGGGGTTTTGAAATTAAATCATAGAGCAGGATTGCCTCTCAATGTCTTTCACAGGTGCAGATACTAAATGAGAACATTTGCATGCCACAGGTGATTTGAGGTGGCAGATAAGCCGCACCCACCAATGTTACATGTAAAGCCTTTTTGCGTAATCCCTGCTTTATACCCACAGGCCTTCTGATTTGTAAAACGCCTGGACTGAGATATTACATGTCAGTTTCAGCAGAAATTTTGAGCTTACCATGTGTTCTTGCTTGATCAGTGATGCTTTATATAGGCTACACCTAAAAAAAAGTGTTGCTGGGCAACATGTTTGATGACTCCAGAGATATTTAGTGAAATGTGCCTTGAATCACAAAGACTAAATTCTTCTGTATCGGAGGTATACAAAGTTATCATTACGTAAGAATGATGAAGTCATGTTTCCAAGCAAAGCAAAGAATAATACATTTAGAAATATCACATGAGAGATAGCTGTTGGACTGAATATCAGCATGGCTGTGATTCAGCTGCAGGTAATCACATAATTCAAAACAACACTATGGGATTTTGATTTTATAGAACTGTTCAATAAACATATTGCTTGCTATTTACTTGTGTGTTTTTAATCCTCCAACGAAAATAGTTTCAAACAAAGCAGAACAAAAAATGTTGCATCCCTGTGCAACTGTAACAATCACCAGCTGGAGTGCCCCTGAGAGTCACCAGAGGGCACTCCACACCAGACTGATCACTTCACAAAACTACAATTCCCATAATGCTTCATACCTGGGACTGATTGCACACTCACCTGCATCTCATCCAGACACTCCATATAAACCACACTCAAACAGAAGACCACTGCGAAGTATTGCATTGCCACTGCCCGTAATCACTGAGCATTTTCCACTATTCTACTGATCTGTTTATTGACCTTGGAGTGTTATCTCGTTTCTGCCTGTCTTGACTTGGATTGCTCTTGGGTTATTGTCTCTTGCTGCCTGCCCTGAACTTCTGCCTGTAACCTGACTACTCTCTGTGTTTGTTCTCTGATCACCCTGTTTTGCTGTTGCCTGACCCTTGCCTGTTTTGAAGTTCTTTCATTAAAAGCTGCAAATGGATCCTACTGAGTCTTCCAATTCATAACAGCAACACACATTAGTGGTGTTTGTTCCTGAATCAATCAGTGATTTTGAACGATTCCCTTAAGTGTACAATTCACTGACTCACTCAAAGACTGGCCGTATTTAAAATAGCATACTCTATCTGTGCCAATGATATGGAAGAAATATTGAAAGTAGTAATAAGCTATTCCGAATTCAGTCACAATCACTTTTGTACAAATAGCAAAACACCATGGATTACCTGCAAAAGCCAGTTTCTTGCTCAAAATCCTTAGTTCCTCTCTCAAAAGTAAATATCTTCAAAAGTAATGTCAATGAACATGTCAGGGCCATCAGAATGACAAGTCCTTGTGTACGGATAAGACAAATTGCTTAGTCATGTTGTCAATATAACAGTGTACTCTGGAGGGATATTCTGATGTAAACTATTGCTAAAGTTTTGATGACAATTATTGTAAATTGTAGGTTACACCTAGTGTGGGAGTTTGATTGCAAGAGACTGGACAAGATTCATATTTACGCTTTTACTGTTTAATTTGTTGACAGTCCATGTCATTGCGATTCAGAAAGGAAAAGTCAGCACAGCTAAGCACAAACAAAAAAACAAAAAAACAAAAGTAGAAATGTGAACATAGGACAATCTCCTTAGGGAAAACTGTACATATTATGACAACTTCTTCAACCATTTTGCATGTAAAGACATGCTATGAACTAATGCCTAAATGTTGTGGAGGTGAGACTATTCAACAGAGACCCATTCTAATACATTTTGCTCAACATGACATAAGCAGTTGATAATGTAGGAAACAGCAGAGAATTGTACATAGGCCTAATCATTTGCATGGATGTACCAAAGCATTTGCAACTTGTTCAAAGACATGAGAAACTGCTTTTTTTTATGTGCACAAGTGAAACATTGATGTGAAGATTGAACAGGTAGTTTTGAAAATTTCAATTCTGATCTGAAAAATGTACCAAAGCGACTGAGAAAAACTGTAACTTTGTAGGCTAACCTGCAGAAAGGTTCACAGAAAAGTTCTCCACTACTGATCAACAGACTAGCAGTCTGTCTTTTGGATATATGGCCAGCAAGCACTTGGCAGGTTTACGTTGTTTTAGATTCTAGTGACACCATTGCATTCCAGTATGTGTCGGGCATACAATTCATAACCAAGCACAACTACGTGCACTGGTCAAGGACTCACAAATGCTTGCTTACTTGTGTTAAGTATGTGTCTGGCCTATATAACTCTTGAAACAACCCTCAGCCAATCAAATTCAACTGGAGCCGGGTGTTGTACAGTTATCATCATCTAATTATTATAGAGAACTTGCAGTAAAATCAAATGCACTTATTTTATTACTCTACATTCATGCCCTCAAGACCAGGCTACACAATTAAGTCATCCAGTTTCACCAATATTTCATGGGGATTTTGGGGACTCGGATCAGCAGCGTTGCCTTGAGCATTCTTATGCTGGCCTCTCACATGTGCATATGATTCCACACACACTCTAAAAGCCTTTGCCCCAGTTTCTTTCCTCATCCCTCTCAGGCACACTACCATTTCAGCTTTGTTCTATCATCTTGACGTTAATGCTGAAGTGGCCTGCAAGTAGGCGCTCACAGGAGGGATTCCTATAGGAGGAGTAGATTAGATTGCGACGCCGAAAAGCCAATGCAAACCGAGTCCAGAGAGTTCTCTCGCGGGGAGAGCAGCACCTAGGTTTCACTTTGATATGATAGGTGTCCTGTACTAGATCATGCTGACTATTGATCCAAGCCATTGGAGTGCCAAATCACAGCCCAGTGGCACAACACAGCAGCTAACAATTATGTAACTGGTGGGCTACACTGCTGATTTGTCAATGGTAATCTGACAGCTCATTGACTATACTGTAACAACCAATTATTTCCAAACCAACATTCCTGGTTCTGAATGAACTGGTCCTGGTTAGGGTGGGCTTATGGGAGTGTTTGACTAATGCATTAAGATACCACATTTGTTTCGTGTCACAAGCAATATAAAAAAGAAACACTGCAGCATTGCCAATTTGTTGTAAAAAAATTTATTTCGACAAATCATTTTAGCTTTGCAAGAACATCATATCGATGAATAATTCTATTACAAGCCGATCTTTTTTTTTTTAGAGGTACGTTATTCTCATAGTCATTACCGGCAAGGATCAGTCTAACACTTTTAATCATTTTTGCTTCACAACAGTATCACAGTCTCTCACAGTAAAGTTTTAAACAGGAAAAAGGATGAAGCCCCATCATTTGTCAGTGATAAAAACTGAAGTTCACACAAGTATATGGTCAAACCAACACAGGCTGCCATGTCCGTCTTCTCTCTGAAGCAGCGCGGGCACTCAATTCTCACAGGGGAGAACGGCTGAGTCAGCAGGAAGGGGAGAGAAGACTGGAAGGTCAGTTTGGAGCAACATGCATTCAAAGTACATCAAAGTACAACCCTTGAGGGTTCTCTTTAAACCTCTATCCAAAGAGTCACTGATAAAATTGCCATGATCAAAAAAAAATGAACATGTGAAAATATAACATCTTCAATGAGCAATTTAGCAGTTTAGTTTAGGTAAGAAAATCTGCAGGTAAAGAGTAAAGTTACAGTAAGAGTATGACAACATCATATCGCCGGGGAACAAGGTAAGACACTGATAACTGAGCAGTTCAAACATGTTTTATCCTAGAGGGCACTTCCTTTTGTCAATTTTAAAGATGCCAACCTTCATTTCAATATTTGGCACAAAAATGAGATAATAACAATAGTAATAATAATAATTTAAAAAAAGAACAAGCATTACATACATGAATGAACTCACAGAAAGAATCAATTCACAAATTTACAATATGTCCGAACTAATTTTACACAAAACTTTACATTTAGTTCATTTCTATGTGCAAACCATATATTGTATATAAGATTATTCAACACAGGAAACACTGGTCATATATAGTTTACAGTTTCAACGCTTTGCACACATTTTTATAAACAAATTCAACTTTCGTACACTGAGATTCTCAAGATGTGGACAGCCAACAGAAATTCACTCAATCTATGATGTCCAGCGCTATTCATTCAGTGTTGCCAGGTGATTCTGGTATTTGTTTCTACAGTGAAAGGTATGACTGAATGTACAAAGAGGTCAAATTTCCCCCAATGTCTGGAAGAGCAAATCTAGGTTAAAGAAGGCATACAGCAGTGGCTCATGGCATTGACAAATGCAAGCTAACAGTGAAGCTTGAGTTGTGCAAATGGACATTTAACAGGCCTGAGGTTGGGATTCTTGATAGAAATGGTAGGAAGGTTGAACTCATATTACTCTCGTGTCTCAACATGTCTAGCACACAGCAAACATACACAGATTCACTTCTTGTGTCCACACACACATACACTTTTGCGCAAACAGATATAGAGCAAAACAAATCCAAAACAAAACATTTACAAGACTTCCAAGTGCTTAAATTTCTTTCCATTGATCGGTGCTACATTGACTCGGAAGACGGTTATTGAACCAAAAGGCATCCCTGGCGTTACTTTTTCCGCTTATAATACACTTTATACATTTACTCATGCGGGGATGGGGTGGGAGGATCTGGCAGTTTTTTGAAATGGTAGATTAAATGTTACAAGAAATAATGGAAGAAGAAGGTACCTGATGCCAGATGCCAAAGGATCTGTTTAGCAATGAAAATAGTCACTAGTTAATTTTGCAAGGGCATGTACTGTAAACTGTGTGTTAAATTGCTGTGTTAAATTCCTCCATGTCATTTCAATTCAATATGCTGTGTCATGTGGTCAATTCAAACCAAATTCAAACTCAGGAACTAAAGGGATCCCGATTCTTAAATTACAATTTTTGCCTAATCCTGCCTTTTAGATTAGAATTGGTCTGATTTATCAGCACTCTGTCAACTCACTGACACCTATTTATAAGGTGTTGCTTACCTAATCATTTCCTCTGGGTATAATCAAGCTACAGTGTCAGACAAAAACACTGTCAGCAGAAAGAGACTGAATAAAACAGTCAGCTTGTCACGGTATGACAAATACAAGCAGCAGCTGACCCTAAAATAACAAAGCAATGGCACTGAACTGCTCGTTCATAACAGCCATGTTAAGCCGGGTTCAGACTGTATGATTTTGGGCATGATTTGGCCTACTCAGTCAAATTTTGTGAATCCTAAAATATTCCTCTGATCACTAGTTTCAAATGTTAGCTGACAGCCATTGCAAACAAATCTTACAATATTCAGGCAGTGTCAGAAGTTGAGGTGCAGTCATGCAGTGTGGCTTCTTCTATGAAAACCGTAAAATAAAAAAAACAATAGGAGCGCAGAACCTCATGACGCAATTAGTGAGACAACAAACAACCACCACTTCTATCTCACATGTAAATGCAGCTCATGTTACTGAACGTGTCACTGATTGATGATGTAAAACTCTGGCGAGTCTTTTTGTTTACGTCCATTTTAACACGTCTCGACTGCCGTACAGTTTGACATTAATGACAGCTGAGATCCTACTGTGTGACATGGCTTACAGCAGGAACCATATTCGTACAATCTAACAAGCAACAGTCAGAAAGGACTATTATAAATCATACAGTGTGCACCGGCTTTAGATGGATCAGACAGATTTTGAGGGGCATTTATGTGGTCTTGTACCAATAAGAAGACACCTATACATGTCTTTACTGTAGGTACTATAGGTGCTTTTGAACTGGAGCATATTTGAACTGAAATGCAATATAGTATACTTTGTCATGCACTGCTGGGCAGAGTAAATTAATGGAGACACAGCAGTGGTGTGTGAAGGCCCAATGGCTCAGTGAGGCAGATAAGAGCTCAGAGATGGTAGACAAACTCCTCGCTTGTCAAGACTGATGAGAATAGGCTTCAGGGACCAAGGCTGATAACTTGACAGCATGCAGGAAGAAGAATGTGTTTCACAGTGAACTGAGTGAACCAAGTCTTTTTCACAGAATGTATTCCAATAACAATGCATAGTCTCTAAGAGAACAGAGAAAGAAAACGAAGGTAGGAAAATGAAGGAAGAATTCAAATGGAGGAAGGGGCTTTGGTTTCCTTTGTGGTATGTAATACAAAACCAGATTGTTTGCCTACAGTCCTGAGAGCACTAAAATCTGATCATGGTCAAATTAGGTAGGGTGTTTAAAAATAGTGCCGGCATTAAAGGATAAGGGTGTTCATTTTTCTTATGCCTTGAACTGAATACCAAATGACAGAAAGCACAGTTTTAACTACATCTGCACACTATCGTCGTGGTACTTTGCTGATTATGCATAAACTAAAAAATATCTACTTGTCACCTTGATGTGCAATTCTGAAATGCAAATTTGTGATTTTTTTCCCCAAACCACTTAAGCGGAAATCCCGCCCGGCAGCCGATTTCATTGGTTAAGTTTTTAAGTTACAGTGACGGGTAGGTTTAGGGATCAGTGTTTGGTGTAGGCAATCTGTACAGTGATTGACATGACCAGTGAAAACTTTAGAATCAGCTGCAGGGCGGGATTTCCGCTGAAGTGGTTTGGGGAAAATAATTATGCGAGATTCATGATGATGACTTGGCCCAATCAAGTCACAGTAATTTTGCACAGTAATCAACAGTGTAGATATCCCTTATTAAAAATGTAAAATAGGTTTTGCGTTCTATTCAACATGATCTTTCTCCTCATAATTTCAAAACACCATTTGCAGCACAAAAAGGCAGCAATAAGAAACAGAAAGCATAAAAATCTAATTAAATCTGTAAATTTAAGCCGTTGCACTGCCTGCAAAAAGTTCAAAACCTAGTCAGTTAAATAAAAAAGAGAATAAAAAAACTACTGTATGGTCTATTGTGCACTTTTGCAACATGTTTTTTTCCCATTACACAGTGCTTTATACAAATTGCCGCCCGTCCAATATCATAAGCAAGAAATAGAAAAAATATTATTTTTGGATTTTATCTGCTATTATAGTGGCTGGTTCATGTCCCATGAAAAATGTCCATTAGTGGAAACAATGTCAGAGCGAAAAATAAATTAAATCAGTTCCACTTCCACATCAACATCAGTCTCTATTGCACACCTCCGACACAAAGACACTAAGATGAAGGATTCAAGAAGTAAAATCAAGTAACAAAAATAGCAGTATTGAAAAAATATCAAAGGCAAAATGAATCTTCATGTCACTGGAGAAATTTATAAATAGTTGGCATGCACCTAACGCAAAAGTAACCCAAAAAAGCACTTTCAAATGAGCTCCCAAATCAAAAATAATCTGTCTAGAAAAGTTCTGTGCACAGTGGGAAAGGAGTTTTAAGTTTGCTACAGTTCTTGGGTCTCGAATGTGATGCACGTCACAGTTCTAAGAGTCTCAACACATTGAATATTTGTCTGTGCTTGACTGCCATAGAGTACTTTGATTGCATTTGTTTTCCCCCAAATTATCTTATATAACTTTTGTATTTAACCAAACTTGATAATAGTAATACAATAATAATTTAAGTGAATTGAGTTATTTTGAATTAAAACTTGGCACATCATTAACAGAGTATCAGGGTGGGTAGGTCAAATATCCATTTACCAAATAATATAAGTGCTATTTATATTTAAAAGAGCGGAGATACTTCACTTAAAACAGACTCCATTTCTTTTAAACTGCTTTCATCTTCTGGTAATTTATATCATCTCAACTATTTGCTTTTATTAAACAGCTTTACTCATACCCTCATTTTCTATCCAGTCACTTCTCTCCATTAATTCCATCTTCTATTTATCTCCTTCTCCCCTCTTGTTTTCTTTTTTTTTATTGGTCCACCCTTTTAAACTTGTGTTTCCAGGCCACTCAGTTTGGGGGTGAGGATGCGAGGTGTTACCCCAGAGTTGAGGTCTCTCTCAAACTCTAGCAGCTGGCCCATGAAGTTGAGGTTGGGGGAGACTATTGGTCGCCGACCCCGCACATACTTATAGGCATCAGTCATGGTCATGAGGGTGTGCTTCATCAGGTAAGCAATAACAATAGTCGCTGAGCGGGACACGCCTGCTTGGCAGTGCACAAGAACGCCCCGCCCACACTGGTGCGCTTCCTCTGAAAAAAAAAGAAAAAAAAAAAGATGTGGCACACATCAAAAACAACACAAACCAATAATATTGAGGACTCATTCTGCACTACACAGATTGGTCTAATCAAATGCTCTCCTGACAGAATGCCAGAATGTCCTGCCCCCGTAATACCACCTGCAGTTCTTCGCTAAAGAAAATGTTTGAAAAAGAAAGGGACAATCCGGCCACACCTCCTGCTTCAATAAGAAAGTCTTCACAGGACAGAAAACTGCATTTGACAAGCCATTTCATGGGGTCTATAAATGTTATAAAACTATAAAAGAGTTGACAAGTTATCTTACCGATAAACTCAAAAACCTCTTCAAAGTACTGTCGCAGGTTCTGCTTGCTGTTGTCAGTAGCAGGGAGCCTTTTGTAACGCACCAAGCCTGTGTCCAGGTGGTAGAGGGGAAGATGGGTTGTGACATTGACCACGAAACCAATGTTGAGACGAAGCAGTAGATTCAAATCCTCTGCATCTCTCTCGTTACCCAGAAAAAGGAAAGGAAGGATGGGGCTGATCACAGCATTCTCCACATCTGGGGTCATCACACTCTCCTCAGACAGTGATGCTGGGAGGGAGGAGGAAAGAGGGAGGGAAAGGTGCACTGGCAAAAACAAAACAAACTGTTGCTTACATTTGTTTTTTTTTAATATTTTTAAATAATTTACTCTATGTGATCATCTTAGAGAGGTGTGCTGGTATGCTGGAAAATGATCTTAATGTTTTTAGATTCTTTTTAGTCACTTAAATATGGCACAGAGTATAATGTCATCAAGCCCTTGTGTAAGAAGAAATCCATCCTCCTCATCTTTCCTGTTTGAAGTCACATCACTCCCCCCCCCCCCCCACCCACCCCTCGAATGGCTATTATCCTTTAGTAATAGCTTAATTTTTGACCTTCAATAAGACATAAAAGAGAGGATAAAACCTTCTGAAATCTATGAAAAAGACTTAAAGTTAAAAACATTTCGATTGAACTTCTGTTACATTACAAAAGCATCATGGGTTATGTCACTCTGGCAATCTTTTGAAGCTAAACTAACGAGGATTATGCACCCCACAGATTAACTAAACTATCATTTTAATTTGATTACTATCAGTGCACAAAGTCGTGCAGCCTAATGGAAGATAAAAAAATGAAATCAAGGTCAGTACATTCAAGTGGGATTATCGATGTGAAGAGATTGTGCTCATCTCTCTGAGTGGTCAATCATCAACAACACATTATAAAGATGTCACTCAACCAGCTGTGTACTTGCAGATTAGCATCTTTACCTCGTCCATTTTCCTCATCTTGTTCTCTGTTGAGTGAGTTGAGGACCAAGTGGAGCGACTGTGCAGAGGGTAAGGTGTGTCCACCTTCCCTCTCTCTCTGTTTGGGTTTGGGCTTAATAAGTGTGCTAGGAGCAGAGGGTGGGGGAGAGAAAGATGGAGGGGAATTTGGAGAAGGGGATCGTAGGGATGGGGATTGTGGAAGCACTTCGTCATCAAACCCGTTGCCATCCCCCATGCAAGCATCTGTTCCTTTGTTCCATAGCCTCTTGAGGGAATCTCTGCCCTGGTCACCACTATTCCCTGATCCAATAAAGTCCAAAACCGCCATTTTGCCTTGCTGGAGCCTACGTCGTCCTGCCTGATCTGTCAACTGGGAGCGAGTGAACTCCATAAGGTTCCGGCAGTCAAGGATTACAGGATTTCCGCCATTGCCACTATTTTGGTTTTGGCCCATGCAAGTCCTCCCTGATCCCATGCTAATCCCTGCATTATGGTGAATAGGTTGGGTTTTAGAGCGAGTCATCTTCTTTGCTAACTCCTCGGGCCAGATTGTGCGTACACTGTAATCGTCATCATCAGGCTGGTATCCTCCCATTGCATGTGCTCCAATATTACGGCCCATGTTGGGAGGATTCCCTCTGTGTGGGTTAAAGGTCACTACAATAGGGTCACTACTGCAGTAGCTGCATGTGGAGCTGCCAGTTTGGCTTGCTTTGGGATTGCACCCACTGACACAACTCTGGAGTGCTCGAAGAGGTGCAGATGAGGACAGGGGAGTACAGGGTAAGCAACCACCAACCAGCTTCTTACGGAAAGCAGCAGGGCTCTCAAAACCTCCAGCTTCTCCAGAACAGGATGCACAACCTAAAGGTCTGAGCAGCCCTGTTCGACAGTCAGAGACAGTGCTGTTTGAAGAGGAGGTGTTGGTGGTGGATGCAGTTGACAGACACCCTCCTAAAGTCTTCAATCCCATGGTTTCGCCACCTCCGTTGGCAGCACTTGTTCCTTGAGCGTGGGAAAACGAAGAGGACGAGCTTGTACTACGACCGTGGTAGCCAGCAGAGTTACCTCTCCCTCTTCTACAACGCACCAACCTCCAACAGCCGCAAGGGTGGGAAAAGTCAATAGTACATGTGTGGTCAGGACTGGGGAAGCCTCCTCGGGAGGAAGTAGGAGAGAGAGGCAAAGCGTGAAGAATTTGGGGACGATGTTCTCTAGTGCGTGAGGGACGGGGTTGACTAATGTGCTGGTGGGAGGAAGGGGCTCGGGAAGGGAGTGAGGGTGGAACAGCAGGGTAGTGAGGGCTTAGGATGGCAGCATGGGGTAATGGGGCTGAACTGTGTTGACGGGATAGGCTGTGGGCTTGGGGCAGTTGGTGGCCGGGTCCCAGTTTGGAGTTTTCTTTGTTTCCTAAAGATGATACGTCCCTCTCACTGTGCAATGAGTAGCTGGCAGTTGCAGAACAAGACTTTGATGACAAATCTCTCTCTCTGGTTGGCTTGGATTTTGACTGCTGTCTTTGGGCAGGTACAAATTCCAAGATCCCTCCAGGAGAGACTGTAAGTTGGTTTGGATGATGGATACTGTGCTGAGTCCTGTTTTGACTCTGATGATGGTTCTGATACTTCTCCACTGACTCGGAAGACTTTCCTTTGCATTTCCTTTCACCTTGCCCTGAATCCAAGTGCAGGGACACCCGTTTAGTCCTGTTCCCCTTGATGTTTCCACTTCGGGTAAGACTACTGCTGCGGCCTTTGTCTATGTAAGATCCTCCTCTTCCACCTTGGTCTAAAGACACTTTAATGTCAATGGTATGAGTGTGCTTGTGAGGTCTGGGACCTAAAGTTACAATCCCATTGCTGTGACAATGGCTGGCATGGTGGCCGCTGCCCTCAAAGGGAGCCCCTCGTTCTCCTTTATCTCTCTGAACATGGGACGATTGCCTGCGATTGCATTCCAGAGACAAGTAGTTGGAACTTGGATAGGAACGGGATGGTTGGAGTTGGGGTTGTGGTAAGCGGGGTGGGAGCTCGTTGTGATTGGCTGGGCGATGGGAGGAAGACTGTGATGTGGCTGGTGGGGAGGCCACGCGCAATGCCAAACTTTTGGGGCGCTGAATAACCACTATGCGCTCGTCAAGAGGGAGCGGAGGCATCTGGGGCTGAGCAAAGCTGTGTGATTAGGAAGCAGAGAGAAACAAGACAAATTAATCAGTGCTCATTTACTTTGGTACTTGTGTAATTAGAAATTAATAATAAATTAGAAATGTGCACATAGACGACATACATTATGTAAGTACTGTGTATAAAGTTAATATTAGTCACAGCACAAAGAATTATATCAACAATTGTGATGAGGTAAGCACAGAAGACAGTCTTCTGTTAGTCATTCACAACCCTACTTATAATTAAACACTGAAACAATAAAGAACAGCACACAGGGTACATCACAGACTTGTCAGTAAGACAAATCCTAATGTAACAGAAAAATCTTTCTGACCCATTACCTTTGTTAACATAAATCACAGGGGTTCACATCTATCAAAAGGCATAAAATAATCATTACAAGCACATAAGCAAACCATGTAAAGAATTGTTTAAATTGGGTAGCTTTGTAATGATGTCACATCTGGGAAATATTGACATAATTTGATATTCTTGGTTATCATCATTGTCTTGGAACATATCGACTTTGTCTACTTGACTGTTAAAGAGAGGTGATTGTTTTGCTAGAGATTATTAAACCATTCTAAAGAGTTTATCTTGAAGACATCCGTTATAGTAAAACATGTAATGGAATTTAAATGGAATAATGTTAGAATTTGTCTAATAATAGAGATATAATCTGATGGCTGCACAAATCACTCCTCCACAGAGCAGACCAGCTCATTATTCTAAATAATGACAGTTTGAAACATTAGTATTAGACATTATGGAATGTCAATGGAAAGACAATGAGAAGGTTAAAGGAATAGAAAAGCTATTAATGAACATTTAGTCATCATTTACTCACCCTCCAAACCCATAAACTTTTCTTTCTTCAGTGGTGCAAAAAATAAGAAAATGTGTTTTGCACAAGAAATTGCAATAAATGAAGACTGAATAATGACTTAATTTTTTGTTTGACTTGGAATATAGTGTACAAGTTATATATACTGTATATAATCACAGTTATATTTAGATTTAGTTTAGTAAAGTTCTGTCATCATTTACCCGATCCAAACCCATAAGACTTTCATTCATCCTCAAGAACACAAATTAAGATATTTTTAATGATATCTGAGATTTCTGTCCCTCCATGAACAGCTATGCCACTTTATGCTTCAAAAAGTTCATAAAGAGATCATAAAATGAATCAAAATGATTTATGTCGCTTTATATGATGAACAGATTTAAATTAAGCTTTTATTCACATAAACATTCATCAACGGATGCATCAGTTAAGGTAAACGGAAGCTCAAGTATGTTTGCTTGACATGCGAGAACCAATGAGGTTCATTCTCTTGTGTTACGCAGCAAGTTAGAGCTTCCACAAGAACAGTTGAGTTTTGTTCTCACGCATCAAGTATGTTCAGTTGAGCATCTGTTTATGTTCGCTGATCAATGTTTATATGTGAATTAATGCCTAAATTCCTTTTGTTTATCATATAAACCAATCGAGTCTCTCCATAAAATTCAGACTAAAGCTCTCAATTCATATAGATTAGATTTATGTCATTCTAAACTTTTTGAGGCGTCAAGCGTCAGAAAGCTCTCAGTTTTTAATAAAAAATGTCTTCATTTGTGTTTCGAAAATGAACAAAAGTCTTGTTTGGAATAACATGAGGGTGAGTAAATGATGACAATTTTAATTTTTGGGAGAACTAACCCTTTAACAATTTTTATATAGGTCCTGCATTCTTTATAACGCAGAAAAGCTTCAGTCTTTCTACATGGTTATTGAATGAAAAAGAACATGGAAAATAGGCTTTATGTTTGTGTTCCGTGGAAAAAAAAGAAAGTAATATGGGTTTGGAACAACAAGAGAATGAGTAAATAATTACAGAATGTCTCTTTTTATTCCTTAAAGAATAAAGTACCAAAGGATGAAAACAGAGTAGAGAACGAAAAAAGTGTGTTTGCGTAAGTGTAAAAGAGAATTTAAAGCAGCACATAGAGGACAGTTACAGGATGTGACATGGCTGGATTGACCTCATGTAGGAGGGAGGCATGCACAACAGCACTTCAGACATATACCCCAACACAACAGCCACACACACACACAGTGACCCGAGGACAGAGCCAGCACACCATGCTCTTATTTCCACATGCATACATTCACGCACAGAGCCTGGTGATGGTATCCTCATCCTCTTTGCTTTTTTCAGTCTTGCCTTTTGTAGCCTGTGGTGTTGAAGGGGGGTGGGTGGTTAAATTGACCCAGATTTGTCATATTGCAAGTCAACATCACTCCAATCACTTTAACTCATTACTAAACAGCTTATCAGCAGAATTTCACACACAAACCACATGTGCAATGTTTTTTGTTATTGTTTTAATGAATCACGTACAACAGCACACGCTTGGGCATCAGCATGTGCTTCTGTCAGAGATGTACAGCATCAGCATAGATAAGCTCAGGTACCGACTGACCACCAACACAGCTACAAACAATGATCAGGTTTCACTGATATCACCACAAAGAACAGTGTATGGTTGTATAAATACAGTAATGTTGGGGCAAACTGATAAATGAACCATGAAAACAAAACATGTACATCTGACATACAGCAAGAAAGAAAAAAATAAAGCTCATCATGGCCATTGCTGATTTTGTCCCCACCACATTATAAAATTGTATTTGACAGGGATGTAATACTGATATAGAGAAAACGGAAGTTTCAGTTTTATATTATGACAAACAGGTAATGGAATTTGTTATTTTTATTTTTCCATTAAAATTTATATTAAGGCCAATTAAATCATAGAGCCCCTAATACTCAAAGCAAAAATGTCACTCGATTAACAAGTTATATTCAATATTCATCTGCTGTTCATATATCCAGTGACCTACTAAATCTTGTGACAAGAAAGTGTCAGTGAAGAGTTACGCATGTTAATAAATTAAATTTGTCACTTGAATTGGTCAAATAGAATAATCACTCACCAATTCAATGTGTAGCCTAATGAGAATTTTGAAGTTTTGTCAAATATAGGCTACGATTATTGTCAAAACTGTGACATTTAAAATTATTTGTGCATAACCTAGGCTGATTCATAAGCTGTCTTCGTCATTTCATAACTAGCCTTTTCAAACAAAGTAAAGGCCACATAGCCAACACAAGTATTTAAATCATTTAGGCTACTCATTCCATTTAGGCCTAGGCCTTTTCACGCCATTAATGTATTTAGCATCTCCATTTACGCGCAGGCGTACATTAACATGGATAATTTCCAGGCATATTTTACATTCAAGTCAACAGTCTGCGACAGATGCATGGGCCTGCTCAACTCCTTTCCTAATGAAATGAGTGCATTATTTTAAGCCATTATAAAAATTGTGGGAAAAGGTTAACATGATAGCCTAAGAATGTGAAATCCAGTGGAATGATTTCGCGCATTGTCAAACGTCATTTCGTTCACTGCTCCTGGATTTCCAGTTACTCTCACTGGAAAGCGAGATCACAGTAATCAGGAGCCTTTGTTTCTAATGTCTCTACAACTGACCAAGCATAATTGCGCTTAATGCGACGTCTGAACAAACGCTTACATAGATGTTTCAAAAAAAGAAGAATGATTACCAACACAATGTTATCTAGGCCTAAACTAGTCAATGAAAGCGAAAACAAGAGCGTCCGTTACATATTTGCAACTGTATTGAGTAGCCTATTGACTGTCACTTGTTAGGCCATGCTGATGCAGGCACGCAAATCGGATGCGCTTTTACTGTAGCCCAGTGTCTCTTCGCCATTTAAGCTCAGTTTCACTACCATTTCAATATGAGTGCTAAGAGAAATTATGCTAATTATATTTCAAATGTTGGCTATTTGCATTACAATTCGAGCGTTTTGTGTAGATTTTTTGTGCGTTTCTTTAAGATTAGCTCTAAAACATTAACTATGTTTATTATATTGCATTTTTAATATAAACAATAGGCTAGCTTGAATAAAGCTCGCACTTACTCAATAAGCGACATTTTAAAAATAAAATATTAAGTAGCTATTTAAATCTATCATGAAACACAGAGATACAGCATTACATATGAAGGCCTCCTAACTAAATAAAACGAGTAGGAGAAATGACTTACGTTATAATCTGTACATCCGCTGTATCGTCATTATTTGTGATAAATTATATCCTTGTGTTTCTCCGCGCGACAATACCGCTCCAGTGCCGCGAGGCATTTACATAGCTGCGGTTATCTATGGTCTGCCTTAGTGTACGGGTTACGCTTTAAAATCCAGTGATGTCCATCAGTATATGACATTCAGGCAGTTTATCCTCATACTGTTCGACACGTTTGACTTCAGTCTGGACAATTAACACAATACCAATGTTCACGCCAGCGCAATGCAATGTGCGCTTCTGTAGCCTATACTGTGCGTGTGCATGAGACAGCGCGCTATGTGGGGGCGGGGTTTCTGTGTAGATGACATCATCCTAGACCAATGACAAACAAATTGTGACGAATTGCTGGCCAAATAACATAGCTGCAGCAAAACATGCTTTTCTTTCTTTCTCCTTTTTTTTTTTTTTTTTTTTTTTTTTTTTTTTTTTTTTTTACAAAATAACAAGTTTGTCACGGAGAAAATTGCTTTTTAAAATAAGTTTGAAATTTCAAAATGGCAAAAAGCAATAGGACCCCCGGGTACTTTTTGTTTTGTTTTTGTGTCATAAAATGTAAAAAAAAAAAAAAAAAAAAAAAAAAAAAAAAACAGGCATATTTTTAAAGCCAAATTCACCATGTCCTATTTAGGGATCTAATAGTTCATCATTATAAACATTTATTTATTTATTTATTTATGAACTCAAAAAGAAGATATTTTAAAGGATGTTGGTGTCCAAGAATTTTCGTTTTTGGGCGAACTATATCTTTAAGAGAGAATGGGTCTTGCCACCAGGGGGTGGAGGTGGGGAAGGGACCCTTTAAACGGGACCATAATCACGGGACCATAATCATAATCACATGCAACCATTCCTTACTAAAACTGAAAAAGTGCATTATTTTTCTTTACACCTTTTTTATCCCACCAAACGCCTAGAGATGGCAGCAAAGTGTTCATTCCTTCATTCACTCCAATGAAAGGGCATGGTCAGAAACTCTGATGCAGAGGTGGACAGTACATTTACTTGAGTACTGTACTTAAATACACTTTTTATCTGTAAAAAGTATCTGTACTTTACTTGAGTATTATTTCTTCTGGAACCTTTTACTTTAACTTCACTACATTTGAAAGACAAATATCCTACTTTTTACTCCATACATTTCTTTCAAGGTCCTTGAATAGAAAGCTGAAACGTCAGTCAGAGGATGATTTTGGTTGCAGGGGTTGCATTTTGGTTGGAAATGAAAGTCGGGTTGACTTCAGAACCCCGACTGATGTTGTTTTCTGACGTCAACCCGATTTTCATTTTCAACCACAATACAACATCTGTCCAACGTTGGAGATTGACATCAGTCTGACGTTGGATTCTGACATCAACCTGATTGTCATTTTCAATGCTGGGTTTGGTCTTCTATTTTGTAAGAAAACTATCTTATAGAGTAAGAGTAATGCTATAACATATTCATACTAAAAGCCAACAACTTTTCATAAAGACTTTAAATATAGGGCACTATTTGAGGGAACAGCCATTTGGGTGTCCGAAATCATTGTGAACGTTATTGAGTGCACTTATTCAATCTCACATTCAATTCCACTAATGGAAATGTGTTCCAGAAATAAATTTGATATTGATATGAGGGTATAGGAATGATTTCGGACACAACTAATATCTGATTAACGTGAATATTAGTCTTCTCGACTAGATGTCATCCTTTTTTATTTTTACCTGGGGTCCCTGATGTGTGGCATAGAGCTAAGAAACAAAATAATAAGATACGTGGCAAAAAAATATGTATGTAATGTATACTTATCTTGGATTTGATCTCTTACCGTCTGGCAAACAGTAAAGAAATATTGAATCCAATCAGACTTCGGAACAGCTTTAATCTTCAGACAATACTTAAGACTGCTAAACAGCATACTGCAGTCACCTTTAGTAAACACTTTACCATCCACTTATGAATGATCAAATAACATTTACCTGCTTGCACATAGGATGTATTGTATTGTACATTAAACTTTTTTAATTTATTTCATTGACTTCCTTTAAGAAACAATATTTGCCCCTGCATTTAGCCTACTATATGCATTTTGTTTGCAATTGTTGTGCATTTGACTTTACGTGATAGGATTGGGACAATAATTGTTATAAAAGGTAGAAGATTCACCTGCTACTTATTTCTTAAAGTGATATGGGTTATAAAAAGTCTTTGTTTTTGTTTTAGTGAGATTTGTTTAGGGCGTTTCATTGCTCTTTTTCCTGATACATAAGTTCCAATTTCCTCCCTGTCAAATGAGAATGATCTGCAACTTGGCAATTATCCCCAAAAAACTGTTTTTTTTATTAGATGCCTTATAGGTATAGGTAGGCAACTTCAGAGAGGCTAGCAATAGCAAGCTAGCTTTAAAGCATAAGATCCCACCCTCCCTTCAGACCGTCTCCAAAACACATGAATGTGCACAGCCAGAGCAGAGTCTACAAGAGTTAAATTACCTCTCTCAAAGTACATAACACAACAATAATGGATTTTATTAGTGAAATAAAACTACACGATGTAACTACAGAAGAGTCAAGTTTTAAATAGGAAAAATATCTAAACTCTTTGGTAATTTTTTTGAGAGAGATGCTAACGGTCTAATCAGTTTCAATTATCTATGCTATATGCTAAAAGTGCTACCGCCAGACCCGGATATCGGCTGAATGGATTAAAAAACGTTCCACAAAACTGTTTTACTCTAGGGGAGTTGGAAAAAGTCCATGTGTCCTCGTAAACTTTAATCAAAATATCTTCTCCTCCCTCTTGCTTGCAGTAAAATCTCTTCTCTGATGACGTGTTTACTAGGGTGGGACAACCTGTCTCTCATATTAGATAAAAGGAATAGCAAACCATGATGGACAAAATCAAGTCTTGTCCTACATTTTTTCTTGTTCGAGAAGGTGTTTCAATGAGATATGCGTCACAATATTGAAAAAAAGATCGCAATTTTAATTTCATGCCGACTTTAAAGGTGCACTCATTTTTATGTTTACATTTCACTGCCTCATATGACGGTATAGTAGAAATGTATACTGGCAGTTATATGCTGTTGGTGCAGAATTACAAATGCAAACACTGGATGACACAGTAGAAATAATCTATTCACAGCAGGTGTATTTGTTATCCATGATACATTTATTTATTGATCTAACATGGCAGCCACCATGAAGGAGTCCATATGTAGAATAAAACAGCTTATGGGCACTGATCTGGAGTCTTCATTTTATGTGAGCGCACCTGTAACAAGGTTTAATGTTCAGGGAAGAAGGAGGCGGAAACTGGCGAACGTTCAACATAACTTTAATCATAAAATAAACAAACAACAAAATGAAAGTAAAGCGGCAGCCCCTCACGGCCAACTGACAACTGACAATTCTAGGCCTGGTCCTCTCTCATCCTTCACTGTAGCCACTCCTTCTTTTATCCTTCCGGTGCTTCTCCGTGAGACTCGAGACCGGTGTGGTCATAGATACAGTCGGCAACGCGTCATAGTTGGGGGCGTGGTCGGCATGGGGGAAAACGCCGTGGGCATCGTGTGTATTTGAATGACAAAAATGTCTTATTGTGAGGCATTGACGCCTGCCGAATGACAACGATACATTGCAAAATTAACTGCAATATGATATGATTGCCCTTATTTAATTAAAAACTGGCTCAATGACCCGACCAAATGGCCGGAGGTGTCATTTCGAGATATTCTGTTGGTTGAATCTCCAGGTAAGACATTGCGGTAGCTACCGGTAACATTAGCCTATAACTCAATCATATGTTGCACACGATAACTCCATAAAACCTTGTCACTTACCAATACGTATGCTTCACTCCAAACTACAATGCTTTTGTAAAACGGTGATGATCAGTAGTACGAGGGACTGACAGGTTCGGTTGGGGTCATTATTTCTTTTACTGTCTATGGTCATTAGCGATTAGCCTATCAAGCCAATCTTCAGCTGATAAGACTAATGTGAATGAGACATCCCTTATAAAAAACAACCATTGGATTGTAGTATTTTAGGATAAAATATTATAGCAATCCTATAGGAATACTATAGTATTTTGGGACAAACTATAGAAGTAGAGGTATTACAGAACATCACAGAAGTATTATAAAACAAATCTTATAGGACTTATTAAGTATTATAATAAAAATCTTATAGGATTACTATAATTATTTTTCGTAAGAGAAGTAGACAAATCTGGCACTGCCTAATACGAGTTAAACACCCACTACTATATCACACAGGGATCTACTCACACAGTAATCTCAAAAATTACAAATCCCTGGAGGCTCACACCTTTTTTACCAACGGGTTTGTTGAATGTAGAACTTCAATTTATAATTTTTGTTTATATTGGCAGTACAGATAATGACAAAACAACTCTTAGGAATAATTGTCGCGTAAATTTCAATGAGTGCCAAGGCAATATTTTCCCCCACGGGGTAAATTCACATCACGTGACGGGGCGTTCCCGGGGGCGTTCCCAGACCAACCGACTGTATCTATTAGCACTCATGCCACCAGCCTCGCTCCGTTCCCAAGGCTCTCAGCCCCACGCTGCTTGCCATAATATAATTCCTAACAATGTTGGTTTTTCATGTTTTATGGGGACATTGATAAAAATAATGCAGTACAAACTATATATTGTACCACCTTCCCCTACCCCTAAATGCAACCCTCATAGAAAATTCTGTATTTTTACATTTAAAAAATACATCACTTTTTTATTTTTTTTATACACACACAACGAGGTTCAATTCAGAGTTTGTTCTGTCTTTCATTATCCTAACAAAAAACAACTGACATGTAATGTCCTAAAACGTTATTATAATAAAAAAATCGTTTTTTTTTGCTTGCCGAATATACATATTATACTTTAATTTTAAAAGTATGTATGAATGAAAGACTTTTATTTTAAAGCTCGGTGTGAGTGAGGCAAAGGAAGTCGACCCACAGGCTGGTTTCACATTTCTCTTGAACGCAAACAACACTGGCGTCCGGGCGCTGCTGCGGTACCAGTCGTGACCGCCCGACTGCTCAGCTTTTCACGGCTCACAGATGTAATTCGTCGCGTACCACGGACTGGAACCGACCATTTTACACCCATTCACAACCGGGCCACGGTTAGGACATATTCTTACACACATACTGTCAAAAATATCAGCGACTTTTTCGAAGTCACTCGGCCAGCTAACGCGCGTTAGCAGGTTAGGAGATGTGATTTTCAGAGGCGCAGCGAGCCAGTATAGGAGCAGCTCCGCGATGTTTTTGTGCTTGGATTGTTAGTTTGTCACATTGAGACGATATCAAGTGCTTGATTTAGTTTTGAAATGGACGTGTTGACACCTGTATGACGGATCATTGCTCGGAGTAACGCTGATCTGAGCGCTGTTGAGTTGGCTAACTGGAAGGAGCAGCTCAATAACTTGCCCTAAAGTTTTTGTGTGTTCTAAGTGGGACTTCCATGTGTTTTTTCTCAGGCTTGCGAAGAGGAAAACAGGACTTAAGTTTTGACATTACAGATGCACAATAATATACAGCCGATCATTTATAGTTAGCGATACATTAAGGACCCTTTTGCCACCCGGCCTAATAAACTTGTGAGTCCTCGGACTCGATTTTGCACATTTGTGCTGGGAACAATATTGTTGTATTTCATTAGCTGACGGGTTCAAATTAATCTGACTATGTTTTAATGCTGTAATTCCCACGAAAACTCACTAGTTTAATTTCAGAAAATCACATAGGAAGTTGACATTCAATGCTGACACCCGCCGATAGGGTTTGTCTAAAGCTTTCAGTAAAATTCGTCTTCCTGTCGAAATTAAACAAACTATGATTTAATGACAGGAGTTTTTTACTAATCTGTGCTGATTTGGGGGTCTCAGACCGAGCTCAGGATCTCTTTACAAGTTGGACTTTGGACACTTCTCATCATACTGTACCGATGCCACATTTGATTGAATTGTGAGAGCTGTGAACACGTTCAGTTTCAGAAAAATAAACTGTCAAATTCAACCTCAGAATATGTCGACGAGGACACCACTGTTACCCATGATTGACCACTCCACTGGCCAGGTGAGTCTAATCCATCTGTTTTCCAAAACCTGGAAGATTATCGACCCATTTACTAACGTTAGTTAAGTTTTGTTCATTTATACGTTTTAACGTGCAAGTATACTTACTTTGTATAACAAGCTTCGTTTTCTTTCATTACTATATTGTCATGTCAGATCTTGGCCTGGTTAGCTAGAATAAAATACAGGATCTTAAATGATTCTCTAGTTTAACTATCAGCATTGGGAAAAACCTCTTTAGCTGCTAATTTTTGACTGGAAAACGACGTAATAAGAAAATGCTTTTTTATTATTGTTGTACAATACAGGAAACCCCACAACAGTCTTGAGTAATAGTTTTCATCTTTACCACAAATAGAAGAGGCTTGTGGAAGAGGCATGACATTTTAAAATGTCATGAGTTCATTCTAGATATTATTTTGATTTGTCATGATTTCTTTTGTTAATTTTATGAGAAGATATGGGCTAAATCACCAGTTGCAATTTCAGTGGTTGGGAATTCAGTGTAAATCCCGTATAGCCTAGATGTGTATTTGCCTTGTTCGGCTTTTTACTTGGAAGTCAAATTTATTTGTATAGTGCTTTGCTGAATACATATTTCAATGCAGATTTTTAAAGAAAATTATGATAATATACAGTAGTATACATTTTGCGACAATATAAACAAACAGTTGAGATTTGCTATATAGTTTATTTTGCTTTACACAGGTCACTGAAGTTTGCCAATTTCCTGCAACAAAAAATTTAGTCATAAACCTACCCTACCCATAAAATCGTAAGGAAATGATGGGTGAATAACAATGTAGAAGCACCTAACCTTTGGTTTAAGCCTACTCTTGACATAAACTGTAAACTTGTCCCTCAAATCTGATTGGTTGATTGGAATGTTTTTCCATGATCAACACCCTTTACACAAAGCATACTCTATGTATGGGGATGAAGTTGGATGTAGTTATGTATCTAACTTTATATATAGATCTGTGCACTGTGCAGTAATATATTTTACATTTTGTGATATAAACAATCAAGCAGCTGAGATTTGCTATATAGTATATTTTGCTTACATGGATGACTGGGTGTACTATATGTATGACAATAACAGTGGGGTATACTTATAGTAGTTGGAGTTATAACTACTTTATAAAGATATTTGTGGGTGAAGTTTGGTCAATAGTTTTTAAAATGATGTGTTTAATCAATTGTACATGGCGGAAGATTTGGTGTGCAGTAGGGCTGCACGATTTGGAGAAAATGTCAAATTGCGATTATTGAGGTCAATATTGCGATTGCGATATGTGATTGCGATATAATAAACAAACGGTTTCATGAGTCAACTTGCTTGGTTCTCAAGGAAAATGACACAGATTAGTGATAATTCTGAAATGTGTATTTCTCAACTCAAACTAGCAATAACAACTAAATGATTGATTACACCTAATGATCAATAAGCCATTGATGTCTGGATAAAAATGAATCCCACCCCCATCCAACATTACAGTGATTCCATCATTACAATTGAAAGCTATCAATTTAAAAAAAAAACATTTATTAGGCTTCAAAAAATATAACAGCTTTTAATTTAAGTGAACTTCAATCCTCACATAAACCCATAATAAATGGCATATTTAGGCTACCTGTGCCCTTCCTGTCTAACAGAAATTGAATAAAGTTATCAAACAGTCTGCGCTGCTTAAATGATAAATTATATATAGACTAATCCTTATTAAAGCTACCAAAGTTCTTTAGTCAAGAGCACGGAGTAATTTTCTCTGTTCCCTTTGTTCTTTGATTAAATCGCATAGGCTTGACATCGCGATTACGATTGCGATATGATTAATCGCGCAGCACTAGTGCACAACTTTGACAAATATCATTGACAAATATCTTACCTTAAAATGTGTGGTCAGTACCCCCTTTCCCTATACACAGATTAGCCTACACTTGATCACGTATTTTAAAGTAAAAAGTGAGCGTGCATTCAAAAGCGATTTAAATACCCCGCATATTGATAGCTGCTCCTTGATGCCTGCAAATTATATGCCTATATACACAAAGTAAGGTCGCAAATTTAAAAGCAAAAGCTAGCATGCATTCAAAAGAGAACCCCCCCCTGTGTTATCGGTAATATTGGTGTTGTCACAAGTTTATACTAAATATATATGTGTATATAAGTGGTGTGTTTTAAACTGAGCTCACAGATCTTGAAACTTGAAATAATTTGAATGGTCTTAAACCCATTGAAGGAACACTAATAGCTTGTTTCTTAGGTTAGTTTTAACCAAAAAGACCTTTCGGTCTTTTTGCTCCTCTTTCGGTGACTCACTGGCAGAATTGTACCAACAGTAAGCAGCTTGCAGTTGAAATCTTATGTGACTGAGTTGAAGTCAGTTTGAGAGTGTAAGGTTTGTTTATAGTGGAGATGAAATGTTTGCCAAAATGTGTGTCTTGCTAATTCATACCCAATCGTCCTGTGATTTGCAGTCTGAAAAGGTTGGTCAGCATTTTTTCCTCAAGAACCTTTCTTGTGGTTTGGGGGAATCGAGTATAATCTGTTTGGCCTGCATGTAGTGTAATGATTTTAATCATCTCAGGCTGCTCTCTGTGTAAATTATTTTTTTTAGGTCAGATAAAGACTTATTTAATTTACTCATTAAGCAATGCTAGGAGTTGTGGCTCTGTTTATCTGGGCAAAGATTTGTGACCTGCAGCCCTGTCAGTCTGGACTGGCATTTCCAGTCAGGCATGGTTTGGGGAGTTTCTTTGGAGGTGTGTTTTTATTTTGAATGTTTAGTTAATCTTCATGCACAATGTGTTTTTCAAGCCTTACCTAACCAGATACTAATGGGTCTGGAAGGTCATGGGAGAAAATCACAATTTTGTGTAATCTTCTGTACAAAACAATCATGATTTTGAATTGTCATCCTTCACAGGTCTCCCAGTCAGGCCAGTGGTTCAAATTTTGACATGCCCTGCCAAAATTTTAACGGACTCCAAAAGAAAAAAGTAATTGTTAAATAATCAAGGCTCGAAATTCTGCACAATTTGAATCATTCCCGCAGGCCTTGCTCTTATGATGCTGGAAATTCCCGCAAACATTCATTCCCTTTATCATGTAGGTTGTGTGAGTAAATTAATGAACACAGATTATAAGATCAAATCACCGCTTAAGTGATTCAGCGGTGCTGCTTCTTCTCTCTCTCTCAAAATGGGTTGCACAAGGCAAGCCTCAAGCGCGCTGCACGTGGCGATACCAGACTCATTTTGTGAATCGAGACAGTTGGCTGAATTCTCACTTGCACAATTGGACCAATA
Source organism: Meda fulgida (assembly GCA_030578275.1). NCBI lineage: Eukaryota > Metazoa > Chordata > Actinopteri > Cypriniformes > Leuciscidae > Meda > Meda fulgida. The sequence goes on along the minus strand of CM060636.1, from coordinate 16,201,204 downwards.
CTGCATCGTCATTAATGTTTATCATTTGCACGTCTTTTTAAGTCTTACCAATTTAAACATTCAAGCGATTTTTGATTTTAAACTATTCAGTACCCCCGTACTCTCTGACCAATGGTTTTCTCTGTGCACAATAGCTACATAAAGCCGCGACCTCTTAAACACAGTCGGTTATGTCATAAATAGTTGAGAAATGCATGTAATGAAAACCAGTAGAATGGATCTGTGCAATAGCTCTTAAATAGACAACAGCCTAATATGTGTCTGTCATTAATGTTGATAAAACAACACTAGGCTATATTGCTTTAATTGTTAGAATCAGGATTAATAATCATATTTAATTTTATACTGGACTAAAAGACTACCCAGTGTTATGTTACATTTGATTTCTTTACTCAGTTTCTGTAGTATTTCTGAATACTACTGTTAGACCTACCAAAAAAACTTTTCTCTATTTCCCTTAAATCCATTTGTACATTTATTCTATTGTATTTATTTGTGCTACTTTTTTCCAATTCAATTCACAGATTGAAATCAAGCTTCATAATTGTGAGCAAATATTTAGGTGAGATAAATGTAATTAAAAAAAAAATGTATGGAATATATAAGTTAGCAAGGCTTAAAAACGTGCAATTTATCAACTTCTGTGAAGATGCAGCACTGGCCCAATCGGGCAAGTGACAGTTCCATCAACTGGCCCCAGTCTCTTTCACGGTGGCTGGGGGCCATCGGGCAGTCCTTATTGTCCAGCCCTGTTTTAGTCTCAGTAGTCTGCTTTGCCACTGAAAAAAAAACATTTTCTCATTTGACTTTAAGCTAAAATGTTTTCAGTCATGTGCTGTAGCAGGTCACCTGTAGTTTGAGCTTGACACGGGCATCTCAGTCTCTCTAAGTCTAAAGCGATGTAGCATTTCACTGATGGGGGGGGATGTTCAGCTGCTGTCTATTTGTGTACTGGCTGCTACCTCCCTCCTCTTGAAATAGTCATGTTGTGATAAAAATACTGATAAATGACAAGCTGGCTCACACCCCTCCTTTATTTCCCCCTCCCCCTTGTGCCAGTCTACCCTGCTGTTTTCCCCAGCGTCTCAGACAGTTGCCCTCATTCGGAGCCTCTGCTTCTCCTTGACCTTCTAATGCACGGAGCACCGATGTTGAACGTGGTTGTGAGCTGTCGCTCAGCAACATTCCCGCAATCAGTGTCCTCTTTCGGGTCTGCGTTGCGTCTTAGGGGTGGTTTTCATATCCTAGTCAGATATTAGTCATTCACGTGGACCTGAATGTCTTCCTTCAAGACTTTGTAATTAAAAACTTTTCAATAGTATGTGTGCGCCATGTGTAGCTGCTCTTTAACCAATGGGACCTTCCCGACACTACCGTGACAAAGTTGCCTGCCAGACAACTTGTTTGGTTCTGTTTATAGGAGAGAGTGGGGTAAGATGTGCCACTTTTTACTGATGTTGTCTTCTAGGGAAGAGGAGAAATTTCAGGATGTTTGCTATCATCTGAAATTAGATGAACACGTCTGTATTCGTGTAGGGCCATAGAAATGTGACTAAAAATGTGAGACAACTCTAAAGCTGTGTAGTACATGGGTTAATCCTGCCCTAGGAAATACTGTCATGAAATACTATTTGTTGAGCTATTGGCACTGCTAACCCCAAAGCACACTTTACCCCACTTTTACCATTTGAAAAAATAAATATATTTTTTACATTCATAGTTTTATTTATTTATTATTTCTCATATAAATGTTTTATTGTAAACATTAAATTCATATAATTGGTGAATTGCTGTATAAAAAAAATAGATTTTGCTTTTGATCTGCCATGTAGAATGTATGTGATTACCTCTTTATTTACAAATTACAAGTAAAACAAATTATGCACTGTTAAGGAGATCACACGTCTTACCCCACTTTTCCTTGTGTGTGTGTGAGATGTCAACTGCAGGTCTCTATTAGAAGAGAGACCGAAGGCTGAGGTGAGCATATACAATGAAAAGAGAATTTTTGAGCAAGAGATCTCCATAGCAACATGAAAGAGTTACACCATGAAGGTGAATGCAGTCAAATCTTAGCCACACTACTGTGACACCTCAGTCATTTTCTGAAATAATGTTTTTTAGTTGGTTTGTATGTGTTACATACTGTCCCAATAAAACAAACCCCTCCTAAACGTTTGTCAGCTCTGACGTCCGTGATAGGCCCTCTGTAACTAGGCCATAAACATCAGTGGTGACACCCTCAGATTGTTCATTGAGGAATCGGAGAACTCACACCAGTTTGACTGATGATATATGAGGAGTCTGAAGTCCTGATGAACTATAAGTCTAATAGTGGAATGGCTTAAATGAAGGGTTGTGTATTGCAGATGTGGAGCTGGATCATCTGGTTGGTTTTCCCACTGGTGATAGGTTAAAGGAAATAAAGGTGTTGGGCAAAACTGGTTTTTCTAGGAGACAGGTAGAACTAGTTCATCTGTAGCACAGTGGAAGCACATAGTTTGTATGCTGCCTTCTTTGGTTATAAAGTGGTTTTAATTGATAAGCGTCTGTCCATTTCTTAGGGTTTAGTTTGTCTTTGAATTAGTAGGATTCCACCTGGTCTGGCCTATTCTGTGGCAGAAATAATGAGTATTTTATGGATGTTTACTGATGGGTGTGGCACTGAACTGATTTTGTCAATGTTGTCATGAGATCACAGCAGAACTCTGTTTTTGTATTGTTATAACACATCAAATTCTACCATTTACTTTCTTCCAGAGACCCAAGAAAAAGGGACGGACCGTGCCCATGCGCATAGACTGTGTGTCATGGATGCAGGTTGTTTCAGCTCAGTTGAGGCAACAAATTGAAATCGATTTGAAGCTGTAAATTTGTGTTCGTGTCCAAGATTTTATCTTGTAAAAATTATTGGCAGAGTCGTTCACTAATGACAGAAATATATTACCCTGGTCTCATAACATGGCAAATTTAATCTTGATGTAGGAAGTTTACTTTAATGTGAAAATATCATAAATGGTTTAAAAATAATTCAGTAGTTGAATTTGGAGTAATAATTAAGTTAATCATGTCAATTAGATAAAAGTCAATTAGATAAAAATAAGGCAAAATTAAAGTGACCGGTAGCCTAGTTTTAACTAGCTTTAGTTTGTTGTACATTTAAAAAAAAAAAAAAAAGGTATAGTTTTATACACTGCTAAGAAAAATGGAGAGTAAAATAAGAAAAACCTTTTCTGACGATCTTAGGTCTATTCTCTAATTCTTCTTCTTTCTTTTTTTTTAGCATGTCAAATTGTTTATATATCTGTCTTAAAAGGCTTTATCTACTTTATTTTTTACCTTATAATAATAATAATAATAATAATAATAATAATAATTATAATTTATTATTTTAAATTATTATTATTATCTTAATTATATTAGTAATTATTGTATTATTATTAGTATTAATAATGATTGGTAAGTAAAGACTAAATGAATAACATAAAATTGAAGTTATAATTTTGACAATTTTATTTAAAATGTTTTCTAAACTGAAAAATATGGATTAATTACCAAATAAAACATTTCTAATGATCTTAGAGGCCTAATTCTCTGATTAACTTTTTTTATACTAATTTTATTTAATGCATGCTCTTCAATAATTCTAAATTCCAATAGTTTAAAATTATCTTACCAACTTACAGGACTTTATTTAAATTGTTTCTACTTTAATTTCCTTAGGTTCAGTTTTTGTGTATTTTTTTTTTCCTCATGTTATTATTTGTCTGAAGAGTAAAGCTTAAGTCATAATTTGTTTCCAACCTAATTCTCCAGTGGTATTTACTGTAGTGATTAATATAATTAATTAAATGTTCTAATTATAGTTTTGTTGAATGCTCATCCCTGAAATAATTGAATCTAACATCCATTTTTTTTATTTACAGTAATCTCCTTAATCTCTTCAATTCCTTTAAAATGTAGTCTCTCTTCTACATAAGGCTGCAATGACATCATTCATCTAGCGTTCTTGTATGTTTGACTCATTGCTAGTGGATCAGATTAATTGGAGAAACCTTCAGAAGGGCTCAGTCTGCAGTTTGTCTTCCTCCAATCCGTTCCATTGTCTTGTTTCCCAGCTGTCCGGGCATGTCAGCTTTCGTTTCCAGAGGGCTTCTTGAAGCCTTGTCTTGCTCCACCAGCCACTCCTCCTAACAAACCCAGACACGTCGCTTCCTGTGTATGACCTGGAACCCTAATCATTTTGGCTTTTTTCTTCTCTCTCACTCTTGTCTATCACTGTACTTCCGGGAATTAGCTCGACTTCCTGTTATGCCGCAGTGTGCGAGGAAGCTGCTTTTCCCAGCTCTGACCCCCAGAGTGATCAGCATGTGGATCTTATTTTAGGCAGAGACCTCCTGGCCCCTGAAGTCTTCCTCAGGGTTATTCGTCTACTGCTATCAACGCTGTTTTTTTTTTTTGAAACCATCCTGGAGTTTCTGTCCTCAATTCTGTCATGAGCCTTTAGATTAAACTCTTTGCAGAAGGTATTTTTATGGACCCAGAAGCTAAAAACTAGAGGTACATTGTTTTGATGACTGAATTAAATTAGTATAGACACTGAAATTAAATTACAGGTGGTCATTAAAGTACAGGTGGTTTATAGTATAAATTCTTGTGCCATTTGTTTTTGTAATGTGCATGTTAGACCTTACAATCTTGTGTCAGTGTGCGTACAAGCACAGACAGCATGTTGTGTGACCCAGAAAGAGTTATAGTCAAGTGTTTTAGCCAAGTTAGCATGTCCTGTCATTCTGTGAGGATTTTTTCCAAGATTTATGCACTGTTTTATCTTGTATTTGGGCATTCATCTAGATTATTTGCCTGAAGTAGTGGCATTTCTTTATATTCTCTTTATGTTTCAAGGCATAAACAAAATTGAAAACATGACAGAGCCACATCTAAATGACTTAGGAGGCTGTTCGCATAGGGCATGTTTTCTGCACTATTTTATTTATTTATTGTTGGTCAATGTTTGTTGCTTTTTTCCAGCATCTCAAATTTTTTAGTATGTTATTTCAAGTTGTAAGTGGTTAATCTCTGAAAATATCTCTTGAGACCCTTCATTTTATTTCTTTTTGTTGGGCTCTTTCTATCTGTTTTTGAATCCTTTGTGTTGCATGTGTGTTGACTGTTGTTAGGTCTAGCCTTTTCTCTCTTAGGTGTTATATTTATTGTAGTGTGCAGAAAGATTTCTGTTTGACTTCTGTTGGTTTTCCCTTGCTGCATCTGTGTTGAAGCAATATAGATTTAGTTAGGTGATGGATGTGTAAATCAGTGTCTGAGCAGCAATGCTGCTGTACTGGAGGTCAGAGCTCTGTGTTTGTGTGTGCATTGAGTGTTAATCTCACTGCAGACCCTTACAGTACATCAGCTCATTGTGACGTTCACTCGCCGCAGTATTAGTACACTTCCCTTTTGTCAGGAAGAGGAGGCAAACTTGTTTGTGTGAAGGTGATTGTCTATAAGTGGGTGAATCGCACAAAAAATGTCTGGGTCATATTTCACACTGAAATGGAAAAAATAAATCTTACAAAATAATCTTACAAGATATATTTGTATATTTGCACACACAAAACACAACAGATTTTGACTTCTGCAGTTAAAATTATTCAACCCCCTGAATATAATCCTTTCCAACAGCACAAATCTGCAAAACAGGTGTTGTCTCAAGCACACCTGATGCAACTGATCAAGGACTTAATTAGTTGCTCCAGGTTTGCTTGAGCTAGAACACATGAAAAACCTGAACAGGCCAGGTTTGAGTTTCACGTTTGACTAAATGTTAGAAACAAGTCAAAAGATTGGTCCAAGAAGTTGAGAAGATATCATTGCCCTTCACAAACAAGGAACAGGATGCAAAAAGATACACTGTAAAAAGTGTTCAGTTCACTTACTGAAAAAAGTGTAAGTCGCGCATGCGTCGTGGCGCTGTCATGAACTCCCATCAGAGGCCCATGCAGAAGAAAATGATTAGTTGAATAAAGTCGTTTTTTTTTTTTTTTTTTTTGCGCACAAAGTATTCTCGTCGCCTGATAAACTTAAGGTTGAGCCACTGCAGTCTCTTGGACTATTTTAACAATGTTTTTACTACCTTTTCTGGGCCAGCAGAATGAAATTACATAGAAGTGAGTGAGCCAGCCCTCAGATTTCTTAAAAAATATCTTAAATTGTGTTCCGAAGATGAACGAAAGTGTTACGGGGTTGAAACAACATGGGGGTGAGTAATTACTGACATAATTTTAATTTTTGGGTGAACTAACCCTTTAAGACATAACAGATAATGTTAGTGTGAATACTCGTCAAGACAGATATTTTGAAATACTATAATTCTGTGTACATATTGGCATTGCGCGCTGTCTGAAGTGTCTTTGTGCGCACGATTCGGATCTGTCAGTCAGTGCGAGTAAGATTTTGTTACATCAGCATGAGTTTGAAGATCACATTTCATTAGTTCAGACTCAGTTCACTAGTTCAGCCATCAATTATTCGCTCTGAATATTCACAAAGTTGGAATGCAGTGCTTTACAACGATACCAAACTTGTGCTGAGAGGAAGTGCCAGTCGTCGAGAAGCGAGCGGAGAAAAACGGTAATTTTTCATGGATTATTAAAACAAAAAGGTACACTTAGAAAATGTAAAAAGAAAGATAATTGTTGTTGTTTAATTATTATTTGGAGCATTAGGATTGCTAGACGAGGGCTTAATGAACACATTTTTGTGAAAACCTCAAATTTGTCAGAAATGTATATTTTTTTCACTTTCTAATTAATCCGTAATTAAATTTCCGTCTCGTTTTGCCAGCACGGGTCATACATTTTCTGATTCTTTTATTATTGAACTTTACTTTTTTTTGCAATTTAATTAAATTTTATTTTTAAACCATTTATACATTACATTTTGTGAATCATTCAAAAGTACTGTTATGTATAAAGTTCTTTTAGTTATATATTATAAAATACTAACTTGATATTAGCCATGTAAATCTTGAAATAATTTAAGTCTGCTTTTTTGTATACAGTATATTCAATTTATTGAATGATTTTTTTTAAATTTAAGACTATCTTTGCAGATTTTTCTGCCTGTGTAGCGTTCTATTTACACCAAAAAATTGAGTTTTATTGTGTTTGTTATGAGCATTGTGTAATATTTAAATGGCACTTAAGAGTCTATCAGTGATGTTTAGTAACCCTGAATGACTCCCCACCAGTGATGGGTGTGTTTAGCAGAAGTGAATTCATCTGGCTCCACGAGGGTGTTGTCAGGAAGATGCGTCAAATCTAAATCACAGACCTCATCCGGTGCTTTTTATATGACTTGAAATTAAGTTTCTTTAGATGTTTGCCATCCATAGACAAAGGGCACTCTTAGCACACTGACGTACGGACACAAGCCAGACTTCAGGGACAGACTAATATAAACGTGGTGGCAGTAACTGTGTTTTGAAAATGTGCGGCGATAGACAATAGAGTATCTGTTTGAATTGATGTACTCACCTCACTGGTCAACAGACTGTCCTCAAAATCCAGCTCTAATGCGAGCTCATACACAGGGACAGTCCACAATTGATGCTCTGTTCCCCAATCAACGCAGAAAGAACCGAGTGTACCTCACACCAGTCAAGAGAAATTCCTATGGTCAAACACTTCTTTCTCTCAATCACTCATCAGTTTCCTCTTCTTTTTTTCCCCTTGACTGCTCTCTGTCCTGTGACCCCTCTCTCTTTTGTTATCTGCTGGTCATGCACTGAAATGAAAATGTCTGAAACTGAAAATACTGGTGTATTAAATATAAATACTGGTGTATTACACATAAATACTAAATGTGTTAATTTTAAATTAGCCTTTGTTTGGAATAACCGAAGTTCTCTTTTATTTATTTTGTTGGAGCTTAGATGTTATTGTAGTCAGGGCTCGACAATAAGAACTGTCCGATTGCCTAAGGCCTGTGTGAAAGATATTTGGGACAAGTCTTGTCAAATAAATCAGTTCAAGCGCATGAACACAAACGAATACTCATTTCAGTATAAGGCTGAGTGATAAAACGATAATGATAATTATCGCAATATATCCTATTTTCACACGCCCAAAGCAGTCACACAGATGGCCGAAGATGGCGTCAAAGATATTACAATAAATTACATTTTAAAACATAATATATTAGAAAACTTATTTTTAAATTGTAGTAATTTTTGAAAGTATTACTGAATCTTTTTCTCTATTTTTTGTTTTTGTTTTTCTGTATCAAACAAATACAGCTTTGGTGAGCATTAGAGACTCCAGAATGGTCTGTGATATTTGTACAGAAATGTATATTTTCAGATGTTTCTCTTGTATGAGAGAGAATTCATCTGCATAAGATAGACTTGTATGCTTTGTGCAATCATTGGATTGTGTTAATAACCAAAAGGTTGAATAAAGTAGGTTAAGTTTGCTATTCGGACAGCTAGAAAATGCAAAAATAAACTGGATATGCAGTCACATTTAAATATTGACTGCAATCTGCTTCTTTAGGCTTAGACATTGTGCTTGTCTGAAGAGGTGTTTAAACAACTGTTGAACACAACCTATTTCGTAACGATATATCATCCATCAACAGCTGCTGTTTACTTCAGTAAACCTGAACCATTTAATCTGCTTTTTTAAGGTCAGCGAAGCTGTTATTGGATGTCAAAGGGTTTTCTGTTCTCATTTTTGGCCAAAATTTTCTGCCCATTTTCTCAGGCAAAAAACAAAAATGATTTCTGATGAAAGTGTGGTGCATCCCTAATCTCTGCTCTCTTTCACAGTCTCTTCCTTTTTCTACCTCACTCTTCATCTCTACCTCTCTCTGCATGTCTGCTTGGTGTGAGAATCAGATGGTGACTGGCGACAGTCTTATCGAATCAGAGCTCAAGTGATTCTGAAAAGGATATTATTAAAGCAGTGCTCTGCAAACCTCCCCTCTGTGCGTTTAGGTTCAACTTTCATAACCGTTCCCAGGTGAAGAACTGTGGTCTGGAATAGTCACACACACAAAAAAAACACTGGCCTAAACAACTCTTTCTCTCTCTCCCTTTGTAGTCTCACTCCGACTCAAAGCCTGGAGGGCGCTGCATCATGCCCCTCTCCACAGCAGACGAGCAGCCCCACATCGGCTGCTACAGGCTCCTGAAAACCATCGGCAAAGGCAACTTCGCCAAGGTCAAACTGGCCAAGCATGTCCTCACTGGCAAAGAGGTGAGGACTGAGTTTGAGTTTAACCCCCAAAGAAAAATAGACATTAAATTGTATTATTGTTGGTATTGGTTATTGCACACAGGTTATTGGGTTTACTTACACTGTAAAATATTTTAATTGAAAACACTGCTAATTACAGAAGTTCGAAAAAGTGAAGACATCCTATAAAATGTTTTCTGACATTTATTTTGATAAAGTCAGCATGTAATAGAAAATCACCCAATCAACTACCAGCAAATTGAACCAAGTCCCCGCCCAATGTTTTTTTATTTTTCACATTTCCCAAGAAATGATCTGTTGCTGCTTCGGTTACATCACAAATTGAAGGTGCTTTATTACCCCTTTTTTTTCAAAATGAAATTAAAATCCAGTTGTGAAATACAATTAGCTTTAAAGTTTTAATAGTAATACATAGGTGCATCTGTTATATCGTACAAATAATATGCTGGCAGATTTATTTCACTTTTATTGAGTTAAAAGCATCAAAGCTCCCCACAAGTGCACGCAGCAAATTACCATTACACACAACACAATATACACATGTTTTTGTAAGCTCATTGTCAATTACACAAATGAATACATATCCTTTGACAGCTATAATTTAATGCACAGTGATTCGCTTTTGTTCTCTGCATCGAAAATATATATGAACATCTTTATATATGTTGCATCTTTGATAACTTTTGAGACTTATTTTGCGGCGTTTTATAAGCCGTTTGATCCGTTAAAGGGCCGTAAAGACCGGTTACACTCACAGTGTGGATGAATCGTGTTTGTGTCGAAGACTCAGGATCTATTGAACAGAACTTATGCGAAGGAGAAACTCTTACAAAGGAAAAACAAACACTTGTTTTTTATCCATTAATGCATCTCCTAATTTAAGTTATCTCACTGTTTGAAGCGCCTGTCAGAGGAAATCAACGTGTTCTGTCATGAATAATGAAGCAAGGCGTCTTCTCATAGGATAAGGACACGCAGTCTCATGAATAATTATTAGACACTGAGGACTCGTCAATATACTATAGTACACGAAGACTAATTTAAACCTGGAAGTTGAAAATAGCGCAAAAAGGTTTAAAATTAACTAGTTTTCTCCTACAATCAAAACTGACAGATGGTAACATTTACTTGTATGATATTCGACACACACAGTGTTAAAATCTCAGAAAATTTGGTTTAGGGTTTTATGACTCTTTAAATGTCTGTTCTTTGGTGCATGCTACAGCACCCTTTACATCCGGCTTGTTTTTGGATCCCCTTGCCTGCTAATATGGGACTGCATGGTGTCTGAGACGCCAATAACGCACTTGATAGAGAAGAGGGGGACAAAGATAAAAATTGTGGGTTTGCGTGTGCACTCGCCGCAGGAGCGGCGCGCTGTAATCTCAATGCGCCGTGAATTGTTTCCTGATGATGTGAGATTGTGATCTGTATAAATGCAGACCAAAGCTGATGTGTGTCTTCTGCCTCAAGGCTTTTTCTTGCGCTTGTCCTAACTGAACTTTTTACCCTCTTGATCAGGTGGCTGTGAAAATCATAGATAAGACTCAGCTCAATTCCTCCAGTCTTCAAAAGGTGAGTGTGACCCTTCCTCAAGGTTAATGAGGTCAGAATTTAATTTCAGAAGTTTACTGGTAAATTTTTGTTTAACTCTCCCACCCCTGTTAAGTTGTCTCTCTTCCTGTTGCCTTGTGACTTTCAAAACGCAAAGCCTTTTCTCTGTAGGGCCCATGGCAGATAATTATAGGAAATTAGGCTCAAATACTTCCTGAAGTAAAGGGTTGGTTGGCTTTGGAGAGGGAGGGGGGGTGGGGTATTTTGGTGGTGAGGGGTTCTTAACCACATCTTACTCATGTGCTCAAGCTTGAAATATTTATGCTCTGTGAAGGACAAACACATCATCTGTTTGCAGCACATTGACATCTTCTGTCTCGTTTTTCAGCTATTTCGGGAAGTGAGGATCATGAAGGTCTTGAATCACCCAAATATCGGTGAGCTTAACTGACAGACAAATCACCCTTAAGTCTCTCAGCTTGAGTCTCCAGTTTTCCGGTTTTGGCAGTACCTACCGTTTCCCCCCCCCTTTTTTGGGTTCATTAATCTGTCCAAATGTCAGTGTTTTTCTGTGCAACTGGATTTGGTGAGCGTAAAACCTCTTCGGAATAACCCAAATCAAAATGATTTTTAGTCTTCATTTAGAATGCTGAAATATTGCAAATAAAGCAAAACAAATTGTGTATGTGAGTTGAACCTTTCTTACATTCCTTTTCCCCCCTCTTCTGTCCTCATGTAGTGAAGTTATTTGAAGTGATTGAGACCGAGAAGACTCTCTACCTGGTGATGGAATATGCCAGCGGAGGTCAGAGCTCTCCCGAACCCATTTTAACCCCTTTTTGTTTTTAACCCTGTTATATCCCGTACTGTTTTTTTCTCTCGTATGCACTCTTCAACTGTTATGTAAATGCCTCTAGTTACTGTAGACAGGATTTGGCTCTCAGTCTATAGTTCTGATCACTGTCCCCATTAAATACCAAAATTAACCAGGGTACTATATCTTCATTCTTCAAATTTCAGAGCCTGACCCGGATTAAAAAACGCTGCTGTTCAGCACAGTTCAGTGATTTAGGCAGTGTGACTTGAAGTGTAAAAATTAATGCATCTATGCGTGAGATTCTTTAAAAGCCTTCTGTATTGTATCTAAATCAAATCTAATTGGGATGTTAACAAAATGTAAGTAATTTGCACTTTCTATGGCACAGTTTAAGTATTCGTTTTATTTTATTTTTTACAAACATTAAGATCTCAGACGACAGCTGCAAAAACATCCCACTGCAGACACATTCCTTAGGAAACACTGGCACCCACAAATTCAACTTTGTACGTCATGCAAAAACTTTTAGATCCCAACACGTACACGTCATGAATTATCAATATTGAATTAATGACGGCTCTAGTTTAATTTAATTAGGCACCTATTTGTTTCCAAAGGTATGGATTTATAAAAAAGTACCAGCAGCTGTAAACGCACCAAAGCCAGACCCTAGCTTAGCTTCCCAATTTGTGAATCTGTTTCTTTTCTAAACGTGACTGTTGTTCCTCTTCTTGGTTTGCAGGTGAGGTGTTCGATTACCTCGTAGCCCACGGCAGAATGAAAGAGAAAGAGGCCAGAGCCAAATTTAGACAGGTGAGAGGCTGCACATGTTTTGTTTTTTTCACTCACTTGTGCATATTTGATATCGCTGTTGCATGAATACAAAGCACCATAGGAGCTGTAAACACATCAGTGGTGTTTGGATTTGTCTGAATTTAAAGAATCTTTTTCAAATTGTTTTATTTAACACCGTTCCCTTGATGTTATGGTTGGTCCGATCACGAGTAGACAGTCTTCAGTATTGTTGTTTAAAATCATCAAACAAATGGTTTTAGCAGTCAGTTTGTGTATAAGCTATCGTTTATGATTTAAGTACCTATGTTTTTGTGTGTGTGTGGGCAGATTGTGTCAGCAGTACAGTACTGTCACCAGAAGTGCATTGTCCACAGAGACCTCAAGGTACACAAGATACATTTTCACACTCTATTTTATGTCTTTACCTCTGCCTTTGTGAGTGTAGTCTTCTATACTGATGCAAGTTGGTTTCATCTCTAAATACATAATCGCTAAAGATCCTCCCTTGCTTACAGGCAGAAAACCTGCTCCTGGATGCAGACATGAATATAAAAATTGCAGATTTCGGCTTTAGTAATGAGTTCACACTGGGCAACAAGCTGGATACTTTTTGTGGCAGCCCTCCATATGCTGCACCCGAGCTCTTTCAGGGGAAGAAGTACGACGGGCCTGAGGTGGATGTCTGGAGTCTTGGGGTCATACTGTATACACTGGTCAGTGGTTCTTTGCCGTTCGATGGACAGAACCTAAAGGTGAGCACAGAGAAATGGGAGTAAAGGTCAACAGCTTTGCATTGTATTCTGAATATTTGTGTTCTGATGTTCTTAGGAGCTGCGAGAACGCGTTTTGAGGGGCAAGTACAGGATTCCCTTCTATATGTCAACCGACTGTGAGAACTTACTGAAGAAGTTCCTCATTCTCAACCCAACCAAGAGAGGGAGCCTTGAGGTTTGTACAGGCGTAAATACTAATGCAGTCTTATGTCTTAACTTTTAACTATTGGTGTAGAAACTAGTCTACATTGCAGCTTATTCTGAGCAAGAATATATTTGTGTTTCTTAGGGATTTTTTTTTTTTTATTAAAACAGATTTTGTATAGGCTTTATTGTTTTACCTTTGCCCTAGACTTTCAATCTTAAAATAGGAAAATCTATCAAAAATGAATTACTTTGTTTAAAACTAATAAACAAAACAATTTAAATTAATAAACCATTCCCAAATGAATAAACCAAATGAGACATGAAAAAGAAAAGTTCTTGAACACAATATTTTAATATTATGCATCATTTCCAATCAGATTGTAACTTTGTCCATGTGTGAAAACATTGTGAAAAAAAAAAACATTGTATATACCTAAAATACTGTTTACGAATGAGCCTTTTAAATATAGTATATAAGATGAAATACCTATGAACCTCTCAAACTGTGGTAAGTCCAATTGTTCTTGTGCAGCTACCTGGCAAACACAATGGACTGATTTAAACCTTGATTCCTGGAAATTACATAAAAGCTTTTGCTATTTTGTGTCTGCAATATGCATCAGACTGTTCATGAAGGGTCTGTGGGCGTATATTCTGAGGCTTATACTCAGCATAAACAACCGTTTGCATATTATGTTTTTGATGGAGTGATACGGTGTGATGTGATTTTGAAGTGCTGCCCTCAGTTGACTATCTGTGCATCCCCTTCATAAAGGCACACCCGTTTTGCATTACGTTACTCCCCACCTAATATGATGTCTTCACTTTTGTACCCTTTCTTTCTGCTTGCACTCAGCAGCAAATCATGAAGGACCGATGGATGAACGTGGGTCATGAGGATGACGAGATGAAGCCCTACATCGAACCCCAACCTGACTACAAGGACCCTAAGAGGACAGGTCAGCACTCCATCAGTGCAGCGGGTTGGAAGAGAGGTGGGGCAGACGTGGCCCGGGGCTTTGGTAGTGGGTGGGATTTGAGACCGAGATGGGTTATTATTGGGTAATAAATCTTGGTGATGGGACTGGATCTAAATTCCTTACAGCAGCTCATCTGAGCATCTTTATTTGTGAGTTAATGCAACGATTGATGATTTCCCTGCTTTCTAACGCTTTCAAATTTCCTGTTTTCTTGTCTCTTTATAGTTTGTGTTTGAAAATGGTTTGCATGATTGTTTATTTTGTTAGTATTTTTTTTTTTTAAATCAATACATTTAGTTGTTTTACTTATAATATACTTAAAAATTTGGTATTAAAAAAATCTTGCACCATTTCTACTGCAGACATAAATAATACCCTAAATTGTATTGCATTTCTAAGCAGTCATACTTTTTTGACTAGTGGATTGCATTTTTGAAGGAATCTCAGCCATATATAGTGACCAGAATATTGGGACATAGGTGGTGGGCTCTTTGGCTTGTTCCAGTAATAAATCACCCACCCAAACATCCAATACAACTTAGAATGCACATCCTGACAAAAAGTTATGCTTGAGAGAGAAAAAAAAAAAAAAAAAACTAATTCAGCATGTTGTGAAACTTGGAAGCTGTTTTTCCTTACTTATTTAACCCTTTGGTCTGTGTCCTTAGATATTATGCTACAAATGGGATACTCTTTAGAGGAGATACAAGACTCCCTTATCAACCAAAAATACAATGATGTCATGGCAACTTACTTATTACTGGACTATAGGAACTCAGAGGTATGTTATCCTAAATATCTTATGTATATTTGTGTTTTGCATGTAATTTGTAGGGCATCATTTTTTAAAATATTTGTTTGTTTTTTGTTTGTTTTGTTTTCTTTTTGTTCGTTGTTTTCTATTATTTGTTTTGTTTTTGATTGGTGTTGCTGTTTGATGTTTTGTTTTGATTGATGTTTTTGTCCATTTTATTTACTAAAACTGCTATATGAAGCCAATGATTCAATGGCTATATTCAGTCAATGGCTATATTAAACCAATGACCCAGTCAGTGATGTCACAATATGCAAATTTATTTAAATTCATACCCATGTAATCACCATTACCATAATGTTACCGATTAATCATGCAGCTCTTCATATGATTTTATTTTAGAGGCTTCATTAAACATTAGATAAACCATGGAACAGACATGTGAACCAAAATTGTTGTTAACCTTTATATTGTAACTATGCAGATTTGAAGCAATGAGCACATACATGTTAGATGCTTGTTGTCTTGATACCCTTTTTTTTTTTTATCTCTCCCTCCTAGGTGGATGAACTATCACTAAAGCACCGCCTAAGCATTGACCTCACAAACAACGCCCATTCACCTTCTCAGAAGGGACAGCGCAGCACCTCCAATCAGAAGACCCGCAGATCCACAGACCAAAGTAAGCATCATTCCGCTGGTCATTAGCCACAACACTGGCTCCCTTGGTTTGTAGATCTCAAACATTTCTCTTTTTACCACAGGCTCCTCTGTTTCCACCAAGCGACCTCAGGGCGACAGTAAGCACATCGCCAGTTCAAGCAGCTCCAGTAAAGTCGCTCCCAGCCCGCTGATTTCCGGTGACCATAAGAAAACTCCTACCCCTTCCACTGTGAGTACAGATCCCACTGAGGAGCTGATGACTGATAGGCAACCGGGTTGTGAGCTCACGACACTGATTTCTCTGTCTGCTCTCCCTTATGCCTTACAGAACAGCATCCTATCCTCAGGCACCAGCCGCAGCAGGAACTCTCCAATCACTGAGAGAGCCACTCTGGGTGTACAGAACGGCAAGGACAGGTACTGCCACATTCCTCTTTATGCACAGTCTTCCTTTCCAGTCACGGATCACATGGAAGAGCCTATCAAACTCATTTTTGCAAAGTGGACTGGTGTTAAAAGTAGTGAATGCTCGTATGTGTATATTTAGACTTGGAAAGCTTCTCTGCTCTCGACTCATTCTGTCAGGCTGTTGCCCTGCCAGCATGGGAAACATAATCCTGTTATGCACACACATACATTCACACATTGACAATTGCACAAATTTGAGCGCAGCACAAAGTTGAAATCTGTTCAGCTAGATTTGCGACGCCTTCGGGAACTTAGAATTAGTCCAAAGATTAAAAGAGAGTAATGATTAAAAGGGCTTGACAGCTTGAGTTCCTTTTTAATACAAAAAAATTATATTCCAGGTTATTTTCAACTTAATGTCTGTCGGTGGCATGCTAGTGATTAGCACAGGCAATAAGTTTGACTCATCATTCAGGTAAACTCGTACAGCTATACACTTAAAATGAATCAATGCATAAAATATCTCAACAATAAGTGTATAACTATAACACTTATGTTAATAGGTTTGTGGTCACTATGATTTTTGTTGTTGTTGATAAGTATCTTGTGCTCATTAAGACTTTTATTAATCAAAAATACACTAAAATATTGTTAATGTTGTGAAATATTATTACTAATATATATAACTATATATATAACTATAACTACTTTCATGAACTACTTCACTACGACTCCAGTCTTCAGTGTTACACGATCCTTCAGAAATCATTCTTATATGCAGATTTGTTTCACAAGAAACGTTTATCAAAATTTAAAACAGCTGTGCTGCTTAATATTTTTGTAGAAAACCTTGAAACATTTTTCTTTCTTCTTTTTTTAATTTTATATATTATAAATGTCTTTACTGATGCTTTGATCAATTTATAAATAAATGATTGATAATAATATTATATATGTTGTGAACCACCTCGAAATTTTCACTAATGGTTCCTTTAAAGGTTCCCATAAATATCTACTGTGGTGAATTCCAGCAGTCAGAGCACTGCAGATTAGAGATGTATTTTACCAAATTGACCTAAAACTAAAAAGTCTGATCTGTTTCATTATGGTATTAAGACATGTTGCTTATTATGTTCATATTGATCAGATTAGCAGGTTGAAAGGAGAAAACTACTTATTACTCTGAATTTATTGACTACATGCTTATTATATTGTCACTGTTCTCACAGTCATGTAAAACCCAGAAATACTGAGAAATTTTAAAATTGATGTTTACATTCCAGTAATGGAGTAGAGTAGAGAAAAAAATTATTAAATAAATTGACAATTCATAGAAATCTATCTATTTAAAGTTTTGCTCTGCTCTAAAATATTACATTGCCTAGATTGAGTAGGAACCCTGTAATATGTAACTTTAAATAAAGGAGTGTGTTCAATGGCTTTTTTCAACTGTGGACACTCCATCGAGAATCAATAAACATCACTGATATTGGTACGTCGACTACTGAATTTCAATGCAAATACTGAGACACACTGGCGTATTACCACTGATTGTTATGTAGTCAATCTCATCCCTTAATCTGGAATTTGTGATTTTTGCCTGACCCAAATAATCAGGTTCCAGAGAGAAGAGATGTGGGAATCCGAAAACAGCAGCCTTGTTATATGGATGTTTAATTTAGCTTGAGGTGACAAGCGGCAGCACAGTCAGAATGCTGACGCGGAAAGAGCTTTATGTGTGCGCGAGGGTCCGTTGCAGAGAAGCAAATAAAAATATGTAAATTGAGTTTATGTGAGTTACTTTTAAAAGCACATCATGCCCATGAGGCTTATACTGTCAGACGCTTTTTTTCGTCATCACTGCATCTCATTTCAAATTCTCACTTGATGAACAGAGACAGAGCGAGCTTTCCAGTGATAATGCAAGTTTGATCCAACTTTGTCTAACTTTGATCTGTATAGATCTAAAAATAGACTAAAACAGAGCCCAAACCTGCATTATCGCAACGCAGTGTTGTATTTTTATCTCCTCGTGTATGTGTGCTTTTGTCTAATTCCATCACTGTCTCAACCCTCATCCCATCTTTGCTGAATCTGCTTTATAACCTCACCCATACCTCCTTCCACTCTGTACGTGGGGATGTTCGTACGTGGGGGCTGTTATTCATCTTTCCCCCAGCCTGAACACTCCAGGGTCCCGCGCCTCCACAGCCTCAGCGGCCGCGGTGCTCGCCGCCTCATCCCGCACCCGCCACCACAAGTCCTTGTCCACCTCCGCCCACCCCAGCCCCTCAGACCTCCATGCACATCGCCCCAGGCAAGTGCCAGCCAAACTCCAAACTATTCCTAAGGGGGATTCGACTTCAAGAGCTAGTGACGAGTAAAGTCGTTTTATTGCTTTTATTTATTTTTTTGAGTTTTGGAATACATGAGATCCGCAGACTGAATTCGTCAAGCAAAGAGATGGGAAGGCCCTGAACATTTTTTTTTTTTTAAACCCTGTCTACTTTTCTCTCACTCGTTGTCCACAATAATACAACCGTCTCACTCGCCATCCCACTTTCCCCTCCATGTAAACACACCTTGTCTACGTCACATACCTGCCAGCTCATTCCTTTCTAACCCATAATTCACATGCATGCTTTAACTAGATGTCTGTCTTTTCATGCAAGATCCTCCTTCAGTTATGCATCTATTGTCGCATTGCTTGGTGTCATACTGTAGTCTTAGGTCTGCTGTCCCATCCTTCTCCACCCCTTCTTTTCTGCAAACAAACTAGACAGTGCACTAATATCCTCTAAAACCTGTCTAACTGCATGTTCCATTTTGGAACTGTCACAGACAGTTGTATGCATGCTAGAAGGGTTTTGTCTTCCTCTGTCAAGAGTTTTTTGTTGTTGTTTGAGTCTTGTTATTTGTTGGTAATAGCTGCATGATAACTTTTAAGGGTGACGTGTGTAATTTTTTTCTGTGTTAAAATACTTGTTCCCAGTTTAATGTGGATAGACTAAGTTGAGCATTTGTAGATTTTCCTTGAAAATTTTAAATCCCGTTGTACTCTGAAGACATGGGATTTATTGATATAAAAATTGTTCAATACCAATAAGAACTAGGTATCGTTGAACTACCTTTGAAAAATACAGTTAAAAAGAGTAATATTGTGAAATATTTTTACAATATTAAAGTAAAGTAAAATATTATTATTTTTATTGTAATTCAAGATTCTTTGAATAGAAAGTTAAAAAGAGCAGCAACAATTTGAAATGGAAATCATCATAAATGTATTTAGTCACTTTTGATAAATTTTAATGCAAAAATTTTGTTTTAAAACATTTGTGTTTTAAAAATTAAAGTTAATTAATTTAAAATATCAATTATTGACCCCAAACTTTGATCTGTAGTATTTTATGATGCAACAAGTACATTTTTGAATCACAACATTGCAATGTACACTATGAAAAATTGATTAATTTAGAAATTTTCTGAAGATTACATTTAACTGTTATTAAATTCAAATTGTTTACTTTAAGTTAAAGTTTAACTTTAAGGGAGCATTGGATTACTATGTAATCCAATAAATAGGTCAAATGAGCTGCACAGTTAAATATCTTGTATTGGCTGATATTGTGTATACTGTTGACCAATATATAATATAGTGATGCAGAGGTTACACACTTTACCTTTAACTATTACCTATGGTTTTGTAACATTAAAAAACCCCAATGTGGTCCTCATGTGATTTAAGCCTGTGGATTGTCACATGTCTGGCATGGTACAGAAAGGGCTGATGGTGGAATTATACTTGGATTTCAAACGCATGTGCATGCTTGGATTTTATTCCATCACATTTTAAAATCAATCTCAAATTAAATGTTGGTTCATTTCCACATGGTCAATATGTCTGTCATCAATGCATTAGCAGCAAGAGCTACAGTTAGCATAATGAAATGGCCTGATTATTGAAGCTGCATGTTGACAACAAGTGGCTTAAATTTACTGTTAACCTTAACATGTTTTAATGGATGCTAAAATGGAGTTGAATAAAGTATTAACCGATTCTCTTTTCACCTTTGCAAACTTCTTTGTAAAAAAAAAAACAGCACAGCCAACCAGAGAGCACCAGTTGTGTCCCCCTCAGCTCAGAACATTTCCTCAATGGCTGACCGTACCAACTTCCCCAGAGGGGTGACTAGCAGAAGCACTTTCCACGCTGGCCAGCAAAGAGCCACACGAGACCAGCAAGCCTCAGCGTACAACGACCCCTCTGCCTCCCCCTCCCTTTCCCATGGTAACAGCCAGGTGCGCCGTCCTGGGACGGGTATCTTCAGCAAGTTTACTTCCAAATTTGTACGCAGGTGAGTTTATGATCGGTCCACATGACGACACTGTTATTTGCAATTGCGAAATATTGAGTTCAGCAATACACATGCATACGTTCACATTACTCTCCCCAGTGCGCCCCTCTTTCAGGACGAAATGGTTTGGACTGGCTGTATTTTTTTTATCGCTATGATCATAAACTCAAAACCATGTCTGCTCCAGCAGCCCTTTGTTTCAAAGTGTGAGAGATGCTAACTGATGGATAACTAACATTAAATCCAGGGTTCCCACAGTCAGGGAATACCTAGAAATATCAGGGAGCGATTTCCATGCCTAGAAAAGTAATGGGGATTCACTGCATCTTATTCTGTTTTTGTAGTTATGCTAATTTAATTGCCTAAACAATCTATCATTTTATCATGAAATCTTTATCCGATAATCATAAATGATTTGGAAAGTCCTCAAAATACATTGGCCAAAATGTGTGGGAACCCTGCAAACCTGACCCTGATCTAACATCCATCACTCATGCAATGCATTTACAATTCACAATTTCCTCAGCGATCCTAAATGACCCTGTTGTAACTTAATACATTCCCATTCTTCAACCTGACTTTAAACACCGGTGCCCTTTTTAGTGCCCCCCAGCTAACACTAAAGCTCAGAAGAACCTTTCATTGGGTTCATGAACTCTTTTAAAAACTTTTCATCTATCAGCCAAACAGGAAGTATTTAATTGAGAGCTTTTTCAATGGTTAATGCACATGTGAGAAACACTTTATTTTCCCTTTTTTCTCTAATTTTTTTTGTAGAAATCTCTCATTCAGATTTCCCAGAAGGTAGGCAATAACGCTACCCTTGCGTTTTCTTAAGACAATGTTTTTTTCCTGTGCTCTATATTCCTTCTGTGATGTCTTGTCAACATTTATTATTGTTCCATATGCATATCTTTTCATATAATTTTTTTTTTTTTAACTAATGCTCTGCGTTCATTGCCTGACTCACTCCTCCGCCAGCCCTCTTTTCTTCCTTGTCTTACCTCGATAAATAACACATCTCTCTTTTATTTGCATTACATCCCGTTCCTCTCTCATGTGGAGTCCGGTCATGTACATTGTTCCGCAGATCTTATGAATGGTCTTCCTGTGCACTCGTCTGTACTGTCATCATGCAAAATGGCTACACTCCTACAATGCAGTTAAATGACAGTGTGATACACTCCAAGTTTGCCAGGTGTTTGTAGATTTTCAAATTAGACCATTGGACAAGAAACTGAACTCTAAAAAAAAATTGTAAGCTTGCAGTCTATATTTAATGTGATGAAAGAGAAAGACTGGGCGCTGCTATAAATAGACAAAACACATCTTTCTATTGCAATGTCCTCAACAAACATACAGCGTGACAATTTTAGTCTGATTCATGAACAAATGACTCATGAACTTATTCATTTGAATTAATCTGTCAGACTGATGCAGTAAAATCGGCTCGGCTGTTCTTTACTTAGTTAAAAGCAAGTTGTTTTTTCATGTTCAACTCAAAATGAACAAAGAACTGTTATTTAAATGGGTTGCTTGAACACTAGTTCGCTCACCCTCATGTCGTTCCAAACCCATAACCACTGAAGTTCATCTTCAAAACACAAATGAAGATATTTTTTATGAAACTTGAAAGATTTCAATGGATCGTTTTTGTCCAAATCTTCTAAAGAGACATGTTTGTGTTATATGATTAACTGATTTAATTTAGACTTTTATTCATATATAAACTTTGATCAATACACATACATGGAGAACGAGTATGGAAAAGGGAAGCTCAAATGTGCTTGCTGCACAAGAACAGACCTTGTCGCTTCTTCAGAAGCTCAAAAATGCTTGCATGACTTTCGAGAACAAACCTCATTGGTTCTTGTGCGTTAAGCAAATCTTTTGAGCTTCTGTTTACCATATTTGATGTGCTTTATGTACATTGATCAATGTTTAAATATGAATAAAAACTTAAATCAAATCTCTTCATATAAAATAAATAGTCTATATTAAGACTTGCATTTAACTGTTTGATTTACATGGATTCCTTTTTACGTTCACTTTATGAACCTTAAGTTTTGGTTTTAGGTTTAAAACATTCTCAGGTTTAGTGAAAAATATCATTGGTGTTTTAAAGATTCTTGTGTGTTTGGAAGAACTTGAGGGTGAGTAATTACTTTATTTTTTGGTGAACTATCCTTTTAAGTAATGTGAGATTTGAATCAGTGTAGTTTCTGACTGGTTGTTTAAATCAAAACAATTTTCAAAAACCTACTGCGTTATAAATGGTTCCTTCATTAAAGGCACAATATGTATGATTTTTGGATTAAAATATCCCAAAACCACTAGAACAATGTTATATATTTTGTTGACTTGTGTATGTACTTTATCCCAAGTGTTTCCAACAATGTTTAAATACAAAGAAATCAGCAATTATAACCAGTGTAACGTGTAACGGCCCGAGTTATTGCGCCACCTGTCAACAACGGCATATAGTTTCAAGTTTCAAGTTTACTTTATTTATATAGCACATTTAAAACAGTCGCAGACTGACTAAAGTGCTTCACAACAAAAGAACAGAACAAAAGAACATTAAATGAGCGCAATCCACAATAAGGCATACAGCATCTGGTCCATCAAGGTTTCCATATTAGGCAATACCACAGTCCTAATATGCCAAAGAGAACAAATGAGTTTTTAAAAGAGACTTAAAGATGGTCAAACTCGGAGCCAGTCGAATTTCCACTCGTAAGTCGTTCCAGAGGCGCGGACCGATTACCGAAAAGGCACGGTCACCTCTGCGTTTAAGTCTCGAATGTGGAATTAAAATAAGATTCTGTTCTCCAGATCTTAAGCTTCTGGAGGGGATATACTGATGCAGCAGATCAGACAGGTAGCCAGATGCCTGAAAGTGCAGTGATTTAAAAACAAATAGAAGAATTTTAAAATGTATTCTAAATTGCACTGGCAATCAATGAAGGGCCTTTAAAAGTGGAGTGGCGTGATCCCTTTTCTTCTTTTTCAATAGAACTCTTAAGGCAGCATTTTTAACTAACTGGAGACGGGCAATTTGGGACTTAGAAATGCCACAGTATAACGAATTGCAATAGTCAAGACGTGACGTAATAAATGCATGCACTGCCATCTCCAAAGTCTTATCAGTAAGGAAATGTTTAATTTTTGCAAGAAGACGGAGCTGGTGAAAACTGGACCCAACTACTGAAGAAATCTGTTTATCAAATTTTAAAGAGTCGTCTAGGATAACACCCAGATTCCGTGCCTGCGAGGACCTAAAAGTCGTTAGTGCCGCCAAATCCAGGTTAAGTGTTTTCGAATATTCAGAAGGGCCAAAAACAATTACTTCAGTTTTCTGCTTATTTAAGGATAACAAATTTACAGATAACCAGGATTTAACCTCATCCAGACAAGAGGAAAGTGCAGTCATGGCCAATCGATCATTTTTTCTGAAAGGCAAATAGATTTGGGTATCATCTGCGTAAAAATGACACGACACTCCATGTTTTCTAAAAATAGATCCCAGAGGCAGCATATATAATGAAAATAGAGAGGGGGCGAAAATCGAGCCTTGAGGAAGGCCACATGGGAGAGGAGCAGTAGAAGATAAAAATTCACCTGTCCTAACCACAAATTTCCTGTCAGATAAAAATGACTGGAACCATTTTAGAACTGTACCAGAAAGACCCACCCAAGATTTTAGTCTATCAATTAATACCGAATGGTTAACAGTGTCAAAAGCAGATGATAGATCTAAAAGAACGAGGACCACAGAGCTACCTGTATCAGTTGCCAAATAAATGTCATTTAACACTCTCAGAAGGGCTGTTTCAGTACTGTGGGCAGTTTTAAAACCAGATTGAAAATGTTCAAACAAAGTATTTGCGGCAAGGAAGGATTGTAGTTGAAAAAACACAATATTTTCCAAAACCTTGGAGATAAAAGGCAAAACAGAGATAGGGCGATAATTTTTTTAAATAGACAGATCAAGTGAAGGCTTCTTTAGAAGAGGTATGACAGTTGCCACTTTCAGAAAAGCAGGAACTACCCCAGTTAGAAGACATTTATTTAAAAAACGACATTAGACCTGGCCCAATTGAGTCAATAATTTGCTTTAAGTACCTAGGGTGAATAACATCAAATGAAGAAAAAGAGGGTTTCAGCTTGGCAATGATGTCACAGAGTGTCAGAAGGGAGACAGGTTCAAAGACATCCCACGATATAGACAACTGTGGATGGAGAGGCAGCTCAATAGGAGTATGAGTTACCGGTCCTAAATTAACTACTTTATCCTTAAAAAACCTCATGAAGCTTTCAGAAAGAGCAGCAGAGGCAACAGACAGAGTATTGACTGGAGGGTTAACAACAGAATTAATAACAGAAAACAGGACTTTAGGTCTAGAGTGATTGTGTAAAATTAAATTTGAAAAATAGGTTGCTTTAGCCGATTTGGCGGCTCTCTGATAAGCCATTAAACTATCTTTAAATAACTGTAGAGAAATGTGGAGATTATCCTTCTTCCATTTACGCTCAGCCTTTCTACAAGCTTGCCTTAGCACCCGAGTCTCAGCGGTAAGCCACAGTTCAGATTTATCTTTGTGCTTAAGAGGCCTTAAAGGAACAGTCTCATTCAGTACATCAAGCCATGCGCTATTTAACAAACTCAGGTGTTCATCCGCGTCCAGATCCGCTAACGGAGACTCCAGGAGTAAATGAGAACAAGATTTAAAAAAGCACTGACTAAAACTTTCACTGAACTGAAGAGCCTAGACCCTAGACATAGATGTTGTTTTAGTAGAGGCATGAGGAAGACTAGGAAGAGACATGGAAAATAAAATAGGCTTATGATCAGAGAACATATAATCAGAAACTATAATATCAGAGATATCGACCCCGTAAGAAAGAACAAGGTCAAGAGTATGACCGTGGATATGAGTGGGCTCGTTAACCCACTGTATCAAGTTAAAAGCATAAATTATATTAATAAATTCCCTTGCCAGAGGGTTTGACTTACAGCAGACATGAATGTTAAAATCACCCACCAATAAAAAACAATCAAATTTAGTCACGATTTTACCAATAAAATCAGTGAATTGCTGTAAAAAGTCCTTAACTACGTGTGGAGGACGGTAGATCACCCCTAAACAAACAGGACCGTTCCAGTCGAGGTGTAGAAGTTGGGCTTCGAAGCTGGAGTAGATGTCCACAGGGAGGATGCGACATCGCGCGCAGTGAGTTTTTCAGCACAGTCACAAGCCCACCCCCTCGTCTGGTTTGGCGAGGGGAGTTAAAAAAATGTACAGTCAACCGGGACCTGTTCAGAAAAAGGGGTAAGATCACCATCCTTAATCCATGATTCAGTGATGAACATAAAATCCAAATTGTGCGAAGAGAAAAAGTCATTCAGCAGGAAAGTCTTGTTTACCACTGAACGAGCGTTAATTAGAGCCATATTGGGTGGAGGGACAGCTTCGGAAGAGAGGGACACTCTGCGCAGCGGCCGCAGCACACCAAGAGCCGCTCCAGCTCTTCGGAGACGATGGCCGGTACGAGGAAAACCGTCACAAGGGAGGAAGGATGAAACCAGGGGAAGGACAGGTCGAAGCCACTGATGAGCCAGATCTAGGAGACGCCAGACCATGGAGTCGCCATAAGACGGCTCGCAAAAGGAGCTTGGAATACAGCCCGCAAGTAGACGGGCTTTCAGCTTGATTGTACTACCTCCTCGAGACCCGCGTTTCCTCCTGCGCTTCCTCCGTGTTTTGCTTATAGGCCAACAATAGAGGGACTCCGGGAAGTCTGTTTTAACACCTTCAAATGTTTTATTAAAAACACGCTCCACATCCAGTTTGTAAAATGTTGATCTGATATCTAGAAGAGATTGACGGTCATAGACCATAAGGGCTTCACAGTTTAAAAACCAAACAAACAGCCAAACTAGCACACAGAGGAGCAACCGACGGCAAGCCGACACAGGGGCCATCTTGGAGCAATATAATCATATCCTTGTTACCCTTGATTTCCGGGTTTAATTCCGTAGAAACCATGGAAACGCCAAAGACGCTTTAATATATTGTGTTTTACTAGACTGAGAGCACCTGTTTGGATAACACTACTATGTCAAGTGGCTAACATAGCGTAAACAGAAAAGGCTTTATTTGTAGTAACAGTAATACAGTATTTTCTCTGCCATGCAATATCTATTAAAATGAACTGCATACCATTTAGCAACACAAGTCATCCAGCTTTTATTATTATATTTTAATATCGATCTGGCTTAATCGATCTGGTATCGATTCAGTACTTGCAGCTGTTTTAGTAGAATGAAATAAAATGTGAATTTTAGTGATTAAACGTAACTGTAACAAAGTTCAAGGTCAGGGAAGAAGGTGAAAATTAATAAAAACGTTAATAAAACTTTTAATACATTAGCCCTCCTATGAACATGATTTCTGCCTGAGCTATGTCGGATTGCTTTCCATCGGCTGTGTAGGTGAAGATGACAACTCCCATGATTCCATGCCATTTAAGACGTCATCAAGCTACGGCTTTGTTATTGTTTTGAAAAAGCGACCTCTAGCGGAGAAACTTACATACTGTGTCTTTAATACATTTATTATTGTATTAAGAAAGTGTTGTTGTTAAAGGTATAATGCGATTATTACAATCTTAGGTAAGTGGACCAAGAATTGTTAAATTCCTTCTCATCCATTTTGTAGACCCCTCAGACAGATGTGAAATATTAAAAGTACTAGGCACCAAATTCTTTTTGATTTATATTCTGTTAATGGGTACTAAACACAGCTTGACATTTGATTTTGAATAGGTTGGGTAAGTTCATGGTTTGCAGAGAGCCTGGCAGGGTAAATAGAGGACGACAGTCGTGTTTTCATGGTGAGGGTTGTATAGGGTGACTCCTGCTTCTCTCCTCTTACGGTCTACTGCTTATTCTTATATGGCTGCACTAAAACAGACGTGCTGCTTTTGTCCCTTCGTTCTCGTGCTGCGCTGTTTTGGAGGTGGCTGGTCTCCCCGTCCGACTTTATCTTTCAACACACACCTTCCTAAAGCCACTTGTTCAGCTGTACGAAACGCACATGAGTAGACTCAAAAATGATTGGGCTATGATTTACATAAAATGGAAGCTTCAGATACTCATTGTTACAGTTAAGACAGATAAGCTTGGGATTTAAATTTATTAGGACTCCTGGTATTTTTGCACTTGGCACTACTGTTGGGTTTTAATAAACATTTTTCATTCCTTTGGGTTTTCTTTTAAATTATGCCCTAACATAACCAGACTGCAGAATGTACACAAAGGAAATCCGAACTTGCACTTCAACAGTTTTTGTCACATCAGATATTCTCTCCATTTTGAATATGGATATGTATATCCTTATGTTGGTCTACTAGCTCTTGTCTGCTCATTTGTGCACTTTTATGCTGAGTACAGAGTGGCTTATGTGAGTGTGTGTTGATCCTAAGGTTCGGAGTTTAAAAGGAAAATATTGTCCAGAAGTTGGTGAAGGGACTGTAAAGAGATGCTTTATGGCTTTTGTTAAAACAAATTGTCATTTTTACTGATTGAAACAGGATATTGATGATAAGTTATTAATAATGAAATCTACATAAACAGGACTAATACTTAGCTAGTACCATTAAGAACTTGAATTGAGGGACTAAACTTGTTGGTTTTCTTTGAGGAGTCCGTATGAGGGAGAGGGTCGAGATGAGGCCAGCAGGTGAGGACAACAACTAATAAAAATCTAAAAGTGTACTGCTCAAATCACTGAATCATTACTTAATGAGACTTTAAAAAAAATAATGATTCATGTTCCGTGGAGTCATTTAAAGATTTAAATATTTTGTTCTTTTCTTTTTTTGAATAATTGGATGAAATGTACACCACTGTTCAAAAGTTTAGAGTCGGTACGATTTTTTTTAATGCCTTTGAAAATCCAATTCTCACCAAGGCTTCATTTATTTGATCAAAAACAGTGAAACGGTAACATTTATGAAATGTTTTAATAATTTAAAATTTCTATTTTAATACATTTTAAGATGTAATTTATTCATATGATGGCAAAACTTAATTTAGAGCACCATTATTCCTCTAGTCTTCAGTGTCACATGATAGTTCAGAAATCATTCAATATGCTGATTTGCTGCTCAAGAAACATTTCTTATCAATGTTGAAAGCAGTTGTGCTGCTTAACAGTTTTGTGGAAATCGTTTTATAGTTTTGTTTTTAAGGATTCTTTGGTGAATAGAAAGTTCAAAAGAACAGTGAACAATTTAATGTTAGAAAAGATTTCTACTTAAAATAAACAAAGCTGACAAAGACATTTATAATGTATCCTTGCTGGATAAAAGTATAAAAATCTTACTGACACCAAACTTTTACTAGTGCATTTCTTTAATATACAAAGAAGAATTCAAGAATTTGAAAATAGGTCTACACTTCAACCCATGAAGTGTTTTATTATATTTACATTAAGTTTTTTTTCTTTTTACTCCCTCAAGCACCTTACAGATGTCCGATTAGTTAGCGGATTACTTTATTTTGACTGCATTGTAGTCTTCCACCATGGGACCATGTTGGTGTTTTGTGTTGATTTATAAAAACATTATCATGCTGATTTAAAAATGTGTTGAAACAGAAGATCCATTATGTAGATGTTACAGCTTGAATCGACCAAGCTTTTTCTGTCTGTTATCATTTGCATTTCCTTGTCTTCCTCGTGTTCACCTTCATTTTGCTGTTTGTGCCTCTCTCCTCTCATTGTTCTCAACAAAGACCCATGTTGAGCCCAGCAGACAAGATGGAGAAAGGTACCCAGGGACTGCCCGGCGACGAAAACAAGGACTCCTTTTCTTCCTCTTCTCCTGCGTCCAGCACACCCTCATCCACCCAGGCGTCCAAGGACACCAAGCCACGCTCCCTTCGCTTCACCTGGAGCATGAAGACCACCTCATCCATGGAGCCCAACGAAATGATGAAGGAGATCCGGAAAGTTCTGGACTCCAACAGCTGCGAGTATGAGCTGCGCGAGCGCTTCATGCTCCTCTGCGTTTCGGGCAACCCTGCGCACGACGACTTCGTCCAGTGGGAGATGGAGGTGTGCAAGCTACCTCGCCTCTCTCTCAACGGGGTGCGCTTCAAGAGGATCTCTGGAACATCCATCGCCTTCAAGAACATCGCTTCGAAGATTGCCAATGAGCTAAAACTGTGAGGAAGTCGATCGTTATTGTGTGAAAAGATCTTGAGGAACAGCAGGAGCCCATATGTTGGGTTTGAGGAGGCACTGTGGAAAGTCATTGGAGTTGTGAGCTCTACGGCAGCAATGAAGAGTCTCGAGGCTGTAAAGGTGTAAGACAAGTTCATGGGGGACATTTGTGCATAGACATTTTTCAAGGGGTTTATTTTTGGGGGGAGGTGTTCTGTCTTGGTTTGGGTTTTCTGTTCCTTTCTCACCCTCCTCGAATACTTTGTGTTGTCATCTTTATTTTTGGCAATTTCGTTCAAATGTTGTGGTTTTTCTTGGACCTTACAATTGTCGTCAGCTCAGCAAGAGTTAAGAGAGAGCGAGAAGAGGTTGGCGTTAATAAACTGGAATTGTTTGCCAGTGAATCTTTTTTTTTTTTTTTTTCTTCTTCTTCAAATGCAAACCAGCTACTGTCATGGAAAGCTGTAGCTTACTCCCCCCAACACCCTGGTCCTTATTCCTTGTTCATCCCCAAACACAATGGTAAACTAAACCACATTACTTGACCTTACTTCCAATTCCAGGTTAGCTGTGATGAGCAGAGATGGAGAGATTGTTTGTTTTAATGCTCTGAATGTACAACAAAAAAAATCGAGAACCAAATGGTTAGGCACATTCAGTAGAGCCATAATTTGAATTTTCATATTATCTATACTCATGCTCTGATTGGTTCTGATCTAGCCAATGGTGTGGTTGCTAATCTGTAACCTCTGCACCATTTCTACATCACAGTACAGTGTCTTATTTGAGCTGAAATGGAAGTGTCGACTTGAACCCTCGGTGCACTGGAGGTGAATCACCTCTTAGCACTCTATGCCCAGACAATTAGTTTTTTGTTTGTTTTGTTTTTTTTTCCTCTATTGCAGGGGTTATATATCTGAAACTAATTAAGGGCCAATTAAGTAATTATTGGTGGATTGTAGTGTAATTAAGACTTGCTGGTTGGATCCAATCTGCTGCACTGGAATAAGTCTGTTTCGTTGCCTTTCTCTGGAGAAGATAATTATTAATATTATTATATGAATAAACCAGACATTGGATGATTTGTGTTTAACTGTTTATGAACAATATTTTTTATTTTAGTGTATTGTTTTTATTTTATTGTTTCACCTTCAAACATTTGAAATATGCTTTTGTTCTTTAATTGATTTAAAGAGGCTGCAATACAAATAAAACTATTTACTTTCTAAAACATCCCACCTGAGAGCACTTGGAAACTAACTAGTCTCTAATTTAAGTGGCCTTTTTTGGTAAGGTAGCACTTTCATTAATATTTAACATTATACAATGCTTAACAGATAATTAGTTAGTGTAATTTTAGTATCAGATGTTATTTATCTGATTATTATCTGTACATGTTAATTATAGCATTAACTGTCGGTTATTCTTGGTTTATGATACTGTTCCAAATATCAACTTTTGCCCATTACATTTGTTGAAAAACGTTTCTTCATGTTAGGAAAAAAGACTCTTAGATTCTTAACCCAGCAGCAGATTTAATCCATGTTTGTAAATTGTTTAGTCTCTCATATTAATGGAATGCTGATATGCAGTAATCTTTATTGATGATTGAATTAACGAATATATAAAATGTGAAAATGACAGTACTCTAAGGGGATAGAAAAGTAGAAAAGTTGTATGATAAATCTGGAAAAAATTATGTCTTGATTATCGAAGTTATAGGCTGTTTCAAATCATTGGGATTTTGTTTGTAAGCTGATTTGAACAATCAGAGGAAGGAAAGAAAGACGAAATAACACCGGATGCAACACATGACGTGCACATCTGTGATAGTGATGTCCGTTTCGTGAAAGGAATCGTTATTCCGAGTCGGATAAGAAAACGTTCGATTCGTTCACGGATCTCACTGATTCGGTCGGAGCGGTTTTCGAGTAAAGGGCCGAAAGGTAAGTTACTCAACTCCAGTAGCCGAATAGCAGAAATTTTACAAATAAATTGTAGCCTACTGAGATTAATATCAAATATGTTTACGGCTTGAGTAAACATCATTGGGTCAATCAATCAATGACATGAAGTGCATATTTATGTGTCCAAGTGCACTATTTCTATTAAAAATAATTTGGTAAATTCATGACATCACTTTATTCTATAATGCATATTTAGTTTTAATTCATTTTTAGAACATTTAAATAATACATATTTTATATTTTGTTATCTTAAAACCCTAAAATGTCAGGTGGTGCAACAGTCTAAACAAATGAACAGATTAAGAAAATACTTAAAATGGTGTCTTAATAATAACATTTTTAAAACATTACTATGGCATCATTTTAAGTTTGAAACCTTTCATTAAAAAAACATTTGAAAAAGATCAGTAGTGTTAAAGCTGTTATGATCATTGCAAAACTTCTGTCCATCAAATTGGTATATTCTCAAATGTCAGGGTGGCACAACTGCAAATGTGGCTTACTATGAATTGACAAGGTAATTGAACAGTAAACATGATCAAAGTGATCCTGCGTGAAAAGGTTTGTAGATCTCTCTCAAATACTGGTAAAACTGCTCGTGTCAAGTATGGGTAGGTTGGTAGGCTACACTTTCCATGTCATGTGGTACAACTACAGTATGAAACATACCATACCACCTGACATAAAAACAGTCAAAAAATAAATGTAAACACTTTGAAACGTTAACTGAAATGGCTGAACAATTTGCATTACCATGACATCAGTCCTGAAAATATTTTTTAAAAATCATTTTTTGAAGCTTAATTTTGTTTCAACGTTGTACAGCACGTAATGGATCTCTCAGATATGTCAGGGAGCATATAATGACGTATTACGTAAAATAGTCATTGAATCATTTTGAGAGAGTTTTTTAACGAACTGTTCGAAAGAACCGGTTCGCTGAAATGAGTCGGACTTCCCTTCAGTAACTGGGGTCAATCGGTAGGAGGCGCTAACTCTAGACGCCTCACCGCGCAAGTGACCCTCCCCCAAACTCAAACGAGGCACAGACTCCGTCATCACACATTATCAGTGAGCTAGCTCATGTCCTCGGTATAGTTGCGCGTTGAGGGTGAGTTTTAAAGATTACACTTCTTAATAGAGACTTTAAATGGTTTTCCTCGGTATTTCAACTCGTTGAGTGTGTAAGAAGTACGACAAGACTGTTTAATTGACCATAATTCAGAAAGTGTATTCACTCCGTTGTCCGATATGCTCTCCTATCCTGAGCGTCGTCCTCGTGTTAACCGAGAATATCGTAATTTAATCGCACTGATTTATTTTACAATGTGAGATTCTTTTGTCCGCGGTTGTTACTGGGTCGTAATGACTATACAGTCTTGCCTCACCGGACTTTTGCAGCTACTGCTACTTCCCTAGTCTGATGCTAGCGTTAGCACGATAGCTTTAGTCATCGCTTGATTGAGATGCAGTGGATCCGTTTGACTAAATCTGAGGTTAAAGATACAATGTTTTCATCGGCCATTCAGTCAAATTCACGTTGACCACATAATCAAGATAAAAGATAGAGTGTGAACCGTGTTTGAAATCGACTAATTCTATACGCCTGAAAGTGAAACCATTTTGCCCATATTACGCACGCTCTGAAATACTTGGTTCTGATTGGTCAGTCGTGTTTAGCTATTCAGCGGTAAAATAATTTTGTTTAGTGGCAGCCAATCTATCATTTAGTACAGAGCTATGTAGTAAGTATGCAAATGTTAATTCAACTTCATGTACTGTCGCTAATTCATTTACTTAGTGTGATTAGCTGCGGATTGCATACTTGTGTTCAGCCAATCTGTCCTGCAAACTTCTCTTTTTCCTTCCTATATAAAACACTTTGCATTCAGGGCATTCCAGTCTATATATAACAAACACACTTTTGCAGCTTATGAAATGGTTAATATTGAACTGTTTTCGAGAAAAAATGTCATAAAAGGTTTTAGTCTGCATAACATTTGTGCAGTGATTACAATGGTGACTTTTAATAAGACCCTTTGGGTTTAGATCGCGTCGGAGTGTTTTAATAGTGTTGATTATGACCAAGCCATAGAAATAAAGGCTTTTTAACTTTTTTAAAGAGAGTGCCTTGGATGTTCCTGTTTGATTTTAACATTTCATTTCTATGCATTTAAACATTCATGTAATAAATTGGATGACTAAGGTAGAATTACAAGGTCGTCATTGTAAAAAAATTCATTCTTATGATAATTCTTATATTTATATAAACCCTAACAGAATTGGTAGGTAACTTGCATATCTTGACTTGTATTCCTATGATTCAAGTGTGTGAGACCATTCATTGTTGATAAATACCAATGGAAAAATGCTTGATGACAGCAGGGACGTTGTGGTTTCTCCTGTTTTGCATTTCTATTTTTAGCTTGAACTAAAGTTATTATTACTGTAGTTGTTTTTTTTGCCTGTTTATATGACTTTGTTTTTTGTCTTAGGTACTTCATTGTTTTGAGACCCTGCATGTGCAAATCAACCAAAGACTGATTCCAAAATACACTGCTGTTCTTCCTGTCCAAAATGGTGAAGATATTTGTTGGCAATGTAGCTTCAGCGACCACCGAAGACGAGCTCCGTGCTTTGTTCGAGAAGTATGGCCCTGTGTCTGACTGTGATATTCTGAAAAACTATGGCTTTGTGCACATGGATGAGGAAGAGGCGGCGCAAAAGGCCGTCTCTGCTTTGCACAAGCACGAGGTCAACGGCTCTCGCATCACCGTCGAGTATGCCACCACCAAGGTACGCAATGCCACCAAGATCTACGTGGGCAATGTTCCTGAAGGCGTCACCGCCGCCAAAATCAAGGAGCTCTTCCAGCCGTTTGGCAAGGTTGTGGAGTGCGATATCGTGAAGAATTACGCATTCGTTCACATGCAGAGGGAAAGCGAGGCTCTGGAGGCCATTTCAGAGCTTAACCACTCAAAATTGGAGGGCCAAAAGATCTTTGTGTCCCTCTCCCGCAGTAACCCATCCAGAAACGGCCGAGAGGAGGACTATTATCCTCATCCACCCCCGCATCATTATCCACCTCACCCACACCATCATCCTCACTTTCTCCCCCCACGCCCGCCGCCCCGTGACTACTTTCCGCCTCGTGGCCGACTTCCACCACCTCCTCTCCCACCGCCGCCGCCCCGCGCCTACTACGAGCGCGATGTGTATGAGAGGGGGCCTCGCCACGACCCGTACGCTGCCCCATCCCCGCGTTTTTACGAACGGGATCCATATGAACGGCGTCTTCCGCCCCCTCAGCGACCAGTCACACCTCCTCTCGCCGGGCGCTACTACCGTGAGCGCAGCCCTCTCGGCGGTCGCCGCTCTCTCCTGCCTCCACCTCCCCCTCCACCCTCTTCTGCCGGCTTCGCCCGCGGTTTTGCCCGCAATGGCGCTAGCTCAGCACCCCCTCCCCCTTCCGCCGCTCCTTCCTCCCACTATCATCGCTACTCTCTCGGCTCAGGCTTTGATAAGGATGATTATTTGGAGGACAAGTACAGCAATGGCTTCAGCCGTAGCTACTAAGCATTGAAGTTTGTCCGTCCCTTTCTTATTATCGAGAAGCCAAGTAATTTAAGAGGGGCGTAACTTCAGGGAGTTAGGGGTGAATTTTTGTAATATTCTGTGATCGTTGTAGCTATTTTAGATAACGGGTTAATCAGCTAATACTGTACTCATTTAACTAATAGATTTGCGTCCGCCCGATAAAGGAACGGCAAATAGGAAGTTAAATGCACCTGTTTCAGAGTTTTATAGCATGTTATGTTGTACTACATTTGCCAGCCATTTCTTTTTGAGTATTTTCTTAAAAAAAAAATTTTTTTTTGGCATATCACATTTTTAATTCTTCTTTGGCATGCACTAAATACAAAGATCGCTTGAATATATATAATTTTTTTTTTTTTTGCATTGATATTTCAACATGCATAGCCTACCCAACAGGAAATTGGTCGTGTTAAATGTTTACCTGTTTTTTTTCTGTTTAGTATTTAGGAGTATTCAAGTGTTGTCATTGTCTTTTGCATGAGTCGGGCAAGTTAATTTGGAAATATTTTGAATTTTCATAATTGGTCTTCGTAACTAAATTATTAATTCTGTCTTTTTTTTCTTTTTTTTGAATTTCTTCTCTGGACTACCTTTATGTTGGCAAATTAACTTGCTATGTTGTTAGAAGTAATGCTGGATGTAAGTGAGACCAGTGGGAAGGAACAGAGAGGAAATGGGTAAAGAGGTGGTTGTGGGCGGAGTTGTATGCTAACTGACTGATCAACCAATCACATCCTACCGGCCAACCGAGCACATCGCATCCACCAGCCGCTCAACTTTCGGATCCGCCGCCGCATCCTAGGACCATCGGTCAAAGGAAACGAACGACCGACCAGCCGCCGACCGCCTAATAAATTAAAAACAACGCTGAATCAATTCTACACTGCATTTCGAGATCACGTTGTATTAGACAAATAGCTGATTTGCCGACTCCGCAGACTCAGAGAAAGTTTTTAAAGATTAGAGACTTATTTTGGCATCACATTATAATGGACGTGCTTGTGATTGAAAATATTACTGAATTCAACATTGTTTCCTGTCCTACTTGTACTACTGCTGTTTGCCTATTGTTAGCGTACACTTCTGTTTAAAATGTACGTTTGTAAAAAGCCTGTTTTCTCGATTGTTTATCCGAAACCGCTCTCTTTATCATATTGTCCACTCGAGCAGGTTCGAAACTTATGCTTGTTTTGATTTAACCCTATGAAAACAGATTCATGTTCTACCAGTCGCTGTCATCTTGCCGCCTGAATAAAATTTCGACTGACTTAGACGCAACGCTTTTCATGTCACTCGTTTTTAATTGAGTCTCTTTAATTTCTACCTCATGTCTCACTCGGTTACGTTATCATTCGTTTAATACAAATGTCCTTTGACTTGGTCTCTAATGGGTGAAGTTCATTAATAGTTGAACTTTTAATAGTAAAAGTGCCAAATAGTTTCGTATTAAAACTGCACTTTCCGCTTGAACCCTTCATACAAAAGGCCATAGGCATTAATTTAAATATCAGTAAATTCTAGTCTTTTGTCTTTTTTTTTGTTCAAAAATGACCCCTGTCCAAGCTGAATGAATGTTCAATACTCAGTTTTGAATAAATTGAAGCTTTGTGTGGTTCATCAGGATGGGTGAGTTAAAAGTGAAGGTAAGTAGTATTTCAAGCTGGATTGTTTGGACTTTTGTTCTCCTTGTCATGTTGCACGTTATTGAATGTATTCATGTGCTAGCAGAGC
The DNA here is from genome assembly GCA_030578275.1 of Meda fulgida. Taxonomy (NCBI): domain Eukaryota; kingdom Metazoa; phylum Chordata; class Actinopteri; order Cypriniformes; family Leuciscidae; genus Meda; species Meda fulgida. The sequence continues at coordinate 16,164,176 of CM060636.1, read as the reverse complement.
CTGTTTTAGTTTTTTTTTTTTTCTCCCATTGATGATATTATAGTCATTGTCTGTCCGTGAAACACTTTGTTCTGATTGTCGGTGCAGTTGATATCCGTCAAGTGTCTTTTAAAGTGTGTTTATATATATATATCTATATATATCTTTCTATTCACAGCCTTTCAGTAGAAACACAGCTGAAGTTATCTCTATAATCAGTTCTATCCAGAGGAGGAACAGTTTTACATGCTTCTATGCTCATGGTTATTTTAAAACAAAATGCATTGCACAATACAGGCCTCGTGAACTTGAAATACTCCAACAAAAAATCTGAAATTGTCTTTGGCCTTTTACTTTCCTCTACCATTGTTTAAAAATAATGATTTGACTGCCATTCATCACTTTGAGTAGCCCTGCATTAATTCAAAACTTTTAAATTACTTTGGCCTAAAATTATGCAGTGCCTTAGAGTTTAAGTACTGGTGCTTTGCAAGACTATAACTATCTGTTTAAAACAAGGGTAGTAGTCAAAATAATCTACAACCGAAACCCTGTATTTATTAATCTTAATTAATCTTAATCTTTATTAGTCAGGATGTTGTGGTTCAGGGCTGTAATATATATAGCCCTGTAATATAATTTTGATGATTATGACTTACAGCTTATGAAACCCCAGCTTATTATAATTATATTATAATTATGAATATTAAAAAAAGAAAATTAAAATGTTAAATGAAATCGATAAAAAAAGGATTTGAAATACAGAAATGTCGGCCCTCTGAAATGTATTTTCATGCATATGTATATAATTATATATACTAAATATATTAGTTTCACCTTTTAATTTGAATTACTAAAATACATGAACTTTTGCACATATTCAAATTTTTCGAGTTTCTCCTGTATGTAGGATATATGATGGCTATAATGTAAAAAAAAAATGTATAGTGCACATTGTACGGTTTTCAAGAATGGCCCATATAAAAACTAACAAGGTTATTTTATTTAATTCTGATGATTTTCATGCTGACAATAGAGAGTGAATCATTGGGTTTGAGTAGGATATCCTGTGACAGCAGATCAAATATGCACTTGTGAGAGGTTAGGACTTGTGGGTATATGGTCTGTTTGTATAACACAAAAGAGCACTAGTTAAGAAGTAACTTGAGTTCAGAACTATATAACCTCTATAAACGAAATCCTGAGAAGAACGCAAAGCTATCCAAAAGGAAATGCACAATCTGATTTAGCTCTTCATTGTTTGTCAATTTCAGTTTCGCTGTGTGACGGCTTTCACGATCTTTGTAGTGTAAATATGAGTGCAATAAATACAGTGTAGTAGCTTTTATGCAGATAAGTGATTAAATGTTTAGTATTTTTCTTTAATGCCCATTTCTCAAATCTTTTGGGAATATATGTTGGTGAATAAAGGCCGCCTGCATGGTGTTTTTTTAATCATTTTCTTGTGTTGTGGTTTTGTTTGCCTCATTGCACAGCTTCTTTCTGCAATCATCTCTGCCCCAGTTTCTACAAAAGAATAACTAAACATTCAAATTACCACAGCGTCAAAAATGCCAGAAAACGAACCCTGCTGCACCCTACATCCAATTCTGGAAACAGCTTCAGTGAATGTATGATGTCACGTGGTGTATGAGCACGCGGGTCCTTTGACGTTTTGGCGCGCTTTCTGTGAATTTGACAGCGTTCTGACATTCCAGACATCTGTTTTACGTGCGTGAGTATAAAAACAAACAAAAAAAACTTGTATATAAACCAATATACAAAACTAGTCGGTCGCATTTCTAAGATTCTGATAATATTACTTTTATGTATGATCCGTTGTCGTCCTGTTTTTATTACTAGTAAGCGACTAATGGGGCTGCTGTAGTTGGCATTTATGACAATAGCTTCGTTAGTTGCATTCTTAGCATAATGTTAAGATTATGTGTTTGGTTATTAATCTTCATGACTATCAGCAACATAGTCTTTAAAGGTTAGCAAATTTCAACACTCACATAAACTGAAATTTAAACTCTTCTGCAAGCCAAAGACCTAGGGAATAAATCTACTTCAGAATGTTGGCATGACATGAAAAATCACCCATCTATTTTTTCCAAATGCATGTTAGTTCCTCCTTGTATATTTTTTTGGCCTTCTTTTAAATTTGTATTTAAAATGTTACAACTCGATCTCTCTTTGAAACAAGACTCCATGGAAGCTTGTTTCCACCAAAGAATAAAAAGATTCTTGAAGGTTCTTGAAGAAGAAAAAGAAGGTTGCAAGATATAAACTAAGAAATTGCAAATATTAGAATTGTTATAAACTTAAAATTCTTACTTTTTCTCGCAATTGTGAGTTTGTGAGAAAAACTCTTTCCTCAGAATTGGACTTTATAAATCGCAATTGGAACTTTATATCTCTCAATATAAAGAGATATAAAGTTGCAATTGCGATAACTTTAGTGACTTTAGTGTTGTGTTTACCATCTAGACAAAACTGTTGCTAAATTTCTTTAAATAAACACTATTTTCAATGTTTTCAGGGCTGAATTTTTGCAATTATATAAAAATGATGGTACCGTCAGTAACACTGATGTCAGGAGTACAGATGCCACTTTTGGGTTTGGGCACAAACAAGCTGCAGGACCTTGGGCGGCTGAAAAGGTCTGTCAGCTCTTCACTTCAAGCAGGATACTGAGCCTTTGACACAGGTGCTGTCTGTGGAAATGAGGCACATCTAGGGCAAGTCCTCAAAGAGCTGTTGCCCATGTATGGTCTAAGCCGTGAAGATGTGTTCATCATCAGCAAGCTTGCCCCATTAGACCATCGGCCGAGGGCAAAGGAAGGCTGCCTGAGGAGTCTGAAGCAACTAGACTGTGAATACATCAACCTCTATCTGGTGCTCTGGCCTGGGATGGAGGGTCTTGACCCAGGGGATTCCCGCCATTCAGAGTATCGGGCGCAGAGCTGGGCGACCCTAGAGGAGTTCTATACCAATGGGCGATTTAAGGCCATAGGGGTTTCAAACTACACCTCAAAGCACATTAGGAAGCTCCTCATGACTTGCCGCGTGCCCCCAGCGGTCCTTCAGATAGAGTGTCAACCGAAGCTGATCCGGAGGGAATTGAGGGATTTATGTATGTAGACAGGCATTCACTTCCAGGCCTACTCTTCTCTTGGTAAAGGAGCTCTCCTTAGGGAGCCAGAGGTAGTGGATATAGTGAGGAGCTGTGGTTGGACCCCTGCCCAGGTACTTCTGAGGTGGGCTGTGCAGCAAGGCATCTCAGTTCTGCCTCGGTCCTCGCAGCCAAGCAGAGTGCAGGAGAATGCACAGGTGTTTGACTTCCAGCTAAGTGAGATGGATATAATGAGGCTGGATGCCCTGAATTGTGGAACAAAGTTTTGTAAACGTGACTAGCAAAATAGCTTAAGCCCTGATTTGAATAAAAAATTATATAAAAAAAAAGATCATCATTGTATATAGTCAATGATGTGATGCTTTATGTAGTAGAAAAAAAAACATTAAAAAGTGTATTTATATAGGCTGCGACTTGGATATACCAATCATAAGCAGTTTTTATTTTGGAAACAAAATTCATTTTTGTTGAAAATCAAAAATGTATGGGTGATACAACTGGATGCACTATATGTAGCAGGTAATATAATTGACCTTTGATGCAAGCTTAGTTCAGGTTGTATAATGTGGTTTGACTTACTAATTTTTTTTTTAAATTAATGATATTTGGGGGAAAACATTTTACTTTAAGGAACATTAAGATGTATACAGTCAGATATGTATACAGTCAGATATATTCAAGGTGTATGGAAACATTTTGGTTACACCAAATTAGTTATTTGAACTTACACTTTTCTTGAAAATGTCAGAAAAGTTTTTCAAAACCATATGAAACCAAGATTACAAAGAGTAAATTTCTACAACTTGGAACAGTTTAAAACTGGATCTTTTTGACCCAAAAACATAACACTACCTTCGGCCAGAAAATCTTTTATTTTGACCACAAAATGATAGAAAAAAGATAAAAACTTGATTGTTTTAAAAAGTATTTAAACAGTTCATCCATTACTCAATGTAAACAGCTATAAATATGTACAAGGATCTTAAAAAAAGGAATGAAGCACATAAAGCACAGCAAGACTGATAGTACAGAAATAGCACTTGTGTTGTCCATCTGCATATATTTGCTTCCCCAGAAACTGAATGTTGTTTAACATACAAGACCAGCAGATGGAATATAAAGGAAACAATCCAATAGAGACAAAAGACAACTTTACAATCAAGAAATATGTACATGAAAGGCAGTGATGAATTGCAGCGCTATGAAAGTATAAATTAAATAAATTGTTCAGTTTTCCTGGTGACATATCCACGTATATTCATCATAAAAGATGGCAGAACAACTGATTTGATCCACTCTTACTAGTTATTCACCACAATGGTTTGGCATTAACAAACAAACCTGAGATGTAGCATATATCAACAAATGAACTGAAATAACTTTACCCGTATTATTGTTACCGTCACTAACCTTACAACTTTATCCGGTGTCACAGTCCTTGAAATATATTTACATTTTGCAACCGCTACAGCCTTTATTACAACAAAAACACACGTCTATATATCAATCTATAAAATACATCATAGAACACATTTCTTTGCCAAATAGGAACTTAATACATATCAATAAACAGTTTTAAATAGAGGTTTTATTTTTGAAATCAACACATAGAAAGATTGTCCAATGAATTGTAATATTTTAGGAGAGATTGTCCCTTTTGAGATTGTCAAATTTAATTAACACTGACAATTCCTGTAATTAAACGTACGTTATTGCAGTGGTAAAACGTGATACAGCACTTTTACCTTTTTCTCAGATTGGTTTTGCAGTAGCTTGAGCACATGTATTACAAAAAGGCCATGATGGTGATCAGACTAGCCTTCATCTGAGAGCAGCTCTCGGGGTAACTGTTATTAAGTGTGTAAAGCCATGTTAATTCATTCTCTGCCCTCCTCTTCTTTGGAACTCCAGAGGAATGAGAACCATCCTCTGTAGGTCTGTTTCTGGCTGTTCACTCTTTTGACATCCTAGAAACAACAAAACAATTTCAAATGTAAGATTTCACATATTTAAGGCCTCTAGCTGACAACCTCTCAAATATAAATGCATTGAGTGTACTATATAGCTGGCTCACCCCTTTGTCAAGCCACGTGTCAAATTCATCGCTCATTCTCCTCAGCTGCCGTCCGTACTTCTTTGCTTTCCACAGCGCAGCAGGAGCAGATTGAGAACGACCTCTGAATGGAAGTCCATCTCCCGCTCCTCCATTCTCCTCCGCCGAAGCTCCATCCTGGGGCTCTGCGTCCTGCCAGCGGCTGACTGTATACACCTGAGACTCTGAATAGAGCCGCACACGCCCTGCAAAAGCATGTGATCTCATGATAAGATCATTTTTTTTGTTCAATCTAGGTCAATATATGACGCATTTCCTGATACTTAATGGCAAGTGTGCTTGTCTGAAGTTCTCACCTTGAGGAGAAATGTTTGGCAAGGTTTGATCCTGATGTTGTCCATGGTTCTTGATTGTCTCTTCCAGATGTGATTGCTTTTTGCCACCCAAGGCGCTGGAATCATCTTGATGGTCATGCAATGTGTTATCCATTGTGAGAGCTGGTGAACATAAGAGTAGTAGGATATTAATATTGGAATTTCAAGGTGTTAAAACAATGAATTACCTAATACTTATTGTATTACACGAAGAACATTTAGTAACACAAGATTTTCAATGATTAAATGAATTTCTTGACATTAAGATTAACATTCACTGGTTTTCCTAAATACATACCTGTGGATATGGACAATTCCAGAACAATAGATTTGAATGTGTTCGTCTCACCGGAACTCAGTTGGTAATGGCACTAGATATTATTCCGTCTTATCTCCGGCACGATTACGAGTAGCTTCTCCAGTTCTCAACATATATTGAATGCCTCATGGCATGTGACACACCCAAACAACAACAATAGCTGTAATTGCTACTTATATAAGTTTCATATTTCTAAGGTTAAGTCAAGCTCCTCTGAAAACGTCGTCGGCCAAAAATAATGGAAAAAAGATACCGTTTTTCGTGACATTTAGTCGGAGTGATTGTCTTCTCGCCGCGAGTAGTAGCGTGCCAAATTTCCAGTCCGGCTGTTGTTATCGCTACAGTGTGTATGATGATCTCATTTCGGCTCCGATATTGTTGTTGTCCGTCGTCGTTTACAGTAGTGCTCCGCTCTCAGCCAATCAGATGGCGTTCGCCCTATTTGCTCAGCCAATCGCAGCCCGCTGCTAGGGTGTTTTGGGCGCTCTCTGATGCAACGTCACTGTTGCGATAGGAGTTCGCGAGCCTTTGCATGCCCCGTGACTTGTTTACCTCATACGGGCCCCGGTCTCTCGGAAACGTGGGAAGGAAGATATATCGTGCGCTTGAGAATTTGCAAAGAAACGCACCGTTTAACTTTATTTGCATAGAGTGCCCTTAGAAAAAACGGAGCGATTTTAGTGGTGCAGCTCTCAGTGCAATATCAGTCACGGGGAGTTTATACCTTGCTCAGTTATGAATAAATTATTATGGAGAGTTTTTGATGTATCTATGTTTGGCCTTTACGTTGAATGGTTTGCAGTACAGTGTGATATAATGCTAATAAAATTCGTAGCTAAGAGAGCATATTTTGCTATTCCTGTTTAAGAACTGTGGTCATATTTAATGTGCATTTTCTCATTTCGAACTGTAGATGGCAGGAGAGACCTGTGTTGTTGAGTCATTGGAAGAAGTTGGTTATTTCTTTCCTTATATGACTCATGCCTGCAGAACACAGAAATATATAGGTTAATAGGACCTGTTACTGTGTAGATTGCTGGATATGTTAGATATTTTCATATAATTTTTGCTAGGTCTACAACACAGCCTGTCTGTTCTTTGTACATCTCTTTTTCATTTTATTAACACATACAAATGTGTAAAAACTATCTATGTAATTTAGCCATACCAACTGAATTTAGCGATGCAACATTGCACTAAATAAACAAAAAAAGATAATGTTGTATTGGTTAAGATTTAGATAGAAAACATAGTTCCTAAAACAAAATACAACCATCTTAAACCAGGTTTGCTGGCCTTAGCAGGAGACCTTAGTTAGCGTTAGTTCTGGCAGGTCACGTTAGTCAAGCTAGCATCAGCTAACTCTCAGCGGATCTATGCCTATCACTGTATACATATAAGCTCCTTCAGTATTATCAGCAGGTATTACGTTTCTCAGGAGCTAATTACCCTCCTCCATCCCCAGCTCCTCTTCTCGTCCAGTCAGGATTTGGTATTCTGATTCCCCTTTGAATCAGACTAAATTCTCAAATTATGTTGTTAAAATATTGACATTAATGATATCTGCGATACATTCACGTTGATTCTGTTAACCCTAAGGGGGGTTATTGCTGCTTTCCCTGCTCTTATCCATGCTAGGGTGCATGGATGCGCAGGGAGTTCTTGACCAGAACAGAACCTTATCCTAATTGTATGCTTATACCGTATTTGACGAGAGTGGTCCAGACAGAACTGCATTCTGTTCCATTTGTGGCTTAAAAGTTCTAAAATCAGCGGAGAGGGGGGTTGAGAGACTGTCTAAGACCAGGAAACCAGTTTAGGCTGGTTTAAAGGGATAGTTCACCCAAAAATGAAAATTAGTCCATGATTGACTCATCCTGAAGTCATTCTAGGTGTATAGGACAGTCTCGTTGTGTGTCAAGTTCAAGTGTTACTCTTTTGGCGTAAATTGATGCGCACGGCCATCTGCCGGAAGCTTGTTATTTTAGTCGATAAAGTTTTAAATATGGATATTTTTCTTACACGAACACATCGCTTCGCTTCAGAAGACATTTATTAACCCCCCAGATCCCCGTCGAGCACTCTAATCATGAATAGATGCGCTTTAATGGACTTTCAAAGTCGAACAGCCATTCACTCTCATTATCAAGTTTGGAAGAGCCAGGATATTTTTTTTATAACTCCGGTTGTATTCGTCTGAAAGAAGAATGTCATATACACTAAGGATGGCTTCAGGGTGAGTAAATCATGGGCTAATTTAATTTTTTGGGTGAACTATCCCTTTATGATGTTTTTGCAGGGTCCTTCAGCAGGCCAATATTGGTGGACAACCAAGAGGGACTTTGCCTTCAGATGACTGGGTTTTCTAGTAAGGGGTAGTTCTTCAAATCACCCTAATCATTCTTAATTTTGCATAAAATATTATGAATTGAAAATAACATTGAGAAAATGTAGGCTACTAGATGCTAACTTTTTATTACACCTGACGAGATTCAATAAAACTGCTGTTCACCTTTGAATCGCCACAGTTATTGTTTGCTAAGTGTCATTATTGAATCACGTGTCACCAGATGGGTCAGAGGGTAGCCTACAACATTGATTCAAATTAAATTAAGTCCCTCTAATATGCACATGTTTTTACATTCTTGACAAGATAATTTGCATTTCTAATATGTCTGTCTGTGCTACATCAGTGTCAATTTGATGAATTATCGTCCGGTGTTGGCTCGCCATGCCTGCCAACGACACCCTGGCAAAACCTGCACGCGCTGTATAGGAAAATGTAACCTCCCCTCTTTCTGCAGTCCACGCGCTGCTGGAAAAAAAATAGCGCTTTTCGCTTTTGTGCAGAATCCATTCGCAGAATTACATTTCCATATTACCTTTTCCAACAAACTCCGCCCGTCTCCTCCATCCTCATGGCGAGGCTGATGCTGATGCGAGCGAATAGTTAACATCTCATTCACTCCCTCTGGCGCCACACGTCCATGTGCGGCTCTGATCATTCTTCTCTTTTTTCTCTCTCTCTTTCCCTCCCCAATGAACAATATAGTCTTCGCTTTTTTTAGGAAGCCTATTTTATAGCAGTCTTTTTATTTTATTTTTTACCCCTAAAATGCCAATGCCGGAAGCATGTGCTTGATCTTTTTCTATTGTGTTTGGAATTATGTGAATGGGCTCCAGTTGATGCTCGAAGATCTTTCGTCGATCACTTTTTAATTCGAACTGAGGTTTCAATTCACGTCTCATCTTGAACGTGAGACGCTCTTTTCTTAAGATCAGTCTCGCCTCGAGTCTACAACTTGATTGGATTGTGCGTGTTTATGTTAGTTGTTTGTACTCTTTGAACTGTCAATTCAAGAAGAGCACCGCTGTACAGCTCGCGCGCATCACCGCTGCTCCATGGAGACATGAGTCGCGCGCACTGAGCTCATTCACTGTGAATTAAACCGAACTACAGCGAGTCAACAGCGAGCGAGTGTCCACCGGAATCCACGCACCGTCTTTGTAAGTATGAATTTACTCACCACACCACATTACAATGCAACAAATACAGTATTATTTGCTCTTACCAACCTGACTGTATGTCTAATACACAAAGAAAGCGAACTGATTGCAACAAATGAGTAATAGACGTGCATCCTCCTCCATGTTTTCAGGTTACTTGATGTCAGATTCTATGAAACGAAACTCCCACGTTTAAATATCTCATATTTATTCAAGACTACATAGACATTTCCAATTTCAACCTGCGTATTTTTTTTTCAGGTACAAAGTTGCGTGTCATATTTCACAACCTATACAGGAGCTACCCAACACAATGAACCTCAGTTAACGTACATTTGTCTGTCAGAGCAGGTAAGATTGACTTTACTCTTGTACTAAACCGGTTTAATTGAGTTACTATTATCTGCGTACGTAGCTGCCGTTCTCTCTTAAATGTTTTCTAGTAACCCCGCATAACTAGTAGAACATAGTTTTCATACTGGCTGTGAATACTTAGCAGGCACAGTTCTCATGGAAACGCTCTCCGACTCTCACTATAGGCAGCCCACCTGTTTCAGATAAACATAGAATGCCAGTATGCTGTGGTATGTAGGGAAACCCTCAGCTTCCACATGCATTGACTGAGATCAAAAAATGATATACCCATGTGGGGTAGAAATGAGACATGTAAATTTATTTTTTCCCTTCTACACTGGGCAGGTTTATTTATCTCCCACAGTGTGTACGTGATGAGTAAGAAACCTCTGGCTGATTTTGGCATGTTTTTCCTATTTTTTGTACAGGAATGTGCTGTTTTTTTGTTTTGAAGTATTCAACTTAAAGGGATAATTCACTCAAAAATGAAAACTCTCATCTTTTACTCATCCTCATTTGTTTCAACCCTCTATGACTTACTTTCTTCTGCAGAACAGAGATAAAATAAAGTTTTTTTTACTCCATTGACTTTCATTTTATGGACAAAAACATTCTTCAAAATGTCTTGTTTTGTGTTCAGAATGAGGAATAAAGTCACATAAGTTTTGGTGAGTAAATGATTACAGTATTTTTATTTTTGGGTGAAGTATCCTTTTAATGTAGAAGCAAATATAACTGATGGTAATTTTTACAAACAGGATTTGATAAGCATTTGATAGACCAGCTCTCATATGACACACAAAATGCCATACGTTCTCACAAGGGAAATCAATTATGCCTTTCATTTCCTTTGTTATATAATTATACTGCAACAAAACAGACTAGCAAATGATACTCTTGCAGCTTGTGTTTCAAATCAGTCCTGTCCATTTTGTGAAATAGTCTGAAATATGTATTTTTATGCCAGAATCTTAGTGTGTCAATAGAAATGCCTGTGGTACAAACATCATGCGATCTTTACAGCTATATATATCATGTTTTTTTGCTGAAGGCTTGATTTAGCTTCAGTCTGGTCTGGCTGAATCTAGTTGTAAACCGCTATGTGTTCTCCTGTTGTAGCTCTTGGTTTCAATGGCATTTCCTTTCCCCTAATACCTGGAACCATTACTCACAGCTTGAGCTAATCTTAATGTTTCTGGCGCACTGAAAATAATCCTAGTCTTGCTAAAGGCGGAATTCAGAAAGTGGTTTGTTTCCACTGCTGCTGCTCCTTTCATTATGTGGCGTGTCTGAATATTTGTATCCTCTTGCTCTGAAAGCTCCAGGAAGATGTGAATTATGTCGGCCCAGATTTTAAAGCCCATTTTTGTTGCAAGCATTAGTTTCCATTGGATTGTAAAGCCTGCAAGTCTGTCCAGAGAGCTCCATATGTGGCACAATGATTATGTGTATAACTGTCTGCAACACATCCAGAAAATTGGATGTTTAAACCTTTTTTTTTGTGTGTAGGCTTAAAGTTCTGTTTTAAATCTGAGGTTCTTTTAGTGCACTTGTGTTTATGTCTACCGGTCGTCTATGTTTTATCCCTTTAGTATCACCCTCCTCAGTGAGAATCCAAAGCCTCCAAATGGTGTTTTTCTTGCTTTCACTTGCATCTCAACCACCATTATTAAAGTTGAGCCAGGGGCCCATCACTAAAGCCTTCATATTTCACCCCCAGTCCACATCTCGCCTGCCCTTACAAATGATTAGCAATGTAAAATCCAGGCAAGTGAACCATTAAAATATCTTGCCCTTCTCAAGTCTCTGCGCAATTGAGGTAAGCAAGCTCTGTCAAGCTGTGTTATAGATGATATAAATATGCCTTAATATGAGATATTTTTGTCTGTAGCTTTTTCCTCAGTCCTTTTAGAGCAGGGGTGTCCAATCCTGCTCCTGGAGGGCCACTGTTCTGCAGAGTTTAGTTACAACCCCAATTAAATACACCTGAACCAGCTAATCAAGGTCTTAGACATCCTAGGCTGTGTCTGAATTCGCACCCTATACCTTCATTCACTGTTCTTTACATTGTTCCACTATTATATTTGAGGGAGTGAATAAAAACGAGTGAGTGAATTCAGACACTGAGTGTGCCAGAAGGGCTGTCGCATTTGCATAGTTTGTACTTGCTGTTTAGTAATTATTTGAAACTTTGCAAAGTGTCAGATCCAGTCATGGAAACTATGTATAAACCTTAATTAAACAATTCAATAATCAATTAAAAAGGAATTTATACTGTATGACATTGGACCAGTGGTTTGTAAAATAGATGGATGGATGATTCAGCTGCGGCCGCCATCATCCTATTTAAGGGTATAGGGGGTGATTTTGGACACAGCTCTAGAAACTTCCAGGGCAAGCTGGAGCTAAACTCTGCAGGACAATGGCCCTCCAGGAGCAGGTTTGGACACCCCTGTTTACACCTGGTATTAAAGGTTTAGTTCACCCAAAAATGAAAATTATGTCATTAATTACTCACCCTCATGTCGTTCCAAACCCGTAAGAACTGTTCATCTTCGGAACACAAATTAAGATATTTTTGATGAAATCGGAGAGCTCTCTGACCCCTCCATAGACTGCATTTAATTACCACTTTCAAGGCCCAGAAAGGTAGTAAAGACATTGTTAAAATGGTCCTTGTGACTACAATGGTTCAACCTTCATTTTATGAAGCTACGACAAAACTTTTTGTGCATCAAAACAAACAAAAAGCATGACTTTATTCAACAATTTCTTCTCGTCTGTGTCAGTCTCCTACACTGTTCACATTGTAAATACAGTGCAGCGCTTCCGAGTTCTACGTCAGAGCGCTGGCTCATTATTGGCCGACGCTGTTCACGTGATCTTCGTTATTTTTGTTTGTTGCCTTTACTACCTTTCTGGGCCTTGAAAGTAGTAATTAAATTGCAGTCTATGGAGGGGTCAGAGAGCTCTGAGATTTCATCAAAAATATCTTCATTTGTGTTCCGAAGATGAACAGTTCTTACGGGTTTGGAACGACATGAGGGTGAGTAATTAATGACATAATTTTCATTTGTGGGTGAACTAACCCTTTAAGATGCGTTTTGGTCGATCGGATCACAAGTGGGAAGTAGACGACGCTAGATACAGGTGTAAACGGGGTCTAAAACATTTTTGAGCTTGTCCACTTTCGACCACTTCACGACCGGATTGCTATTTTGGTGTAGATGCTTATTTTTTTTTATTTTGGTGAATGTGTTCAAACAGCCGCAAAAGACCGCCTACACTCCTCCGTCTTCTGACTTAATGCATTAACATCATGGTAAGCACACAAGCCAGATGAGATTTAAACTTTGTCGACTGAAGGTCCAAGTTTAGTTTGAAGATGAAATACCAAGCACAATGTTCTGATTCCTGATTTCGGCTTGGTCTTGCGGCTGTCAGAGCAGAACAGGGCTTTATAGAGTGAGAATCATTTGTTTGCCTAAAATCTGTTATAAAATGTAGTGAGCTACATCACAAGGGGACTATGCTAAATACAGGTGTAAACTTCTTTAAAATGTTTTGAGCTTGTTCATTGTGACAATTTCCAGAGGTAGTCAAAAACGCATTCAACTTTCAAAGCTTTCGTGGAGTATAGTTGAACTTGAGAGTGCTTTTTTGACACACTTAAGTAATGTAATTTCATAATTACTTCTGTTGTTTTTGAAATATGGTGAAAGTGTTCTGGCAAATTTACTGACATGCATATATGGTAAACTAAATAAACTTAAATGTCATTTCTATTGAAACTTGTATGTTATGTATTTAAATATATTTGTATTTACACATTTGTAATGTTGAAGTTGCAATTTAGTACATTAAAATATATTAACTTTAAATGTAATAGCGAATAACACACTACAATTAAATTATAATCAAGTACTTTACGTGTGCTTTAGTATGTTAGTCAACACATCAAAATTGTGCACTTCTTTACAGCATGACAAGATTATTAAAGCATACTGATTCAATATGTACTTTAAAGTAAACCATTTAATTTGACATTATTACAAAGCTCTCTTAATACAAACTTGGATAATTAAGATGGTTATCTTTTGAAACAACATTCACGTCACGTGCCTATGATGCCCTAAAATACTTCCTCTGTAGCCATATTACCGTTTAGAGTTGTGCGTCCCTTCCCTATACAATGAATGCAACATGTGTTCCTTTCACTATTCAGGAGTGCCTCTTCATAGCAAGACTCATGCCATGACCAAAATAAATGTCTGAAGAACCCAGAGAAGGAGTCGATGCCAATGAAGCTACAAAAAGTAAAATCATTGCTAAGGACCTGTCTCCAGTTAGAAAATGTGTACCTGAAGATTACAGAACACCAATTACTACAGCAACAATCCTCAAAGAGGTTGCATAAAACAGTATGGCAAGAATGAATGAGTACACGCATGTTTCTGCTCAGATTGTATACATCTTTCACCTTTGCTAAAGAAAGAAGGAGCTTCAGTGGACACAGGGAGGTCACTTGAGACAAAAAACAAGGAGAAATCCACAGATCTCCTAAAGAACACTCTTTCCTGTCTCAAATTTGCCAAAATGTTTGGCAAAAGAAAAACACTTCCAACAAAAGCACCTCGTCACATAACATTGGCTGTACCAAATGGGACTTATAGCTTTTAAGATTCTGCCAGCATGTAATGTATTTAAAACTGGGAATAACAGGGAGTCGTTCATGCCGAGAAACTTGAACCACAAAAAGTGGATCAGGCGTATATAAGATTTAAATTAAAGCTGAAGTGTAAAATTTCTACTCTGCTAATTGGACAAAGATATATATATATATATATATATATATATATATATATATATATATATATATATATATATATATATATATATTCCCTGTCTTTTATTGTTCACCAAACAGGTAGTCCCATCCTAAACTTGCACCCATGGACTAATCAGGGCTTTCAAGCAAACAGATCGCAAATCTTTTTGGTGCATAAATTACACACTTCACTACATTGTTCAACTCACATTTTAGAATAAATGAATGTAGGTCTACTACTAAATATTAAATGCATATTTATTTAAAAAAATGTTCTTACATATTTTATTTTAATACAGGTATATTATACATTTATCAGGTATAATACAGATTTATTATACATTTACATGTTAATACTTTACATACATCTACATAATTTAATTAAATATAATGCAACATAATTTTATATTATATATTTATATTAATGTATATGCTTTTTCTTACCTGCTGTTTTATGTTTATTATATATTTTATTTTGAATATACATTGATATAGGTAATATTAAATAAACAATGTAATATAATTCAAGAATTTTTATTTATATTAATTTAAATGCTCTTATCACCTCTGTAGTTGGTTGTATGGTGTTTATATATTCTCTGCCCAGGAAACATCAAATTGGTGATATGATCAGCCTTACACAATATATATCAAGACCTCCATCACTATTAATAATTGTGGTTTGTAAGTGTCTCTGCTAATGTAGCCAGATAATTCTGGATGTGAGGAAAATGCCTTTGATCTACCTCTTTGTTTTCAAGGTGGCAGCCCTCATCCAGGAACTTCAATTTAGATTTAATATCAGCACGCTGTTTTGCTTGTAGCATTTGTGACGGAGGGAATTGGGTTTGTAGGGTGTCTCTGCAAAGACGCTGATGATAACTTCTCATAGGTTTCTGCTAATTATTTGGATTTTGAAGTTGCTTCATGAGGCTTATCCTCTCTCTATCCTTTCTCTCCTGCTTCCCCTTTGTCCTTCCTTCCTTCTTTTCTCCTTCCTTCCCTCGTTCTGTTTATAATCATGATTCTGAACTCATATTTTAAGCAAACCTACTTTAGGTTGCTTGACAGTGACGTTTGTGTTTGTACATCCTGTAATGAATGCTAAAACTGGGTAATTAAATAATAACATTAATCAAATACAGTTTGACTCATTGGGACTTTGGGAGCTCATTCATCAATTCATCAATGAATCACTAGCCAATTGGATTTTACACAATATTTTTAATTTAAAATAAAAATAATAAACAATTACACAATTAAATGCATGACTTTCCTTTTGTTCCTCTAGTGTTAAAACTTATTTATATCTACTGCATTTGCCCTTTTATTATTCAGCTTTTAGTGTCTTTAAATACCTTTCTCACCTGTTAAATTCATGCTGGCCAGTTTTACACCCATAATTTCATTACACTATCAGGAGAAATGGTAAAAATAAATATTCCTGTATGGTTAGAATAGTTTTGTTTAAAGTTACACGCATATTACAAAGTATTATATACAATATGCTTTGTAATATGTGACGTGGCAAATTGTAAGAAGATCTGGTGCTGTAGCCGCTGTCCGGGGTGCTGAATCTACATTAAAGCATTTTTCAACCACAAATGAAAATTCTCTCATTAATTACTCACCCTTATGTTGATCCAAACCAAACCTGTAAGACTTTTTTTCATCTTCGGAACACAAATTAAGATCTTTTTAATGAAATCTGAGAACATTCTGTCCCTCCAATGACAGCTGTGCAACTACCACTTTCAAGCCCCAGAAAGGTAGTAAAGACATCATAAAAGTAATCCATGTGACTCCAGTAGTTTAACCTCAGTTTTATGAGCCCAATGATTCCTACTTCCAGATTAATGAGTGCAAATTAAATCTGAATCCTTCAAAGAATAAGCACTGTGATATTGTTTTCTATCACTTCATTTTAATTCTATCCTCCTCTCTATCCCCATGATGACATGCTTAAGGTTTCCAGATGGAATACAGTGCTTTTGTGCTCCCCTGTCTATTCCACAGCATGAATGTAAATTAGGAGGTGGAACCGTTTTTTTGCACCCTTTTTCTTTTCCTCTTTCATGGACAGTGGTGCTGGGATTATGGGAAAATTTTCACACTTGATTTGACAGCTTCAGTGGGTTTTCTCGCAGTTCCTGATAACCACTTTAGACAGAAGAATTCACATGACAGCAATGGACATATACTGTCTTTTATTGAGAAATGATTTTTTTTTTTTGACAAACAAGATGTGAATGTTTCAAAAATTAATAAACACCACTGGTGTGAAATCAGACTATACAAGAAGTTAATCAGGATTCATTATCAAATATACTTGTTTTCATTATAAAAATACTACAATAAAGCAATATTATACGAACAAGAATGCTTTATTTACATATGCGGAGATTACAGCACTATTGCAGGTGTGATTATTGCTTAACACAGTATTTTTTTTACAACTGCCTTTTATACAACAGTTACATAAACAAGAAGTTAATATTGAGGAACGTACATTTTAGACACAATATTGACACTTACAGTCATTTGTCTGTTTTTGCTCCACTAATGAAAATACTTCTAAACGAAGAATTAGCTGTTGTCTGTCTCCAAAATGAATGAGGTTTTTGAATGAATCGATTCGGTTGATTGATTCAATTATTTACTAATAAAGACTGTGGCTGCGTTTGAAATTGCTTGCTCCCTGATTTTGGAATAAGTTCTTACTTTGTCACTGTGAAAAATGTATATGTTCTGTGTAGTATGAATGTGTATAGCATAAATGAAATCCAGATGTAAGACATTCATCATGTTGCCATTGTTATGTGACCTACCAGCGTCAGTTGCTTGACTTTGGATGTGCACTTCAGATTCAGAATCTCTCATCCAGGTACTTTGTGCCTATGTTTTATGGATACTATGAATTTAGACATATACTACTCTTTCCCCATACGGTTTTGTTACCTCATTCCTTCATGTATAAGTGTGTCTGAACAAATAAGTTGAGTAAATGATTCATACGCACATATAGAATTAGTGACCTACTGGTGTAACAATGTAACCTGCAAAAAGAAAATCCCCACCTCTAATGCACAGTCTATCTGAAACAAACACAGACAAACGGCGTGATACAAACATGCTTGGCCATGTGTAAATAAGCTCATACTGGCTCTAGCGATGTGTCATTGCAGAATTAAACTAATACACTAAAAGAAAAAAAGTGAACCAGATCCACACTGTGTGAATGTTATCATTGGGACATTTGGCAGCAAACCGTGGCACGTTGGTCTATGTATGCGTATGTGTATGAATGATTGATTGTGAATGGAGAGAGGGTCGCCTTGTAGGGTCTTGTGGGTATGCAGCCTCATCTACACTGTCACACCATGAGACAAGCAGAGAGGGTGCCTGGGGCAAATGTCACTATGTGGAAAGGAGCTAAGACATTATTATATAGGCATTATTTTTGGCTGGCAAATGCCATATGTTGCCTGTTGAGGGTCCACAGTAGGCGACCTTTCCAGAGTGCCCATTTTTGAAATGAGAAAGATAACAGGTGCATGAAATTGGTTTTAACGAGAATTAAACTATTCACCCAGCAGAAAATGTCATCCACAGGAACTGACTCTGAGGTGATAGATCAGTCATGCAAGACCAACTTGAGGAAGACATTGATTTGCCAATGGCTCGTCAATAGCAACAATACATGACAACATTGACTATTTATTGCTTTGTTGATGGATCTGGCTCAATAGACTAAGGCAGACATGTCATAAAAAATCATTAGAAATTTAATCTGGCCTACCTTAATGTTTAACGCCTCTTGCCTGAAGGGGTTGAAGCTTGGCTGGTTAGCATTGGACCAGTTAGCCTCTGCTGTCAGATGCCATACACACCATCTGGACCCAAAATGCATGTAGCAAAATAAGCATATAAATCAGATATTTCTTCTTTTTATTTCAAGGGCTGTTAAAAGTGTTATATTCCCTTTTTTACATCGTTTTTCACATCACCATTTATTTTGTTTGGATTATTATGTTATTATATTTATTTTATTCATTTTCTTAGTTTCCTTTAGTTTTCACTTTATCATTGTTAGGTTCCTATTTTAAGTTTCAGTTCATTTAGTTTTCATTGCAGTTTTTGATAACGAAGATCGCACTATTTGGGACTGTGTACTCATCTCGTGAGTGCATCTCGTGGTGCCATCAACACTGTATCAGCATTGTTGTGATGTCATTCTCCTGCGGCTCAGTCACATGACATTTACAGCTCAGGTGATTGGCTTAACAATGTCTGGTCATGTGCTCACGTGCAAAGATGGCAGATTGCATATTCGTCGTGTCTTCTCTAGCCACGCTGCTGTTACTGAGATAAATTATACCTGTAAAAATTTTGCTTGCATATTTGCTTTTAACCACACCATACCATTAACCAAAGATCTATACTGTTCCACACCTAAATCGTCATGACCGTCAGTCATTCTCACAAATCCTACTGAGCTCCTGCTTACTCTGCAACAGCCCTGCTTATTATGTATTTAAAGCACTGGATGACTTCCTGCTGGTTTAGGCCCGTCAACTTCCCTCCTGCCAAAGCCACCAGGAGAGTGATGAATGCTTTATGGAGAGCGAGAGGCTACTTGAACTACTGCGGTCTGGATAAACCCGCAGCGCAAAAAGATCCTCTCACACATTTGCCGTGTTTATTGGACTGTCCATCTTTAAGATTACAGAGGGCGTGTGAGCAATGTTGCACGTTTCATGAATATTGATGTGTACGTGGACACACTGGTGGCGTATCGAGAGAGCGCTACATAACAGTTGTTAATATGCAGGGATCTGAGGGTGGGAGAATCTTCATGGTTTTTTGCAGTACACAGGAGAGGAGGCTGACCAATTTAAATGGCAGATTCGACACGTGTGGTGCCTCACAATAGGGTGAGATAGCAAGAAAACGACTAGACTATGTCAAGGAAAAGGAAACGTGGGCACTCTGAGGCACTGATGCAATCTGTTTCCAGCAAACATGGAGAATGATTACATATACTATAAAATTATATGCAATAATATGCAAAGGATAGAGCTGTGGGGTTTGCATGATTATGTAAATGTTGTGTTGTTGTGAGAATATGTGCACTTTTTGTCTTGTATAATCGTGTTATTTCATAATTACAGCGCTCTGTGCGTTTCTTTTTTAAGTGTTTGGATACTGAAGTTATTTCTTTCATTAGAGCCGTAAGTTCTTTGACTGCACTGCCCACCCTCCCCCATCTCTGCCCTCCAGTATGAGGAGCTTCAAAGCTTGAGATTTCACTAAGATCTCTTTCCATCTCACATTGTGTCACTTCCTCATTTTCTCTCTCTATCCTTTCTGCTTCCTCTTCTTTATGTCCTATTTTCCATTCTTCTCATCTCACTACACACCTATAAAAAGCAACATGTTCTTTGATTATAGAGATGTTTGTAGAATGAAAGAAGGTGGTGTTTGAATCAGTCCACAGACAGTCAATGAATCTCTGTGTGCAGTGATGCTGATGAAGTAGCAACATTCTTAACCAAATGACTCAACTGGATTTATTTTTGCTAATCTTGCTCATTCAGTGTTTAATTTGAGAAACTGATCTAGCTTTTATGCAGCTTTTATTAATCTTTCAGAGTCTTTAAGATGTATTTGTGACGGGTGTGAAGGAAGCATAAATCTTAACATAAGCCATAATAGAAAAATTAAAACAGAAATTGATTTTTTTTCTATCTGTCTGTATTTCTATTGATCGGTCTGTCTGTCATCGGGTGTTCGGTTAGCCTATTTATCTATAGAAAATTACAATTACACAACATGAATTTCTTTAAATTTCAACTTTTACTTCTATTAAAATAAAAATGACAGTTTGCCATCCCATTTACAACCTTTCTAACTTTAATTAACAGGAATTTAAACAGGAATCTAACAGGAGTTTAATACATTTTATTGATATTGTTGATGTTCCATAATTGTGCATTATTAGTTTCTACACTACAGGTTGTCTCCACAGATTTTTTTATGAAATCATGCTGTTATCTTATGCCATTATTGTCCATAGAACTCCTTCTCATTTCATCCCGAAGAGATAAGAAAGATGATGTGGGAATACAGTATGTCCGCGTTCCGCCCTCAGCCAGTCGAACGAACACTCGCTTAATGATGAAATGTGACACTGGTGACATTAAAACATCCTTAGAAAAGACTGGCTTAATTTCCCGCCAATTATGATATGCCCTATCGAAGGAGCGTGAAAGGGCCTGCAACATAGAGGAGAAAAGGAACAGATGAAAGAGTAGAGCATGGAAATGAAAGACTTTCACAGACCTGATCGCGGAGTCATGGGAGGTAATGATGACGAACAAATGATGGTTGTGTTGTTAAACATCGAGCTGACCTGCTGCTTTTCTCAGTTTGTTTCCTAATTGTGTCTGGTGCGCTAGTGAGACACAGATTCCCCATGCTGGGCCGTGTGTGTGTGTCATGCTCTCTCACACATCTCTGAAGAGCAACATGACCGCCTGCCACCACTGGCCCTAATTGATCATCATTGTTATGTCTTTGTTATGGCTGCACGTACTGCCATTTGCGAATTTGGCATTTTTGAGAAAATACATTCATTCATTCTTATGCATGTGGCTCTGCAGCTTTATTTCACATCAGAAAAGATTTAATTCCAGCTGGATAAAGCCCCAAACTGCTTTGTACATTGATTTTCAGGTCTGAATGAGGAGCCATAATGATTCTTCGAGCAGCTGTCCTCAGTGACACTGTGTTTAATATAAGCTGAGCCCTGCCTCACATCCTCTACTATTAAACTGTCCATTTGTGCACTCAAATGGGAGGATTTTTGGGGGAGATTCCTGAAGGAAGCTAAATTAAGATGGAGGGATGTCTGGTAAATATTGACTGCTGTGGAAGGAAAAGGAGGAGGACGGAGGGACAAATATTGACAAAACTGTTAATAATCATCTCAAACTGAGAAATCTTTATTTGTGAATCTCACCTGAAACCTGCCAACAACATGTCCTGATCATAAAATCACAAGGAATAAACCGGACATTATTTGTTTCTTAAAGAAACAAAAGCCTAGGACCTTTGAGATGTTTTGCATTGTAATGAGTTGATTCTGAGTGACACACTTCACAACTTCTAAACATTCTTTCATCAGATGAGCCATCACAAAAAACTGTATAAGTGTATGAATTGTCTTTTTAAATGTGTTATAGTGTGTGGAATAGTAATCAAATGGTGGGCTAGAGGCAGGTGAAATATGGAATGATTCATGAGAACACTTTGAGAATCATGTGGGCTTAGAAATGCAGATATCTAGGGTGAGTGGATAGTGAATCCTTCAGTACTGAAGCAACTGACATTGCTTGATTTGAGACTAGATAGAAAGGGGTTTTCCCTCCTGTTCTACCTTAACCAATACCGTATTAAAACTTTTTGCCTCTGTTATTCCTTTGTTCCCTTTTCGTCTGTCTTTTTCCTCCTTTCCATTCTGACACTCCAGCTTTGTTACCTGTCAGTCTGTTTACCATCTTCTCCTATTCCAACTAAACAGTCTATCTCTTTGTCTTTATAGCTTTTTTTCTCTATACCCCTCACCTCAGGAGACTGTACATTTCTCCTCTCCCTCAAAGTTAAAGACCGCTTTTACTCTCTGGGCAAAGGGACTAAAGTATTCATATTTTACCACCGCTAAAAGCCTTAAGCGAGATTAAGGATTTAACAGTCTGCTAAAATCACTCGACATACACTACCGTTCAAAAGTTTGGGGTCAATTTAAAAAAAAAATTTTTTTTTAAAGAAATTAATACTTTTCTTCAGAAAGGACGCATGAAATTTATAAAAAGTGACAGTAAAGACATTTATAATAATGCAAAATATTTTTTAATGAAATGCTTTTCTCTTGAACTTTCAAAGAATCCTGAAAAAAATGAACCACTGTTTGCACAAAAATATGAAGCAGCACAACTGTTGTCAACTGTGATAATAATCATAAATGTTTCTTGAGCATCAAATAATCATATTAGAGTGATTTCTGAAGGATCATGTGACACTGAAGACTGGAGTAATGATGCTGAAAATTCAGCTTTGATCACAGGAATAAATTACATTTTAAAATATATTCACATAGAAAACAGCTGTTTTACATTGAAATAATATTTAACAATATTACTGGGTTTGTTTTGTATTTTTAATCAAATAAATGCAGCCTTGGTGAGCAGAAGAGACTTCTTTTAAATAACATAAAAAATCTTACCGACCCCAAACTTTTGAACGGTAGTGTGTTTAAAACAACTCTATTGGTTACATAAATGTGATCTTTTTTAAATGTGTGCTGTTTTGTCTTAGTATAGGCACTATTAAAGTCAGGCTTAGCTGGAGGATTTGTGTTGTTTTATGAAACTACTTAGTTGACTTTAATATGCCTTATTTTACAGGATTGTACAACATAAAACTCCGTGTTAAGAAAATTAGTTTTGAGAAGACTGAGGGGAGACCATATTTTTGGTGTCTAGAAATATAAAGATACAAATGAAGTGCCGTGAGCTCTCAACAAAATAGTTTTCCTTCTCACTGATCCTTTGGGCTGCACTGTATCATACTGAGGACGGTTATACAGTACGCTTTATTGGTAACACCTCACAATAAAGTTAGCATTAGTTAATGCATTTAGTCTTATGAACTAACGATGATCAACTATTTTTTTAATAGTATTAATTAGGTTAACATTAACTCTTTCCCTGCTATTGACAGGCGTTTTCAGACAATCCTTCACTTTTATATAACTAGGAGGCATATTACGCATCATTTGAAAGAGTACAGAATCTCCGGCTAAAAATACACACCATAAAAAATGAAGAAACAAGCGATAGAAGCCATCTTTGACAAAAATATGATTTTCTCAGCTTTTTGTTCAAAATATTTTTTTTATATATAAAACTTAACCGCAGATTTAAAAAAATGCATGACAGCTGAATCCCAGCAGTGTTGACATTCAGTACAGTAGTCTTTCACGTCATATTGATAAACCATAAGCTGAAAGACCCCGATGAGCTTGTTTAATCATTTATAACTGTCCACAAGTGTGACATAGTGTGTTCATAGTGCGTGTGCAGATTGAGTCTCAGGGCAGACATATGGAGAGCTGTCTTGTTATTATGGGAATTTGGCCACAGCTAGATTCACAGGTGGAATGAATCCCCAGTAGACTGCGCACAGCAGATCATACAAGCCAGAGAGCTAAACACTACATTTTTAGATTAGACTGGGCTACACACTCGCATTTAAAACAAAATCCTGACAGATGTCTTTGAAATGATTCAGACTGTTGCATGTACATGAGGTTTTTTTTTGTTGCCACGATCTATTAGATAGCTTGATGTATTTTTTAATGATCATCTGATATGTGTCTGTTTTTTTAAGTCTGCAAAAGAATCAGAAACGTATTCTGTAGACCAGTACTGCTCTAACTGGCTGACCAGCATAACTAACACTCTAATGACTACTTGTAATAATTCAAGAAACGACACTGTATTGTACGACTTGAATTGGGGGAAAATGTGAAACTTAAAAAATCCCTATGACAATCATAGTCGGGTTTAGGTTGTACGTTCTACAGCCCAGCTTGTATGACTTCAACTTATTTTATTAAAAATAAACGTACCAATTATTACAAGTTTTCACGAGACCAGTTTGGAATAGCCATGATGTTCACAAACAAAACCATGAACAGTATGCTTTTTCTTATAAATCCGGCTGACCAGGAAAGTCAGTTTGGGGACCAGCACCCAAAACAAAACATACTTCGAAACCGGAAACCTGATTAAATGAGGCAATCTTTTGAGACATCAGAAGCCATACATTATCATGCTATTGTAATCCATGTGTGCTCTTTTCCTCTGAGTGTGCATGAATCCTCTAGGCTGTCAACAGTAGCTCATACTGGGTTATGTGTTCCTTATCCTCAGGCTTGCTCATATAACTGAGGGCTTTGTAGTTCTGCTCACTGCTCCTTTTGCCTTGCGGCCAGCTCTAGCCGTGCTGCTGTGGTGTGGATGCTCTGCATATGCCAATTAATGCAATCAGCCTCTTGATTGATGTGTCCATCAATTGTAGATCCCTGTAACACTCTGCCTGCAGGATGGTATACACTGGCATGCAGTGCTCTGTTCTGTTCTGCCTCTCACATTTGCTTGCTTGTATGCTTTCTCATAGGAAATTAATAAGATACAGTCCAAATGGAGTGCGAGATAAGCCCTCACTCTTGATAGGCACCGTTGGCTGAGAGCTCATGCTAAGGACTCAGGAAACAGCCTCAGTGCTATTTATAGGTCCAGCATCGTGTGTGGCAATAGTGGGGGAGCGTGCTTGATGCCAAGTGCATGATTTGTGCCCAGGGAAGTGCATAAGGGGTAGGGTTGGTGATAATGACGCTACTGTCATCAAAGCGTTAAGGCAGTGCTGAGACGTGTCATTTAATGTGTAAGTGTCATTGTCGGGACTGTCAAATGATTAAAAATGTCAGTTGAATGTGTCATATGGCAATGAATAAATCTTAGTTTATCACGTATAGCAATATTTGTTGAGAAAGGGCTTAAATAGAGATAAATAATGTTACAATATTGTGGTAGAGGAATGCATTAAACAGAAATTGCATATAGTGGCTTTAGAACTCTCTTATTATGTATTTATCTTAAATATTATATTATTTGTCTCATTTCCATAAGTCTTAGACTTAGGGGCCAGTCACACAGTGCAGATTCTGTCTGTGCTTATTCTTTAAATGGTTGGTAAGTAAACATACTCTAAATGGGCATCTTTGGTTGTTGTGTTTTAATCTGTTTTTACAGCTTGATCTCATTTGTATTCATAAGAATTTAAATTAAATGTTTATATTTTTGAATGTTTGGATATGCTCTGAACATAAAATATGTATGTATTGGCAGCACATGAAGTGTATTTACATATAGCTTTAGAAATGTAAGCACCTTTTGTGTATATTATATTTGCATTTTGAATATATTTGTGCCGTAAAATTTTACACTGGCGTTTAAAAGTTTGAGGTTGTTAAGATTTTATAATGTTTTTGAAAGAAGTCAAAAAGGATGCATCTATTTTGATAAAAAAAACAGTAAAAACAGTAATATTGTGTCATATTCAAATTTTAAATAATTGTTTTCTATTTCAATATATTTGTAATTTATGCACGTGTCAGTGGGCATGATTAATTCCGTTCATTTTTTAATCTTTCACTAAATTACTTGTGTTAAATAGACAGCCCTAGTTTGAGCCATGCATGTCTGCATGCATATTTGCATTTTCAAAGGGGCAGTGTGGGGTCTGACTTTCCTCACATTTAAGCTAACAAAGATTATCCTATGTCACATTAATGACCTGGATGTGACCTAAACTTTGCGTGACAATCTAGGCATCATCACACATCCTCTTGGCGGAAGATGATCTCATATATATCTCCAAGCATCCAGAGATACGAATGTGTGACTTAAGCCTTGTTGATACTTTTGCCTGCTCCACACCACGAACCTCGAACACTCCCCAAACGGGCGAGGCGTTTATACTTGACACGCTCACAGTTGTACTTTTCTTTGAAACGACCCACAAACCCACGCTACCAAAAGGACCAAATAAGAAATGTGTTAATCTTGAGATTATTCTTTGTGACATTAGAACAAAATATAAGTAAGGGTAGGGTGAAGGGATGAAGCGAGGACTCAACATGGAGAAGTGATGGGCTTTTTGATGATAATAAAATAAAACAAAACACAAACTACCGGGACGGGACGGGACGGGACGGGACGGGACGGGACGGGACGGGACGGGACGGGACGGGACGGGACCATAGATGGTGTGCATACTAACACGATTGGCACAGGACTGCAAACACAAGGAGAATAAATAGAGAGCAAACAAGGCAGGTAACAAGGGAGGACAGGTGGGGCAAATGAATCAATAATCCGGTAACAAGATGGGCTGGGTTAGACAATAGACAGGAGAGCACATGGCACAAGGAAACATAAATTACAAGCCATGTGCTCGCACCAAACATGACTAAATCACAAGCACATGGCCAGTGAAAACAATCACAAGCCATGTGCTCACACAAAACGAGACATGGACCTGCAGCTCATGAGAACTCCTGCGTGATCAAACAAAACATATTGCATTCATTTAATGGAAATTGTTTACTTATAAGGCTTTCCATAATGCAGAAACTTCATATTTGTGTGAACTACATCATGTGTATTCACCTACTCAATCTCTTAGGTCTTCTTCTACTATGACTCTAGTTATACCATCTGTATGTTTGACCTCCATGGGATGTAGAGCTTTTAGTCTTTGGAATACCTTACCTCCAGACATACAAAATAGTTCTAGTCTTTAAATTTTTAAATCATGTCTTAATACTCAATTATTTTAGATTAGCTTATTTTGATTGACATAGCCTTTGTGCATTTTTATTTTATTTTTTGTTCATGTTTATATTCATTGTTCATTTACATTTACATTTATTAATTTAGCAGACGATTTTATCCAAAGCAACTTACAAATGAGAACAATAGAAGCAGTTAAACTAACAGTAGGACAACAATATGCAAGTGCTATGACCCTTCTCAGTTTAATCTTTATTTTTTATAAATAGAATAGACGAGAAGAGAAAGTGTTAGTATTACTGGATCAAGTGCTGCCGAAAAAGATGCGTCTTCAGACGTTTCTTGAAAATGGCTACAGACTCAGCCGCTCTGGTTGAGTTAGGCATATCATTCCACCAGCAGGGAACAGTCAAGGTAAAGGTCAGAGAAAGATATTTTGTGCCTCTTTAAGATGGCACCACAAGATGACGTTCGCTTGCAGAGCGCAAATTTCTGGATGGCACATAATTCTGAAATAATGAGTTTAGGTAAAAGGAAGCAGAGCCAGTGGTTGTTTTGTAGGCAAACGTCAGTGACTTGAATTTGATGCGAGCGGCAACTGGCAACCAGTGCAATTTTGTGAGGAGAGGAGTGACGTGTGCCCTCTTCGGCTCGTTAAAGACCACTCTAGCTGTAGCTTTTTGGATCAGTTGCAGAGGTTTGACTGTGTAGGCTGGAAGAAGAGCCAAGAGAGCATTACAATAGTCCAGTCTGGATTGAACAAGCGCTTGGACAAGGTGTTGTGTAGCATGTTCTGATAGAAAGGGCCTGATCCTCCTAATGTTGTACAAGGCAAATCTGGCGGACTGGGCAGTTCTAGCAATATTCTCTGTGATTTTCAATTGATCATAAATTAAAACTCCAAGGTTGACAATATATGGATATAAGAACATGTGTATTTGAGGGTTGTGCATCTTTGGAAGAAGAGCCGCGCGCAAAGTTACAAAAATGCCGCACACACAGCCAGACGAAATGGAGTCTCATGCATTCAACGCGCAATTATCATATTGTTTATAGAGTTGGCTAGCTTGTGCTCTCTAAGACGTACACTGTCTAAGAGTTCACCATGACGTAAGCTGTTTATTGCTGTCAGAAACTCTGTTTGCAACAAACAGCAAACCTCATACTCCCTGCATGATCCTGAACTATATCTGTGTTTCAGGAGATGCTTGAATCATTAAAAGTTTTATTAATATGTCACATTTAGATACACTTAACAGGTCCTTTTTTAAATTATCATTCTCACCGAAAGTATTCTGTTTCTTTTGTGTGTTTCAGAGGTTTATTGATCGTCGACTCTGCGACTGGTGGACACAGTTACCACTACACTTCCACCATGCTTCATTTGCGCCTTCCGTCAACTCCTTGCCTTTTCTCTCTCCTCCTCCTGATCTTCCTCTCGGGCCTCACTCATCTCTCTCAGGCGAGTGGCGACACATCCCTCAGCAGCACAGGAAACTGTTCAGGGGAGGACAGCTGCTCTGAGGGCGTCGTCTTGCCGGTGTGGAACCCCCAGAACCCCTCAGTGGGCGACAAGGTGGCACGTGCCATTGTCTACTTTGTGGCCCTCATCTACATGTTCTTAGGCATGTCCATCATCGCAGACCGGTTCATGTCATCTATCGAGGTGATTACGTCTCAAGAGAAAGAGATAACAATCAAGAAACCCAACGGCGAGACCACCACAGCAACCGTGCGCATCTGGAACGAGACCGTGTCCAACTTGACCCTCATGGCTTTGGGATCGTCGGCACCTGAGATCCTGTTATCCGTGATTGAGGTCTGCGGACACAAGTTTGAGGCTGGTAACCTGGGCCCGAGCACAATTGTGGGCAGCGCTGCCTTCAACATGTTCATCATCATCGCCATCTGTGTTTATGTGGTCCCAGACGGTGAGGTGCGAAAAATCAAGCACTTGAGGGTCTTCTTTGTGACGGCAGCCTGGAGCATTTTTGCCTACATTTGGCTGTACTTGATCCTGTCTGTCTTCTCTCCTGGTGTGGTGGAAGTCTGGGAGGCCGTCCTTACGTTTCTCTTCTTTCCGATCTGTGTGCTTCAGGCCTGGATCGCAGACCGTCGCTTGCTCTTTTACAAATACGTCCACAAGCGCTACCGCGCTGACAAGAACCGTGGCATCATCATTGAGACGGAGGGTGATGGCATGTTCAGCAAGATGGATATGGAGATGGACGGTCAAGGTGCCAATTCCCACCACAAGGAGTCACTTGATGGCATGCTGGCTGGTGTGGAGGAAGGAGGTGGTGGTGGGGAGGAAGAGGAGGCCAGGAGGGAGATGGCTCGTACGCTGAAAGATCTCAAGCAGAGACACCCGGACAAGGACATGGAGCAGCTGATCGAGATGGCAAACTATCAAGTGCTGGTGCAACAGCAGAAGAGTCGAGCTTTCTATCGCATCCAGGCAACTCGCATGATGATTGGAGCGGGGAACATTCTGAAGAAGCATGCTGCAGACCAGGCCAGGAAGGTGGTGAGCTGCCATGAGGCTAATCCCCAGGAAGAGGACCCTCACACCATCTACCTGGAGTTTGAGCCCTCCCATTATCAATGCTTTGAGAATTGTGGCTCCTTAAAGCTCTCTGTGACCCGACATGG
This sequence comes from Meda fulgida, assembly GCA_030578275.1. Lineage (NCBI taxonomy): Eukaryota > Metazoa > Chordata > Actinopteri > Cypriniformes > Leuciscidae > Meda > Meda fulgida. The sequence continues at coordinate 16,134,555 of CM060636.1, read as the reverse complement.
TGGAGACAGTGGCTGCACTGTTAAGGTAATGATTCCACCGTCTATACATAACAGTACTGTGATTATATTGCTGTTATTGTGCTTTAATTATATGGATGTGATATAATTTTGAGGCCAGAAACCTACACGAGTTCCAGCAGTGAGGATGTACTCTCAGAGCTATTTTAAATAATTACAGCACTTAGGAGACAAGCAATTTAATGACACTATTTTAACAGACTTCAGATTAGCTAATTTTATTATATAAACCTTTCAATTGTGAAGTTCAAGTTATATTCAATTAATTTATGTGATTTTGATAAGAGGTCAAAATATACTATAATATTAATATTAACAACACATAATAATTATAAATAAAAAATAATTATGATTATGTTATTTTATTTGACCAATAATAACAAAATGTATTAATATTATTAAATATAATTACAAAACATAGTGATACAAATTTATATCATGTTATTATTATGTGATATTATTAATAATAAGACTCACTGGATTATTACAATTAATGGCAAAAGGAATGTTAACTGATATTTCCTACTGATACATTACAGCTAAATATATAAATAACTGTCTTAAAACCTTTTTAGTTGTTATTTGTGGAATTTAATTATCACACATTATCTCTTAAAAGTTGCATTTTAACAGACTGTATGTATGAGAATTATTGTTACTCACTGTATATTTTCACTCTTCTGAATATAAAAAATATAGCTGTATGACAACTGTTCCTGTATCTAGGTTGACTATCGCACAGAGGATGGCACTGCTAACGCAGGATCAGACTATGAATTCGCTGAGGGCACTCTGGTCTTTAAACCTGGTGAGACGGTGAAGGAGCTGACAGTCGGCGTGATTGACGATGACATATTCGAGGAAGATGAGCATTTCTACGTACATCTCAGCAACCCTCGAGTTGTCCATCGTGCTGAGGTCTCCATCCTGGACCCTAATGCGGTGTCTCCAGGCAACAGCATTACAGGGTCCAGCCACGTTCCTCCCAAAGCTGCCTTGGGTAACGCGCACACTGCCACGGTGACCATTTACGATGATGACCACGCGGGTATCTTTACGTTCGAGAACAATGCCACACGAGTGAGTGAAAGTGTGGGCATCATGCAGGTGAAGGTGCACAGAACATCTGGAGCGAGGGGGAAGGTGGCAGTTCCGTTCCACACTACAGAGGGTACCGCCAAAGCTGGAGAAGACTATGAAGAGGTGGCTGGCAAACTGGAGTTCCTCAATGATGAGACCATGTAAGTTAAATATTTTTCAGGCCTTACAACTCTGAATATGTTTTACTTATAATTTATCAAGTGTGCACAGGTGGATTTCAAGTAGACAAGATGCTCTTTGTCACTGCCAACACTAATTGAACCAGATGTTTGCAGAGAGCGTATGTTTGTGTCCTTGTATAGGCAAGACTGAATCAAGTCATCCTTGCCAGCTCATGGCTGCATCCAAATTTGCATACTTCTAAACTCTACAGATGGGAAAGTACATACTTTTAAGAATTTGTAAGACAGACCATTAGATCTTGGACAAACTACTTCTTAAAATTGTGTTTTGGCATTCAAAAGTGAAATTCAGGTGAAAAGTAACCCTAAATGAGCAGTGATGCCCACCCATTATGTTCACAACTAGGGATGCTAACGATTAATAATAGGTTGATTAATTGTAGATAATAATTTAAAGAAATGTATAATTTAGCAAGGTCATCATTAGAGTGCGTAAGACACGTGCTGCAGGCACACAAGGAAATATGAAGCGAGGGCACCGTAGGTACGTATCCCAAATATATTAATGTCTTCAAACCATGCAATGGATTAGGTAGGCTAGTGTTTATTTAAAAACATAATTAACAAGTTATTTTACTGAACATACAAACTGCTTCTGTAAACACCACAATAAAAGTACATAGAATAAACAACAAGTAGGCTAATATTATCCTGGTTGAAGAGTGATGATCAAGATATCAAGACCTGTCTAACTGAGTCATCAAACCAATCCAAGCCTACTCCAGCTGTAAAACAGTGTCCGATTGCAGCATACCTCCAGCGTGTCAGTAGCATGTCATGTCACTCTGTGATCTAAGCATTGTCTTATCTTGTGTTTGGGCTTGTTTGAGACTCTAAGTAACGGTATGCAACGGCATTTATTAATGTGTTATTTATTTGTGTAAATTGTGTATACATACTGTTTACATGTGCATCTGCAACACTTTTTAATACAAATACTTAGGCATATTTGTGTCAGTTAGAGACCAAACTAAACCGTTATATTCTGCTAGTTGAGACCTTTCAACGATATGTGACAAGTCATCTGTTATGTACGATAAATTTACTGATTTCTTTTTCATGTAATGCTGTTCTTTTTTTCATGTTACGTAAATAGAGCACTTCTAATGTCAGCAAACTTAAAGCACTTGTTAAGTGATGGTCATGTTCCCATATTCACTGTAAAGCCATGCTCCTAAGCTTTAAAGCAACACCTATTTTGTGTTGGTCGTTAATCTATTAATTTATCGTTAATTTAAACAATGATCTATTATGGAAATTTATATAAATCGACATTCCTTTTCACAACAGCAAATCAACCTGAAGGGGTCAAACCGGTGGAAATTTTAAATATTGTAAAAGCAATGTGGAGATGGCGTTTTTATCAGTCAACAGGCGAGTAAGGTATGTTATTTAAAAGATAAATTGCCATATGTAATTCTTTAAGAGTTCATTGTAAGAAGTCCCTTTCATTCAGAAGTCAAGATTTGTTAAAAACGGATGCACTCAAGAAAACTCTTCCGGAGTTCAATCAATCATCAATCAATAACATGTTCGGTGGTGTGAGCTGCGTTACACACGGCATAGTAATGGTGGCTACAAAGAAATCTCTAATGTTCATTTTGGTCACGGCTTGTCTTGAAAAACGAAGACGATTTGACGGTCGTCTTAGGAGAAGCCACACTGCTGGCCTGTGAGTCAAATCTTCAGACTCTGCCAGAATTTCGTCAGAGATAAAAATTTATTTCAACAGTCATTAATCGGCTGTAGGTGAACATGTCAAACTAACATTCAAAGACTTCAGATTTTAGCCTAGGATCAGAGGATTCTTTTAGGATTTGCTAAATTGGTCTCAGACAGCCAAATCGCGTTCAGAATCACACAGTGTGCACCTGGCTTTACAGTGTAAGGCTCATCGCCATCCATTTTTGCACTTGTTCTTGTTGAAACTGGAAACCAGTGTGAGCATCGAGAAGGGGGCGGGAGAAACAACCCTCTCCAATGTTTTGAATTTGGACTGCAGTACCCATTTCAACCACTAGCTGTATTACAAACTGCACCTTTAATGGTGTTTTATTGACACAGAAACCATGTAAACATTAAATTAAACTGGAACATGAATTTACATTAAAAACCCATACTTTGGGGACTGTGGCTCCTCATTTCACGTCCATCACAATGTCAATGAAAAATGCTATTTGGGATTGCCGACAATATCTTAATATTTTTATTTGTAGATTGCATGTACTGTTTGACTGTTTCCACATGGTAGTTAAAGTAAGATATACCCTGTTGACTTGGTATGATCACAGTATGCATGGATTACAGGCCCCGAGACTAAAAAAGGAACAAATAGATAAGAGCAAGGCAGAAAGAAATCTATAAGCCTCACATGAAAACAGATGAACAAGGGATAAAGTTGAAGAGATGTGTGAAGTCTGGAAGAAAGCCAGAGAGGAGGAGATTGAGAATGATAGAGCTGCTGAGTTTTCTCTCAATCCTGAAAATCGATACTGACCTGCACATCAAGCACACTGCGCTGCTGCAGATCTGAGGTGAGCAGGTCAACTGTAGAAAAGAACATGCTGGCAGCAGAGAGAGGGAGGCAGTTGTTGTAAACCGCTTGTCAGGGTATAGGTAAACTACTTAAATAGACGTTGGGGTGAATGGGGCATTGTGAGTCATGGGTGGACTGCGTTGACATTAGACAAAAGCTCATGCATTCCAAGATGGAGAATTTTCAATCATAATAAGCGGCATGCCAAACTGACATATTCACTGAATGCAACTTCCAAAAAAAGGGTTAGACAGGATAAAGTGGTGGTATATTTAGTGTGAAAGGGAACTGGGTTCCAGACATTTTTTTCTTGTGAGTTTTTGAAACTCACATTTCAAAGATACAAATAATTTTGGATCCACATAGATCCGTAATATGTTGATTTGGTAAAAACATTTCTCATCACTATTATAATTAGTTGAGATTTGTTGTGCTGCTTAATGAAGTGTATACGATTTGAAGAACAGTAGTTATTTAGTACTTAGTTTAGGTGTAGTTATTTAGTACTTAGTTACTGTATTTACTGTATTTATTTACTGTAGTATTTGATCAATTGAATACATCCTTGATAAATTAAAGTATCAATTTCTTTTCTTTTTTAAATCTATAAAATGCATGTATACAGAAATTTGTAAAATAAATATCCACTAAAATATTGGTCCCTTTCCACTCTTGTCACAAAAACAGGTAGCAATTCTCACCATTTAAGCTAACTGAATGAGTAACACATAGATTTTTATACTAATTAGCACGGCGTATTAACTGAAGCCCAGGGACCTACACGGGGGAGGGGACCACTAGCTGCTCAAAAATAATATTTTTTATATATATGGGAGTTTACAGCAGTGACAACTGCATTCCATAAACAAACTCACACACCTGTACATTTTCAGGACTCAAAACCGAACTTCTTGACAGAAAACCAGGAATCGCGATATAGTTTAACGTGATAAATCAAAAGGCTATGATTTAACCAGACTAAATAAACATGAGCACTGCATGTTTCAAAGTAAAAACGCGGTGCTGTTGCGCATTTTACATTCTCGCACTTTCAGAACAGTTTGCAATCACTGAATAGCCCACATTCATACCAAGCGATTGCTTTGATCTACTCCTAATGAATTATGACTACTTTATGTTTCATTTATGGTGTTTATATCATACCTGTACACTCGTCACATTTCGACCAGGAAAGTTTCGTTGGCACTTTTTTTTCATCTTACTTCTGTATAATGTCTAATAGAGTGCTGCAGGCAGGTGTGATGTCAGAACCCAGAAGACTGATTTGCCGCTGGTTCCTTTGAGATTTTCCTATGTGGTTTAATAATTGTTTTTTTATTTATATGTATAAGAAAGGCTGTGGTAAACATAAGTTGAAATACTTTGACCATAATGTATCCCAGGGGCATCTGGTTGTCTGGTTATGCTAATTAGAGGATTATAGTCTGCTTTAAGTGTCATTTTAATAAAATTATTTCCTACAAACAGGGGATAAATTGGCTTGAATGGCTCTAGAATGGCAACCAAATGCACCCCTATTTCTGATAAACAGGTTTTAAACCCAGGATTGCTCACGGCAAAACCAAGTATCTTAACTCCCCATATTTCCAATTTAACTGCTGCTCTACTTGTTAAGGGTGCCAGCAATGTTTTCCAGGCCATTGTTGGAGTCTTTGTACTGCAAAAATGTCAGCTGAAGTGTCAAAATTTCAGAGATTTTGTTTTGTTTACTGAAAACGACTGTGTTGATGGACATATTTTTTTTTACCACTTTCCAGAAAGAAGTGTTGCAGAATAAGAAGTGTATTCGATGCTTTTTGACAAATCTGAACATTGATATTTCATCATGTTTCCGTTTGCATGCTAATTTTTCCCCTTTGGTCTTATCTCGCCAAAGGCACAAAGTGAGTCAGGGCTGCCTCTGGTGCTCCCTCCAAAATAATATGTGCATGACGCACCTGATTCCTCTGGTTTGTAAGATTGGACTGGGAACAATATGACATGATGGAAGTGGAGCACAATGAATAAGAAATGAGTGAAGGGATGGATAGAAGCTTCGATCGAAGTTATTAGTTGAAAAGTAAGAGGGCACGAAATGAAGAGAGGCCAAATGATGTGCAAGGCATCATGGGATGGACAGAATTAAACCATGATGTGATGATAAAGCACAAGCTATAATTCACAGAGAAGAAAGAGATAAAAACGAGAAAGAGAGGAGGTGAGGCAGGTGCGCGGGCGGAAGGGAAGGTAGAATGTTTGAACAGTTCACTCATACTGTTCAGTGTGTTGGGCAACTAGAGAGGGTTACTGAAGTCAAGCACCGTGTGGGAGTGTGTGTGTGTTTTTACATGAAATGTGTCATACTGAAAGTATGTAAAGTATCATGGAAAGATCTGACCTGTGTGAGTGTATGTTGATTCTGAAGAGTGTGTGTGAGTATTTTTGGAGGTGGCTGAATGACCGCATACTGCATACAAACTTTTGCATGTGTTCAGAGTTGGAATCTGAGAACCGGAACCGGAAAAAAATGGGACCAAATGATTTTCATGATAACTCGGAATGCAACAATATTAAAATTCTGACCAATACCGATTAACTGATCATTATTAATTATATTATGTCACCCAAAGTTTCACTTCAACCTTGATTAAACCTATACATTTTACATTAAATCTAGAACAGTAACAAATTATATATATATATATATATATATATTTGAATTAAAAAAACATTGTTCATTTATACAGCAAAATGTGCATATGTATCCTTATTTACACAGTCATGTGAACAGAAAGTCAGCAAGTAGACTGATGTATTTTACTCGGATGTACGTCACAATACAGAAGAAAGGATCTGTCACTATATGTTACACCTTTACTTGAAAATATTGTTGTGCATTTGCAGCCATTTTAGTTGCAGGCTGTAACCCTGTATGGCCAATAACTGATAAATGGTCGATATCAAAGTTCTATAATATTTTGTGTAAATGAATGTAAAATAAAATGCTCAATCATTAATGTAACTTTTTAGAAACCAGAATCGTTCAGAATCAGAACGAGAGTTGTTAAATTCCTTACAATTCCCATCCCTATATGAGTGTGATCACTCATGAGAGCATGTTGGAGGTGGTGTGGAATTGTGTGTTGTGGGTCTGTGTGGGTGGATGAGTGAATCTGACTGCAGATATGAGTCTCTTAGTTTGTACATATATATTTCGGTTGCTTGCGTTCATGCTCAAAGCTTGTTTGCACATGTGTGGGCAAAAAAATGCATGTGAGCGTCTGTTTTTAGCGGCTTTGAATTTCATCTATTGTTTTTTTGTTTGCTTTGAATTGGTTTATATTTGTATGTTTGCATTTGTGCACATTTGCATATGGATATATGAGTGTGTTTGTCAGTGGATTTCTGCTGACCAGACAGCTGAACCGCCTCTGCCTAACAGCACAACAGAATCTTAACTCTTATTCCCACTCCAGTCATAATTCCAGAGAGCTGACACCTGACAGCAGGAGACCAGGGGATTCTTGGTACATGTATGTGTGAGAGAGATTGTAAAGGGGTCCAGCGTTTCAAGCCGCTAATGAGGATCAGTAAGGACTGGGCTGAAATTCAAGAGTGCATTTTGGTGTGTGTTCATTCCCATTAGAGAAGAATGACATATAGAGAGAATTTTAAACACTCCCAGAAACCTTAGCAGCGATTGCAGGATGATCAGTTCACCCTCTCCCCCGCACCCACTGTATGTTTATGTGACTGCTTGTGTTATTTTCCCGTTTGTTCTTCTATTCTCAAAAGAAGATGAGAATTCATGCCAAAGAATATTGAGTTGAAGTGGTGTGAAGTGGGCTATGAGTGCGCTTATGTAAGCATTGCTCACAGAACAAGCTGAAAACATGTACGCTGCAGAGGCTTACATGATGATCTGCATGAGTAAAGAAAAGAGCGAATCGATATGAGCGGGATCTGTCAGCTCTGAGAGTTTGTGGGGTGTGACGAATTGATAGTGACCCAGCCTCCTGACAAACAATCTGCATGCTGAACATGTCCACTGATTTAAACATGTAAACATTTTATTATTTTAAAACACATTCTGTAATGTATCTTCATCCTAAAAGATTGACTGCTAAATCTCTTTATGGGTTATATAGATTTGCATTTATTTATTTTAGTTCATTTTAATAATAATTTATAAAATGCTTAAAGACACAGCATTTGAATATCCTGCCCAACTTTATTTGTTCTGTTGAATAAATAGAAGATATTTATCTTAATGTCCAAGCTGCTCTTTTCCATTTAATGAAAGTAAAGGGTCACGAGCAAAAGGGGTGTGTCCAGATTGTGGCATTAGTGGTGGGTCGCAACCTTTTAAATGGTTGTATTTGAGTGGCTCTGTAGTGCACCCCTTTTCACGTACAGTAACCAAACTTCATACACTTATAGACCTCATTGGGCCAAACAACTTTTGCACACCAACCCAACAGGAAGTCGGCTATTATTGTCATGACAACTAGAGAGAGAAGGCAAATGCAGGTAAAATGGTAAGTTTATTGAGAACAATGCCACCGAACTCGGTCAGCATGAAGCCAAGATATTGAAGATGCTAAATTGCGAGCGGATTTTTGATATTTTGAATGGTTTGGCCATGGCGAGGAAACAAATTAATGGCAAAAAAAGAAAACAGGAAGTGTGTTACAACTTCTGCATACATTGACTGATTTTGATTAAACTTCAGCTGTATGTTTGTTGTAAGAGGCCAATCACATGGATGTAACTTTTGTGAGTCATAATCCCAACAACTGGCTTCAGGAAGTGTGTCACTTTCAAAATGCTTTGGAACTACTTTCAAATTTTGCTAAATTTTTGTATACAAGAGTCAGTTTGCATGAATAGGCATGAACTACTTGCGCATTTTGTGTATGCAAGAGAGAATTCATACAGGTTTAGAATGACATGAGTGTGAGTAAATGGCGACAATTTTGGGTTAACTATGCCTTTAAGATTTCTATATGTGGTTGCACAGAAGATTTATGTATGTGGTTGAACATGAAGTGCATGCATGCTCACATGCAAGAACATGCATCAGCGTATTCATGCGAACAGACGTTTGTGTTTTAATAATTTACAATTTCTGTTGCCATTGAATGAAGCATACAAGCTTTTTCTCTGAAAGCTCAACTGGAGACAAAGCATCTTTGTGTCATTTTTTTCCTAAGATGGGGAAATAGAGATTAAATGGAGCAAATCTTTTCTCCAGATAGTGACAGCACTGATTAGCATTTTGCTGCTTGTTTTCTTGTTGAAAAACAAGTTCTTGTACCACTTCATCAACCTCACTTCTCTTCACAAACACACATACAAATTGGTGAAGCCCTGCCAAGCTCATAATGTTTCAATGTTTCTGCTAATGCCACCATAAGCTATGGGTTTAAATTCACTCTGATTCAGAAAGCCTCCAGGCGCAGCAATTCACCATCAGATTAGTGCATCTACATTAAATTATATCCCTTTAATCCTGTAATGTCTTGTTATTCACCTTACATTTTTCACTTAAAATATTTAATTATGTAATCAGAGACTGGATTTTTAATGGAAACTGGCCATCAGCACAGGGCAGCCAATAAGATTAACATTTATTCCAAGTCTTCTGTGGTTTCATAGATCCGAAAGAAAACATATTTGAGGAGTGTACAAAGTGAAAGAAATGTCAGCATCAAAGTATTGTATTGCAACATTAACATAAAAATGAATTACAATATAGCGATTATTATTAGGGGAACCAATTCCAGTACTTTCATTAGATCCCTGTTTCAGCTCATCTTAAAGAGTCACGCTAAGCATTTTCCTCCAGTTATTCACCCCTACCCCTTTCTCTCATGCTTCCCATAGCATATTTTCATCACTCCATCCATCTCCATGGGTATCAGAAAGTGAACGAGAGAGCTGTTTAATTTCACACTGTCTCTACAAATAGACTAGGATATAAACAAAACGAGAAGCAGTTCAATGGAAATGGAGGGCCGAGGTGACTGAATATTTGAGAATGAATGTGTTGTTCAGAAAGATCACTGTTGAAGGTGAACATCATAATCTTTAAGGAAGCACTCAGACATTTTTCATCATTAAAAAGATTTACCTTCAAATAAAAGAAGAGTACTTTAAAGATGTGTTAAAATCATGTTCACTCTCAAAAAATGCCAGTCATATTGCCTAAAAGTTTATTTCCCCCTACGGAGGAAGTCTTCATGTTGAGATCACATTACCTGCTTAACAGTGTGTAGTGTCTTCGCTGTTAAAAGTGGCAGATGGAATTGCAAAAATAATTAGTGTTAATCATTGTCTCTTATTTTCACCAAGGCTGCATTTATTTGATCAAAAATACAATAAAAGCTGTATTATAGTGAAATGTTATTGCTATTTAAAATAACTGTTTTCTATTTTAATCTATTTGAAAATATAATTTATTTCTGTGATGACAAAGCTATATTTTCAGCATCATTACTCCAGTCTTCAGAGTATCACTATATGATTATTCAGAAATCATTCTAATATGCTGATTTGATTCTTAAGAAACATTTCTTATTATTATCAATGTTGAAAACGTGCTGTTTGATATTTTAGTGGAAATATTGATACATTTTTTCAAAGTTTAAAATAAAGCATTTATCTGGAATATAAATATTTTGTAACATAAATGTCTTCACTGTGACTTTAGATCAATTAATGTATCCTTGCTAAATAAAAGTATTCATCCCTTTCTTTCTTTAAAAAAAAAGTGTATATGTGTGGCTGAAGGTGTGAAATAGCTGTTGATGCTCACGTGTTTGAGTCCAGCTTCCTTTCTTAGGTATCTTCTGTATTTTTTGTAAAAGGCCAAAAATAAAAGGAAGGAATCTGAATTCTATGAATCTGTTTGTGCGTGTGAAAATAAGATAACACTGGTAGAGAAGAGCAGCTTGCGCAGAATGACTTGCAACTGCCCATAATTTTCCTGTGAAAAGAGAGAGAGCGTTAGTGATCAAAGAAGTGAGATCCAGTTATTAAGTCCAGCTGCTCTTGTGTCCCCTCAAAACCCTGAGTTAGCGCCCCACACATATGGAGTCTCTTCCGCCACCTCTCACGAAACATTACGGCTGTCTTTCACCCTTGTTCACACCCGAGTGACCATCTGATGTTCTGGATATTTACTATGACATCAGTTTGGTTTGAGGACTGTTCATCTGCAACTATATGTGTTACTGCGAACAAAGCACTTTGATTGGCTGGATGGTTTATATGATGGGGATATCTTGTTGAGGAAAAGGACTCATTTTAAGTAATGACCACATTCCAGCTGGCAATGACAGCGATGCCATCATGCCTGCCTTTGAATCTTTCTTCTCTTCCTCCCTTTCTCTACCTTCCCCCTCCTATCTCCATCCATCATTCCCACCAACCCCAGCTCTGAATTATGAATTATGAACAGCATGGCACAATTATGATATCCATGCCAGTACTTTGAAGGTGGGGGCAGAACAATGCAGAGAGAGCTTAGTTTCTATTTTAATTTATCAGGGGCATGGCGTAAGTGTTTCAGATTTAACGTTATCATCCTTCTGTTTTCCTGTCTCTATTTTTTTTTAAATGAAGATAATCGTATGGCTTACCTCAATTGGCCTATTACTTTAGAGTCTTATTTTAGATTTGAAGCCGAGCAATTTTCCCAGACATAAATATAATTTGATCTTGCAGTGCTTTGAAGCACCATTATCTTATGAAATCAAGCTTATAGATTTGAGCATGTTCATTTTTTTTATAGGGAAAGTTTAACATTTATTTAACAATCATAAAACAATTATTTCTGACATAAATATTCATAACCACCCATTTTACAGAAATAGTGTTTAAAGAAGAACATTTTAGTGGAAAAATGTTGTGGTCGCATACAGTCCAGCCACAAAAGTGCTAATATTTCAACACACGTAAAGCTAAAATCGGATCTGAAAATAGAGCATATGCACATGATTGAAACTCCATCTAGCTCCTCTACTACTTTCCATTGGAAGTTAATGAATAGCGCTCTGTCGTTTGTTGGAGTGAAAAGGTGGCTACACTCTTCCATTGCTTGTGTATTATTGACATCCATTATAGAGTGTCCTGAATATGAGTGTGTGAAGTAAGGGCTGTATATGTTTATTTAGCAGCCATCTGACCTCTGTAAGACCACTGTCTTCCTCATCAGTGTGAATGTGGTTCTGCTGCCAGTTACTATCTACAGTATGAAAACTGATATTTCTATTTTCTAAACTCTAGCATTCTGCTTGTGGAATGTGGTGAAATGTTTGGGAGCTAGAAATGGTCCCACTCCTCCAACACACACTTGTCATCCTCTCTCAATTTATCCAAGTCTTTTGCTTCATCTTCTTACGTGACATTTTTATTTTTTAGCTCTTCTTTGCCGTTCGTCATCGCCAGATTTGTCTCACAGACATTTTTAATGCCAGGTCTGTGTATCCGGAACGTTTCTTTACAACTGCATGCGTGTGAGTTGAAATTTTAAATTAATCATTTAGAAACCAAGAGACATGCCAGTTTCTTTCTTTCTTTCTTTCTTTCTTTCTTTCTTTCTTTCTTTCTTTCTTTCTCTCTCTCTCTCTCTCTCTCTCTCTCTCTCTCTCTCTCTCTCTCTCTCTCTCCCTCATTCTTTTTTTCTGGGCATGATCCTATTATGTGTGCGAGCAAAGAGAATGACATTCAACCAAGCTGGAAAGGGATTTGTGCTTTTTGTCAGTCAAAGCTTTGCGTGTGTGTGTCCGTGTCAGTATGCAGATAGAAATAGACATCCTCCCACGGGTCATTAGGGAGAGAAAGAGAGAGGGAACGTGACTACAGGGGAGCATCGGACAGACTGTGACACTGTAAATGAGACTTTGTAACCGTAGGGCATCTTTTTTGCTTGCCCTTACTTCATCTTCCGCTCTTACCATATTTTACCACTCACTTGTTTTGTATCTGGGTGTGGCTAAACTGCAGGCATAAATTACCGTCCCACGCGTTCGCATGTTCGCCCACAGCCTCGTAGCCCACTCTCGCTTCAAAACACATCCCGACACCCACGCATCTATTTAGCGCACAAAATGATTTTTTTGTCAGTGCGTTGGCTGGGCCTCTATCACACCACGGGTGCGTGCCAACGTGTGAAACAGAGTCACACTGTTGTGTATCCTTCGCTCTTCGGCGCTGTTGTTTATCCAGCATTATTTGTTTTTCCCTGGTGGCAGCCCTCCATGTGCGCATAAACCTGCGGTGCAGAAATGAAACGCGGTGCGGTGTGTTGTGATGCGGTTCACAGAAGCTTGTAATGAGCGACTGGGGACTAGCGTCCGTCTCAGGCCACTGGTGCTGCTTTAAGCTGCAAAGACAGACAGGCACTGACATACACAAACATAAGACACAAATACTTTAATTAGGTTAATACCTCTCAGCTGGGAGCCATAGTGCTGTTATGTTATGAAATGCTTTTGCACATAAATATGGATTATTACCGTATTTGACTAAATGTTGTTTTTTGTATTTTTTTTATGCATTTAGCAAATAGTTTTATTTAAAAATTGACTGTGGGGTGTTTGTACAAAACACATTCTTGTATAGGGTGAATAGATGTGCAGTCGCAAGTTTTTTTATGCAGACTGTTGCAATAGTTTGGGTTTTCGTTAGATTGCTATAAATTTAAATGGACAATACTGTAATTTGGCTTTTGTTATCACAAGAAACCAGCAGCGCCATTTGTAGGTTTGGAACATTGAATTGGCATTGAATTTGTGAATTTTGTTGCTCAAGAAACATTTCTTATTTATATCAATGTTGAACACAGTTGTGCTGTTTTTGTGAAAACAGTAATACTTTTTATAGGATTCTTTGATTAATAGAAAGTTCAAAATAACAGCATTTTGTCAAAAAGACATTTTGTAAGATTGTAAATATTTTCACTTTTAATCTTGATGAATTTAATGCATCCTTGCTGAATAAAAGTATTAATTAAAAAAAAATATATATTTTACTGACCCCAAACTTTTTAATGGTAGTGCATATACTATATAATCTCCAGTATATACCTTCCAGTTTAATGCGTATTAAATCTGGTCACCAGAGCACCAGTTTTAAAACATTCCATCAACATCAAAAACTGCACATTTTCAAAACATGTCTGTGTTTTGTTCCATTCTTCTCTGCTGTGTCTTGTTGAATGCAAGAACATGCCATGTGTCAAATATAGACTATTCCATCGCATATCATCTTTATTTCATCACAGGTTCTTTTGAGCCTGTCAGCATGAACTTTGAAGCTTCTGTTCTTCCAGGCATTTTCAGGAGACAAGAAAGCAAGGAAGAGATTAAGGCAAATTCATGCTGAAGCCAAAACAGAATGAATCTCTTGCTAACGTGCTGCATGTATTTGCATACAATCCGCCAATAAAGCGCAATTCTGTGGTGAGACTGCCCGATGAAAATAGATTTGCCCGCCTCATGCGGTTATTTATATAGCTGTTCCATTTCCAGCATCTTATAGAATCTTAGACACCATAATGCAGCCTCACTAATGCACAGATGCGTGTGATTTACATTTCCTGTAATACTAGGCAAGAAGGAAAACAATGATAGATGGATAGACATTAACTCTTGCAACTACCCCACCTCCCTTCTTTTTTCATTTTCATGCTCTTTATGTGCCCCGTCTGGCTTTTGCCCACAAGGTTTATGTTAAACAATTAGGGAATACAGGAGTATATGATTCCAGTGAAAGAGAGAGAACTGTGCTAAAATTAATTACATTCTTCATCTTATCATATCTCAGATCTCTCTCTCACACACACTCCTCCTGTAATTATGAGTCTTGTTTCTGTAACTGAGATGATCCCTAAAGCCCCCCCCCTCTCTCTCTCTCTCTGTCTTTTCCCTCTTTTATCTCTTAGTTCTTAATAAGCAGCATGCAATATTGTTATACAATACGTTCTCAAAAGTTCTCTATGCTACTTTAAAACCAAATGATGAAAAGGGATATATTCTTCTGCAACCATTTCAATGGGTTTTAGACCCAAATATCATTAAAAAGAATTTCCTTTTTCTTTCTCACTGACATGTTGTAATTGTATTGAATTGTTGTATATTCACCTCATGTCTAGAACTTATTCAGTGTTCAGTGTCATTAATTAGTGTCAGACAATTCAACACAAATAAAAACAAGATATTGGCTGGAAAGTTTTTTTTTGGTCACACTTTAGTTTAGTGTCCAATTCTCGATATTAACTAACTATTATATTAACTATGACTTTTGCCTCAATAAACTCCTAATTACTGCTTATTAATAGTAAGGTAGTTGTTAAGTTTAGGTATTTGGTAGAAGGGATGTAGAATATGGTCATGCAGAAGAAGGCATTAATATGTGCTTTATAAGTATTAATAAACAGCCAATATTCTAGTAATATGCACGCTAATAAGCAACTCATAGTGAGAATTGGACCCTATACTATAGTGTTACCTTTTTTGTTTACTTTATTTTGTATACTATTATTAGTTATCTGGTCATAATACTGTACATATTTAATTATTTTTTAACTATTTTAATATATAGATTATTAGGTCTAAGTGCTTTTTTAAGAGCAGTATCTTTTTGGAAGCTTACTCTTTAAGAGCATGTTGATGTGAGTTTCTGTGTGTGTGTTATGGCAGGGCTGTTTGTGCGTTAATATTTTATTGAGTTATTAAAAAAGTAAAACAACCTTTATTAATGTTACTGTTGTTGGGTAGCAAACTCAGACCACACATACAAACTCTCTGAGCTCTATTCTCTAACCAGTTTTTCAGGGACTGTCTAGCATCCCAGAAGTATTTCCTCTATTATTATGAGCACTTGTTTTTTTTTTTTATCATACCAACAGTATAGACTTTTAATAGCAAATTACAGAAGGAATATATATTAATAATTTATACTGTCTATTATCGTGTTGTGAGTTGCTACTGTTCAAAAGTTTCAGGTTGTTTCAAATTTCTATCAAAGAATCCTACAATTTAAAATATTAATCAGCACAACTGTTTTTAACATTGTTAATAATAATGTTTCTTGGCCAGCAAGTTAGCATATTAGAATGATTTGTGAAGGATCATGTGACACTTAAGACTGGAGTAATGATGCTGAAAATTCAGCTTTGCCATCACAGGAATAAATTTCATTTTAAAATATGCAGTCTTAACCGAGGTGTTCCCTTTCAAGGGAACTCACGCTGCATCGATTGACGCTAAGGGAACGTCTACACCAACGGCACCATAGCGAGAAGTGTCTGTCCTGTGTGAAATCATAAGAGCAGCACTAGGACGAAAGCACCCGAGACCCCGTGTAGAGTCCAGGTCCAAAGAGTAAAACCTGACAAATGTATGCAGTGAGGACCACCCTGCCGCATCACAAACGTCCTAAAGGGGCACTCCTGACTTTAGAGCCTTAGAGGCCACCATACTTCTAGTAGAGTGGGACCGGACAGCCATAGATGAAGGTTGTCCGCTCAACTCATAAGCAAGTGAGATAGCCTCAACCACCCACTTGCTCATTCTCTGCTTAGATGCTGGGGACCCTTTGATAGGGGGCCGAAAACATACGAACAATTGTTCAGCTTTGTTCCCCCACAGGACAGCTTTGTGGACATAGGCATCCAGTGTCCTTACTGGGCATTGCAGACTGTTCTTTTCCTGGTCAGAATCTTGAAAGGAGGAGGACAGAAGGCCCGCAGTACTAAAGATCTAGCCACATTAGTGGGGACCTTGGGAATATAGCCTGGTCTAGGGTGAAGGAATGCTTAAACCATGCCAGGCGCAAATTCTAAGCACGAGGGTGCAACCGACAATGCCTGTAGATCTCCTATTCTTTTAAGAGATGAGATGGTGAGGAGGAACAGAGCTTTCAAAGTAAGAAATCTAGCTGGCACCTCCTCCAAAGGCTCAAAGGGAGCCTGGGAAAGGCCTTGAAGGACAATGGCCAGATCCCATGTCGGCACCCTGGTGCGAGCTGCAGGCCTCAGTACTACGGAGGAAACGAGATACTAGGGGTCTTTAATCCAAAGATATTCCACCTAAATGAATGTGGTTAGCACCTATGGCCGCCACATAAACCTTTGAAGTGGAAGGGGATAGACCTGCACTGTACCAACCGGGCAGTTAACTGGGTCCAACTGTTGGTCACTACACCATGAAGTGAAGAGTCTCCACTTCAGGGCAAAAAAGTTTCCTCGTAGAGGGAGCTCTGGATTGTAGAATGGTCTCCACAACCTCGGTTGAGAAAGTTGTCCCTATGAGCTGGGCCCCCTCAGGGGCCAAGCTCACAGGTTCCACAGTTCTGGTCGAGGGTGAATGATTGAGCCCTCTGCTTGGGATAGAACGTAGGCATCGCCGCGTAACCCTGATCATGCGAAAGGGGCTGCCCCGCAGGGAAAACCCTTTGGTCCTGAGCCACCACTGCAAGGGTCTCATGTACAACAGGCCAAAAGGTTTCTCATTGGATGCTGCTGCCATCAGACCCAACAGTCTCTGAAACTGTTTGACAGTGAGTGACTGGCCTAGCTTTATTCTTTTCACGGCTGTCAGGATAGACTCTATGCATACCCACATCAAAATATAATCCCATATCACGCCCAGATAAGTGGTCCTGTGTAGTGGAGAAAGCACACTCTTTTTGGCGTTCAACAGTAATCCCAATTCTCTCATGTGGGAGAGAACGACATCTCGATGCCGAACCGCCAACTGATATGACTGAGCTAGAATCAACCAGTCGGCGATGTAGTTTATGATGTGAATACTTTGCAGACGCAGTGGCGCCAGAGCTGCATCTACGCATTTAGTGAAAGTGCGGGGTGATAGTGCTAGGCCGAACGGAAGCAGTGCGTGCTTCCAAACCCTGAGAGAAGGCACTGGATCTGTCAGGTGAAGGCAGAGATAAGGATGGGCCCGTCTTTAATCCATTTGCGAACCCCAAGTCTGAAGCCTCCGCTGTGCCTCGGCAGCAGTGGGACCCGAGCCTGAGCGTCCTCGCAAAAGAACACCAGGCGGGATCGGAGTGTCCACATTGGAAGCACATCGCAGTGCTCACAGCCAGTGAGTTATTTTAAACTGTAAAAATATTTCACAATATTACTGTTTTATTGTATTTTTGATTAAATAAATGAAGCCTTTGTGAGCATTGGAGGCTTCTTTCAAAAACAAAAAATTGTAAAGAACCCAAACATTTGAATGGTAGTCTTGATTTCAGTTCCTTTCGGTTATGGGTCACAACATGAAAATAATTATTAGTATTTTGCATCAGCTTGAATTTCAATATTCCATTCTTGTCAATAGAGCATAGTTGATTCCATCTTTCGCCCAAGTTACAGACTGCCAATACAAGGAGATTGTTTGAGGTGAATGTGAACTGAAAAAGCAGAACTAAAAAAAGGAACAAATCTCACCACTGAGATTTGTCTAACACAGAGAACTGTGACCCTGAGGGACGTCTCTCTGTTCATATCTTGGTCTTTCTGATGGTACTGCCTATATGAGTGAATATGGTTATAGGCAGTGCTTAATTTGTAAATGATCCAAAACAACAATTCTGCTGACCATACAACTTCAGTTTTCTGTACATGCAATGACGTCACTAAACGGTCACTAAACTATAAGAGGATCATTCACAAGTTTCTGCACGACCCAACACCCTAGTGTATTATTCCGTCACGTATTCTGTCGATATTGAGTCCAAATTGATCAGTGATATTCTCTCACCGACAACGTCATTGCCTCTTTCACTACGTTTAACTGATCTAACACCCATTGCTTGTGTCTCCCGCTATCCTGATTAGTATTAGAGTCGTCCAGTGTTCTTTTTTTTAAATCTGAAACACCTCCAGCTTTACTCAAGAATATGAAAAATAAAAATATGCTTGACTGTCTTTTTGACATTTTGTCGATATTAACATATTTTTATTAAAATAATTCATCAGGTATATACACTCTCTCCAAACATTCCACTGCTCACTGCGTGCAAAACAATAAGCAGTAAGCACTAACCAATGAGAGTGATTTTAAACTTTGAACTTTGAAAGCTGATTGGTCAGAAATATATGTTTTATAGGGCCAATAGCAAAACATAACCTTCAAATACATCTGGATAAATTTGTGCTCGCTCTGTCTCACTGCATGTACTGTCATTATGTAATTTACTTGCTAATGCCGGATCATTTAAAGACATAACACAAAATTTTTCCGGAACAGGATCAAGCTCAAATTAAGCACTGGTTATAGGTGGAAACAGCTCTAACCATCTAAACAGAATACATTTTCCTCAAATTCCTCTCGAAAACCTCATCACGAAAGAGTCCACAGTGATGTTTAGCTGTGGTATGACTACACAGCATCTTAGCCTCGAGGCCTAGACAGAAAAACCTGAGCCTTACTAACTGAGTTAGTGCTGCGCCAAGCTGCCTTAACAAAGACTGAATCCCTTGAGAACCTCTGAAATTCTCCATTTTGTTTCTCAGAGGTAAATCAACCATGCTGGCGTCGCACAAACATAATAAGCTCATATACAACACTGGTCACTTATATCCACTGCCTCCCCACAACAAAACCAAGGCCAAAAGCAAAGCTAGTGTGGTGAAGATTAAGGTCAGGGATGAACACAATCAATTGTTAATGAATGAGTGAAACAGATGACCTAATCAGACCTGTAGAGTGATGGAAAACAAAAAACGTAGATGTAGCATGAGGGAAAAGGATTCAAACGTTCAATCTTGACTTTCATTCCGTTATTGAAATTTCATGAGACCAGAGAGGCATGCTCTCATCAGCAGTGTGAACGTGAATGTTTCACAGATATGAGGGATAGGAAAGGAGAGATAAGCATGCTAATAGATAGCAGCTAGCATATGGAGCGGTGGCTAATCCAGCTGCGCTTCATTAAAGCGCACATCAAAGACATCGAACTGTGACGCAATGGAGGAGGGTCGAAAGGGGATCAGAGAGAGAGAGAGACAGACAGGATTTCTCAAGGGTCTGATCAGATCAGTCAAGTATTTATTAAAGCAGAAAGCCATGTCCA
The DNA here is from genome assembly GCA_030578275.1 of Meda fulgida. Classification (NCBI taxonomy): domain Eukaryota; kingdom Metazoa; phylum Chordata; class Actinopteri; order Cypriniformes; family Leuciscidae; genus Meda; species Meda fulgida. The sequence continues at coordinate 16,114,626 of CM060636.1, read as the reverse complement.
GCCTTTGTTAGGTGCTGAAAAACATTTGCTGAGTGTGTTTTTTTTTTTAGTAAAATCATTCATTTTTAACCTCTCATTAGTGTCTGGCACACTTTATGAGCGGCAATCGCTGTGCTGGCCCTGGTGAGAAATTAGTTCATAGAGCTTTGTGTTGTAAATTACCAGCAGAAAAATCATGGTGTTATGTATTTATGGTCACACTTGAAATGCGGCCAATGAGAAGCCATTTATCTCTACACAACATGCAATGTGGTATAGTCTCAGCCAATTAGGCCAATGTCAAGTTAAGGATTTTGAACCAATGAGATTTTGCTGTGGGTGGGACTAAGGGCAATTCTGCACAAATTCACCTTGTTTTTAACATAAGTTTGGGTGCAGCCATTTGTAACTTAAATGTGTGAGGCTCCGTTGTCATTCGATTTCAGTTATTTTAGCTGGACACACAAAAAAACGTCTCGGTTACGTATGTAACCCTCGTTCCCTGAGTAAGGAATGGAGACGTTACGTCGGATGACGACGAATGGGGTTTCGCTTAGAAAGCCTATCAGCTTCGAGTATTTAAAAACGAGCCAATGGCAAAGAAATGCCATGGGTCTGCGGAATTTGCATGACGTAACTCCGCCCCACCTCGTGGGTACATAAGGAGGACGCCGGCAACATGCAGTTATGTTTCTTCGCTGAGGAGCCAAGACTGAACTCAGGCGATCCCCGCGGTACAGCGGAAGTGGCAGGAAGACGTAACGTCTCCGTTCCCTACTCAGGGAACGAGGGTTACATACGTAACCGAGACGTTCCCTTTCGTTGTCACTCCGAGTTACGTCGGATGACGACGAATGGGGTTACCAGTCTAATCACGCCACCTTCACAGCTGTCTTCCAGTGCCCTGCGTAAATCTGAGCCCTCGATATATGTTAGGACGAAGGACCCCTATTTAACACAGGAATACCAAGGTACACTGGGAAGCATATCCCATAGCTTTAGAGGAAATATGCAATTATCACCAACCCAGTGGGGGGCGGCATTTGAGAATACACATATGACCCGAAGGAAACATATGGAGAAACTCTGAGGTGTCCAGCCGCAGGTGGAATATTTCAACCTCAGGGGTGGCAAGGTGGCTTGCCAAGGGAAAGATACATGCTCAGAGAGGCTTACAGTGGAAATACACGTGTGGGGGTAGCTCGAGGGAGGGACCATGCACACGGGAGGCACCTAGCCGACGCCCAGGCAATAGACACTGGCGCTAGCATCAGGGGTGCTGGAGGAACTCAGGGCTTTCGGAGAAGCTCACCTGAGCAGAATATCGCACGTATCCAGTCCGTGGAGTGGAATGGCGAGCAAGCGAAGACACCTGAGCGGGTCCGGTACTAGCTAGTTGAAGCGAGTACATAAGAGGACACTGGCTCCACTCGGAGATTGTAGAATCTGGCGAATGTGTTCGGTGTCACCCAGCCTGCAGCTCTGCAGATGTCTGCTAGCGAGGCACCATGCGCTAGAGCCCAAGAGGATGCCACACTCCGGGTGGAGTGGGCAGTCACACCAAAGGGGCACGGTCGACCTTGCTGTTGGTATGCCAAAGCAATGGTGTCCACTATCCAGTGAGACAACCTCTGCTTTGAGAGAGCCTTTCCCTTCAGCTTCCCACCATAACAGACAAAGAGCTGGTCTGAGGTCCTGAAACACTGCGTCCTGTCTACATAGGCGCGGAGAGCGCGTACTGGACAGAGCAGTGCCAAGGCTGGGTCTGCCTCCTCCGAGGGCAGCGCTTGCAGGTTCACCACCTGGTCCCGAAAGGGAGTGGTAGGAACCTTGGGCACATATCCAAGCCGGGGTCTCAGGATCACGTGAGAGTAAGCCGGCCCGAATTCCAGGCACGCTTCGTCAACGGAGAATGCGTGCAGGTCCCCGACCCTCTTGAGAGAGGCCAATGCAACCAGGAGCGCTGTCTTCATTGACAGGAACTTAAGCTCCACTGATTGCAGAGGCTCAAAGGGAGCACTCTGCAGGGCACTTAAGACCACTGAGAGGTCCCAAGAGGGAACGAGAGGAGAACGAGGAGGATTCAGCCTCCTCGCCCCCCTCAGGAACCTGACGATCAGGTCGTGCTTCCCTATGGACTTACCTTCCACTGAGCGGCAATAGCGGCAACATAAACTTTGAGGGTGGAGGGAGACAGCCTTCGCTCCAACCCATCTTGAAGGAAGGAAAGCACGAAACTGATCGAACACCTCCGGGGGTCTTTTCGGCGAGAAGAGCACCAGTTGACGAAGAGGTTCCACTTCAACGCGTAGGCGTGCATAGTGGACGACGCTCTAGCGGAAGTGATGGTAGCCACCACCGTAGGTGGTAGGGTACTCAAACCTGCCTCGTCCCGTTCAGGAGCCACACGTGGAGGTTCCAGAGATCGGGACGAGGGTGCCACAGGGTGCCCCGTCCCTGAGAAAGGAGGTCCATCCTCAGAGGAATTGGCCAAGGAGGTGCTGTTGCGAGGAGCACTAGTTCGGAGAACCAAGTCCGGGTGGGCCAGTACGGCGCAACCAGAAGGACCTGCTCCTCGTCCTCCCTGACCTTGCGCAAGACCTGCGCAAGAAGGCTCACTGGGGGAAACGCATATTTGCGGCCCCGCGGCCAGCTGTGCACCAGCGCATCCGTGCCGAGCGTGCCCTCGGTCAGAGAATAATACTGGGCGCAATGGGTCGAGTCGTGGGAGGCAAACAGATCTATCTGTGCGTCCCTGAACTGGTCCCAAATCAGCTGGACCGACTGGGGATGGAGTCGCCATTCTCCAGGGAGGGGCTGAAGCCGTGACAGCTCGTCGGCAGCACGGTTCAGGGCTCCGGGAATGTAAATGGCACGAAGGGACCTCAGATGCCTCTGACTCCATAAGAGGAGGTGGCGGGCGAGTTGCGACATACGGCGGGAGCGTAGACCACCTTGATGGTTGATGTACGCTACTGTGGCGGTATTGTCTGATCGGACTAGTACGTGTTGACCCATGAGCAGCGCTCGGAAGCGGTGCAGGGCAAGGTGTACTGCCAGCAACTCGAGGCAATTGACATGCCATAGGCGCTGGGGTCCTGTCCAGGAGCCCGCAGCAGCATGTCCATTGCACATGGCGCCCCAGCCCGTGGTGGAGGCATCTGTTGAGACAACAACATGCCGAGACACTCGTTCCAGGGGGACACCAGCCCTGAGAAAACTGAGGTTCAACCACGGGGTGAAGGTCTGACGGCAGGTCGGAGTAACTGGTACTCGGAGCGTGCCTTGTTGCCATGCCCACCTCGGGACTCGGTCGCGAAGCCAAAGCTGAAGCGGTCTCATATGAAGCAATTTGAGCGGCGTCACCGCGGCTGTAGATGCCATATGCCCCAGGAGCCTCTGAAAATGTTTCAGTGGAACTGCACTCTTGCCCTGTATTTGTCTCAGACAAGTCAGCAGTGACTGCGTGCGCTCGCTCGTAAGCTGCGCGGACATGGCGACAGAGTCGATGTCCATACAGAGAAAAGAGATCCTCTGCACGGGGCAAAGTTTGCTCTTTTCCCAGTTGACCCGGAGGCCCAGACGAGCTAGGTGCCGGAGCACAAGGTCCCTGTGTTCGCAAACCTGGTCTCGAGAGTGAGCTAGGATTAGCCAGTTGTCGAGATAGTTCAGGATGCGAACCCCGTGAACCTGAATGGGAAAAAGGGCTGCCTCGACGACCTTCGTGGGGAAACGCGAGGAGACAGGGCTAGCCCGAAAGGGAGAACCGCGTACTGGTATGCCTGCCCCTCGAAAGCAAACCGGAGGAACGGTCTGTGTCGAGGAAGAATGGAGACATGAAAGTAGGCGTCCTTGAGGTCGATCGCTGCAAACCAATCCTGGGGCCGCACACATTCGAAAATGCGTTTGGCGGTGAGCATTTTGAACAGCATCCTGTGAAGGGAGCGATTCAGTACGCGCAGGTCCAGGATTGGTCGTAACCCACCGGTTTTCTTGGGGACAATGAAGTAAGGGCTGTAGAAGCCGGACCTCATCTCGGCTGGAGGGACAGTCTCGATTGCACCCTTCGCCAGCAGGGTGGCAATCTCTGCTCGCATGATGGGGGCATTGCCACCGACCAAAGTGGAGCGGACTCCCCTGTAGCGGGGAGGAGACCGTGCGAACTGAATCGCATAGCCGAGCCTGATGGTGCGGGCGACCCAGCGGGACAGTTGGGGAAGCTCTAGCCAGGCTCCCAGGAACTGAACCAGCGGGGTCATGCGGACCACAGGCGTCCCCCCCGGAGGGGCAGCGAAGCGGAGTAACTGGCCCGGACGTGGACGGCATAGCGATCCGGTGTGGGGGCGCAGTTAACATCCGCGCCCTGACAGAGGAGGCCAGGGAAGGACCAGCATTCCACGGGGGCCTGCTCTGCCAGGGGTCTGGCGACAGAGTGGGACAGGGACGAAACGGTCCGTGGACGGCACGCCGTGTCAACCGACTCTGGGACAGAGGGGGACGAGGAGAGCACGGCTTGTGGGCGGCGCTCTGTGTCATCCGAGAACTCTGTGTGCTCAGGGATGAGGGGTTTGTTTCTGTCTTTAACCACATTAGGGTGCTGCCCACCTGTGGGTGAGCAGCGGGGAGTGGAGAACAAAAGATTCACCCCCGGCCCTCCACCGGGGGAAGGAGTGGCCCTGCTACCATCTCCTGAGAAACAAACGTCATCCCTGAGCAGCCCGTCTCAGGAGCGCCGCTTGGCCCGGCGCTTGGCGGGGGGCAGGGCGGGAGAGGGCTGTGGCGCCTTCCTTCGGCTTCCTCCGCGACTGGGCCTGGGTGAAGGCTGCTGCTTTGGCCGAGCGCGAGGGGCGGGAGCCTTAGGAGGGCGCCCTCGGCGGGAAACAGGCTGAGGCGTCTGCCTGGCCGACGTCGAGGCAGCAGCGGGTCGGCGGGGGAGAATGTGTTTAATGGCCTCAGTCTGTTTCTGTGCAGTTGAGAACTGTTGGGCAAAATCCTCAACTGCGCCGCCGAAGAGGCCGGCCTGGGACAGGGGCGCATCGAGCAGACGAGTCCGCTCGGAATCCCGCATGTCAGCCAGGTTCAGCCAGAGGTGTCTCTCCTGGACCACCGCAGTGGACATCACCAGACCGAGGGAGCGCGCGGCTACCTTCGTCGCCCCGAGAGCGAGGTCGGTTGCGGCACGGAGCTCATTGAAGAGCCCTGGGTCTGTCCTGCCCTCGTGCATGTCTCTGAGCATCTGGGCCTGGTAGACCTGCAGAGTGGCCATAGCATGCAAAGAGGTAGCCGCCTGTCCCGCCGCTCTGTAAGACTTCGCCACCATAGATGACGAAAATCTACAGGCCTTGGATGGGTGCTTAGGCTCGCCCCGAGAAGAAGCACTCTGAGGACACAGTTGCATCGCAACAGAGCGTTCAACCGGGGGAAGCCCAGTGTACCCACGGGCGGCCGCCTCATCGAGGGGAGGAAAGGCGGATGAGACCAGCGAGCGGTCCCGGGAAGACAGGGGGGTCTTCCAGGACTTCGAGATCTCATCATGCACGTCCGGGAAGAAAGGTATTGGGGTTTGCCGTGGACCACGGGGGTCGGCAGCCTTACCCAAAAACCAATCGTCCAGCCGCGAGCGCTCAGGACAGGGTGGAGGCCTCCACTCTAGACCGATGCTCGCGGCTGCCCGGGAAAGCATGGCCGTCATTTCCGGATCCGATTCAGGCACAACCGTATGCACACCGGAAGGTGGCAGCTGCGCTGAATCTTCACTTCCGGAAGAATCAAGCCCACCTTGTGATGCTGCTACAGACATTGCATCTTCCTCTGTAGCTTCAACCAAAACTCGCGGGCCACCCGAAGGTCGACCCGCGGGAATCGGAGGTTCACTAGCGGGCACCGTCACTGAAGAGGGGGGCTGGGGTCGCGGACACATAGTCGGCGCCTGGTTCCAGACCGTAACCCTCAGGTCACCCTGGCCACCAGCCGAAGTAGCACTCCTCAGCGTTAGATCGGGGTGTGGATGAGGGGACTCTCACTCTTCCGAGTTCATTGAGTCTCGACCTTAGTGACGCGATGGTCATGTTCCCGCAGAGAGAACATGACTCATCCACGAGCGCTGCTCTAGCGTGATCCATGCCCAAACACACTAGACAGCGCTCGTGCCCATCAGAGTCAGACACAAATCTGCCGCAACCAGAAGTGCACGGGCGAGGCATCTTTAAAAAGACGTGCCACGTGCAAGCTCTTTTAAGAGAGAAACACTCTAGTGTTGAAGCGCCCGGGGAGACGCGCACTCTCTGGCAAACCACTGCACAGATAAGCAGGAAGCGCGCGCTCGCTGGATATCGCCGTCACACCAACACCAGAGGAACTCGTTCGTGAAGCTGACAGTTCAGAGATGGCTTTGTGGAGTGAAGAGAGACTCTTGGCTCCGAAGCGAAAACATAACTGCATGTTGCTGGCGTCCTCCTTATATACCCACGAGGTGGGGCGGAGTTACGTCATGCAAATTCCGCAGACCCATGGCATTTCTTTGCCATTGGCTCGTTTTTAAATACTCTAAGCTGATAGGCTTTCTAAGCGAAACCCCATTCGTCGTCATCCGACGTAACTCGGAGTGACAACGAAAGGGAACTCTGTTATGCTACTGGTTGTAGCACAAAGTAGTTTTTACGACCGGAAAAAAAATGCTTTTCAGCTTCATCATATTATGTTGGACCAGCCACTCTGTGAGAGGTCTCACTGTCTGTACTTTATTTCATCTATCGAAATTCTAATGGATTTACAGCGCAAGTTTACTGCTAGCTTCACCTTCAGGAGCTCCTCTATTTGCATCAAAAAGCAGTGCTTCAGTTCATGCTGGACTTTGTCTCTTACACACAGACCAAAAAATCTTCTCAACAGTGAGGAAGTAAGAAAGAAAATGGAGGAGAATTTATGAAGGAAGCGAAAAGGAAACTGATGAAGGTAGGGTGGGCAATTTCAGAGAGGTTAGCGATAGCAAGCTAGCTTTGAAAGCATAAGATCCCACCCTCCCTCCAGAGTGTTTCCAAAGCCACACCTCCAAAACACATGAAGCCAGAGAAGAGTCTGTAAAGCATCACGAGACGAGAGACAGCAATAAATTGCCTCATGTCTCAAAGCATCTCAAAGCACATAACATTACAAAAATAATGAACGTACTTAACCCTTAAGAACCTGAAGCTGAGATATGTGGGGTTTTTTTTTTACTGTTAAATTCTAAAACAATGTGCTATCTTCATGTGTAAGGTGTAATCTATTTCAGAAAAAAATGGCTTTGAACAAATTACAGTTATTGGACATTACTGTGTGTGGTGAGTTTGTACATTTTATTCAGAATTTAAATAGACAAAAATAAAAAAGCGAGAATAAATTTCTGTTTTTTCCTAAATAAAAATCAGTAAAAGTCAAGAATGAAAGAAACACATTAAAATTGAAGGACACTTTTTTCATACACGCACACATATACAAATGCATGCATACATAGGCACACACACATAGACATGCACACACCACATGCTAAGATGCATGAAAGATTAACGGCCATTTGCCTCCCAAGTTTCATCAAAAATCATCCCAATCTCCTCTTCTGCTGTCTACCACTTCATTCGCCATGTATTTGTTTGTTTCTTTTATTATTTTATGCAATCCAAAACACTGTAACCTGCCACGCTTCGTATCTCTCTGTTCAAATCCTTCCTTCCTGCTCTGCCAGAAAGCTGCTGTTATTTGCTGATGGAAAGCAAAATCACTGTAATAAATCGTATATTGCCGAAAGGCGCATGTTGTCTACTGTCAGGGGTAATTTGAATGGTTTTGATAGAGCAAACGGTTGAAGACTTACGGTAAAATGAATACAGCTTGCTGGTATGTGTCGGCGACGAACATTCTTTAAAAGGGTTAAAGAACTCTGACCTGTACCACCTGACTGCTGCAGCTTCATGTCTGCGTTGATAGTGTTGCCATAGAAACTTGAACCGCTCAGAGTAGAACGTCACAGGTTGCCATCTCTTAATCACGGTTACGCTAATAATCTGTTTGCTTAATTACTGTGAACGTAGCACAAACTGGTTGTTTTGGTTCAGGAGGAACAGTAAAGGGTGGCTGCTGTTTGTTTGCGGCGCTCGGTTACTGTCTTCTGTCTACAGCTCTGCACTGGAAGACTCAAATTTACATTTTGCGGGTGAACAGCATGGTTGTGATGGTGGGCCAGCACCAAACCAGCACTAACCAGCCTTTATCAGCATGAAGACTCCTGTGTGTAGCAGTTTGTGAGACTGATGATGTTATGGGTGCTTGTGTTTCAGCCTGAAGCTAAACAGCATTCTGCTTTCATCCAGCATATGTCCAGTGCAACTGTCTGCCGCCCCACAGCAGAAACCACTTCCTCTACAAGCCATTTAATCACCTCTACCTTATGGTATCTGTTCATCTGTTTGTTTGTCCATTATCTCGATTTATCTCAATAATTTTAGCTCCCATGTCTCTGCACTGCAAAAAATTGAATTCCTTAAAACAAGAGAAATTTACCAGAGAGGCATAATTGTGTAAGGTAAGAAGATAATAAGAGTAATAAGAGATAATAAAGAATATATCTTTATTTTTATGAGTTAATTTATTAGTAATTTTTTTTATCTTTTCCAAAGCATTAACAAAAAGCTTAAAGGAATAGTTCACCCCAAAATTAAAATTCTGTCATCATTTACTCACCCTCAAGTTGTGCCAAACCTGTATGAATTTCTTTCTTCTGTTGAACACAAAAGATATTTCGAAGAATGTCGGTTGAAGGACCCCATTGACTTCCATAGTATTGGAAGTAATATTGACAGAATTTTCATTTTGGGGTGAACTATCCCTTTAATAGAACTGAAAAATTATACATATACCCCGTATGAACCATTTTCTCTATAAATCATATTTTTAATAGTAACATAACCATTCAAGTAATAAAAAAAGGTTTATATCAAACAAAGCATTTTGTGTGTGTTAATGTATGTATGTATGTATTGTACAACATTCTGTCATCATTTGCTAACAGGATTAGCAGATTAGTCTGATTCATGTTGAATCATTCAAACCAGTTTTGTGAACTGGATTAACTGACTCTTCGCAAACATCTGATTCAAAAGAGTGATTTTCTCACAAATTACACCTCACTAATTCTCTCATGAAGCCAAATGAATGCCAGAGTAAAAAAAAAATCAAGGAATTACCAAGGTTTTTTTCGTAAACGAAAGCTTAAACTAAAACTATTGGTCGAAAAAAAACATTTTCGTAAAACTAAAATAAAATTGAAATTTCAACATAAATGAAAACTAAAACAAAACGAAACTATCAACAGTTACTAAAACTAACTAAAATAAAATGATAATTAGCGAAAATAAAGAATCATTTTCATAATTAATAAGCTCTCATCCTCGACAGACATGTATGACCATTACACTCGCGTCTTTCTAAAACACAGCACTCAAGTTAAAATAAGTTCAACTTTTAAAAGATGGTGTCTCATTCGGTGAATTTTTCAAATCAAAAACGCTTTTTGTGTGAACCAGCCTTAAGAAGCCGAAATGGCCAAATAAGAATTTCCATCATGTTAAAACTTATGTAAATACAGCTGTACTCTAATTCCAGGTAAGATAACCATCTTGTGTGAAACTTAATAATAAACAAGATAACACACATATGAAACAGGATACCACACTGAGCAGAAAACGGAAAAGACAACTATGTCTTGCCCACTAATAGACATACATTTTCAGAGTAGAAGTAAACTAAATGTCTGGTCTGAATAGAACACATGAATATGAGTATAACTATATGATATTAAAATATACAATAAGCATAAAGCATAAATGGATCAATTCAAGAATAATATTTGAAAGGATTAATCATAGAAATAACCATACAAATAGATATATATATATTTCTTATACAACAGGTTCATGAATGAATAATTTTGACATTTATACTTTTAAGTTGCAATTGTTTGGTTCTTTGTTCAATCTCAAACAATTATTTGATTTTGTATTATTAAGAGGTTTGCACAAAAGTTAAATGTAAACTGTAAACATTAAACTTTACTGAAATGAAATGTCTTTACCTGGAAGTGTTCTGCTAACTCTGCTAAACTATAATTACAAAAATTGAAACTAAATATATAAAAACTAAATAGAAATGTGTTAAAGAAAAAAACGAACAAAAAAAAACCCACTAACAAAACCATTAATGAAGCAAACTAAAACTAAACTGAAATGTATAGGATATTTGAAAATTATACTAAAATGTATTTAATCCAGTCGGAGCGGGTCGAGTAGAACCGGTTAGGTTTGGTCCCGTTGACCCGGATGTGAGTGAGGTTTAGGGAGGTGAGTATAACTGTCATAGGACAGTAAGAGCTGTGCTTGTTAACATCATTTCCCTGATCTCAAAGAGGCACTCTAGCGACTGACGCCAGAGCCTGCAGTCTTTAGCCTCCTTGTTAGAGTTGCCGCCTCCCACGACGGAGGCCGTGGTTAGAATCCCGAAAGTTCGAAAGCACCAGTCAACGTCCAAATCCTTTACTTTAGAATGGCGAGCAACAAGAATTGCTTTCAAATTTCAAGATTTCAAATTACTACAATAGGTTACTCCATTCTGCCACAAAAGAAAAGTGTGCATGTCTGCTTAGACCCTGACATGGCGCTAAGCACTTTTCCATGTCAAAGACTGTTTTTAGAAATATGAACGTTGGCATGGATTTTATAAATGAGGCCCCTTGAAACGTAGTGCAGGTGTCCTATGGACCCTATACATTGCATTTGCATGGAAAAAGCAACAAAAACTGCTCCTTTTTTGCTCCTTATGGAACGGCATAAGATGGAACTATCCCTGTAATGTGTTTTCCTCTTCCTTTCCTTTATCTTTCTCCAGTTGCACTTGTGTCTCTCTTCATCTACATCTTCATCTACATCTGCGTCTGTAACTTTCAGAACGTGAATGCATTAACGTTCATTTAAGAAAACAGGCCGCTGTTTTATCAGCCTCACCTTTCTATTTCTGTTTCTAAATGTAAGTCCTCCTCCCTTTTAACTTTGCCACCATCTCGCTACTTCTCCCTCCTCCTCCCTGACTCTGTCTTTGCCTAAGGCCTATACTTTTATCATTCCCGCACTCTAGCTACCTGTTGCCATGCCAACCCCATAATTTAGTGTGCTACACAATGCAGTGTGTACACCTGCCTAATGCGCTCGCCGTACTGTGTGAATGCATGAGAATCTTACCTGCGCCGCGCTGCTGAAGGTGCTTTTAATGACTCATTTAGAACCGAGCTTTTAATGTTCCGCCTCCTGCGCTCGTCCTGTCATCTCCGCAGCCCACACGCGCTCCATGACCCTCTTCAGCTTGAGAGAGCCCAGTGCATGGAGCGAATATTTTTTTTGCAAACACTGTTAATGTGCTCACTTATTTTTGAGTTGACACCATGTGTGTGGCTGTGACTGTGTGTAAATTTGTGAATTTCACCCATGACAACTTCAGTGCTTGCTGAATGGCTGCAGTGTGTGTATGTGTGTGTTCATGCCTGTTAGCATACGTACAGGCTGTGCATGTGAGTGTGAAGTGGATAGATTTTTGGAAGTGAGCAGCTGTGTGAGTTTCAGACAGCATTAAGGTCCCTTGTTGATTTTTTTTGTTTATACACATCTGTCTCTTTCTTTGGTGGGGAGTGTTTGCCTCAGTGAGTAATGGATCTAATTACATCTGAGAGCTAGCATGTGGGGTTAAGTTACCTGGTCACAGAGATGACGCTACTGTGGATGCCTGGCATCATTGTTAATTGCTTCCTGCATTCAGTTATCCTCATCCGTCCTTTTCCTGCTGTTTGTGTGGATCTTCTTATCTCCATCATCCAGGCCAAAGCAACCAGAATAAAAAACAGTTTCATCTCACAAGAACCATCTTTACACTTGATCGCATTATAATTGCAGCTGTAAACGCAGTGAAGTATTAATCAAACTACATCTGAATAGATTCTGACCACATTTTATTTGATGTATTCTGACTCTCAAAGGTTTGGGGTCAGTAAAGATCCTTGCACTCTGAGTCCGAAATGTATGCACGTTAAAAAATAGATACAACCTTACGTTGTGTCTATCACGTTTACACATTGCCTCCGAAAACTGTCGTCCGTCATAAAAAAAATTGTTTTTCGCATCCGTAGCAAGCATTTTTAGAGGTGTTTTGACATTTTTAGAGGTGTTTCAAAGCCACAGTACAAGCGAACGCCAAAATTCAGAACTGTTCAGGATCAATTGGTTCATGGAAATTGGTGGTCTTTTTAATATGTGATATCCTGAAGTAAACTTTGAATCACTCTGTATAATCCCGCTGCTTCTTGATAAAGAGGTGCAACTCTCCTTCCTCTCTAAGTAATCTCAGGATTGGATGGAAAATCTTGAACTTTCTGCTTTTTATATAAATAAATCATGATGCCACTGCTTATTTCATTTTCATGCAATCATGATGCTTGTATTTAATATTTTTGAGCTTATTGTATGACACTGCCACACACAATAGACAAGATGTTCACAGGGTCATTGGGATGTAGTCAGGAGAAATGCAGATATAGAGAAAAAGGACAAAAATGGGGGATGGGATGTGCTAAGGCATGCACGTGTTACAATCATGTAAGAGAAGCACGGTGGGCTAATTAATAAAGAACAAGTCCTAATGAATTTAATTACACACATGTCTGGCCAATGAAGGCTGCAAAGCACAGAGAAGTGGGCAGAGAGAAGATTAGTGCTAACATGTAATAGAGGGATTGCAGTACAAAACAGCAGTGGGAACGTGTGTTTACACAGCAAATACAGATATACCTGAGCATGCCTAATGAACCTTTGCCCCTTGCCTTTGTCATTATCAATGAGCTCTGTCCCAAACAGTCTTCAGATCAGACTTCGATTAGACGCAGACACAACTAATTTTCTTTTTTTTCAGTTTCTGCACTGAATCTGCACAGATATGCAAAGTTATGTCTAACTCAGCTGAGACATCTACAATATTTGTCTTAATATTTGTCTCCTTTTTTACTTTCTATAAGTGTCTAGGGGATAGTTCACCTTTTCATTCTGTTAACATTTACCAATTCAAATTTTGTCATTCCAAACCCAAATGTGATTTTTTTTCATGAAATTATGACATTTATGACAATTATGACACAGATGAAAATGAAAAAGACTGACATGGTTTAAAGCTATTGTTATCCAATCTTGCACATTTGTGCAAGCCTCGTCTGCTGCATGTTTCTGCCTCTGAGGGAATCTGCTCTTCTGCTTTTGCGCTTCTCTATAATGCAGAAAACTCAAAAATGCACACTGCATAAAGTTTTCATTTTTTTTCAATAATTGTTCATTCAATGAATATTAGGGAATGTTACATACACTCTTTGGGGTTCATGCATAAAAACAAGCAGAATGAATTTAGGTGTAAATCATTCATAAATCCATTCCTACATCAATTGTTGCATTGAACTGAAAGCGACAATCTACATAAGAATGGTTTTACGAACGATTAACACAGAAAACCATTCTGCTTGTGTTTCATGAATGAGCCTCTTTCTTCCATTGCCTTTCCTCAGCGCTTTCTCCAAGTCTTTGTCAATGGCTGCTGCTGCATAGCTATATCTATGTTTCTTAATAATCTGCTTGAACAATTTTAGGTCGTTTTTCCTGCCACTGTCAACTTTGACTTACTCACTAGCGCTTGTAACACACTTTAATTGAAAAGTTTCTTTGAGCCATCAAAATTTTCTGTCTCTGTCCAACACAGGAAGATCCTGGAGGTGAAGGTCATTGACGATGAGGAGTATGAGAAGAACAAAACCTTCACCATCCATCTGGGGGAGCCGGTGCTGTTGGAGATCGGGCAGAAACACGGTCAGTTTTGACATCCATCTGCAGAGATCTATGGTTTTGTATTAGAATAAAGATTGGGGTCTCTGTTTAATATTGTATTAATAGCTTTCACATCTATCCCTGAATCATTCAGGAACAGATTTGATTGAAAGGTTTCTTTGTGCGAATGGAGCGAATAATGGGAAACAGTGGACTGTGGTCTTATAATGAGTGATTGTTATAACGGGGGAGTAGGGACAGGCAGTAACTGGTCGCAGTGCAAGTGGCCATGTTAAAACAATATCTATAGGCCATTTATGCACGTTAATTATGTACTAACTGCTTTAATTTAATGCTCTTCAAATTGCTGTACTGTAACGGGATCCAATTAAGCCTTTTTCGATGATTTTTGACTGTCAGTCTCTTCATGCTTCTCTAGAACACACAAAGTTATGTGTTTGATTCCTGCTTATATATAGCGCTACAACATGATACATTGCAACTGATTATAAATTCATAATATAGATTATGAATTCACTAAACAGTTGTGATGCATTTATATGCAGTATTCTTGTTCACTATTCATCCACAATCTAGTTCAGTGGTTTTTTCACAATGCAGTCTTTGGACAGAAAATTTGAGATATTTATTTGAATAGTTTTTTCTCGCAAAATGCCTTTTTAGGGCTTTTAAAGGTAAACTGAAATTAAATGTTTAACGCAGTAATTTTTGAAAACATTTTAAACATTTGAATATTTATATTAAAATATACTGTAAATATTAGATGAAAGACTTAAAATTGAAGTTTAAATATTAAAATTACTGGGGGCCCTATCAAACACCAGGCGCGATGCAAGTGTTTTTTTGCTAGTTTCAGCCCTACGCAGTTATCATTTTCACGTCCTGCACCCCATTGTTTAAATAGCAATTGCATTTGCGCCCATTTGTGTGCCCATGGGCGTGGTGGTCTGAAAACGAGGTGTGTTCGGGTGCATTGTTGGCATGTTCCTATTTTAAGGCAACTGAAATAAACTAAGTCAATGGCACATTATTTTTTTCTGTTATTTAAAGAAAGCATTAGTAATATGCGCCTATAGGCGAGTCCACAACGTGCAAACACTCTGCTTATTACACATACAGGAAAGTGCAGCAGCACACAAACTAGCTAAATATTAAGAATAAAAGGATTACAATGTAAAAGATTCATATTGTGTACTTATGAAGATTTGAGGGAATCCGACTTGTCCCGTAGATGTTCTGCTTGCACGCTTTAACCTTGCGTATGAGCTGATCCGTTTGTTCTCTGGAGATGTGTTCAGTCTTTCCACTTGCAAATTCCGTCATGTAAAGGGAATGGGAATGTTTAAAGGAATGGGAGATGAGATTCTGATTGGTTTATTCCATGTTACGCTCAAAACACAGACATTACTCATTAAGAGAATAGGGACAACCCTTTTAGACCATGCGCTGGGCGCGCCAACCATTTTTCCCGTTGTTAAACAAGCAAAAGTGGATTCGGACACACCCTAAGTGCACTTGCGCCAGGCGCTTTAGACCATGCGGTTAGATCGTTACAATAGGGCCCTAAAGCTAATAAAAATGAAGACTGGAATGAACCGGAAGTTTCAAACGACTTTTCTCCAGTGTTGTGACGTATTTCCGAGAGAAACGGAATTCTAAATGAGGCAAAATAGTGGGCGTGGCTTTTTTTCCAACAAGCACCTGATTGGATCTAGAAAAGTAGGTGTTACATTCAGACATGGAGGCAGATCTTAACGTGTGAAGTGCTTCGAGCACATCCATGACCTCTCTATTATCCCTCCTTCCTCGAAATGTAAAAAATCGAGCCATCTAGACCGTAACGAGGGAATTTTAGGGAATGGGAAAAGTGTTCCGTGAGTGCCACAACCAAAAATGCACCTCCTCGCCATCTCTCCTTTCACACCAGTGATGCGCGGGTCAATGTATAAACAACCCGCACCCGACCGACGTTTTCAACTAACCCGCCCGCAACTCGGACCGCAAAAAAAAAAAAAGAAAGTAAATATTGTACCCGACCCGCTTCCTGATCCGCATTTTTTAAAAGTAGTAAATGCTCATCGTAGCGTCATTGGGCCATAGACGTCTAACACAAATGTGTAAATAGCATCGCAAGAAGTACACATGACAAAGCCAGCACTTTGGTCATCATCTTTCATTATTTCGGCAAATGTCTCCCGCACTTTGCTCTTTCTATGTGTGTAGCTATTTGCGGAGCTTCCACTCCTCAATCTTCACCTTTTCTCTTGCCGCCTCCATCTCTCCTGCAGACTGTAGTGATGGCCGGTTCATGAACGAATCGTTCTTTTGAACCGGTTCTTTTTAGTAAACCGGTCGAACCGGACTGAATCGTTCGAAACAGTTCGTGTCTTGCGTCAGTGCTTAATCCACAAGTTACTAAAGTTACTCACTTTCAGACATGCCTGACAGTCCCTCCGAATCGAAATAAACCAATATCCCGGAGTATATTTTACTCCAGTAACTCCAACAGTTCACTAAACTGAGACATGTTGGTGCCACTGCTGAGAGAAGTGATGAGCACGAGCAGCTGATACTGCGCATCCGCGTGCTTCCGAACGCACAGGTACAGTTCTCGGATCCCACCAGTACAGAACCGAGACTGAGCTCGTGCGTTATCTTCGAGACAGTTATTCAGACAATAAAGTGTAGGCCTTTGTAGGCTATTACATAGAAAATTGTGTCTAGTACTATATACAAAGGTTTAATTGGCATCTTTATTTCAAACGACCCGACCGACCGCGACCCGAATATCATTAAAACTATTTTTGGATGACTCGTAACTGCGGGTAACCGCGGGTGACCGCAGGCACCCGCTCATTTTGGATCAACCCGTGCATCACTGTTTCACACGCTGTCAATGCTCGCAAACACACGGACAGCCTGTCTACTGTCAGTTTTAGGGGCATGGTTACGGGTGTTAAGCAGACACCAAAACCGTCAAACCTACGTCATCAGGGAAGGTCCTGCAATGCAGAGGGGAGCGGAATTTTTTTTGTGTGGATTGATCCACAAAACGATCAATTTAGGCAAACAAAGTATGGTCCATTTTGAATTCATGGGGACTTTAAAATATAAATATAAAAATAAAAGCTTATTTAAAATATTAATAAAAACGATAATAATATATTAATAATAATGATAAAACAAGACTGATTGACAGCCTAGTTTGCAACAGTAGAAATAAAAATCTAATCTGAATATATTTTTTGGGGGGCAAAAAAAATATTCTCGTTCTGTTTATGTTAGTTTCTTTTTCATGAACTTATAGTTTGTTTCTCTTCAGTTATCTGTCTCCTGTGTTCCTTTGTTCTGTTTTTCCCGCAAGTTATCAGTTTCTATGGACACTCATTCAATCAGCACACCTGTTGTTCATCATTTTGTGCGTTATCGTTGTATATTTAAATTCCTCTTCGTTTACAGTTCATGGTCCGGTATTGTCGTGTTTTACACGCTGTCACTTTACCTGTTCACCACCTGTGGATTACTTCACAACCAAGTATACCAGATCACGGCAGTCTGCTGCATCCTCTAAGGCCTGCGAGATGGAAAAATGAGCATGCAAATTGTGTTTACAACAGATTTTTTGGCCTCATTTGCACCGTTACTTTTTTGCGAAATTCCTTTAGTGAAGTTCTACTGTTTCAGCTCTGTAATACATGTGCTACACAGCTCAGTAGAAGTGCAATGTGTCTTCTGCTGACAGGGGACTCTAATGATAACAAACCGGCGGTGATGGCTGAGGAAGAGGATGTGGCCAAGATGGGGTGCCCGAGTCTGGGAGAGCACACCAAACTGGAGGTGGTCATAGAGGAATCCTATGAGTTTAAGGTAAGTTCTGTGAATCAGGAAAAACAATACAGCAATACTGCTCAATTTCTCACATTCAATTTATCTGAATCCTTACCTCCTCCTTCCCATGGTGACAGCCTCAATACTGGAGGTCACTGGGATCAGGTAGCTCAGGGATTTAAAAGAGATTTGGGGTGGAAACACTGTGTTACTCCCTCTAATATTATCCGCAGCCCTCTGAATGCAAAACAAGCAGATGTCTAGGACAGTATGACATTGGAGAAAATGAAATTCGGACGGGGTTGTGCCACTACCTCACTGAAATCAGTTTAGTTCTGTGCTCACTGGCCTACGAGACAGAGTCATATTAAATCTTGTCTACTACAAGGACACATTTTTGTGAGTTTAGGTTTGATTGATCTTCTTGGTGTTGTATGTGTATTTGTGTGTTTTTGCAGAATACCGTCGACAAGCTAATAAAGAAGACTAACCTGGCGCTGGTGGTGGGCAGCAGTAGCTGGAGAGAACAGTTTGTCAGCGCTGTGACTGTTAGTGCAGGTCAGTGTCTCACTGTGGTCATACATGCTCAAATAGAAGCCTGTGGACCACACAACTGATTTATATTCAATCAAATGATTTGTATAAAACCTTGGCAGCAACAACCAATTTGTCTGTCCACACTGAATGTGAATCTTCTGTGCGACATGACTCAATCTCAGCCAAGCAGGAGATATTTCATTTTAAATGTACACTTTAAAAAAAAAACATTTTTTGAAGTTGTAAATAAAACAAATTATTGGATTAGATTATTCGTTTTATTGGATTCAAAAAATGTCTCGGTTACGGAGGAACCCTCGTTCCCTAAGTAGGGAACGGAGGCGTTCCGTCGGATGACGACGAATGGTGTTTCGCTTAGAAAGCCTATCGACTTCGAGTATACAAAACGAGCCAATGGCAAAGAAATGCCATGGGTCTGCGGAATTTGCATAGCGTATATATATATATATATATATATATATATATATATATATATATATATATATATATATATATATATATATATATATATTTGCATTTGCATAGTCTTTTCATTCTGTTAACATTTACCAATTCAAATTTTGTCATTCCGAACCCAAATGTGATTTTTTTTTCATGAAATTATGAAATTTTGAACGGGCGGGGTTGGAGCCGTGGGAGGGCGCCTTCGGCGGAGGGCAGACAGAGGGATCTGAGCCGACGTCGGGGCCGTCGGGGCAGAATAAACCTCAGTCTGCTCATGGGCGGTTGAGAACTGTTTGGGCAAAGCGCTCAACCGCACCGCCGAAGAGGATATGGGGGTGTCGAGCAGACGGGTCCACCCGACATCCTGCACATCAGACAGGTTCAGCCCCAGAATGGTGGACATCACCTGAAGAGCCCATCACTCATTGAAGAGCCCTGGGTCAGTCCCGCCCTCATGCACGACCGTGAGCATCTGGGTCTGGTAGACCAGCAGAATGGCCATGGCATGCAGTGAGGCGGCTGCCTGTCCTATGGCGCTATAGGATTTCGCCACAAGTGTAGACGAAAAACTACAGGCTTCAGACGGGTGCTTAGGATCGCGCCGAGAAGAAGCACTCTGAGGACACAGTAGCATCGCAACAGAGCGTTCAACTGGGGGGACCCCAGTGTACCCATGGGCAGCGGCCCCATCGAGGGAAGGAAGGACAGAGGAGATCATGAGGGATCGCTGGAAGACATGGGGGTCTTCAAGGATTTCAAGATCTCCTGATGCACATCCGGGAAGAAAGGTATTGGAGTGGATGCTGACAGGAGTCAGCGGCCACACCCAAAAACCAATCGTCCAGCAGCGAGCGCTCAGGACAGGGTGAAAGGTTCCACTCTAGTCCGATGCTCATGAAATCATGACCGTCATCTCAGGATCTGACTCGACAAATGCCATATGCACACCCGAAAGTGGCAGCACTGTCGAATCTTCACTTCCTGAAGATTCTAGCCCGCCCTGTGATGCTGCGATGGACAACAGATCCGGTTCTGGAGCGTCAAGGGAAACCCGCAGGGCATCCGAAAATAGACCCGGGGAATCCCCTGAACACTCGCGGGTTGCGTCACTGAAGATGGGGGCGTGGTCCACGGACAAACAGTTGGCGGTTTGTTCCACACCCTCACCCTCTGGTCACCCTGGCCACCAGCCGAAGTAGCACCTCACGTGGAGAGTGTTAGATCGGGGTGTGGATGAGGGTACTCTCTCTCTAACGAGATCATTGAGTCTCGACTGTAATGACGCGATGGTCACGTCCCGCGGGGAGAACGTGAGTCATCCACAAACGCTGCTCTAGCTTGATCAAAGCCCAAACACGCAGAGCAGAGAATGTGCCCATCAAAATCGGAAATGAGGAAAAGACGTGCCAAGTGCGAACTCTTTTGTGAGAGGAGAAAAAACTCTGCGATGTTGAAGCGAGCAGGGAGAAACACACTCACTGGCAGATCACTGCACAGATCAGCAAGCAATGTGAACTCGCTGCAGATCGCCGTCACACCAACACCGGAGAGAGTGGCTCGTCTCGTAGAGCGAAGTCCGAAATGACTGTGGAGTGAAGAGATACTCTTGGCTCCGAGGCGAAAACAAATATGCATGTTGCCGGCGTCCTCCTTTTATACCAACGAAGTAAAGCGTAGGTACGCTATGCAAATTCCGCAGACCCATGGCATTTTTTTTGCCATTGGCTCGTTTTGTATACTCGAAGTCGATAGGCTTTCTAAGCGAAACCCCATTCGTCGTTATCCGTCGGAACTCGGGAGTTACAACGAAAGGGAACTAAATATTGTGCCTCATTGCGTTTCACAATGATGCTCTTGATTTGTCTTTTGTTATAAATTTGGTGCACCCTTATAACAGTATAATTTATTTTTATTTGTAATTTTTATTATTTATATAAATGTATGTGTGAGTGTATGTATATATATATATATAAAATAATTGCGATAACAAATTTTGCTATATCGAGCAACCCTACTATATATGTTTGGTTACCTCCATAGGTGATGATGATGAGGAGGAGAGCGGGGAGGAACGCTTGCCCTCATGCTTTGATTACATCATGCACTTCCTGACAGTTTTCTGGAAGGTGTTGTTTGCTTTCGTTCCACCCACGGAGTACTGGAACGGCTGGGCCTGCTTCATTGTCTCCATCACGCTCATTGGGGCCCTAACTGCTCTTACTGGAGATCTGGCATCTCACTTTGGTTGTACAGTTGGCCTGAAGGACTCCGTCACAGCTGTAGTGTTTGTGGCCCTGGGCACATCTGTGCCTGGTGAGTGTTTATTTGTGTATCAGATGTCCTTCCAATAGCATGTAGCTGATTAGTAAGGGATAACGTACAGTCATCGGGTCATTATCAAAAAATAAACCCTGACAAACCTGAATGCCATGATTAACCAATCAGAATCTAATATTCTGTAAAATATTCAAGTATTACATACTGTACTATTAAAATGTTGTTACTGCTTCCAAAATGTTTTCTAATTTACATTTCCATAATGGCCCTAGTTAGCTTTTGTGCGAGTGTTGTGGTTTTTTAGACTGTTTAATTATGTGGACTAATTAGAGGACATGATTTGCTCTGGAGCTACAAGAGATCTGTGTGTTTGTCTTGGCATTAGCCACAATAGACTGGATGGAATGATTCTGCACATACTCAAGCTCTGTATGTCAAACCATCCTCAAGCTCCAACACGCATAATGAAAAGATCCACTCGAAAGGCTAATCTCAAATGAGATCTTTCATGTCTCAGTTGTTTCTTTTAGACAGCAATGAGATTTAAGGAATGGTTCCCCAAAAAACTGTTACCCATATTCTTCAAAATATATTTTGTGTTCAACAGAACAAAGAAACTCATACAGGTTTAGAACAACATGAGGGTGAGTAAATGAACTATCCCTTTAAATAGAGAGCAAACTGTATCACAATATCACAATATATACATTGTTATGGAAAAGTAATTTTTAAACAAATAAAAAATAAATAATGGCAGTTTTTTCAAAGTTATGGTAGAGCCTTGGTAGTCCTAATTTGATCATATGTTTTATGAAGGTAAAGTGATATATTTTGTAAATGTGTAAATTAAGTTGCAAGTGTAAAAAAAATGATATTTGCAATTTGACTAACACTTTCACAAATTGTTGGCATTATTTTACCTTTATAGATGTTGATTCAGTAACCGATGTATTTGATGGATTTACTGATTTCATTTGGTAAAGCATTTAGTAAAACTGGTAACTCCTTGGTATGTGGGTCTTTTTGAATGATTAACTAAAATAACTAGTTCAAAAGATTCTACATTCAAACTACACTGGCTGTGCTGTGAATTCTTTTTTAAGTAGCTTACTCAATAGAAAGATGTGTTTTCTTGCCAAAATACCAAAGTCTTCAATCAAAATTCAGATATTTGAATATGAACTCACTCAAACATTTCTCATCAAGTTCTTCCCAGACCAAATTGCTAACATTCATTTATCATCTATACTCTTACTAGGTCAACAATGATCTCATTTGTTTTTATTTTTCTTTCTCATACGGGCTTTTTAGAAAAAGGTAATACTTCCATTAATCATAAGTGCGACCACCCTTCAGTCTGATTCCCATCCCGGTTCCTGACGGAAACACCAATAGTAAACATTTTGGAGGTCTCTCTTATCTGACCCATCCATTTCAGGTCTTGAAGTCTCTACTGATGTGCTGAATCAGGTGTGTTGTGTTGGGAAGTGTTTGAAATGTTTACCGTTGGTGTGTTTCCAGGAACAGGGTTGAGAAATACTGTCCTGAACTATGAAAGAGCAACGTCTTTCATTAAAATGGTCCTCTGGGGCTCCTCCAGTTCTCACCATCCTTCTTTCATCTTTCTCTCTCTGACTTTTCTTTTGCTCTCTCCAGACACATTTGCCAGCAAGGTGGCAGCCATCCAGGACCAATACGCCGATGCATCCATTGGAAATGTGACGGGTAGTAATGCAGTTAACGTCTTCCTGGGTATCGGAGTGGCGTGGACCATCGCTGCCGTGTACTGGAACAGTCAGGGCAAAAAATTTATGGTCCCGCCTGGGTCGCTGGCGTTCTCCGTCACCCTCTTCACCATCATGGCACTGCTGTGTGTTGTGACTCTACTGTACCGCCGCCGGCCCACTGTATCTGGGGGCGAGCTGGGGGGCCCGCGAACCGCCAAGCTGCTCACCGTGTTCCTTTTCTTCGTGATGTGGCTCATCTACATCATGCTGTCTTCGCTGGAGGCTTACTGCCATGTGCCTGGTTTCTGAGAAAGATCATAAGAAAGATGTACTCCACTGTACAACCCCCATCATTCTTCCTCTCTGCTTTTGTGTATATGAGAAGTCTAAAATTTGTGTTTACATCTGTTCTTACTGGTAATTATCATTGTTGAAATTGAACTTGCATCCTTTCGTTCACACTGATGTGAATATCTAGATGAGTGTCTGTGAAGGATTATAGAGGCTGTGTGGTCTCATGCACAGTTTCTCTTTATAGATGGATTTCTCTTACATGGTGTCTGCCACCACCTGGATATTCAGACAGCAACACTCTCCAGAATACTCTCCAGAGAGCCCCCTCAGCGCTTTTCTTTGCTTCAGTGCTGTTTTTTTCCAAGGATGGTCCTTTACGCCTCACTTCGATATTCTCGCAGAAATCCCTCTTCTATAATTTTTTGCTTCCCTCCCAGTCGCAGTCAATAGACTCATTCCCACTGCAGAGATTTGGGAATGCTTCACACCTCTTACCCTTAAGACATGAACACTGTTTCATCTGTCTTCTCTCGCCTGTTTCTGCAGCTCCACATAGACCTTCACACCACACTAGCACTTTTCATTTCTCACAACTGTAATTTCATCTCAGGTGATGCGGCGAGGGCTAAGCCTTCCCAAACTGACTCTGCCCTACACACAATGATACCTACCTATACTTACTTTGACTTCAACCTCTTCCCCAAATATAGTTCAACTTCCTGACTACTAACCTTGCCTCAGTGTTTTCTATACTGATATTATCTATATGCTAGATTTGTCATCATTGACCCGCCCTAGCACTACTTATATTGCACTTTTTGACCAATGGCCCAGTCCCCAATATTTCATCATCTTTTTCACATCTGACCCTGCCCCATCACTACACACACCCCACCCTATTCACTTCTGACTCCACCCACTACACTACCTGTGCAAGACCATTTTCATCTCTGGCCCCACCCCAATATTACCAGACCTTATTTACATATGACCCTTCCCCCTACATGTGATATGCCTTCTCTATCTCTGCCCCACCCCCAAACTATCTATGCCACACCTTATTTACATATGACCCCTCTCCCAACACAACGAACAGCCTCTTCACTCCTGACCCCTCCCCTACATTATCAATACCACACAGTTTTACCTGTCATCCTGACCTATCACTACCTACACCACACTCCTTTCAGCTTTGACTCTGCCCACAATTCCTTAGTCACACTTCTTTATCTGTGGCCCCAGCCCAATATTATATATACCACACCTTCTTTAGAAATGACCCCACCCCTGACAGAATATGTCACGCCCTCTTAACATCTACCTTTTTATGTCAAATACTGGTGTTGTAAAACTGGTGTTTTTATTTATTTATTTATTTTTATCATGCTAGTGAAAGTTAATTATGAAGTCAAGAGAAGGAATGCAGGAAGAAAAGAAATATTTGTTTTACCAAGCTTTTTTCTGGCTATTTTTGTTGAACGTGAACAAAACTAGAAGAGGTACACATTTTGCATGGCACAACATTAGTGGTAGAAGTTGAATGGAGACCAAAAGAAATAGTTTAACGGTGACATTGACATAAGAACCAAGGTGTTAGTGTTTGTTAATGTGATATTTATTGATATTAATTATTATCAACTACGTATTATGTTGGGAAATATTGTAGGCTGTATGTGTATGAGAGCATGTATTCAAAAGGACGAGTGCAACTGATTAGACGAAATATATGAGTGTTGTGTGCTAATCTGTCAAACAGTGTTCAAAGTCTTTGTATATGAATATGAGTGTCTTAACGTATGAAAGTGTTGAATTTCGTAGGAATTTTGTGTCTGTCACTGCCACACTTAGGAGTTTCAGGCTCTCATCCTGTGAGCTTCGAAATCTTTTCCCATCATCCATTAATCTACAAATGGGTGCAGCTTCCATGACCATGTGGTACATTCATTCTCATAATGTTGGTCCTAAATCATGCAGTGAGAGAGCAGGCTGTCCTGTCGTGCCGAACTATCTTCTACAGCTTCACGGTGTCAAGCTTTTAAGCTCTATTCGCTATCAAAGGCATTGCGTCATGTGGTTGTGTGTGAACACAACATGGGTGCCTTGATATCAACAGTACAATGTCTCTAGGCCATACAGTAGGTCAGTCACTGAGTTTATACTGTAGTCAAGTGAAAATAGTGAGTTTATTTATTGTTCATGCACAGCATGAGCATTTTACCTGTGAAATGTGAGCCCGTCACCTTTGCCACATTAATCCAGAGCCGTATCCAATTATCCAAGCGCTTACCTCTCCTGATAGCATTGCCACTGCCTAATTTGTGTTTATGTGTATGGTTAATGTATAATAGCTATGATTCCAGTTAAATTTCAGTTTGCTCTCTTTATTCAGTGTCCTCCATCTGCTCCTTGACTAATGAGACTTGGTTCATTTCCAGTTAAACTAGCTTAGTTAGCCCAACTCTCGCTCTCTCTCTCTCATCCCATACTCCTCTTTGCTAAGTGATACAGTGATTATGGGTTTCAGTTTGCAGATATTACATAATTGTTTACAAGGGTGTCCCCATTTTCTCAGCTATCAGCCATCTGCTTGGCCCGACCTGGGACACATGCTATAGGAATGGAAAGTTATAGCCTTAGGAAATTCTTGTGTTGCTTCTTATTAAGGGCCCCAGTAGACCAGAGCATCACTTTTTAAAGCACTAAATAAAAGTCTTTTTAAAGAGCTTTCTGAAATATGATATGAGGGAATGCACAGTCCCATTACCTGATTTATAATGACGCCAATGGCCAAATGCACCACTTTAGAAGGGTGCTATCTGTTATGACGATACCATTGGTTTAAAAGAGGCTGGGCTATACTATAGCACTCCCTTTTCGTGAAAGATCGAACATAGAGGTTCAACAAATCCACAGTCACCCTCTATGAAAAAGTGCTCCGCTCACTTTCTCATGCAATGCGTGACGCAACAGTGGGCGAAACAGATGTACATACGGTCTGCATTTATACCTGCATATGTGTATTTATATATTCCAATGATACCAGATTAAAAAAAGCACAGAGTGATGTATTTTTAGTGATTCTTGTTGCTAGGCGATGTCTCAAAGAGTCATTGTCTTTCTGTCAATATGTTGTCTGGTGTCAGTGCTCTAGGGTGGGTGGGTTGGTTTGTAATTACTTTTGTTTGTAAAGTCACTCTCGTCTTTCTCCTTTTATCTGGCCACACAGGGTAAATGAACTTAAAAGTTCCACCCGTATTCAAGGACAATTAAGAACCTTAAATTACCCATTAGAGTTTTTCCTCATATTAATATGAGCGTTTTGCTTTGTGGAGAGCAGAGCAGTGAATGATTTTATTATTCAAACGTGGCCGTCATAGTTGCATCAGACTATAGAGGATTATGGTGGTGAATCCCTGTTTAATGCTAAGTAGTCTGTGGGTAACCTTGAAGGAAATTATCATATGAGAGCATAACCCTCAAGAAAATATTTTATGTGGGGCGGGACCATTTTTTGAGGGCTTAGCCTAAAGCATTGTGACAGATCTATGATCATATAACAGAAGATGTGCATAGACACACACTTAAAATAATAGTTCACCCAAAAATGAAAATTCTGTCATCATTTACTCACCCTCATGTAGTTCCAAAAACTTTATGGCTTTGGAACACAAAATAAGAGGTGTTTTTTTTGTCAGTACAATTAAAGACAGTGGGAATCTAAATAACATTAAACCCCATTGACTTTCATTTTATGAAAAAAAACACATACTTTTTTGTGCTCAAAAGAAGGGTTTTTAGGAAATAATTTTATGTTGTGTTTTTCTGTCCTTTTAAATGTGTCCATGCTCGTCCACTGTCATTTGATCATAAATCAGTCACAACTCCTCCAAATACCCTGACATAAACAAAATGACATTGAATATCTACTATTCATAGTCCATCAAAGCATGCTCATTTGACTCTTGTATGTCAGAGTGCTTGTGTCGTGTGAGAGTCCCGGTGTCACATGTGCTCTCTTGTTATACTTCAATCTTAAAGCATGTCTCTTCTGTGTGTGTGCATTCGTCTCATAATATTGCATTTCTCTTTAATCACAAACATTGAAATATTTACAAAAGAAATTAGTTGTGTTTGGTTTTGTATGTATTGCTATTTGATACATTACTGTTTTAAAAGACTTTGTTTTTTTAAAAAGCCAAGTGTTTGTTAGTTATATGACACTATTATTGTCTTGAGATCTGTTCTGTAATGAGACAAATTTATATTTTGGGTAAAAAAAAAAGTAAGTGCTGCATAGAGTACTTTATCATCATCAACATCATCATCATCACAACAACAACAAAATAAATGTATGTTCTCAATGTTTTATCTAAAAGTGTGTGAGGGAGAAAGGGTGATTTTAATGTGAACTCATTAAAGCTGTAATGTGAAGGGAAACTACAGTATTTTGCCAAAAGATGGAGAATGAGTCTCTGTTTGTAATGCGTAAAACTTTGTTTCTTATTTAATTTATTACTGAGTACATTAAAGTTGGAATTGTATATTACTAACAGACTTTTTAACTCTTTATTAAAGGGGCTTTTGTTTTTTCTCCAGCAAATGACAAAGAAATCACAACACCTCTGCTAATATAATAGTCTATTTATTGACTTTTCTTGGCCTTCATATCAAACTAATTAGCTGTATAATCGAATATCTAACTGCAATGTAGAGTACAAAATGAGCATTTAAGGATATTCTTATGGGCTGTGTGTTTAAGATAAATGTTTATGTTTATGTAGATATTTTAAAGAAATTATTTGTAGATGTTATGTAAAAGAAAAACTTTTTTTGCCCATACACAGTAAAAACATAACAACATCTATTACTGGGGTGGTACCCTTTCAAAATGTACTAATATGTGCCATTTACATGATAGGCACACTTTAGGTATATTTAATATGTTTCTTTAAGAAAGTACACATACAAAAAGTATATTTTTTCTGTGAACGTGTAATGAAATTCAGTGCACACAAAACAACATTATTCCCCATTTACTCTCACTGTATTTATGTGTTTCACAGAAGAAAGTAAGTCATGGGGTTAGGAACAAAAAACATTTCCCAAGGTGTGTGAGGAACGGGAATTAGTGTTTTTAAAGCATATAAAGCTCTTTTATATCAGCAGAACAAGGAAAACTTGATTATTCATCACATGACCCTTTAACAAATCAATGCCTGAATGGTGATACTTCTTATCGAGCTCTTGTGTTCTCCCGAATGTTTGACAGATGGCTCCTGACTCTGTCCCATCCCCTGCAGATGAACAGCACAGTAGTACAAAACAGTCATTAAATGAAAAGAAATGAAGGAGGAAGACAGGGGAGAGGAAATGTTGTGGAGTGGAGAATGTAAATTACAAGAACAGAACAACACAACAGAAACCCCCATAGGGGAAGAACAGGAGGAAAATAAGAAAGACAAAAAAATCCTGTTCATTTTAAGAGCTACAAACACCTAAGCAAGTTTATGAGAAAAATAATATGAGATGTAAAATCAATATAACACGCTCTCATTTATTATTGCTCAAGAACTACATGAAAGAAACATTCTGACAAGCATCTATTATAGGCAGAGCAAAAGTACTACTACAGTTGAGTTTGCTCTAAAACTGGACCGCAAGAAGAGAAATGTGTGTAATAAGACTGCAGCAATTTTCTGTGTAAAATTTTCTTTCAATCTTCTTTGTAAAAAAGCTTCAACTGTAATAAAAGGACAGCCATCAGTAAAAAGAATAGTTTAAATATTAATTGATCTCACTAATTGATATCCTCTTATATTATTGTCTTCTGTAACTTTATTTTCTGTATGCATGTTTTAGATCTTATTATGAACAATTCAACTATTTATGTTCTATTTTAAATATTTGAATGAAAATATCATAACTCGACTGTCCAGTGAACCGGTAGAATCTCTCTGGTGATGTATGCCAGAATCCAACCATGTGTGTTTAAACCCCACCCACAATCAACTGCAAGATACAATAGAACCAACTTACTGCTCTACTAACATTCAAATGCTAAAAAAACGTATGTTTACTACTTATGTCAACTGTAAATGTTTACGTACAACATAACAGATACAAAACACATTCCCATTTCCCAGAATTCCATTCATGTTTCCATATTCATTCCATTATGTGGCTCTCAATCATGTTGTTCCCCGCCTATTCCCTGAAAATCATCTAATGTCAAAAAACATTTTTTCAACATTTCCAGTGTATTTTTATTTTTAAGACTTGTGACATTGCAGAGAGCTAGTGTTTTATGCACTGTAGAAAGTTGGGAGGAAAAATGCAATAAAAAAGAGAAACCTTGATCTTTATTGGAAACCAGAAATAGCGAGCGAAAGCAAAGGCCAGTGTTCAATAATGCATTTAAACTGGAGCACATTTCCCTCAGAACAACAGCGTCCCTCAGCCTACACTTGAGATCCTTTGAACTCCTTTGAACTTTTTAAGCACATTTTGGCAGTCAAAAGAAATGAGAAGCATATTTTCTTCATCCAATCTTTCTCTGTCCATCTTTGGCTCATTTTTCAAATAGATCCCTGCTAACAACAGTATCTGAACTGGTTTGTACACGGACAAGCGTCTGCTACGGATTAATATGGTTAAATTGGACGAGACATTAACCCTGACAGCAGGTACAAAGCGCTTTCGTATCCCACTAAGAAATGAAGTGTTACCTGTTGAGTCTACGCTGATGCTGATGGTTTCTGTTCATAGAATCAACTTCTTAAACATCCTCTGTGAGAGCAAGAATCTTCTTGATCGATGAGGAATCAGATTTTCATTGTTTTCAGTTACAGTCTGTTTTAGCAATCCACAGCTCTATTTTCAGATCACTGGGGAGACAAAAAAAGACACAGCTGCAGTGACAAACATTACAGTGGCAATTTCGAGTCATCAATCACGGCGGCCGTGGCGAGAGACGGGCTGAAGTGGGGTCAGCTCACACCGTGCTTCAGACCTCACCCACAGTTGTTACAGGAAATGGATTCTACTCTGGCCAATTATAGCCGTCATGTTGTATATCTCACAGCCAGATCTGACTTTGAAGAGCTCGGCAGGATTGGTGGCAGGGCCAACAGGTACGGAAAAACAACCAGGACAGAAACCAAACTACATTTCTATGTCTTTCAAAGCTGAGAAAGCACAATAACTGCTAATTGAGAGCTTACAGCCTAATATATTTGGGAAAAATATCCGAATTAAGCATTAGCTTAGGATCAGAAACCTTGACATCTAACCAACAAATAAACAATTTCACTAATTTAGCTCAACATCCCACTGACCTTTGCAGGAAACAGAAATTCTTGTAATTAAAATAATAAAAAAGAAGCACATATTCCCCTTCATTCAGAGTCTGAAATAAATTATATGTACAATATTCCCTTTTTGTCACAGAAAGCCAAGTTTGAATTAAAACATGAAGAAAATTAAAGGAGAGAGAGAGAGAGAGAGAGAGAGAGAGAGAGAGAGAGAGAGAGAGAGAGCTTGTTTCTTG
The DNA here is from genome assembly GCA_030578275.1 of Meda fulgida. Taxonomy (NCBI): domain Eukaryota; kingdom Metazoa; phylum Chordata; class Actinopteri; order Cypriniformes; family Leuciscidae; genus Meda; species Meda fulgida. Next base: position 16,084,072 of record CM060636.1, on the reverse strand, counting down.
AATCACTAGCTCAGGCAAGTTAGTCATCATATAGTGTCACTTCAGGGTGAGGATGATTCACATACTGTAAACTAACACTGTAGTCTTACTGAATGCTCCAGAGCTTTCTAATATTAGGATACTGAGAAACGGAGCATCACATTTCCGCTGAGGTGGATGTTCCATCTAAACAGTTTTGTCGTTTTGAAAGTATATTGTTGTAGTGTGTAAGCATCAGCCAAATTGAATAAGTATACATGTATATAGCGCATATTTGTCAAACTCAAAGCAGAGAGAGTGGAGGAATCTCTTCTAGGCTACCTGGGTGATGTGATGATCAAAAACCCATCACATATCAATGGAAAGGTGAGGAACTGATAATTCCGTGTAAGGCCATATTTGAAGGCCAAATGGCAAAACATCTTCTAAACCTTTTCGAGAAGTAGCTACCTTGGCATTCATAGGCACTGTCCCAAATGGAAGCCTAAACACACGCGGTCTTCCAACGAATTTTCGCACTTTCGTGACGTAGCCTAACGTCACTTTGACTGTGGGGAAGAAGTCTGCTGCGGAGCGCTTCAGTGTGAAACGTGCGTAATCAGGGGAAGGTCTCATATGGTCTCATGGAATTAACGGACACGCGGCAGCCATTGTAAGTCCACAAGACCGAAAGCGCTTCTGAAGTGTGCCATTTTAGACAGGGCCATAATGATCGTAGTGTGTCAGGACCTTAGTTTAACATCTCATTTAGCATTCACCATCACTATATTGGCACCTAGCGCCCCCTCCTGGTGTTACTAACCGCAGAAACCATTACCGGTGTTCTGACGGATTGTGCTGCCTTGTCGAAAAATGCTACCGTAGCGCGAATCGATCACAGAGAATGTCGATTCATTCTCTATTGTATCCATATTGGTGAAAATCTCACAATATTATGACATCGTTATTTCATTTAAAACAGGGTAAGTGTATGGGGAGGATATTTTGATATTTTAAATGAACTAGCAATTATCACATTTGATAGCCTATAACCAGGCCCGGTTCTACGTTTTCTCAGACAAAAGTGAAAGCACCCTCAGATGAAATTATTAATAGCACACATGTAAACGAGATTTCGCCGACAATAGAATCACAGACGGATTTCACACACATACAAAATAAATCCATTTACACGATTTTTCAAATCAGAATTTATTTAATTATGCTTTCATGTTTAATGCATGTGATTGGTTGTGTCCTTTTGCGATCGTGATACGCATAGGTGAAGCTGTCTCTTAAATTGCCCACTTTGCTTGCGTGTGTGCGTCCCGCTCAGGAAATTAGTTCGCTGACTTTCTGAGACGGGGCTTTAGGTAGCCTAAAAATATGAATTGTCCATTTTTCATCATGGACATAAGATATTGGCTCAAGAAAGCTCAAACCTCTAGTAAATCACAAGATGAGATGAAACCGCCTGCCGATGACAGCAGCGAACCCCGCCCTACAACCGGCGACAAACCTAGTGTCGCGGCCGATGGCGATGGCGCCGCCGCCGAGTGACCTTAATCTTTAAATCAGCTGTTTCGTTAAAAGGACTGATTCATTGTCGTCAGAAGCTACATGTTTAAAATGTAAGTTACTTATATTAACTTCATTATTCAACTGCAGAATAAAATTAATTTCAATTATTCACACATTTGCAATAGGCCTACTGCTGATATTTGGGAAAAACAGCACTCTTTGTGCAACATTTCTTAACTATATCATATGATATAAATGTAAAGGACAAAAACTCGTAGAGGGCATTCCCCCTATTTTGAACTTTGACCATTCTAACTGCATTTAAACCATGCAGTAAATCACTCTAGATGCATCCCCGGTCTCCCTACTATTTTCAGACAGCCCGATCTCATCAAAGTGCGTATCAATACCACGAATGTTATTTCTCGCGCCATTTATACGGCAACAATTCGTTTTTGCGTGTATATGATATGCAGTTTTCGCGTGCATATGATACGCACTTTATGGCATGTAATACTCATGTAATACCCCCCCCCCCCTCATGTAATACCCCCCCCCCCCCCTCCCCCTAATCGTACCCAAGAGGTTTTCAGTGCGTAGCATATACACGCAAAAAACACTTTTGGCGTATAAATGGCACGAGAAATAACATTCGTGGTATTGATACGCACTTTCATGAGACTGTGTTGTTTCAGACTGATGACGATTGGGAGCCATTTCCTATGTTTATGTAAGCAGTAAGCACCCTCACTATTTTCAGAAGCACCCTCAGTGATTTGGTTCTAGAACCGGGCCTGCCTATAACAAGTAAAAATTAGGCTACATTATTGTATATTATATGAAACACAATTATAATAAAATTATACGTTATGAGTAGCTGCTGTATAGGCTACTGTACTGTTTTTATTTTTAAAACGGTGTGAAAAGTAAAAATTGTTATGTATAAACCGTTGTTACTTTAAGACATAAGTAACGGGTGAAGTCATGTGATGATGACGTCGCGACGTGCGGCAGAGAGAACATACAAGTGAATGTGAGCATTAAAACAGGTGCAAGTTCTTTCGTTCCTGAATTAATGTTTCTGACTCTTCTCTTTAGTGTCCTCTGTCTTTATAGAAAGGGAAAGACACGACAAAGTGGCGACGAGGATGTTTGAAAGAACCTTTGCGTGTTTGAATTGCGAAATACAAGTGTAGTGAAGTGCAGAAAACAGCTGAACGAGACACGAGCTCGGTGCCTGTGAATTGATACGGAAAGACATTATGGCTGGCGTCATAGGAAATATCGGACAATTCGACGAAAATGTTGAACAATGGAGCTCATACACTGAGCGATTTGAGTATTTCCTGCAGGCAAACGCCATTGAGGGTGAAAAGATTGTGCCTACGTTCCTCAGTGTGATGGGTGCAAAGACTTTCACTTTGCTTCGCAGTCTCGTACAGCCTAGGAAACCAGGTGAGAAAACTTATGCTGAGATTGTGGCAGTGTTGAGTGCACATTTTTCACCTAAACCGCTGGTGATAGCGGAACGATTTCGGTTTCATAAGAGAAATCAGGAAGAGGGAGAAACTGTTACTATGTTTGTGGCTGCACTGAAGAAACTTTCAGAACACTGTGAATTCGGCGATGTTTTGAATGATACCATCAGGGACAGGCTCGTTTGTGGATTAAGAAGCGAAGCCATTCAAAAAAGACTGTTAAGTGAAAGTAACCTCACATTGCAGAAAGCCACTGAAATAAGTGTAAGCATGGAACTTGCTGCTAAAGAAGCACAGCATTTCAGTAGCTCAGATAAAGTCCATAAATTGTCTGCTGACATGAGCACATTCCGGAATTCCCCTGGCAAAGCACCTACAAATGCAACATGTTTTAGATGTGGCAAAGTCGGACATCTTGCATCTGAGTGTTGGAGTAAAGAGTTGATGTGTCGTAGTTGTGGAAAAAAAGGCCACGTAGAACGTGCTTGCAGAGGAAAACAAAAGGCTGAAAAACAAAAATTCAGAAAAATGCCTGGTACATCAAAGAACAAGAAGAATGTGTATACAATGCAGTCAAATTGCAGGTACACAGATGACACTGATTCCTCCTCAGAGGAAGTTCCTTTGAATATTCTAGCCATGGAAGGAGACTCCAAAGGCTATTGGGTGACGCCTGTCATTGAGGGAAAGCCGGTGTGTATGGAGATAGACACTGGCGCTGCTGTTTCAATCGTGTCAGATGCTGTGTACCACAAAACCCTAAAACATGTCTACTTAAAGCCATCCAAGATAGTGTTGAAAACATATACGGGGGAGCCTGTGACTATAAGAGGGGTAATGGATGTGGAAGTGGAATTAAATGGTCAATCAGCAACGTTGCCACTGTATGTGGTGAAAGGGAAATACCCAGCATTACTTGGACGAGAATGGCTGGAAACAATGAAACTTGACTGGCCGACGGTGCGGATGGTGTCAAAGGGAAACACGGAGCTCAGGGATGTTCTAGAAAAACATACTGATGTTTTCAAGGATGAACTGGGCACGATGAAAGACATTACAGCCAAGCTCGACATTAAGCCTGATAGTAAGACCAAGTGTTGCAAAGCCCGTTCTGTGCCATATGCTATCAGATCAAAAGTTGAGACCGCTCTGGGACATCTGGTAACCAGTGGAGTCATCGTACCAGTGAGTAACAGTGAGTGGGCAACGCCTATTGTACCCGTGCTTAAAAAGGATGGTTCCATTCGAATTTGTGGTGATTTTAAAGTCACAGTTAATCCTATACTGTCTCCTGACCAGTATCCACTTGCCCTCATTGATGATCTGTTTGCTGGCTTGGCAGGGGGAAAGCGGTTCAGCAAACTTGATTTGAGTCAAGCCTACCTACAAATGAAAGTAGATGAGAACTCTAAGGAGTTACTGACAATTGTCACACACAAGGGGCTTTTCAGATACCAGCGTCTTCCTTTTGGTATTACATCGGCCCCTTCGCTTTTCCAGAGGGCCATGGACCAGGTGTTAAGTGGCCTGTCGGGGGTGCAGTGCTACTTAGATGACATCTTGGTAACAGGAAAAACCGAAGCCGAGCATCTGAGTAATCTGGATGGTACACTCCAGCGCCTAAAGGAATATGGTTTAAGAGTGAGAAAAGACAAATGTGAGTTTTTCAAGCAGTCAGTTGAATATCTTGGTCATGTGATCGATGCTGATGGACTGCACAAGGCACCTTCAAAAGTAAAAGCCATATTAGAGGCTCCAGCACCACAGAACACCAGCCAGCTCCACTCGTTCATAGGTCTTCTAAATTATTATGGACGATTCATCAGTGGATTAGCCACACTGTTGAAACCTTTACACCAACTTCTGTGTAGTAACCAGTCATGGGAATGGACACAGCAATGTGAGTCCACTTTTCAAGAAGCTAAGAAAGCTCTGGTGAAGTCCGGTGTGCTAACCCATTTTAACCCAAAGCTCCCCCTGCAGTTAGCCTGTGATGCGTCACCTTATGGGGTGGGAGCTGTGATTTTCCACATCATGCCTTCAGGAGAAGAAAGGCCAATAGCATTTGCCTCACGCACACTGAACAAAGCAGAGAGCAAGTATGCGCAAATTGAGCGAGAAGCTTTGGGAATCATTTTCGGTGTTCGAAAATTTCACCAGTATCTGTATGGCAGGCAGTTTATACTGCTAACTAATCACCGGCCTTTAACCACCATTCTGGGGCCACACACCGGTATTCCCTCTCTGGCAGCAAGCCGAATGCAGAGATGGGCTCTGCTGTTATCAGCACACACATATGAAATAAGATACAGGAAGGCAGAGCTACACGGAAACGCAGATGGTTTATCAAGACTACCATTACCCGTGACATATCCCGAGAGCAAGCAGAAAGATATTTTCTACTTTGAGCAAGTCACAGCGGCTCCAGTGACCTCCACGCAGGTGAGAAGATGCACACGGAACGATCCAATTCTATCTGCAGTCATGGAGATGGTAAAAGATGGACATGTGCCTAAGGACACCACCAACTTGAAGCCGTACCTGTCTAGAAAGAATGAACTGTCATTTCATTCAGGATGTCTTCTCTGGGGACAGAGGGTCATCATTCCTCCATCGTTGAGAAAACCGGTCCTCCAGCAGCTCCATGTGGGCCATTGTGGTATTGTGCGAATGAAGGAAATAGCTCGGAGTTATTTTTGGTGGCCAGGTCTGGAGGGGGACATTGAAGGAAAAGCAAAGTCATGTCCGTCCTGCCAGCAAGTGAGAAATGAACCTCAATTGGCCCCATTACACCCGTGGGACTGGCCAGAAATCCCTTGGCAGCGTGTACATGTGGATTTTGCTGGTCCAATCGAAGGGAAGATGTTGTTAATAACGGTGGATGCCCACAGCAAGTGGCCTGAAGTTGTTGTTATGCACTCTACGACTGCCGAGAAAACAGTAGTGAAACTGGGAGAAATGTTTAGCCGCTTTGGCTACCCTGAACAGCTCGTCAGTGACAATGGGCCACAGTTTACATCACAAGAATTTGCTGTGTTTTTACAACGATGTGGGGTACAACACATTAAATCAGCTCCGTACCACCCAGCCACGAATGGTCTCGCAGAGAGAATGGTTCAAACCATCAAACACGCCTTAAAGACATCCCAAAGACAAGGGAGCCTTCAGCAGCGCCTGAATTATTTCCTGTTGTCATACCGAAACACCAGCCATGGGACAACCAAGGTTTCTCCAGCTTCTCTGATGTTGAAGCGTCCGCTGCGCTCTGGATTTGACTTACTGAGACCGTCTACTGTCAAAGAGGTGGTAACTCGTCAGCAACAGAAACAAGTTCACAGAAGAAACATGAAGGCTAAAAGCAGACTGTTCCATCCTGGACAAAATGTTCTGGCACGCAACTATACTTCAGGACCAAAGTGGGTACCAGCGACAGTGATAGCTCAAACCGGCCCAGTTTCCTAAACTGTACTAACATCTGACAAGCTTACCTGGAAAAGACACTTGGATCAGCTGTTGCTGGGATCTGCTACTGAGGTGGAGTCTGCTGTTGTCACACCTACTGTTTGTTCGGACTATCCAATGGTTCCAGAAGTGACTGTGGACACACCGCGTACACCAGAAAAAGGACCTGCGTCACCCGAGACTGAAAACATTCCGCAGATGCAAAACTTGGAAAAACAACCAGACTCAGGATCCAACATATCTGTTTCAGAGCCCATGTCAAACGCAGAACGCCGTTATTCCACTAGGGAAAGACGCCCACCTAAAAGACTTGATTTATAGTGAAAAAGAAAAAAAAAAAGATAATGAGTGACTCCGTAATCTTATAGTTTAAGTTCTTTATTTAAGTTCAGTAATTCACTGAAGATGTTTTTGTGTTGACATTTTGTTCCTAAAAAAAAAAAAAAAAAAAAAAGGACATTCTGTTTTGGGGGGAAGGAGTGTTATGTATAAAGCGTTGTTACTTTAAGACATAAGTAACGGGTGAAGTCATGTGATGATGACGTCGCGACGTGCGGCAGAGAGAACATACAAGTGAATGTGAGCATTAAAACAGGTGCAAGTTCTTTCGTTCCTGAATTGATGTTTCTGACTCTTCTCTTTAGTGTCCTCTGTCTTTATAGAAAGGGAAAGACACGACAAAAATTATCATCAAATACAGTTATTCTTGTTCAGCTGACTGGCCGTACAAATATGCATATGGTAGTTAGCATTTTTTAAAAAGGGAAATTACATTATAACACGTGAAAATTTACCTTATATAAAAAAAACTGTGAGATTGCACATGCGCATAACCAGTAAGTAGCAAATCTCGATGGGTAGCATGAATCGTCAGAACACTTGTTTGAAAAGGAAGTTGCATTAGTCTTTTCTTTTGCCTTTGTACATATTTGAGTGAAATTATATCTTTAACAAGAAAAAAAAGTTGGGCTGGACTTGATTTTGTTCATTGGGAATTGATTGGATCATAATGTTTCGCCATTGCTGGGATCGATTCTCATGAGATTGACAGGTTGACCCGCCCTCGCGCAAGCGAACACGTCATTATAGAAGAGATGTTGCTGGAAGAGGGAGGGGAAGTTATTTTGATTAAAGAGGGTACATAAAAAATTATGTGCACAATTGATATATATATGTGTGTGTGTGTGTGTGTGTGTGTGTGTGTGTGTGTGTGTGTGTGTGTGTGTGTGTGTGTGTGTGTGTGTGTGTGTGTGTGTGTGTGTGTGTGTGTGTGTGTGTGTGTGTGTGTGCGTGTGTGTGTGTGTGTGTACACTGCAATATAGGCCTATAAAATAAGAATTTCGCATTTTAATTTCATGATGACTTTAAATTGAATAGTTAATTTGACCACTTGTGTTCCGAATACCCGATATGGAACTTATGCGTAAATGTAAAAGAAAATGGCTATAGAATCACTTCTGTGTCATTTTCTGACTTGAATGCATGTACACGTATATACGCTTCAGGTGCACTTAGAGTCTAAAAGCATGCTATTAAAATTTGTGCCCAAATTTTTCCGAATGGTTTCAGGCATATAGACGTCTTAATAGTGTCCTATATGAACATGTTCTGCATTTATTTTCCCCAGATTTTTTTTCTTTTTCTTGAAAATCGTGGGCAAAAATGTTGTATGTCCCTTCAATGTCAAATTTGAATAAGAGAACATTTGGCATCTAACTCAAAATAACTGCTTTCAACAGGTCAATCTTTATTCATAAACAAATTTAGTATGTATAAAAGTCGAAGAACATTCGGGGCAAAACCAAAAAAGCTGCATCTAGCTCATAATCTCTTGAATATGAAAACACAACAAACAACACATCCATTTGTCTTAAAGTGGTGAAGCATAGTGCAGAACAAAGAGCAGTCATTAAGTTGCCCCAACAGGGCATTGTGTATCAAAAAGTTAAATGAAAAAATAAATAAATAAATAAATAAATAAATAGAATGAAGAAAAAAGTACATCTATATAACAAAAAAACAAAAAAAAAAAACAAATAACAAATACCAATGCATACAACAATTTCTTTTAAAAGACATTCGGAATGGGGGAGTTATTTCTTCAAGCACTCAACATGCAAGACAACAGTGCATTTCTCGCATGCAAAGGAAATGCGTCCATCACATGCGTCCATCACATTCGACACCATGTACTTTCTCCCTGTGTCGTGGGGCCAGTGGTTCAAGTTGTCAAATCTGGCAGCCTCCCATATTGCAGAGCCCAACACTGACCTTCTTCCATACCCCTGTGGCCTCATCCCATGGCGCTGGAGGAGACTCTGGGCAACCAGCCGTTGGAAGGAGAGGAGATCTCCGTCTCCCTCTTTACATAGTCTACTGTACAGTAGAGATGCCAGTTAAAGGGTTAAGTTATGTTTTAGGTAGAATATTATGAAAGCAAAAAGCACTAAGCAAGACCAAAAACCTTGATTTATCAACCTATTAACACAGTATACCCCATTCCCCATGATATATACTTACAAGGCATTTGCCCACCAATTATAGACTTTTGACAAAGAATACAAAAAACTATATATGTTTTGTTTGGATGATTCTAGAGACCTTCATGATTATATGTGTGTGTGTGTGTGTGTGTGTATATATATATATATAGCCTATATATAAATATATATATATATATATATATATATATATAGCCTATATATATATATATATATATATATATATATATATGTGTGTGTGTGTGTGTGTGTGTGTGTGTGTGTGTGTGTGTGTGTGTGTGTGTGTGTGTGTGTGTGTGTGTGTGTGTGTGTGTGTGTGTCAACAAAAAATAGGAAAATGACAACCATACACTGCGGCAGCTATCATTGTGATCAATTCATCCATGCATGTTCAACCTCATAATTCTTCAAATCAATCAAAATCATAACTCGATCAAAATCATGTACACTGGACATCTCCGATGATTTAGTTCCATCATATTGTCTCCCATCCAAGTGCTGACCAGGCCCAACTCTGCTTAACTTCAATGGAAATTCTACAGTGTGAAAGCTGCTGGCTAATTTCTGTCAGGGCTTAACATGAATGTCTTGAAACCCCGCACAGAATGGTCTTTGCTCTCTCCATGACTGACAGGCCCTTGAAGGAGGGGACATGACCCTCAAGAGAGACTAGATTAATGCTAAGGCCACACTCTGGAAGTTTTCCCACGGTGCCCCTCCTAAACAGCTCATACTCACTGAGGGTAAATAAAGAAAGAGAACTGAATGCTCAATTTGAACGTTATCCAATACTTAAAACGAATGAGCCAATGGCAAGTGGTTATGCAACATTTCATGTTGCAGTTGGATTGTTTGAAAGGGCTCTTTCATCGCAAACACTAACATTATAATCCCAAACGGTTTGGAGAAGGCAACATGTACCAGCACTCGGTTCTGCCTTTCGATTGGTTTTGTTGTGACTGTAGAGTGTGTGAGGGAGGCCCACAGGACCCAGAGCTCATAATCCAGAGCTGGCGTGTGGCACTCAGGGGCCACTGAACCAATTACACGGTGCATTAAAAAGAAGGATAACGGCCTTGTTGGCAGCGATTTCAGCAGGGTCTGCCCTAGAAGCAGCAAATCAGAAATATAAAAACTGATTAACAGGCAATTTCAGACAACAGAGGATACTACTGTGTTTGGCAGATCAGGTTTTACTGCTTTAAAATTTGTTCTATAAACAGAAGGAAGAAAACTCTAATTGGATCCAAGATGATGATTCTGTGTGCATATTTCTGTATGCTATTCATTGTGTTTCAACTAGTTAAAATACATTTGGTGTTTTCATATTGCTGAGGTTGTTCTAAATCTGCATATATTACATTTTTTTCTAGTTTGACTCATTAATCTGTGAAGAACACTTTGTTTTTGTGACAAGTCAAACTGCTATCTCGTTTGTATGTTTTTTTTTTTTTTTAAATAAGCAGCTACAATTCCAAACAAAAGATCTGCATTACATAATGTCCTGTTAGCAGTGTGGTTTGCACAACACCTTTCACTGAAGTAAAGTGATCACATGCTGCCCTCTAGTGTTACACTGAGGTTTTAGGATGCTCTTGAAGAGCAGTTTTAAACATTTTACTGCAAATAGTTAGAGTACAGTAGATACTGTATACAACTGTGCAAACATTTTTGGTCAATAAGATAAAAAAAAACAAAAAAAAAACAAGGATGGAGCAAGGATGCATTAAATTGATCAAAAGTGACACTAAAGACCATGTTAAATTCTATTCAATAGGGTACATTTTTTATTTCAAATAAATGATGATCTTTTGAACTTTCTATTTCTCATCAACGTATCCTGAAAATATCTATCAAGGTTTCCACAACAATACTAAGCAGCACAGATGTTCCCTTTCGAAAGGGAACTCGCACTGCGTCAGAGCGCTGGGGAACGCCTCCGCGTGAACCGAAGACAAGTCTGCAGGACCGGACAGTAAACCTGCAGAGGCGCTGAAAGCTGATGTAGAGAGCAGTGTGGAGTTGCTCCATTCCCTCTTCAACAAGATCTGGGAAGAGGAGAAAGTGCAGACAGAATGGAAGGAAGGGTAACTCATCAAGCTGCCAAAGAAAGGCGATCTCAGTTGTTGCTCAAATTACAAAGGGATAACTGTCTATACCAGGTGTTCAACAGAGTTCAACTGCAAGACCAACAAGCTAGTTTTAGCAAGGGCAGGTCATGCACTGAACAGATTGCAACGTTACGCATCATCTTGGAGCAGTCGCTGGAGTGGAACTCGCCTCTCTACGTCAACTTCATTGACTATAAGAAGGCGTTTGACAGTGTGGATAGACAGACCCTCTGGAAGCTACTGAGATGCCATGGAGTGCCAGAAAATATCACAAACATCATCAAAAACTCTTATGAAGGGATAACCTGCAGGACAGTTCATGGCAGGAAACTCAGATTACTCTCTAGTATGAATGGGAGTGAGGCAAGACTGTTTACTATTGCCCTTCCTCTTCCTATTGTCAATAGACTGAGTCATGAAGACATCCACAGCCCAGAATAAAAAGGCATCCAGTGACCTTGTGGACACAGTTGGAGGATCTTGACTTTGCTGATAACCTGGCCCTTCTTTCTCACACCCAACAACAGATGCAGGAAAAGACAAGCATCGTTGTAGATACCTTAGCAAGCCTAGGCCTCAACATCAATAGAGAGAAGAGCAAGGCACTAAAGACCAACACAGCCAGAAACGGCCAACATGCTTGGAGAGGAGGCGCTAGAGGAAGTGGACAGCTTCTCTTACCTTGGCAGCATAACCTGTTAATTATGTGGGGACAGATGTGGATGTGAGAACACGAATCAGCAAAGCGAGAGCAGCTTTCCTCCAACTGAAGAACGTCTGGCAATCCTCTGAGATGAGCATGTACACCAAGACCAGGGTCTTCAACACCATTGTGAAAGCCTCTTGCTGTATGGAGCTGAGACCTGGAAAACCACCAACACTATTATAAAGAGAATCCAGGTTTTTCATCAACACCTGCCTCAGAAGGATCCTCAAGATCCATTGGGACAAGATCAGCAACGAAGGACTGTGGCCACGAACAAGATGACATCCTTCAAAGATGCTGGAGGTGGACTGGACATACGCTCTGCAATCCTGCAGACAGCATCACAGAGGAACTCCCATCTGGAACTCCTAAGGGAGGAGGAAGGGCCGACCAAGAAACACCTGTCGTGTGATCTGTTGCCAGACTTGAGGAGGATGGGCCACACGTGGGGGCAGCTAGAACAACTGGCCCAGGACCGAGACATCTGAAAAAACTTGTTGAGCCTATTATGCTGACGAGGCCACATGCAGAGAGAGACAGAGAGAAAGAGGGAGAGAGAGATGATTTGTGGTGCACTAATTTTATTTTTCAAATTAGAATATGTCAAATCCTTTAACTCTAGTGAAAAGTAAACCTGCATACTTATGTATCTCTTCATAGATAACAGAAAGGGATCATGGGTTGTGATGATAGAGCGTAATTATTCATAAAGCACTAATGGACCTTGGAACAAACTGTAGGATTTAAACAACATAACAGCAAAGATAAACTTTTGTGTATCTTGTATCTTTGGTTTCCATTGTAAGTAGGCATTCCTGTTTTGTTCTAATTGTTGTATTCATTTTAATACAAATACTATGAAAATAAACTTTTTCAACCATCTGAATTGCATTACTGATTGAGAACACTGAGATGAAACTCTGAAAAAAATCAAGTCTGTGTTAAGTTAAATGGATGGAAATTAATGGATGTTACAACATAATGATAAAAACATTTCACCGGGTCCTTATGATAATATTTATATTGTATAATTTATAGGCTATTGTAATAGCCTAAATACAGTTATGGTGTTTTAGATCATCAGAAATATGTAGCCATTAATGTCAATAAGAATAATGAATAACCAAATCAAATAATAATAAAGGGAAAGGACATTCTAAATGGACAAAGAAATAGCTTGAGGGCAGTGGACCCATTCAGATTCAGCTTATGCAGAAAGGATGGCGATTTACTGGAGTGATTGAACCAATTAGGGAACCAAATAAATGACATAATTCACATTTTACGATGAAATGAGAAGACAGACGGAGGGTCACTTGGCATAATCGACAATGTGTGTGTGTGTGTGTGTGTGTGTGTGTGTGTGTGTGTGTGTGTGTGTGTGTGTGTGTGTGTGTGTGTGTGTGTGTGTGTGTGTGTGTGTGTGTGTGTGTGTGTGTGTGTGTGTGTGTGTGTGAGAGAGAGAGAGAGAGAGCGAGAGAGAGAGAGAGAGAGAGAGAGAGAGAGAGAGAGAGAGAGAGAGAGAGAGAGAATATTTGATTTGGAATAGTCCACATACAGGAAAGAGGGGTGGCCTGACAAATGGGAAGAATACAATTTCAGTATAGGCTATCTATCAAAAACAGGCTATCGGTGCCTAAAATTATGAAAATGTAAGCTATATGAACTATTAATCAATGTATTGGAACATTAGGCACAGCCTGCATTAAGACCAAACGTTGTGTGGTGGTATTTCATATTGATGGTCCGACTCTTTCGCATTCGGTTCTTTTAAATAGTTCGTTTCAAAGTAGCGGTTCAAAAACCGATCAGCGCTGTCAAATCTAGCGCATATTGCACAGGCCTACTTTCAGTTGCATCTCTGGTTTAAAAAAAGAACGTGTGTATTGCCGAGTCATAGCCTATAGTCAATCTGCATACAGTATGTAGGCTATGTTTTATTTGTAACATATCTGCTATTTGGAAAGCACCACTTCTCACCCCATCCGTCAAATGACGTTTGCACCATAGTGCATCAGTGACAGCATAATAATAGGCAAACTACATATTACTGTTTATGTGATGTATTGTAAGAACAAAGTAGTATAGTTTAAAAAAACGGTAGTGTGCTAGTTGCGAGTGAGTTTCTGGATAGAGTCCGTTTTAGTGAACCGCAATAACTAATTCGTTGAAAAGATCCGACTCAAACGAATGATTCGTTCACGACATCACTATTTCAGCGCGGACACTTGGAGGCGCCCACTAGCGTTTCTGTGACAATTGATGGAGCGATTTGGGGAAGATGGGCTTTGATAAACCGCGGCCACACAATTAGTCTGATGAATTCTTCTGTTTTCTAAGCTCCTTGTATGCATGATCCCCACCTACCGTTGCAGACTCTTTCAATCCAAAAGGTCTGTTCCATTTAAGAAAAGGGAGCCGGCACTTTTTTTGCAACATGCAATGGCTGTGCACATGACCAGCTCTGTCTTTTGAATTGATGCTATAATTGATTAAACCTTTAAATTCACCTCAGCTTTCTTTTATTAGGGACAATGGCAGCGGTAACGAGTCCGGAAACGACACCTCAGCCCCGGGTCTATTTTCAAACACCTCCCGGTACCGAAGAAGAAGTGCCACAGAAGCAAGGACGAGTGACCGTAAAATATGACAGAAAAGAATTGAGGAGGCGGCTGAATTTGGAGGAGTGGATAGTTAGCCAGTTAATGAATCTGTACGACTGCGAGGTAGGACAAAAAACACTGTCATTGCTTTGACCGCGTTCAATCCTTTGTTGCAAGGAATGACAGCTCTTTCTTTACAGTCCTCGTGAACCGGCATCGCTCTCGCTCCATTTGTCATGTCCATTTTGCGCGATAGTTGCCTTGCTTTAATAAATCGATAGCTTATTAAAAGCAGCATGGCATCTTTCAATTCTTTGTTTCGATGTTGAATCGATGTTGATTTTATGGTTTTGCATTTACACATGGAAGGGCGTGGCATTATAGAACTACAGACAAAGCCATACAACAAAGGTGAGCCTCTTGGACAGGTGCTGCGAGGAAAAAAGATTGGAGCACCTAATGATTCTTTTATGCATAATGCATCTATTCATATTTCATCGAAAAGTGGGCTTGCCTCATTTGTTAATGTGACGGATCTATATGAGGATGGAGCTCCAGCTGCATTAACAAAGACATGTATTCCAATCCCATAATATATTTATGTCTACAGATGTACAAAACCCAGATTTCGCTGATTATGATTTTTATGTCTATTGCTCATATATACAGTAGGTGACACTGGTCAGGATGGGGTTTCTGTCTTTCTTTCAGCCCCCTGGGATGTTTGGGATCACCCTTCTAGCTATTGTGATGATGTCATCTGTTCAGACATGCAAAGCATGCTTCACTTTGAGCTTGACTTAACCTCCAGGGCTAATATAACTGACCTAGATTATGTGGTGTAAAACTAGGCAGCTCTTGAAATGAGATTGTTCTGTATGCGCTTTTCAGCCCAGCGGTAG
This sequence comes from Meda fulgida, assembly GCA_030578275.1. Classification (NCBI taxonomy): domain Eukaryota; kingdom Metazoa; phylum Chordata; class Actinopteri; order Cypriniformes; family Leuciscidae; genus Meda; species Meda fulgida. Next base: position 16,068,830 of record CM060636.1, on the reverse strand, counting down.
GCCTCATCCTGTACTAAAATCTGGCTTTGGGAATTCACATTTCGCTGTTTCTCAGTGACACTAAACAACAGAGTAGCCTGAATCCTTTGGATTTGTTTGAAAGCTTGCTTTTCTGGTGATAAGTTTCCACTGACTAATGGTTTCTGATATCAGAATACTATAAGTTACAATAATTTTCATATAACAAGGAAGAAGATGATAGAAGCACACATTTAGACTTGGGAAATGTCATCTGAATCCCACAGGTTACTCATAAATTAATGTGGTCTGACAGGAGAACTCATCCATTATATTGCTAGTCTCAGCGATGTTTGGTCCAATTAGGTTGATGTTTAGAATGCCCTGAGCAAAAACTGAAGATAAATGTTTGTACCTAAGAGGATAACGATGCACAGTGACAAATTACATAATCACATCTCTATGCACAGACAAAGGTAGGCACAAATGTATTTTTGTTTAATGGTTAGATCTGTGGCTTTCAAATCATCTCCACACACCACTGAGAAAATGTTGTGCTAATAATGGCTGTTTTACAGTCAGCTGTACATTGGACATTTTTTCATTGAGGTCACATTATTTAAATGCAAGTGTGTGATTGGATCTGGATCTTTTTCAGGATTCTTTGATGAATATAAAGAATATAAAGAAAGAAAAATAAATACATCTTTTGTAACATTATACATGTCTTTACTCTCAATAAAATGTGTCCTTGCTGCCAATAAAACGACCAATAAAAATTAATAAATAAAACTTACTGACCCCAATAATTTGAATGGTAGTGTATATTTAATTAGAATGTAGGATATCGGTTGCCTGGGACATCTGTCAGTTATACGGTTTGCAGTCTTTATACAAAAGTATGTAAAATACGTTTTTTTCTACTAGCCTGATTTGGTCTGACAGTGTTATACTCAATATTTCTACTGTGCACGACACATAAAATGACATATAATTATATCTATTTTTTTGCAATAAAAGCTGAAAATATAATGACAAATTATAACGCCATGGCAGCTTTAAATTTATAAACCCACTGAGAATGATGGAAGAGGCACCAAAATGCACTCTTTAGCAGGAGAAGGTAAGGTGGTGTCAGTAGGCTTGTGTTATCCACATTATTGTGTCCTGATTTGGCCACAGAATACCATGATTGACCAATCAGAATTAAGTGTTCTAAAGAGCCAATGCTATGCACTTCCTAGTCAAATTACTGGCTCCTGAAGTGCTGTACTAGTCTGTAAATGTTAAATGAATGTGGTGGACTGACCTCCAGCTGATCACTGTGATAAAGTAATAGATGCAAAAGAAAGTGTTTTAATTTACGAGTAGCACCACTGGGAAGCTTTGGTCAGTTGTAGTGTGCTAGACTCTTTAATATAGGTCATTGTGACAGGTTTCATAACAGACCTGATTCTTAATGACTGCAACAGCACATACACTTGAAGAAAAACTTGTGACAATTCCTTCCACGGCAACTTTCCTCCCCCGTCTTCCTCAGCACACATAAACTCACCAATGGTGCAAAATAAGAGTAAATCCCTGATGGAAAGGAGTGTGACTGCAGCCTAGCTGCAATAAGACCTGAAAATCCTGAATTGTACACAGCAGAGGTTAAAGCTCTGGTTGTGCTTTCGTTCACTTATCATGTTTCAGTCTAAGAAGACACCAGACAGCATGGTGTGGATATGGTGGTGTTGTCTTTGTAAGCCAATAGGAAGTGAATGGAGATTGTTTTTGTCACAAGCATATGCACACACAATAAGTTGCACATGGACATGAGGCTCAACCCATCCTGTTGTGCAGAGAGGATGTCATGCACAAAGGCCAGAGATGGCTTAATTTCTGTTCTCAGATGAAAAAATGATTGTTACTGGGGCAGTTTCCTTAAAGGGATAACTTCATATCTTATTTACCGCTAAAAGACTCATAGTAGTACCTTAAAGAGATAGTCCACTAATTTTTTTTTAATTAAATCATTGTTTACTCACCCTTTGTTCCAAACCTGGACTTTTTTTCTTCTGTAGAACATAGAATATATTTTCAAGAATGTTGGTTATCAGTTTCAGTTCCCATTGACTTCCATTATATGTTATACTGTATATCTGACCGCCTTTCATTAACATCTCTCATCAGTGGTTCTGTATTTTGCAGGAAGATGAGGTGCCTGAGCTGGAAATAGATGTGGATGAGCTTCTGGATCTGTCCAACGATGTTGAGAGAGCCATTCGAGTGAAGGTATAAATCAGATTTACTAGATTGCATTCGCTTCAGATATCCCCCCCTAAGGGAGGTAGGTTTCATTGGTACACAGTTGGAAAAACAGCAGATTAGTCTTAAAGTCATTAAGTCTCTTTCCATTTTTGTTTTTCAGATGCTGCTGGTCGACTGTTATAAGCCTAATGATGTAAGTGCCATTTTGAATATTAATAGCATTAGCAATTACCTTCATTACAGGCAGTCGTGTTAATCTCGGAGCCATTGAGTCTCTGGAGGGAAATGCGCTTTTTCTCGCCATAATTGTCCTTCTGGCCACCTGCAGGACTTTGTGGCGGCGCTGCTGGAGAAGGTCAGAGGGATGCAGAAACTGAGCACCCCACAGAAGAAAGGGGAGCTGACACCATGAGGTCATGTCAGCTCCACCCCCCACCACAAAAACAACCTGTCACTCCAAACCCAGAGGAGAGATGCAGGCATGCAGACCCAACCACTAAACCACAGCGTCTGTCAAACGGAGATCAATGATACGAACCCAGCCAAGCCAACCTCAGCTGCAGGTTGACCAACTGTTTTTACTTCGTCTTAGTACTGTTTCAGCATATCTTACATGTAGAGAGTGTGGTAGTGTCCCTTTAGCTTAAAACCCCTGTGGTGATTTAGGTAAAGGAATCGAATGGTTGATGTTACGGTTACACTGTTCACTAATACACTTTTTTTTTTCAGCCTCGTGACTTGGCTTGGTGTGTCTGTCTGTAATCATATAGGAAGTTAGAACAAAGCCGATTTCTTTTTACCCCCTTTTTTGACGGTCTCTCGCATCTGCTGTCTTTCGTAAGGGGCGAAACGATTTTTTGCAGGCCAGAAAATATTAGTTTTAGATTTGAGGGTGTGTTGATGTAAGTTGGGAAGAGGGAGGGGGATGAGAATTGTGAACTTGTGTTTTTTGTAAGCCATTTTTAATCTACCATTTCTAGGGAGAAAAAAAAAACAACAGGTCTGTGCTTAGTACTACTGTTTTTAAAAAAAAATCATTTGACAGGAAAATTAAACTAGTTTGAAGTTCTTTCAGGATGAAGAGTAGCAATACTGATTGAGTGGATTTGCCAATTTGTTACATCTGATATTTTTACTAACTTTACAAAAAAAGAAGAGTATGCCAAATTGTGATGAAGGCTATGAATGAAGATGCTTTGGTAGTGTAAGCCAAGGTCAATCCTAAATCAAACTCAAAGCCTGCATATCTTGTAAATAAAACGTTTATTCAATTTCAAGTTAACATGATATAAGAAACTGTTTAGAACTTGTTGGAATGGCAAAAACTGTACTGTGTGCACTCTCACAACCAAATACATGTAGTAAGGCTCTCAAATAAAGTATGGTGCTACATACATGTTGACGTCAATTCTTTTTCTAGAAAGGTAAACATCAATACTAAAAGTGTGATTACCAAGCTTATTCTGTTTTTGTAACCTCTTGAATAACTGAAAAGGGTATTTAACTTTAACACCTGAAATTGCTATGCAGGAACAGCCAGTGCAACAGCGTTGCAAACACACTGACAGGCCCACATATCTGTCACTATAAGTCAGATCTTCTCTCAATGCTTAACAGTTCTACTTCAAAGATGAGTGTGGCTCCACCTGGAGGGAAAACAGCAGATTTCAAATGTGAGACAGAATGTGGTACATACAGTGGTCCAACACAATTTTCAAAGATAATATTTGAAAATATAGCTTTTTTTAAATAAACAAAGTGGGAAACAAACAGAAGCAATAATTTATCTTATGTAATTTCTTTTGGCATTTTAATTAAGTCCGTTTTTTATTTTATGAAAAATACTAAATGAATTAATAATAATGTATTCATTTGAAAGTTTGCAGAGGCCCTTCAGCCACATTTGAAAGTATATGTGTGTGTCACTGTGTAAACAAATAAAAAAGGGGCATCAATGAGGATATTTTCTCAGAACTAACTTCGTTTCCTTTTTATCTAACTTGTGCATTGCATATACTTTTTTATTGCGAATGACCTGCTATAGATCCCTAACAAGTAAAGCTTTAATGTTTTATTTATTGTAGAAAAAATATAGTGTTAATGTGTTTGATATCAGACTCAATGTTGGATTGGACTGTGCATCATCTTACCGGGAATTTTAGGCGGTGCTCCTCTATCACCATAACCTGTAGTTTATAAAACAATCATATATGCTTAAAATATGGATTGAAAATAATTTTCTTTCTTTTTTTTAAACACATGAGACATTACTTTTCCATAACATACTCACCAAGCTCAGAGGGAATAACCAGCTTCCTCTTCTCACCCTCACACATCCTAAGAGGAAAGAAAAGGAACAACACATGCTAAATGAGCTTTTATAAAACGAGAAAGCAAAGATATGACAAGTAATCACAGGGAGAAAGGGAATAGGATGTCAAACTGGAGCTCATTTGCAGAGCACTAGGCCACAGCACCAACACATACTAATATATTTAACACAGTTGCACACTGCCTCTTAAATCTAATCTGCTAATTCCTCTTTATTAGACGAACTCTTAAATTCATATCTTTAAATCCTAATACTGACTGAGAAATGATCTCAGAAGATGAGGAAATGCAGAAGTACTGCTGCTCACCCCAACAAACCCTGATCCCAGCCCTTGATGACCTGTCCCGTGCCAAGAGTGAAGGTGAAGGGCTGATTCCTCGGTATACTGCTGTCAAATTCTGTCCCATCCTCCAGTTTCCCCTGCACATAAAAAATACAGTTAAAATAAGACATTTTTGGGGATGAATAACATTTGGGTCAGAGAAGTATGACACTTACAGCGTAGTGCATGTTCAACACATCTCCCTTTCGGGACTTGATAGGACAGTTGTCCACTCTTTTCTTGATTCCGATCTGCAGCTTTTTCTTTTCAGCCCCCTGCACAAGTGCCATGGGGATGGACATCAGAGTGACAGCTAATAACAAATTCATCTTCATATCTGTGGAAAAAAAGACGACAGAACTCACACATTTTTTATTTTCTTTGTCTCTATTATACATTGTGTGCTAATGCTTTTTAACTATTATGAATGGGTTGGCTGTAAAACTGAATTGACCCTTGGGGACTAATAAAGGTATCTGAATCTGAATCAAATGACAGAAATTAATCTTTGATCGCAACAATACCGTAAAGAGTGTGAATCTGTGTTCATGCGCAGGATATCACGCAGATGCAACGTTACGTTCTAGTTTAATTGATTCAGTAATTAGTTGCGTCAGCATCAGTAGGCCTCTAATAGGCTTAAAGTAATCTATAAAGTGCGTTTTAACTAGCAAAAAAAAATCACACCAGTTTTTGTAGCGTGCAGGGTTTATTTTAGAGGAAGTTAATTGGATGACGGCTAACCTACTTGATTTTCAGAGGAACCATGTTTTTTACTAGGATTTTTCGCATTTTGTATCGTGCTTTATAGATTTAATCGCCTGTAAAAGAGACGCCAAGGATAATTTTCTTTTTGCAGTCATCTGAATGCTTAATTGATGCTTTAAAATGTGCATTACCTGTATAATATACTCGTCCGTGCCGAATCTCAGAATGAGTCTGTCATTAGGAAGTGACGTCAGCGAGCGTGGCTTCCTATCAACTTTACAAATTTCAGTACGTCAGATTATATGTTAGAGGTTTAAGAAATAAAAAATGAAACCTATATGTAGTTTTAATGCATGGGATATTTACCTTAATACTATGCCGACAAACAAAACCAGGCAATATTATAGGTAGCTTCAAGGAAATACCTGGGTGGTTAAACGGGACTTTTATTCTGTTTCCCGCTCAAATTAATGAGATTGCACGCACGGGGGCGCTATTTCCTCATGAATTACTTTCTTATTTTTTGTCATACAAGTTCTTAAACCCTAGTGATATACTTTAAAAACACGTTAACAATGTTACTTTCTTAGAAGAAAAGCTTTTAATAAAGATGAGTGAAATTAGTTAGGAATAAGAATAAGATAAAAAAATATATTTTTTGTGCAGAGCAAAGTATAGGTCTTTCTGTAAGCAAAGGAGATGTAGCTATTGTATAATGTAGGCCTACTGCATAATGGTGGTAGGCTAAATTTGGTCCAAAGTTCATTAAACTGAGTCAGATTATCTTTATACCATGCCTGACAAAAGTGATGAAAATATGTTGTATTCAAAAGCAACAAGCTCTAAATAATTTTCCCTCAATGAAAATTTGATTTTTTTTATTATTATTATTATTGACCTAACTCGTTTATCACATCAATTTGAATAAGATAATCTCATTCCATATTGATATAAAATACAAAGAAAATATATTCCATACTTTATCAACAACATGAAGTTCATTAAATACTAAATTACATCAATGTTTCCCAGACTGTTCGTGAGTTTAATGAAAAACTATAAAGTATTAAATAATAATAAAATAATTAAAGATTAAACTACGATTAAATAAAATAAGATTAAAATTAAAATAAATAATTTTAAATAAAATCAAATAATTTACTAAAAAACATTAATGTTTACCTGGATGTAATGTGACCATTATGCAATATCAGAGAACCATGAATTTAATTTAACTATTATTGACTTAATTTTATTATTGGCCTAACTTATTAATTTACAATATAGGGGGTATTTCAAGTAAATATATTAAGTCAAAGAGATTCAGCTGACACAAAAGTTGGGGAATCTCTGCATTGCATGTAATTATGAAATTATGTGAATTTGTACATTTTTTTATGTGTTTGAAAGACAAAAGCCTTCCAAAGACAGAAATACATGGTTAAATGACTCACTGAATTATTATTCAAACAATAATTAATGTGTTAGTCAGGAGCTGATTTGACATGCACTGTTGCAATGTTGAGAAAACACTTGACTTCTTAAAGTGAGATGATTTCTGTAAATCCAGTGGTCAAATGCTGTGTGGGTCTCAGTTCAGTGGTAGTCACATGACTAATAGTGGCTGGTCTGTGTGTGCAATTCCACAAACCTGGAAGATCTTCGGAACGTATATAAGCAATAGTCTTTTATAGAAAAGAATATTTAAAATATAACAAAGTAGTAGAATGAATTATGAATAATTTACTACCATCATGGAAATAACATGTAATCGTTAGAAAATGAACTGTATTGTCTGATTTTATATGTACAATGATCAGTTACTGCCAGCACTGCAAATATAATAGGGTTACCACATATGCAAACATTTTTTTTGTTCTTATATATTTTGCATACATGTTCAATAAACATATTTCACTACAGGCTTTTACAGGGTTAAAACTACAAGTGGCAGACATTTTCTCAGGGAGAGTGGCACATATTATTCAACCTCCACCCTGAACAAAAGCATCATCATAATCACTTCATTCATCTCTGTCTGAAGGATTCCCATTTCAATCCCATGAGTCACATGTGACTGTACTGTATGTGACCGCAATAAAAAAGATATCCGTTGCTGTGGGTGACCAAAGGTGGGCAGACAGCCGTCTTCATTCTATCATTTGACTCTCTCTCCCGTGGCTTGTTTCAGTGAGATGGACTGAATGCAAATGAGTCAGCTGCTCTCCCCAAAATGATCTTCTCTTTTCCCCCTCAACTGTCTCTTACTGCCCCGATAAATCATAACAGACTCAATCTATGGCCGACGGGCGTGTTGCATTTGACCTTAAATTAATAAATTATTACAGGCTTCAGCAGATGTGCAGTAATCATGCTGTGCCTACCAAACGTCGCCATCACAGATTGTTGGTTCAAATTAATTGAAGACTATAGACTCCCTCGACAATGTGTTCATATCTTATTTGAGAATTATATGCTGCTCTACATTGAGGACAGTGCTTGTTTGAGTGCTTGCATATGAAAGTTTGTACCTTACTGTAGCAGAACTCAAAGTGAAAAAGCAGAACTTCCCAGGTACAGTAGCCTATATGTTTACTAGAAAAGTTTTCATGTTATGTTCTCTTTATCGAAAGCAACAGTGACTGCCCACTTTTTCCAGTGGCCTTGGTTCTTTTCTTTTTCATCATAGGGGTTTAAAAAAATTAATTTGTTCATGTCATAAACGCGTTGTGCGATGACTCACATCATGCAACTTTGATTTTAAATTTAAATATAAAATAAAAAATAAACCCACAACCATACAAAAAAAATAAACACTTTTATGAGGGATTATTACAATGAGTTTATTGGAAAATATTCAGTTATATACAAATATATAAGTAGTTTGAGAGTGTAGGTAGACTGGATTGTGGGAGGCGTATTTACTGTATTTATAAGGAAAATGATAGAGCTTATAGGGCATATGTCAAGTGAATATTTAATTCAATATTTTTGGAGCTTGTGGTGAGTCAGTTTTGAAAGCTTTATACATTATTGTTTCTTTATGAATAAAGTGAAAGGGATTTTTACTTCCTTAACCTTACTGTTGCACTATTGCATTATGCATTTTAGTGTTTCTCTGCTTCATGTTTTAGGCTTCAGTACCTAGAAACTCATGAACATCATCACAACAGTGCTGTTTTCCTGAAGCACAAGCTAGCAGAAAATGACCCTTTCAGCACAAACACATCTTTGCGAATGACTAATCAAGTTCTGGAGTCATGAGTGATGCATTTTAATGAAAGCAACCACATAAAATCCCATCTGGCAACTGAATGTGCTCAACCTCTTTATATGGTGAAATAATGTACCAGTCCAGAACAAGAGATATCTTTTTTTTTTTTACTGGAGGGTATGTTGAAGTGTTTTAGTAATTGGTTTTGTTCAATTTCCAAACTAATCAGAACTTGTAAAATGCCTTGAGCAAATGTAACTACACACAGACTGTGTAAATATAATGCATACACAATTGAAAAGATGAGAAGAGGTTTGAGCAGACGTTCTTAAGAGTCAGAATTGCAGTGCTGTAGTGAGAAGGTAAATACAAGCAGAAATTGAGGAAGGTCAATGGTAGTTATTGTGAATAATGGAGCTGTACAAGTCATTGATTAGACACAGGTGAAGCAGGATCTGTAATATGCTTCACATTCCTGTCGCAGTGAACCAACATGGCCCAAAGCAGACCGTGACTAATCAGGTAAGAGTACCTCATGATAAAAGTGTAAAATCACATTGTCGGAGAGAGACTGAATTTTTCTGTGCTGGTGCAGGAAGCGCACTGCCTTCTGTGCCCTTCGTGATAATAAATGTGCTAATGATGTCCTCTTCAAAATCTTGAGAAATAATGCAGTCCACGAAGACACTGATCTGCTTCAGTGGCTCTGAAATACTCTTTTATGGCCAAAAGTATCTGTGGCTGCACCAGGCCTCAGCCTTTAGGCAATCCAGCGGCAATCACGAGGGATACACTTTAATAATCATTTTATTTGAAGTCTCAATGAAATACAAGTTATATATAAAAAAAAAATAAAAAAAAATTGTAGGACGGGACTTGGTCTATGCATCAGTTGTTTATTGGATTTTGAGATGTGGTGGATCTAAACAAATACATTTAATAGAATAATGTAATAAATTAATAATATAATAAAAAAAATAGGCCTTTATTTTGTTACTCTATCGTCACTAAGCAAATTAATAAAATATTGGTCTAGAAAATATTTCTAGTGTTTCTAGATGTATAAACCTGAATGAACATTTTTAATTGGTCATACTGACTTCTATAGAGCTTTTCACCCTGAATATTGTTCCAAAGCAGTTAACTGTTAAAGTTCTAAAAATACTACTTTTTCCACAGACCCCCTAGAACAGTGGTTCTCAATCAGGGGACCAGAGATTTTAATTTTGAGGCCCTCAAGATGACTTAAAATTATTTCAAATAAGACAAAACAAGCATTGAAGGGGTCATTTTCCTTGAGATTTTGACATATAAGAGGTCATCATACTAAGCATATCCTGTAAGTTTCAGAACTGGAAACTTCCTTGTTAGTCCAAAAACAGCTTTTATTGTAACCAAGCCCAGCAAGCAACCCGTTGTGGAAAGTGTATAGATAGGTAAAAGACCACCTCTGCAGAAGAAAATCAACACCTACTTCATCACTGCAACTTTGGCCACGCTCACTGACAGGTTTATAATAGTTTTAGAGGGAGCTAGGGCAAACAGCAACACAACCCTTAGGAACATTAATAACAACGGTTTAATATAAAACCAAGATCCATGGTTACTGTATAACCATGGTAATCACAAATGAACCATGGTTTTGCTACACAAACCATAGTTGAACCATGGAATTTGTAGTAAAACTGAGGTTATACAAAATGGTAATCAAATCACCAAAAAAACATGGTTGCTACACTATAATAAAACCATGGTTAAATTCCGTAAGGAAAAATAAATTACTCATGATAATCCAATAACATGTTTAGTATTAGGATTTTTCCATAAAGATATTGTCATGATGTAGTTACTATTGTACTAATTTTGACATTTAGGCAATTTCGAAAATATAGTTTTGTTAAATCTAGGGCAAGTCATTTTAAGATAAAACAAAATAACATGTTCATATTGTAACACTTTAAATTGAACTAAAATAAATGTATAATATGTGCAAATAAATTACAATGAGGTGGTTGTTTTGCAACAAGGTGGAGACAGTTCTGTTCACAACAGTAGACATGCTGATGATAAAGTGACAGGTACAAGAAAATTGGCATAACAGTAAACACATGCACACACAAGTGAGAGACAGAGAGATATCAGGGAAAATGAAGGGACTGAAAAGGAAAATGGAAGTGAAAGTGTAGTTAGAGAGAATTATTAATTATTTTGCATAGTGAGAGCCTAAGGATTTAAACCTTATTTATGTGATGACCATACAAAAAATAAGGTTGTCCTTGGTTTCAGAATTTGTTGTGGGTATGGGATGGCCTGGATGAGTGTGAGATATCCCGGCCTGAAATTCTGTCCCAGTCCGGCCCTGTACTACATTGTGGTTTTTCAGCCTGGATACAATCATTAGCTAACAAAATTTGAAATGCAAGTTATTTTTATTAATATGACATGAGGTCCAGTTACCAGCCTGTTACTAAAACAGGTAGTAGTAATGGCTACTTTTTACGTAAGTACATGTCAGATTCCATACTAACTTGTGTAAAAAAAGTGTAGTCCATACTTCAACTTTTACCAGAGTCTTTTTTAAACATGAGTATCTGTACTTCTAGGATGTATGTCTAGGACGTGTGTCCTTTTGCCATCTCTGATCCTAATGCTAGGAAAGTGGTTATATCTTTTCATCAATGTGAATGTCTCAGTAGAGCATTATTTGTTTATTAATTGTGGATTCTTTAGTAAATCAGTTGCAATTTCGGCACAGGCTTTGCAAACAGACTTTTACGATATGGACTCGACAGTATTGCCACAAAATCTAAGTAACTGGTCACAGATAAAGCATTAGAATTAACAGTGATTTATGATATTTAAAGCTACACTGTGTAAGATTTTCTCCCATCTAGCGGTGAAATTGTTTATGACTACCAACTGAATATTACTGTCTAGCCCCTCCTATTCCGAGGGCGTTTTAACTACGGTGGCCGTATTATTCCAAGGTAAAAAATCCTTTTTCATCATTGACGCAAGGAAAAGTATCCTAGACGTCATTCTGGCGCCATGCACATGCTATAGTTAGCCAAGCAACTAAAAAACTTCGAATTTACACAAATAGGCTGAATTACCTCGAGAAGAAAGCAGGCAACTTCGGAGTCCCTTTTAAAATTGCTCCTCATGTGCTCTTTCCATCTTGGAAAAGCCACTCCAATATTGACTTTGGTCTTGCTGATTTGCCTGTCGCGTTGTCGTTTTAATTCTCCCTTTCGCTTCCTTGGCGACTCTGTTACATGTCCTTGAGAATAGGCGTGATACTCCATCTTCAACAGGCTTTTAAATCTGCCGGCAGTCGCAAGTAATCTCCCCGTCGAATTCGTCACGGTGCCACTGACTGTAAAAGTGTGAAAGGCGAAGCTTGAATTTCCAGGTATGCCTCTCTTTGGCTAATGTATTTTCAAGATGGAGGCGCAACATGGCTGCCGCCATTCGAGTGACTCACTCGTATGTATTCTGAGAGGCAGATTCTACGCTTACGAGAATACTTGATTAATTGGTGGACATGGAAGTAATTACACATGAATGACCACATTTATTAAAGAACAAAATGTTTTTTGCTAAGAATGAACTTTAAAAAATGACAGTGTAGCTATAATGATTCATGTACAGTCAGAGGTTCTTTGTCTATGTGTCAGTAAATCAACCCGTGACTAAACGGCCAACTTCACATAGTTTCTCTTAGTAGGATGAAAATAAAATGTTATTTAAACTGTGGTTAAATTATATGTAGAAAGCAATCAAGGAACCCCCTTTACAATCGACTCGAGTCAAAACTCTCGCTTTAATCAACGAATCTCTTATTTACATCGTGTTTGCACCATGGTTTGCACTGTTAATTATGATGAAAGCTTTCGTTAGTGTGCAGAAATCGAGTTACAATGACGAGAACATTGCATTCATGCGCTCAACATGTCTGTGATTGGCTACATGCTCATCAATGCAACCTTTCTTTCCATGATCTAAATATAATGGTATAATTAACACTTCACGATTAGTTAATCTTGAGAGCTGTTATAGTAAAAACGGGCTAAAGTTTTTGAGAAAGTTCCACATGTAATAATTATTTCATATGCAAAGATGTTAGCCAATCACAGCATTGGGCGTTTACACTGAAGTCTCATAGCAGACGCCCCTTCAAACAGCGCGTTAATATATCAGAGGGCTAAAATCAGTGTAGTAAAAATGCATTTTATTTTTCAATTATGACCATTTTTTTATGTAAAAATCATACAAACATTATAAGTACCAATAATACCAGGAAATATTATAAAACAACGCAGATCATGACCACTTTAAAATATGCAAAAACAACTAAAAATCTATATTTCTTCGTATTTGGTTATTTTTATACCAAAAATAGGTTTATATCTTTATGTATTTTTTCAGCTATACCAAGCTCTAAAATATTTTATTGGAGAGAATTTGTGAGTGGGGGAGCCATCAAATTTGTTGTGAACATTGGGGAGGCCTTGAAGTCAAAAAGGTTGAAATCCACTGCTCTAGAACCATCTTTCTGCCCAAGCCCTGAGCCTTTTAGAGACAGATCTGGATGTGGTGTATCCAGACTCATGTGACATGTGACAAAAGGTTCCTGAAATGAACTGAATCTGAAGCACAAGGAACTGCAGAGCAATCAAACACCTCTTACCGAATCTCTGCCGATAACTCCCACTTGTCAGCTTCATTTCTGGGGTGAGGCAGCATTAACTCATAAGGTATGACCTTTTCCAATCAGACTGTCATTATATTCTCATCACAGTGAGAGCTTCTCTTTCATAAGGCAGTATAAACAAGGACTGCAAATTGGACTGTACACTCACTAGGAAAATTAAGCAAATGGCTGCATATTCAAGCCATACAAATGAAGCCAATTAGGCATTTGCATTCCACTGAGTCGAGACAGCTTCTCTCTGCCCCTTGCCTTAACTCGACAGGGTAGCAATGTGCCCACAGGCTAATTCAATGAGAGGGTTTCTGTCTTTCCACGAACCCTGCGGCCCTCTGATCATGTAAATCAAGCACGTAATGATGACAAGGCACAAGTCCAAATGAACATGAGAAGTGGATGGGGTTTACAGATTCAGGCATGGGAGAGCAGGACTAAGAGTCGAGCCCTGGTCTCAAACAGCTTATTCAACTCCCAGCGGTACTAGAGCTGCCTGCCCACCAGCACAGGGATGGATGGAGTGGACTCGACTGCCAGCTGCCCTGAGGATGAGAGGAAACAAACTGAATCTCACTCCAACCAAATGTAGACTTCCATAATCACCTTCCTCTCAGCACAAGGGACAGACAGAAAGACCGAAGCTAGTCCAAAGAGCTGCGAGGCAGTGTCAGATCTTCAGACGGACAGATGGAAGCAGGGGATGCATTTCCAGGTGAACAGACATTATCTCGCTGATGGATTTTGAATAACTCCCAGAAAACCTAGAAGATCATGATGAAACAAGGAGGATGTGCCCGAATACCCAGACCTACTTTCATATTATAGGCCTGCACTGAAATGGAAAAAAACAACAACAAATAAAACACTATCAACCATTGATGAGCTGTCTATAGACATTTCAAAGTTTGTCCTCTCCACATTTTGGGAAATAAAAATAATTAATATGCATAAGCCATGCTAACAACTTAACAGCTTTTCGGCAAATCAGTTACGACTACTGGGTGACTGCCATGCCACCTATTTAATATTCATTAGCCACTCTGACAACTTGCCAGCTTTTAACAGTAAGCAATGCATTAAAACAAGTTAGTAGTTAGTAGAATGTCCAAAGTGGACGATCGAAATAAAGTGTAAACCTTAAATATAACCATGAGGAACAGGGTTGCATTTTTCAAATTTCCAGCAGAAAATCTGTCATCTGTGTGTTGTTTGCCTACTGTATGAATTCAGAGACATACAGGAAAGTATGTACATTTAGATGACCAGCAAAAAAATGCTATATTTTTAAATGGCTTTTTGGACAGTAAAAAGCCATTGCAGGACTACTTTGCTATCGACTGTGGCTTCATCGAGACTCATTGATTTATGCAAGAGGGATGTGTAGGATAACCCAAAGGCAAGGAGAAAAGGGCAGAATTACACAGAGCTTATGAATATCTGGTGACACTGTGGTATTACAGAGTGGCAGAACCAGACTGTGAATATTCATATCTAATTCATCACTGTACCTACAGCCAGGTGTAGACAAGGGTTCCAATACTTTCCTTGAATACATGATAACCTTCTTAAACAGAGCTCTAACAGCCAGAAGGTACGTGGACTAATACGACGGCCTTTCAGGGTTATAGTGATAAAAGACTAGTGGAAAAAGCGAGAGGGAAAGAGAAAAACGAACAGGAAACCGTCTAGTCGAGAGAGTGTGAAGGAACGAGAGGGTAAATAAAGAGATGAAAGCTGGGCGATGCAAATAGGATTGTGGGATCGACAGGCACGAGCAAGGAACATTGATTTGTACATCTGCTGATAAGACTGCCAAAGTGTCTGAATAACTGCGAGATGACAAACTAAACTCTCTGATCCTGCTGAGGAGCTAATAAAGACTTAATCTTCTGTGTTTTTACAAGGACGTATGCCACATTCACACCTACACTTAGGTCATTGTGTTACGTCCCAATTAAAAAACAGTTCTAAAATTATATCTTATTTAATGCTTCTGAGTCATTCTCCCTCTAATTAAACACACCCACTGTCATCATATTATTGAGATACATCAGATACGAGACTGACCAACATAAAGCCTGCAGTTTCATCCACATATATCAATCCATCAGCTGAGCAAATCAACTCACCCCACACTTGCTGCCAGAATAGAATGAGCATATGGATGCACAGGGGCGTTTCATCCATCACTCCTACATTATCCCACAATACCATATCCCGTTTTGCCACAAGCGCACCAATATGGAGCCATCAGTCAACAGTATCATTGGCATGCTGACTATCCCCAATCATAAGACTCTAATAAGCTAATGAACTTAATTATTCACATGATGGATCTTACATTATTCCATCTCTTCCAATATACAGATGGTTTCTACCAGCCACATGTAGCAGGCAGACGGACGATCAGCAGTAGACGGACGAATAAGCAGTTTATTAGAGGCATGTCATCCGCACGTGAGATCCCATGATTGTAGATATTTATTTGAACGGAACCCACTCAAAGACTGACTCATAAAAACATCATGTCAAGCTATTTTTAACGTGTGGTTTGTGTATTCACGTGAATATCGACTCCTTGAGAGAATGAATTGCATCACCACATGTTTAAGTTTTGATTTACGCTAAAATATCAACCATCAAACAAGACACAGGAGACAGTCTGTTAACTTTTATTTATTGATTTATATATATTTTCTCCAACATTTTCAATGCTAAATTAACATACAAGGGTATGGTGCATTAGTATTTGCATGATATAATTCCCATTATCAAAACAGATCGAATGAGATGAACTTCACAGAAATAAAGACTTTCAAATGGAAAGATAACGAATGCTATTAAAGGCATCAGATCTGAAATGTCAAACAGATTAGTTCCAATTCCCTTCAGAACGGTCCCAATTTCAAACAGTCTATGCACAGAAATATTTACCCTGTAAATTTACCCAGTTTGAATAAATGTCCCAAGTAGATATGCATCAGCAAAATATGCTACATTAAGACGGTGCATGACCCATTTAACAAGTTTGATACATACTGCATTGTTTGCAGCATAAATCAGGTGTCAACCACTTCTCGACTCAAACTCTCAGAACTGCAGGAAAGGTCACTGACTTGACTGCACCATCAGAACTTATAGCATTGAACACTTCTCGTCACCTCGTCAGTGCCCCATACATGATATGGGAAACAAATAAAAGTCCAAAAGCCAACAGGAATCTTCCCTCTCACAACAAATCCCCTAGTTGTGTGCCTATCACAATTCCTATACTCATGTAAACTGAGATGTATTTATCAAATAACACAACATTTCTCAAATATGACTGTGGTGATGAGATGGATTGTTTAGAGAACCAAACACAGACATTTTGTGCTCTAAAATCGACATCGAAACAACATTAGCTTCATTTTAATGGCAACATCCATTTGAAGGGACGATCATTACATTTATGGGCTTGTACAATTCACACAGTTAAAACAATGTGCTCTAGTCTCCACCTTGGGATGTTATGATAAGCAATAAGAAAATATCCACGTTGCAGGCTATTGGTCCTCATGAAGAATTGGTCTACTTTGAGTCAAGACTGCTAAAACCATTTCAGACGCACACCCCAATGGACCTCGTTTGCCGCAAAAGCCATGCGTCTAGTAGATTTCAGGCTGAGTGCTTCCTATTAGTTGAATGCCGTTGAATAAAACCTCTCATTATCAGTTACGAATTACATCAATCGTGATCAACTAGGGAAATTAAAGAAAGGTGGAGAATACAGCCGTTCAGTGTCATTACACCAGCCATGAGGCATCTGCTGCAAAGGGGAATGTAACAGGACAGTGAAATAAATTCACATTAAGACTGAGAGCAATTGGAACAAGCACAAGATGAGCCCTGGGAAAAGGACGTTCCCCCTAAAGCCTACGTTCCAACTCAATATGCGCAGAAGCTGCTGCGGAGTCTATAAGTGCTCTTGAATATAGACTCATCGATCCTCGTTGGCCTCAATGGGGCTCACTTCAGCCCAAAACATCTGGGTAACTATTCTCCACCTTTACATGATATACAACTCAAGTGTAAGGCTCAGGAGACAGGGTCGGATCCATTCCTGCACTTACTTTCCCAGCAACAAAGCAAGCAAGGCCATTGGTCAAAACATTGGGTATATGAGACACAGCAATTTGTCTTGAAATAAATTGCATTCGCTAAGTAATTCAAGTAAGATCCTCTCTGACATAAGACTTCTATACATAAGGGACAGATTGTGCATATGATTTTGTGAAAATTGTTTCAGTTTTTTAGTGCTTTTAGTTTATGTAAACAATCATGACCAAAGTGACAAAACATCTGTGTGCAATATTTAATGTGACTAGGAATTCAACTAATTAAATCTCGTTACGTCATTCATTTATTGCTTGCTATATTTTCAGTGTAAATCTTAATAGTTTTTATTACATTCAATAATACTAATTAAAGACTGACAAACATTTCTCTGTCTACAGAATAAAACTAGCTCACATCCTCATCACGCATAAATTAAAGTGATTGAGGATCACAAAAGCACATATGACACAACAGCCAAAGAATTCAAGCTTGAAAGTACAAGCGTTTTCAGATTCATCCATCGTTTTTTTTTTTTTTGAGATCCTGTAAAAATAAGCTTCTACTAAAAGGTGTTAGCCTCTATATGTGTGTAAATAAAGTTTGTGTGTTTAGCCTTGCAGGTATTGGCCTTCAAGATATCTACTCAGTGATTTCCAGAATAAGATCATCTCCTTCCAGGGTGCTGTCGGTGGTCACGTAGATCTTGGCCACGATACCGGAGAGAGGGGAGTTCACCACCGTTTCCATCTTCATGGCGCTGAGCACGCAGAGCGGTTGTCCTTTCTCCACCTGCTGGCCTTGCTTCACTTTCACCTCTACCACCTTACCGGGCATAGGAGCTCCAATTTGCCCACGTACGTCTTTCAGGGCTTTAGGGTGGAAATGCATCTCCTGCAAATCCAAGAAAATTGATATAGGTTGGCAGGACTTCAGTTTCATTTACACACACACGCAAGCACACGCACACATATTCTATTCCTATTCTACCTCAGTTCAAGTGCAAGCGAACCCATCATCTCATTTCCTCTTTACTAATAGTTACAGCATTAAATAAACATGGGTGAACACCAGACGGTATGTTGAAAGATACATCACAACTTATCGAAATTAATCCCGTTTCATGAAATGAAAAAACAAAACAAAAATGTATATCAGGGTAAGACGTCAATAAAGTAGCTTTGTAGGCAATACAATCTCATAACGTTTTATTTACCTCAAGTAAGCTACTCAATGTCCATAAACTCATTAGTTAGGCAGAAAAAATAACTCCAGAGAGCATTTTGCTAAATATAGGCACTATACCTTATTCATTTTTTACTTAACCTGTAAATAATGATGTCTTCATTATTTAATGCATGTTTAAATAAATCTGTCATGAAAGAAAGTTATTACAGTTTATTGTCATTTAAATGTTTATATTAAGTTGATATAAAAACTGCCTAATGTGCAATTTAAATGTTTGTACAACTCAACATTAGCTATTGGATTGTTGATTATTAAACAAGTTCGATTCATTAATTGATTATTAATCTATTATTTATTTTTGGTTTTGGCCAAGAAGTTTTGATTTCGGTGCATCCCTAATAAACAATGTTATTGTAGCTATATTGGGGACACAATATAGATATCATTAGCCTTAAGACTACAATAAAAACTAAATAAACTGAAACTAGAAAACGCATTGGAACCCTTATAAAAACAACTAAACTAAATTTAAAATAAAATAGAAATAAAAAACTAAACTAATGTGAAACTATAATAAACCAGTCTGGTTTCACATGATGTACCAATTTTGTTTACGCGGTCTATGCTGTTACCTTCAAGCAACTGGTCCAAAAAACATAATAATAGAATAAAAATCCCTCCCTTTAAAGTTGTAAGTCAAATTCAGAAACACACCTTCATGGCCACAGTGTCTTTGACCAGGACAGATCTCAGCTGACCATTGAGCTCGAAGAACACCTCTCTCTGACCGGCTTTATTAAGGTCTCCAAGAGCCAGAGCCTTGATATGAAGCGTCTTGCCTCGCTCCAACTCCACCTGAGACAGACAGCAGAGATACAAGCACAGGAAATAAGGAACTAATGCTTGGAATGTAGGAATGGATCATGGATGACAGGAAGATTTATAGCACAGTAACAGCAAATAAAAATGTGAGGCTACTTCAGTTTTATAATTTATTTATTAAAAAAAGAGATATCTCCCACCTCAAACTCTTCAGCAATCTTAGGTCCATCCAGGAAGAGTCTAGTGTCCAGACAATCCACCGGCCCAAAGGTTCTAGTGAATTCTTTGAACTCCTGGAACACTTTGGGATACATGGCTGCTGACATCACATCCTCAGGGGTGATTTCATCACCGTGAGCTTCTTGCAGCTGCTTCTCCAAGGCCTGGAAATCCAAGGAAGGCAGGGTAGCTCCAGGACGTCCTTCCACACGAGGAAGAGACTTCAAAACCTGTGCCACAAATAAGTGATGAGAGCCTGAGAAAAGGACAGGTAACTGAACAGACAATAAACGTACATTTCCTCAAATGGTGCTACACTGTATTTTCAAGCTGCTCGTAAGCGGATGATGTAGAGCATTCGCAATCCCCCTAAGACACACACAGAATACAGGAATATTTACAACCGATCATTACCAGGAGCAGGATTAATCTCTACCTATTGCTTCGTTTAGTTGAATTCAAGAGGCTGAAGAATCAAGCGTAATTTGTGAAGAATTCAATTTGAAATGATGAAATGCCAGTATTTTTATTCTGTAGAACAAAGACTTCAGAATACACACCACAGACCTAAATAAAAAACGTTTTATTCAAGCAAACAAACGCTTGCATAATTATGAACAATATTAATGTTACAAACCAGATGGGGAAAAAAATAAGGTCAGTGCCAAGTTGCTCAAATGTGTTTGTTATCTAAAATATATGCAAAGCAGATGGCCTACAAATTCTGAAAAAGAGACATTGTATATAAATTAGCTTCATACTTGCATGCGCAAAAAAGCTTTAGCAGGAGCATTGTTCAGTTCTGGTGTGAGACACATTTGTCAGAGAAACAGCTAATCTTGCACAGGAATGGCTGCTGGGTAATTGGGGCGTTCAAGACAAAACAAATGACATGGTTTTCCCTTACGTATCTCTGACAAGCACAACACAGTGTTAATACACTCCAGAGACTGTAGGGAGACACAGAGAAACCCTCTCAAGACCGATCAACCGAATCTCTTCAGTGAAAGAGCTGAAGCTTATTTTGCCCACCACAGAGATATTCAATAACTTGTATTTGTGCTACTGGGTTTTCTCTTCTTTCTGATCTCAACTCAAGCTGAGTAAAAACTTCTAAATCCTCCCTCTAACCCCTTTACCTTACCTTCATCCTAACCTCTGTCCCCACAGAATATCTTGGTTCCATATTTGTATCTTAATTCATGATTCTCTTTTTACCATGGCAACAAAATTACCATGGCTATTAAACTAATAGGATAGGATTCTGAACATTGGTCCTCTGTTGGTCACACATCCCTGATAACAGGGTTATTATAGTTAACTAAAACCATAAAAAACACTTTCATTACTTGAAATATTTTTTTTTTTTAAAAAACACTGTGAAATGCATTCGCAGATCATATGGCCCCTGATCCGTAATCTATAACCTTTAATCTTACACCACCACCAACTCCAACCACTAGTTCTAACCTAGACACTTAACCTTCAGTTCTAAATCCTGCCAAGTTTCTACCTTAAATTTTAACCTCAAACACTATTCATAACTTATTTTGTGTTCAACAGATATTTTGAAGAATGTTATTTAAAGAACATTGGGCCCCATTGACTTTAATTGTATGGGCAAAAACAGTTAAAAAGAAAAAAGTCATACAGGTTTGGAACGACGAAGGTGAGTGAATGGTGACCAAATCTTCATTTTTGCGTGAACTATCCCTTAAAGAACAATTTTCCACCCACTAAAAACCACAGCTGTAAATGAATAGCTATACAGCATTTAATAAGGTATCTTATCACATTAGATGTATTTCAGCAGATTGAGTGATAAATGTGAAGTGCATGTCGTACCTTTGACCTGAAGGGCTCCGGGAATCCTCCGTGGGGGATGCCGATGTGTCCTTGCAGGAACTCTACCACGGAGAGGGGGAAAGACAGCTCATCTGCTCTCTCCTCCACTTCTGCCCGAGTCAGAGAGTTCTGCACCATGAACTGTGCCAGATCGCCCACAATCTTAGAGGAGGGTGTCACCTGAACGGAGTGGATGAGAGGAGAAGGATAGATAAAAGTGAGAAATTAAAAGACATGCTTGCTTAGGCCTCCATCGATACATCTCAGCTCTCCACCAGCCCAACCAGCCAATCTAAACTAGGAGTAAGAAAGGAGACGAAGTGCAGTGGCAAACAGAAACACGGCTTAGGGAGTAGATAACATTTGTGCCGTAAGGACAAAAGGGAGAAAAATGAGAGAAAAAGAGAAAGGAGAGGCGCTAATGAAACCCAGCGCTAACTGTTGCTTGTTAAGCAGCGCACCGCTCAGCCTCGATATTGACAATATTAACAGCGAGGGGACTCCGAGAACAGAAAGCCGACTATCTTCGATCATTTAATTAAGCCCAGGGAAATGAAAAGCAGCAAGGCAAGACCAAACGCTCAGACGCCTTTGATTGGAGGAGATCAGTCAGAGCCTCTCTGAAACACAACAGATAAGCTTTCCTTAAAGCTCTTCCCAGTTGATCTGTCTCTGGGCCATAGGAGACAGGGACAGGATTATTTATTCACTCCTCCTTTCTGCCCTGTTTTTTTGCCAAGTTATTTTTATTCAATTTCATCTGGAGATTGAGACGGTTGCAACGGAATAAGAGGGATGAGGAGGAGGGAGGAGGAAAGAGAGGAGAACGAGCAATTAAATCTGTGATTCAGAGAGGAGCTCTCAGGTCCACGGTGTTCATAATCTTGTGAGCGTGAGCAGATTTCAAGAGTGAGGGTGAGACCCTTTTGAGTGCAGGGGCTGATAATTAAGCCCTATTTAACCAGGGAGAATGTTGCATACAAGAGATTTAAACTGCACGTTTGTGATGGTCAAGTGCAGTCTAACAATCTTAAATATTCCATTCACTGATCGAGCAAGAGAAAAAAACAGAACTTCTTTATGAATCTAAAGCATGCACTTATTTGCTAATCTCATATTTCATGATTGGCCTCCAACTTTAAATGCAATGAAGGGGGGAAATCTGATTTAAATCTCTGAAAGGATTGATTATGGAGTAGAAATCTAAAAATGGATTTCACATTATACAGGAAGTACAGAATATGAAACTGGATTTTAAGTAAACAGAGCCAGGCTGAATATTGGTTAACCACTTATTTCCACTATCCAGTATCTAGCTGACTACCTGTGGTTGCACATCACATTAATATTGATCAAAACATATTCTACAGCAGTTAATATTCTAAATTATTCCTAGAGTTCCCTCCTTCTTATATTTTATGAATAAAACTTCATTTAAAGTTTCCATGTAGTCAATCATTTTTTATCTTTGATCACCAAAATTCCTGTGAAAATAGCATGAATATAACTCTACACCCATGGTTTATTTAGTATATGCGGACCATGAATATGCAAATGAGCCTAGCCTCCACTCACTCATACACTGTCGTCTACAAGTCGATGTATCAGAATGGTAATGCGTTTTATGTAACGCTCTTTACAACGTCGGACACATAACGGTAATTAAAACGATTAGCCTTTGGCTTGACTATGTTATCAAACATTAATAGCAAATCATTTGTGGCTACTGTTACAAAAACCATGTTCCCATTCGTCATCTCAGAGTCAGACAGCGGAGAAAATACCCAGCAATGGTGTTGACTTATGACTTTGCACATGGTTTGTCTTAAAGCACATTAAAACACCACATAGACATATAGACAACATTAACTTAATTTGACCACAGGGGGTCTTTAAATACAAATGACATCTACACCTTTTAATATTTATTAGTAGTTATATTATTAGTTAGTATATTAATATTTAGTAGTTGACAAAATACTTTTGGGAAAATTATGTGTTGTGACGTGATATTGGATTGACATCAATCTAAAACCAAAAGCAGAATTTTGCTCATTATTTTATAATCATTAAGCATGCATCTATTATGTAGGCTTAAGTAGGAGACTACATGGAATACTTTTTACTATTTTTATGTGTAATGATAATATAATATTTAATAGTATAAATCTAAACGTATTTTTAATAAGTTGCAAAGTGATGTTAAGTGTTAAATACAATTATTTATTATCATCGTCATGAAAATCTTTATTTGTCACACCAAAGCACCATTTAAAATGACCTAGTGACACTAAAAATGATTAAAAAGGGGGATGAACGTAAGAGAAATGGTAAAATCTAAAATATATATTCTGCTTAGTGCTTACAAAATATATATTTTGTTCATGGAGATATACCAGCCTCTCAGAAATATATCTAAAATGTTATATTTATCTTTAGCATCCCAGACACTAAAGGCTTAAGTGGATTTTATGCTGATAATTATATCTTATGATAGACTTCTCAGATGACTGACAAATTTTTAAAAGCTATAAAGCCTTCTCTTCAGAGATGGCTATTATTATTTGAAGAGCTAGAGTGTTTTGAAGCGATTAAGTGCCAGATCATCCTTTTTTTTCTAGTTTCCCAGAAAAAAAAAAAAAGAATTAAGAATCAATTCCAGTGCAAAATTAAGAAAAACAACAGCAAAATCCTCTAGCAAAAACATCTATTTTATATGGGTATAAGGGCATTCATGGAGGTAGCAGGACGTTTTTAAACAAATCTGTCCAATGAAGCCTTTGAATGGATGATGTGCATCAGATGTAACAAGCACAACTGTAGTAAAAACTGAATATTTTGTAAGAGGGGAAATTGGTGCTACACGTTTGCACATTGCATTTTACCAAAATAACTCAAATTATAACAATACTTTAGAACATGCCTAACATTAATATCAGCAAGCAAGGAACAGTACACAAGTGACAATAAAAGGAATGACTCAGACCGTGATCATTTGACAATATCACAACTCCGTTTTCAAGCGTGTGAAAAATAACAACTGAGGAAATAATTAGCTAAAAGGTGTGGTGTCTTTGGCACCATATAAAGACTAGACTCACGAGGATCTGGATTTTTATAAGCAATAACACGCATGAAGGGTTAAAAGGGTTCATCATGACACCATACAAACCACTTCATGTAGTGTTCACCACTTTTTCGCTGTAATTTTTACCCCATCTATGATGAGTCCATCCAGGTTTATGGGTCGTATAGTTTGTCACTGTAAATTCAGCTCTAAAGGTCAGTTGTGTTTACACAGGAGTCACTTTCAAACCAAGAAGCTTGAACCCGGTGCTTGGAGAAATCTTTTGTGATTCCCGATCATGTGGATTGCTATTGTAATGATTTTGCCTACAAAGTTTCACAGAACAATGTCAATGTTAACAATGTCAATGTTTTTTTTTGTTTTTAAGTAGTATATAACAACTTCTGAGCTCATAGTAGGTCTGTATTTAAAAGTTAATACTTTATTGCTAAAGATTAATTTCGCTATGGGGGAAAAAAATGGGACAACCCGATTGTTGCATCCTATTAGAATCCATCACAAATAACAAAAAATAGGTTTGAATATGAAAAAGAGAATTGCTCACTTTGATGAGGTCACCAAGCAGCTTGTTGGCTTCTGCGTAGGCTTTCTTCACCTCCTTAAACTTGTTCCCCAGCCCCATACTGTGTGCTTGGAAGTGGAGATTGGTGTACTGGCCACCCGGGATCTCGTTCTCATAGACATCAGAATTCCCCGATTTCATGGTAGCGGTGCAGTCAAATGGAGCATAAATGCCTCGGGTCACCTCCCAATACTCACTGTAGTCAAAGACCTTCTCAAGAGATATGCCTGAGAAAGAATTGTGGGTGAAGGGAAAGAGAAAGAACAAAAGAGGAAAGAAAGACAGGATGAGAGATCATTAGCCTACCAAGAGGAATAAGCAATCTGAGAACAAGTAGCACAACAAATGTCTGTCTGACATTAATATTTAATCAGAAATAATGAAAGTCCTCGTCTCTTTAACAGACTGCACCGGCTAATCAGGCATTCTTCCAAAGCTTTTAATCAGTCCTCGAAAGCTCAGCACACAGGGGCCTGTATGTGGTAGAAGCAGGGAATTGGTGGCGGAGCATAGATTACTTCCTGCCACTCACGGCTTCATCATTTACCAGCAGCAGTCAGTCAATTAATCAATCAATGAGGCACGCCACTTGCAAGAGAGTTTACATGCTCGTTTGGCTCCCTCGTCCTCACTAATTGCCCATCACTGTGATCACAATAGTTTTCCTGTGCAAAAGATAACACACGCTCTAACGTGTGCGCGCAGCCGTTATACCAGAGAGCGACTGCAGGACTCACGACAACGCCCTCATAAAACTCGCTTGCATGCATTTTTCTTGCTGCCACCCCGTCTGCAAGATAGTAGACGCTATTGATGTTATGGTGTAAAAGCAGCGTGTCCAGCTCCTCCCCATGAAGACTGATCAATCAGCACACGTCAGTCAGCTGAGGAATTGATCTCTGGCCACACGGCCTTTACAGTGATGAACTGGCTTGAACAGAAGGATAGAGAGAGAGAGAGAAAAAGAGACTATGGGAGGCGGAGGGGCCGGAGCAGGACAATGAGAGATTGATAGAGTGAGCGAGAAAGGCAGATTAGAAAATGACAAGGTGAGAGAGAAAGTTGAAGGAGAATTGGCAAGATGACAGGATGTTATATCTATCCATCTGTCTATCCATCCATCTTGATAGACTGATAAGTAGTTTCACACAACAAATCCTCCCTGACAACTTGGCATGTTTTCGCAGGGGAACTTTAAACTTTTATTTTCTCCTTTTTTCAATTAAATTCTGTATTTGCATCCTTTACTGTGGAAACGTCTGTAAAATAGAGATTTATTTCCCCTGTAAAATAGGGAAACACAACAGACCAAAAAGAGTATTTTTAGTTGTCCTGGCAATTACCTGTCAATGTTTTAAAAATTCTGTAAATTATGGATGGACTGATTGGATGAATAGGCAGAACAGAAGATGGATAGATATGACAGACAGACAGATAGATAGGTGGATAAGAAATATTAGATAGATAAAAATATAGACAGACAGACAGATATAGACCGATATCTATCTGATATCTAGATAGATAGCCGATGGATGGATGGATAGACTTATAGTTAACTAAAAGATAGTATTTAGTCAAACTAAATCTAGATTTTTTGTCAGCTGTGCATTAGAATCAACACATAATGTGATACTTGAAGTGTAAACGTGAGTGGGCTCTGAGGTGGAGGTTATTTGTAACCTGAAAGTGCGAGGCTTCTGGTGTCATCCGCTTCCAGTTATTTTAGCTTTACAAAAACAACTTGGTATGCTGCCTGATATAGCATATTATCTCTTATTTTATTTTAATGTATTTTCACAATTATAAACACACAGGGTTGTAGCTGATCAGAATTCACTATGCAAATACAATTATGACAACTTCAGTGTTGGTTTTCAATTGGTGAACAATCTATCATTGTAAGTCAAGGGGATATTTACATATTATAATCTTAGATTTGATTTTTCGTCTATGTTGAAAGGTTCAGTAGGAGAGAACAAATGGCATGTTCGAGGAATATCAATGCCTTGTGTACTCTAGTGTAATAAGAATCGAGCATGTGTCAGTGCTGTCTCTTCCTTTTCACATCAACACATACAGCAGCTTGTTTTAAAAAGCTGTAAACAGGTGATTAATACTGGATGTTGCATATGGCAACAAAACTGTGTGTGGAGAGACAGAGACTACAATAACACTGGCACGGGAATCCTGACAAACTGCAAACTATTCAATTACGTAGGAAACACCTCCTGGAGTGAAAACAAAAGAAACGTGAGGTACTGGGAATGAGGGGGTACGGCTGAATCTTAAGGGAATAAAAATGAATCAACAAAAGTGTGAACACCTCCTCATCATGTGACCGCTCTGATGCATCTCATGCTGCCAAAGTCGCACGCCCATGAAATGAAATGAAAATTCTGTCATTAATTACTCACTGTCATGTTGTTCTTTCGTTCATCTTCGGGACACAAATGAAGATCTTTTTGATGAAATCTGAGAGCTTTCTGTCCCTCCATTGATAGTCTACGCAACTGAAATGTTGACGCTTCAAAAAGTTCATAAAGAGATCGTAATAATCCATATGAATTGAGCGATTTAGTCTGAAATTTTCTAGTCTGCTTTTATTCACATATAAACATTCATCAACTCGCACATCAGTTGGGGTGAACAGAAGCTCAAGTATGTTCGCTTGATGTGCGAGAACCAATGAGCTTCATTCTCGTTTTACGCAGCATGTTTGAGCTTCCGCAAGAACCAATGAGGTTCTCGTGCGTCAAGCAGGTTCAGTTGAGCTTTTGTTTATGTTTGCTGATCAATGTTTATATGTGAATAAAAGCCTAAATTAAATCTGTTCATCATATAAAGCGACAGTCTCTTCAGAAAAAACGTGGTTGCGCAGCTGTCTATGGAGGGACAGAAAGCTTTTTAAACTTCAACAAAAAGATCTTCATTTGTGTTCTGAAGATGAACACAAGTCTTACATGTTTGGAACGACATGAAGGTGAGTAAATGACAGAATTTTCATTTTTGGGTGAACTTACACATCCTGTATATTATAACAGTATGAGAGCTACTGTAAAGGCTTGTTCACACTGTCCCAGCAAACAAATTGAGCATATGCAAAAGTTACAACCGTTTCTCTGATTTGGCTGAGCAACATTAGAACAAAAGTTTACCGATGGCTGAAATAAAACCTATATATATATATATATAGTAAATAACCTATGCTGCAATTAAATGTTTATTAGATCTTCAAAGACTTGGTGTATTGTGTACAAGACAAAAATGCATACTGAATGCTGATAGAAGAACAACTTATATGCTATTCTATTAATTAATAATAGAGAGGCAAACACTGTAATACTATTTCATTTACTATCTCTGTTTAACAGTTTAACAGAACTGTTAAAAAACGACAGTAAACAAATGAAGATGGAGAACTGAAGCTCATGGCCATCTACACTGTCGAATTAAAAGTTCAGACACTTATCGGCTATACATTGGGCGACCACTAATTCCAGAGTGCCGATGTATCGGAATATACAATATACAATATATCAGAAATATATAGGCTATCAGCAGGTATTAGATAATTAAATTTATCAGTATTGGTCAATATTAAATCGTTCATTTACCATATTTTTATATTTAGATTACCTTTACCATCATCTAACACTCACTCAAATTTGATTTTTCCAAACACTAATAACTCAATAATGCTGTTAAATGCAATCTTCAGTAAATTTCAAAAGGAAAATATAAATATTTCATACTGTACATTACAATGCTGTGATGGCAAAATCCACTTGTATCATTTAAAATGATAGAAAATAGTATTGAATTTTAATACTGGTCCAAACATTAAAATAATGATCAGCTCATCAGTATTGACCAGAATGTTAAAAATCAATTTATCCCTAGTTGTATAGAATCAGTTTTAACAACTGAATCACAGCCATGTTGATATTCACTATAATAGCACTCTTGCATGATTGAAGTTAATTATACAGTCAACAGCCAACTTTAGGATGACAGAAATGTTGACATTTGCAACGTGAATCAGCCTTAAAGGGACAATAAGTAACTTTTTGGGTAGTTTATAATCTAAAATCAATATTTGTATTCATAAATATAAGTAAGGTAAGTCCACGGAGGCTTCCATTTAGTTCCGCCATCTTGAAAAACTATAATAGCAGAGAGGGACAAAAAGTACGCCAACGTGTTTCCACAACGCGTTTTCGTTCAGAGCCGCAGCGTGACGTAACTGAAAGCAGCAGAAACGGAGGAGCAGAGCAGTGAGAGGCGCTTGTCACTTTTATTTTTAATGGCGGACCATACCTATGCCGAGCCACTGGATAAGAAATCCTCTTCGCCAAAACAGACCAAAAATGATCGTAAAAGGAAACGTGACCGGAGGATAAAAAAACACGAGTGAAGGTCGGGATTGATTTTCCCCGGTGGAAAGAGTTAATGCAGGAGAAAGAATTCAAAAGAGACGCTGAAGTTGCCTGCTTTCTCCTCTTTTTTTTTAATTGCTTGGTTGTTTACTTTATTATATAGACAGAAGAACATTTACAGTTAAAAGGGCTCTGATGAATATCAGATATTGAGTATAGAGAAGGCACTAAAAAAAAAAGTTTGTAAGTTTACTTTTGTAAGCTAGAAATTCGATACAAATATATTTTAATAGAGCATATGATTGTTCTTGCATTGTTTGCATAGCTAACTCTACTTCAATTTTTATGTTATCTGATATTTTCTGTTATTTATCATTTATACTGTGACCTCACATTGAATAATACAGACGCATAAATTCTGTATGTAGCTCTTGTAGCTGCCGGGCATCTTTGTCGTCGTTGTATTGACTCTCACTCTCCTCCTCGTCCACCTCCTCGCCTAGATCCCACTGATCCACTGCCTCTCTGTCCTCTTCCTCTACCTCTAACGTTACTTCTTCCTCTCCCTACTGTTGAATCATCTGATGATGATATCTAACAATGCACATACTTCAAAAAAAATAACGAGTAAACAAGGCATAATTACAATAGTTCATGTTTTTGACACTCATTACTTCGTACTGTAACATTCGTTTGTTCGTTGTGTCAATTTGAAGTTTGTTTGAAATAACAAACCTGTTCACCCGAGGGAAAACTTGACGAAGTGCTATTAGAATACATCCTGTGATAGCTTTTTGGCTCATAACGGCTACCGTAGATGCAACACGCATTTGAAAACGTGAGGCGCTGGAGAGCACAATTCGTTTGAATGCAAAATACAATTTCACCGCTAGATGGGAGTAATTCTTACTTAGTGTCCCTTTAATAAGGTAGATTTTTATGCCATTGGTCACTACAGCAGCAGGTGAGGCAGTGACCCGTGGTTGGACAGATGGTCCACCACAGAGTGACCACACTCCACAGTCTCTGGCCACAAACACACACACACCCTACGGCGAGAAGGCCCAACGGGGCATGAGACTCATCAGTGAAGGTTAAGCACCAGCAGCCACAGTAATGTCACAATTAAGGGAAGGTCAATGGGTCAGCCACCAACATCCAAATGATGTCTGTCCGCTCTGACCCTTCTTTCTCTACTCTTTTCATTCACCCCAACATCATTTTTCTTTTTCTTCTACTCCTTCCGTAGCTGACTGGCCATGCCGTTTTATCATTTTTTTCTTTCTTTCATTACTACTACTGCTCTGCTCTGTTTGCTTTTCTTCCTTTTTCAGCTGACTTCCCATGACCTCATTCACAACTGGATTATGAAGGAGGGAAAAGAAATATTAAAAGAATGAAAGTGTGGGAGCATTTGCATGAAATGAGGCACAGCAGATGAAAAAAAAAAAAAGTGTAAAACATGTGTTTTGAATATTAAAACCATGAAGAGCATTTTGGGTTGTGGTACGAATGGTGAGGAGTAATTTTTCTCATGCATAAAGACATGATAATAGCTTTTATGATAGAAGAAGAATGTTCACATCATGTTCCCTTTAACACATGACCTGGAAAACGAATGATGGGCTGAAAACCAGGCAAACTAAAATAAATGAGGAACTGTTTTATATGCACAGAAAACAAAATAACCAATTTATCACTATAACACCATGTCCTAAACAGGATGAGACAAAGTTGCCAGCAACAAACTTTTTTTCCTCACTGAATGCAAAACTGAGTCACACAACAATCAAAGTCAATATGATCATATTTGATGTTTAACTTAGTGTAGAGTTTTGTGGAGATTTTGGACCAATGAGGTGCCACAGTGGGGATACCCAGCAGTTCGATTACCTCTCTTGCTTGGTCTATTCATCTATCCATCTCTACCCGTTTAACAATCTACCCACCCACCCATCCATTCACCCTCCCATCTATCTACCTACCTACCTATCCACCCATCTGTCAATTATATAATATATTGTATATCAGCTCTAACAAAACACAGTTTGATTAACAGTCCTCACCAGTATTGAGTTTGGTGCCTTTGGCACATGCCACTATGGCACCCATGCTGGGCTGGGACGTCATTCCTGCCATGGAGTCAACTGCCACGTCCACAATGTCTGCTCCGGCCTCTGCACATGCCAGCATGGCAGCCACTCCAGCCCCTGCGGTGTCGTGAGTGTGCACGTGGATTGGCACGTCTGGGAACCGGTCCCTTAGTGCGGCGACCAGCAAACGGCCAGAGTCAGGCTTCAGAAGACCCGCCATGTCCTGCAGAGTGGAGAGACAGGAGAAAGTAAAGTAAGAGAAGTGCACTATAAAACAAACAGAAACAGTGATGCAGTGGTATTTTATGTGTGGGTGGAGGCAGAGTGGGAGCAGCAGTCGAGATGAAAGAGTGAGCAAGAGTTGAGGTTAACAAAACAGACAAATGGATAAAAAACCCCACATAAAAATAAACAAACCACTACCTTAATGCAAAGGATGTGCGTTCCAGCCTTTACCAGCTCATCTGCTAGTTTGAGATAGTAGTCTAAAGAATATTTCATCCTCGTGGGGTCAGAAACGTCACCGGTGTACGAGATGGCCGCCTCCACCACACCTCCTGCTGCACCTGCTGCCTCCATCCCCAAGAGCATGTTGGGAAGATAGTTCAACGAGTCAAACACACGAAAGATGTCCATACCATTTTCTTTGGCCACCTCACAGAACCTAACAAAAAAAAAAAGGAAATTATATGGTAATGAGTCACTGATAACATTCTTGGTAGTTGAAATGTAAGTGAAACATAAGAAAAAAAAAATATATTAGATGTAAAAGCTTAAACGTAAAAATTTTTTAAAACCTCAAAAGCTAAACAGAAATGTAAAAAAAAAAAAAAACTAATAAAAATGACAAAAGCATTTAAAGGAGAAGGTCAAATGAAAATTAGCCCATGATTTACTCACCCTCAAGCCATCCTATGTGTACATGACTTTCTTCTTTCAGACGAATACAATTAGAGTTATATTAAAAAATATCCTGGCTCTTCCAAGTCTTATAAAGGCAGTGGATTGCAACCAACAGATTGAAGCTCAAAAACGTGCATCCACCTATCATAAACAAATTCCAAACAGCTCCTGTGGGTTAATAAAGGCCTTCTGAAGCAAAACAATGAGTTTGTGTGAGAAAATTATTAATATTTAAAACTTTATAAAGTAAAATAACTAGCTTCAGGCCAAACAAACATACAGATTCCACTTAAGTGTATAGCGCAACGTACGGCTGGCGCTATTTAAGCTACGCCATGACGCACTACGCTACTTCTGACGTCATACATTTCGTAAGTTGCACATTAGGGGCAAGTCGACTGCATATGGCCGTTTGGCCGGAAGCTAGAATTTTACTTTGTGTAAGAAAAATATCCATATTTTACACGTTAAAAACTCATCGTTTTGCTTCAGAAGGCCTTTATTAACCCACAGGAGCCGTTTGGATTTTGTTTATGATGGATGGATGCACATTTTTGAGCTTCAATCTTTGGTTGCAATCCACTGCCATTATGAAATTTGGAAGAGCCAGGACATTTTTTAATATAACTCTGATTGTATTCGTCTGAAAGAAGATCACAAGAAGTCATATACACCTAGGATGGCTTGAGGGTGAGTAAATCGTGGGCTAATTTTCATTTTCAAGTGAACTAATCCCTGAACTAACATAATTGCTGAAAGTAAAATAAAAATAAAAACTGATTTTATAAAAATAAAAGCTAATTCAAAATATTAATAAATACTTAATAGCATATAAATACTTGTTTACTTTTTAGGTTTAAAAGAAATACACATGGTCATATTGCTGTTAGCTTTGCTCTTCTACCTTAAGCAAGTATTAGGACCAAGTAAAATGTCATTTGCTTATTTTCCAAAGAGTTTATGCAAGTTTTTTTCATCTATAAGATTTACATTTGTGTATTTTGGCACTGGAAATGCTGAATAGAAATTGGTAACAGCCATTTTATGGAAGGTCTGAAACAAAGCCACTAAATGAGCAGTAATACTCCCCAGCTCCACATTCTAATAAGAATTAAAAGCCATCTGAATGGTGCTTAGGGCCAGAGTCAGAACCCAATGATTTCTCTGTTCGTTTGTTAATGTCTGCATTCTTCCGCTGATGTGGAAGAATTCCCCACTTGATTCCTCAAGTGCTTCCTCAGAAGCACAAAAAGAATCATTACTGTAAGTGTAATCTGAATCAGAAAATTCAATTCCTTGGGATTCCCGTCTGCAAAAAGATTAGCATTTGAGAAGTTCATTCAGACTGTAGGCAGGTTGTGGTGTAAGATAGCGCATGACTGACTTGAAGACGGCATTGTCAGGGTAGTTGGTGTATCCAACGGCATTGGCACCTCTCAGAAGCATCTGAAAAGGCACATTTGGCATCAAAGCCCTCAACTCCTGCAGCCTTTTCCAGGGACACTCACACAGGAAACGCATTGCCACATCAAACGTAGCACCTGTTGAAAAAGAGAGACATAAATAAAAGAAAAGAAAAAGAAAGATATAAAAAAATAAAATAAGAGAATCAGAATATCCAGCATTAGTGGAGCAGATTTTAATTGAAGCATGTAAAGCACTTTCCTGGTGGAATCATACTTCCACATTTTCATTCCAGAAACGAACGTAACACACATCCTGTGTGACCCTTGCAGTAAGTCGAATGCAACAGCGTCATTCGGCATTTATAAAGGCTGAATTATGACTGGTAATGTTTATATTTTTATTTTTCATTTTAATTGAGGTTGAATTTTTTTGTAATTTTGTTACATGCTTTTGTCATTTTTATTAGATTTATTAATATTTCTATTTATCTTTAATTTATTTTTATTCCAGTTTTAGTCATTTTAGTACTTCAACAAACTTATTTTAGATAAATGCATTTACTTTATTTAATTTAAGCTTAATTTCAATTACCAAGTTTTTTAAAATAGTTTTAATAACACCGCTGACTGGTTGTTCATACAACAATTTTGTTATATATAGTAAAGGCCAAATTTTGTATTTATCCCACCTGAGAAAAGACATTTAAAGACATTAAATAATCTATTCAAAAACACATAGTTTGAAACGTATTTATTAATCAAAATCATCTAAACATTTGACAATGGAATTGTTCTTATTTTTAACAAATATGTATTCCTTATAAATACTCCAAGACTTCAGTAAAGGATCCAGAATCGATCAAAACCAGGTATTTTTGATCGCTCTGAGTTATTCAGTTGGAATGGGGGAATATGTGAGTCAAGCTAGAGAATAGTAGGCTGGGTTTGCTGCTAGAATGCACAGCAGTAAGGCAAAAAACAGGGAGGGAGGGAGGAAGGGGAGAGACAGAGAGAGTGGAAGCATGAGGAAGGAAAGAAAACAATAGAGTCTGACTAGTAACACACCTCCCCAGTTTTCCACGCTGAAGAGGTTGCTGAAGTTGTGAGCCACAAAAGGCGCGATCCGTTTAAGGTCGTGAGTGCGTACGCGAGTGGCCAGGAGGGACTGGTGGGCGTCTCTGAATGTAGTGTCCATAAGCAGCAGACCCTGGTGGGCCCGCACCGCCTTCGCAAAACCATCTGGACCCTCTCTCAGCAACACATCCCTGAAACCCACTGGTGGCTCACCTGCAGAGTGCGTATACACACACCGCCAATTAATAATACAGACATTATCACAAACACCACACTGCGTAGGACTACAAAGAAAAAAACACCATTTTTATCAGCGCTATTATTCACATGCAGACACAATGCACAACAACATGCATCTTAATAGACATATTACCCAGAAAGAATGAAGTAGTATTCCCAGAACTAAACAACTTGATTTTCGCTCTTGATACATGTCCAAACAAATCCACACAAGATGGAAGTGAAAAGTGAATGAAAACATTTTACAGTTTACTTTTATAAACAAATGCCTTAATTTTTTGTTCCTCCCGCTGTAGATTCATAATATAGTCATGGCTATCTTCATGAAAGACTGTAGGGGAAGGATGAATTATGACCACCTTCTGTAAGACGTACATATATTCTAAAACACGGCTTCTGCAGTGCATCAATGAAATATCACTGCAACTAAGTGCAAAGGAAGCTTATACTGAGTTTGTAGTGAAACTGACAGTGTGTGAATGTGAGATAAGGTAAGTGCGTGCGTTTCTTACCGAGGGGTACAGGTGGGATGACCGGATCGATGGGGGAAGGCTTAGCCTTGACAGGTATTGGAGTAGTTGGGCCGTTTACCATAACATGCCCTGAATGACGAGCAAAAGCAATCACACACAAAAAGTACACACTGCTTCAAAACCACCTCTTCTGGTATAATACACTGAGTGGATGGGTCAAGTGGAATTGAAACTGTGCAGCCCACATTACTTTAAAGGTTTTGGCTCTTGACTTGACTCGAAACTTTGTAAAGGGCTGCTGAGAGCAGGGATGTAACGGCGTAAAGTACAAATTGTTGTTCAAATGTACACTACAGTTCAAAAGTTGATACTCACCATGGCTGCATTTATTTGATAAAAAATACAGTAAAAACTGTAATATTGTGAAATATTATTACAATTTCAAATAACCACTTTCTTTTTTAATATATTTTAACTAGTGCTGACAAAAGTAACGCATACGATAAAAAAATTCAGTTTAACGCGTTAAATATATTTAATTCAATAACACAGCATTTTGTTCTGTCATCCTTTGGCTAGCATTACATGATCACACTCTTATTCATGCAAATGCTTTCATTAAAGCGCGAAAAGACAAAATAGAACATGCTGTCAGTGAATGTCCTGTCTATATGTGACACACACACGACGCACAGAAAGACGAGTACCAGTATTGTGCGCACAGACTAGAGTTCTTTCACGCTTGAACAAACAATAACACAATCATGCCAAAAATGTCCGTTTTGTCGAGTATCCTGATTAGAGCATTCTTAAATAAAAAGTTGTTATATTTTTTGAAGCCTAGTAAATGTTTAAAAAAAATCGATAGCTTTCAATGACACTGTAATGTTGAATGGCTATTTTTTTTATTTATTTCATTGAATTAGTATCAGTGATACTGGCCTTCACTCATAAAAAGATAAGACAAAAAGATGCCATTAAACAAGTATTTAAAATACAGTCTTTATCTTTTTACATTAATTTGGAGATTGACTGTAAAATGATTACATATTAAAATATTTAAACGTATAAAAACATATATGAAAAACTTGAGTGTTTTTAATCACGATTAATCAGAGAAAAAATGAGTGATTAATCTAGTTTTTTTTAATCGATTGACAGCACTAATTTTAACATTTAATTTATTCCTGTGACAGAAAAGCTGAATTTTCATCATATATTACTCCAGTCTTCTGTCACACGATCCTTCAGAAATCATTCGAATTAGCTGATTTCCAGCTCATTTCTTATTATATTTACTTTTGTAACATTAAATGCTTTTGCAGACAACCTTGATCAATATTGCATCCTTGCCAAATAAAAATAAAAAATCTTACTGACACCAAACTACTGAATAGCAGTATATAAATCTGCACAATTCTCTTTGTATTATTTGTATTGATATTAAACATTCATAATGGAAAAACTGAGCAGTTTTGTAATGTTTATCATTTCATACAAAGAAATTAAAATCAGAAAATAACTAGGGATCGAGGCAAAACGTGAAAAAAGGCTTAGATGTTATAAATGTGTGGTCAAAAATAATTACCCTTGTGCATTATATTGATTTTGTTTAATATATTTATATATATTCTATTCTATTGTAGCCCTATTAATCAATGTGTTTAGTTAAAAGAGTGCAATAAATGCTCTTGCAAGGTTGTTTATTGTGTTATGACATCTTGTGCATTATTTACAGCTACTTGATCTGATTTTATATTTAACATATCTTAAGAATGTAATTAACTAATTCAATTGAGGTATTTGACAAACACGACAGCATGCTGTGTTTTATGGTTAGAAAAAAAACCCTCATAAAACGTATAAATGCCTCTGAAAATCAATTCTAATGGAGGAAATGCCTCTTGGCGAAAATAAAAGTTAAAACAAAACAAAACAAAAATGCATTAAAAAAATTCAATCAAACACATTTGTGAATTAATCTGTTGATTGAATCATCCTGTTTAAAAAAAAAGGTTACCTAAATAATGAAGCAGTTTCTGTGCTCGGTTCTGCACCGGTTTGAGGTTGAAGAGATCTGGATTCTCGTCGATGAACTGAGTATCTACTGTCCCATTCAGGAACTGATTATTGCTCAGCACGTTCTGGAGGAACGGGATATTTGTCTGGGGAGAGAAAAGAGAGCAGACAAATACATTTTTAACTAGTTTTGAGGAACTGATGAGCTGAGAGCTGCAGAGAGCCTAGAGTGGGAAGCTCTTGAGAGATGAAGACCAATCCAAGACTGTGCTCACACACACTCTGAGCTTAGGTGCTAATGGTTCTACACAGGGCAGATGGGCTATTCGGTAGGCAGTACTAAAATCAATACCATTATCTAAACACTCAATACTCCCTTCCATCACAATCAAACATGCCTTTGAGTGTGTGCAAATTAGGCTTGGGTCATTGAGTAAGCTGTGCTTACTGTAACAGCACAAAGACACAACTCCATATTATGGGTTGAAAAGCAATACATCTGAAGTCCTGTATTCTCTATATACTCTGATATGTTAGTCTGATATGTCATATGTTCCTGTAGTGCTCTGAGCTAAAACGGCTGAACAAAGAAATTTCCAGAAACCATTAGCCAGACTGTCGATACTAGACTCTGATGGCAGCAGGAGGAGGGGAAATAATAAAGGTTCAGATAGACATGGAAGAAAGAGTATGAAATCGTAAGATGATTGGAGAGATGTGGAAAGGGTGCAGATGTGAGACTAACAGAATCAGCAAAGTGTTAATTGAAGCTCTATAGTTTTGCCGCTTGGCTTTTGCACCCCTGACACCTACATACATACACATCACACATTGTTTCCCTACAGAAGGGTTTAGCAGAGACCTTACGAGAAAAATGAAAGAAAGTAGAGGAGGAAGACAAAAAAAAGAAAGAAAAGAGGCTGAGTCCAAATCTTCTCCCAAGAATTGAGAGTTGGAAAGAGTCAGTTCTAATCTGCCAGCACTCTGACCCAGATTCTTCTGACTGCAGGAGAATAGCATTCCAAATTCCTGCTCATTCCAAACTTTTACATTATTCCTCTAAAAAAAAACAAAAAAAACGTTTCAACATTTTATAATAATAGTGACTTCATCAAAACTATGAAATGAAAACGAAAATATGGAAATTATGTAGAAAAGAAAACTGCTGGAAAAAAAAAATCAAAATTGTATATTTGAGATGCCATCCTTTCTAGATTTGCAGCTCTGTTATACTCTCAACCAACTTCAAGAGGTGCATGCAGGGATACTTTTTAAACTCTATTGAAAGGCTTCCCATATATTCTGGATTGGGGGTTCTCAACTCTGGCCCCTGAGATCACTTTCCTGCAGAGTTCAAACTCAACTGCCTGTAGCTTTCTAGCAATCCTGAAGACCTTGATTAGCTTGTTCACCTTGATTACCCAGACATTATGAAGGAGACCAAGAACTCCTTAAATGTTGTGCTCAGTAAATGTATAGCTGTAAGACAAAATGCCCGAAGCTACAGACTTTACTCTTACAATAAGATGCACACCACTGTAGCTAACAGGCAGCAAGTTTAACCCCCTATGGTAACAAACAAATTTGACTCGCTGCACCAAAAGACAACCCCTAAACCATTAATCGTTTCCATGATCAGATGAATGAAAAAATTGGCCATTACATCAACATGTTGTGTGTCATGGCCTAATGATTAGAGTCAGACTGGTAACTCAAAGGTTGCGGATTCGATTCTCAAAACCAGCAGGAAATTACTGAGGTGCCCTTGAGGTGTATCTGACCACCAATCACTCCCCGGGCGGTACAACAAAATGGCTGCCCACTGCTCCACGTGTGTGCGTGCGTGCATCCAAGGTTTGCGCATGTTCACTACTGATTACTCCTGATATGTGTGCAATAACTTGGATGGGTTAAATGAAAAGGATGAATTCCATGTTTGGGTTACCATACTTGGCTTCACGTTAATTTTATTTTCACTTTTCACTTTCAACATGAAGCTAATTTGGTGAGAACAATCTTAATGTTACTGCATTATTCCCATTAATTAAGCTAAATTATTATACTCCCAATTATGTAGACAACTATATTAATATTTCCAAGAAGGATGTGCAATTGTACAATGTTTCCTGAAGGCAACAAATAAATAACTTTGATAATTTTTTACACATTATAAATCATAAATGTGTTCATTTCCATTGTTGGCTATGTGTTCTAATGTTTACGTTTATTTTTT
The DNA here is from genome assembly GCA_030578275.1 of Meda fulgida. Classification (NCBI taxonomy): domain Eukaryota; kingdom Metazoa; phylum Chordata; class Actinopteri; order Cypriniformes; family Leuciscidae; genus Meda; species Meda fulgida. The sequence goes on along the minus strand of CM060636.1, from coordinate 16,028,699 downwards.
TGCTTTTTTTGCATGATATGGATTCACTTTTTATGGCACAATGTTGCCTTGAGGAAACAAAAATTAAGAAAGTATTTATTTTACCCAGTGTTATAGAGGGTAAATGTTTTTTGGGAAAACAGGGTCAACAAGGGATTTTCAATAACATGATACTACAACCACATCCTGTCCACATGTTTAATAAAAATAACCATAGGATGCTGAAGAACATGCACAAGCATGCACATAAATCCACAATAATGAAGAGCTTTCCTTTGCTGGAAGGAAACTTCTTTTTACAGCTTTGATTGGACAGTGTAATGTAGTGGTAAACCACTGGCTATTGCCAGAAACAATTCAATGCCCACAAGCTCTCCACAATGGCTGGATGAAGTTAGGGAAGTGGAAGAGAGAAAACATTGGAATTTTAAAGGGGTCATATGACAGTTCTAAAAAGAACATTATCTTGTTTATTTAGTTTAATGCAATGCGTTTTCGCGGTTTTACGTTTTAAAAAATCATTATTTTACACATACCATACATTGCTGTTGCTCCTCTAAGCACCACCTTTCTGAAATGCGTCGATTTTTTACAAAGCTCATCGTTCTGAAAAGTGCAGTGTGCTCTGGTTTGCCAGCGATCCAGTGCATTGTGATTGGCTCGAATACCTTATGCGTGTGACGGATATGTCACGCCCCTTACCATATTTGGAACATCAGCTCCCAAAGCAATAATAACAGGTGATAATGTCGGTACCACCCTGGTACTACCTTATCAATTCGAGCCCGAATCTGATCCAGAAAATGCAGGACCAAGCTGACCAAGTTTGGCTTTGACAACGAAAAACACAGCATCTCCATGACATGGCGGCAACAATAATACAGAATAAAATACGAGAATAATACGAGAATGAAAGTTACGCCTTCTTTCTTTGAGTATACATTTGGGCGGTGTGTAACTCTGCCCCCACACACTGATGCATATTTGTGGGGGCGTGTTTGAGCGTTTTAGGAAGGCGTGGCTGAGCCTTAACCTTTACAAAGCATATCTCTTTGCGTTTGAGACTTTGTAACTTTCCAGCTCTTATACAAGCTCAAACAGCTACATAACACACTGAAGAAAAAGGAAAACAAGAAAATCGCATCATATGACTAACATTTAAGCAGAGAGAGGTATATATATGGATATTTTCACAGCTACCTGTATGGATTTGTCCATTTAGAAATAAGGAGCAGCCACATTAAAATGAGAAGATTAAAAAGATTAAAATGAGCAGTTACATTGCCAACTATCCAGCCATGGGACCTGTATAACAAGACAGATGGAAGTACAGATGGCAATATCACAACATAGTCTCACAGATTTAACCAGTTTGACTGTCCATGGTGATGAAATATCTCAAGTCCACTGTGCTTTACTCTACTTCCCAACCTTTTGGTCTCCACACCCTCATTAGAAAGGCTCAAATATGCTTTAAACAACATCAAACTAGAAATGTGTTGCTCTTAATTCATTTTATATTCACATTACATCAAATCAATACTATAAAACCTATCATTATTATAATGAGGTCTTCCACATTTTGACAATTCTGAGGGCAATCGACTGAGAAAAGACCTAAAAGCAAATTTATTCATAAACAAAATCCAAGAGGCGTTAACTAAATTCAAGACATTTGTAGTATTTTAATTATTATCTTTCAACCCTCAACCAGTATGAAATATCACCCATGAACAAAATACATCATCATTTGTACAAATGTGAATGAGAAGGGCACCAGCAGCAAAAACATCTTTGAGAAATACATGAGATTAAATTCTCAAATTGAAACAGTGATTATTATATTATTTAAATATTACAGATTCTCATTGTTTGCATTTTCTGTGTGTTTTGAAGCATATTTGGGAATATAGTGTATATATACACAGTCACACAAACAATACCGTTCAGTATTTTTTAAATATGTTGGAAAGAAGTTTCTTATGCTCACCAAGGCTGCATTTGTTTGATGAAAAATATATTAAAACCAGTAATACTGTGAAATATCATTACAATTTAAAATAATAGTTTTCTATTTTAATTTATGTTAAAATGTAATTTTTCAGCTTCCATTACTCCAGTCAGAAATCATTCTAATATACTGAATTGGTGCTCAAATTTATTATTATAAATGTTGTTGTGCTAATTAACATTTTTGTGGATACCACAATAAAAATTTTTCCCAAGGTTTCTTTGATAAATAGAAAGCATTTAAATAGGAACAGCATGTTTTTTTTTTCAAGGTCTTTTTTTGTAACAATGTAAACGTCTTTACTGTATCTTTTCATCATTTTAATGCATCTTTGTATTTTTTTTTTTTTAAATCTTAGTGACCCCAAACTTTTGAACAATAGTTTATATTTTACTTTGAGTATTCAAATTAAAAAGTCAAACCACACATAATGTTTTGTTTTTAATCAAATTTGTTACAGCTCTAATATTTTAGGTTTTAAATTCTCTCCTATAGGTATAAGAAACTAAATCTTACAGTAACCCGCTTAGGTTTCCCCTGAGGTGCACGCACCCCTGCTTGGGAATCACTCTTTCATAGCAATTAGTTGTGGTTTACATCCAGCAGTTGCAGTTCCTTTATGCAGGTGCAACGTACATACACACATGAATCATTCATCTTTGTCTTATGGTACTTAAATGTATTATTCATGATTTGTCATAGTCGGAGACATGATTTAACTGAACCAAGACTGATACTGGTTCGCCAGCCAAATCTGGAGTCTGATACGTCAGCAGCAGTGAGGTTTAGCAGACTCTGAGCCCACTGGTTACTTGCTCCAAGTGTGTGGAGCTGGGCTACAGCGGGCCTCTGGCAATGTTGTGTGCGGGCCGCTTAGCTGTGCCTGGGCCTCTATATATAGACCCGCATAAAGACTGTGAGTGACTCACGCTCACCTAAAATCACAGAGCCCAGAAAAACAAAGAATATGGGAATCAGAGATAGAACATGAGAAACTGAGAAAAAGTGCAACTTGGACTGAACAATCTTTGGCTCCTTCTCTACTTCTCAACTTTGCTGGCTGTGTAACGCTGCATTAGCCTCACGCTCATAAGATGATTATACAGATCATCTTATAAGAACAGCTCTCTCGTGATTTAGTACAGACAGTGGGTTTTGAACCACTGACCACTTACAGCAACAGTCATACCACTGGACCAAGAGATTAATTTTAGGCTAACACTTGACAATAAAATTCAATTTGTTAACATTATTTAACCTAATAGCTACAATGAACAACTATTTATTAACAGCATTTATTAATCTTGGTTAATGTTTAATCTTGGTTAATGTTAAATAAACAACCATAAAAAGGAAACAAATACATTTATTTGAAAAGGATGCATTAAATTAATCAAAAAGTGACAGACATTTATTATTTTACAAAATATTTCTATTTTAAATAAATGCTGTCACTTGTAACTTTCTATTCACCAAATAATCCTGAAAAAAAGTATCATGTTTTCCACATAAAAATTAAACTACATAATAGGTTGATTTCTGAAGAATCATGTGACACTAAAAACTGGAAAATTGCTAATGGCTGCTGAAAATTCAGCTTGACCATCACAATAAAATATATCTCCTTAAAAATATTAAAATAGAAATGAGTTATTATAAAATATAATATTTCAAAATATTACTGCTTTACTGTATTTTTGGATCAAATAAATGCAGCTTAAGGATAAGAGGTTCTTTCAAAAACATTAAAGAAATCTTACCAATCCCAAACTTTTAAACAGTAGTGTATACGAATACATTTTTACCTTTCAAGTTGTTTATGTTAATATTACTTCATGTATTATGAATAAACATGAATTAACAACAAAGTACATAGTGTATATTTAAATTAACATACCTAGATTGATAAAACTTGCCTATTATTAGTTCATTATTAGTTAACAAATTGAACATTATTGTGAAAGAGGTTACTGTTTTATTTATATCTGGAAGTTTGTCTATTTATGCAGTTTATTTCATTTTTACAATTTCTTTTTATTTTTTTATATCATAACACAAAGAAAAAAATTCAGACAATCAACTATGCTGTTTTGGGGATGGGGTGGAGCCATGTCATATCCTGTCAAAGGCATCAGAATCAACACCAGAATTCAGTTACCCACCTTCAACAGCACATGCACTTTTAAAAACAGATGTCTCAAAATCAGCTCCTCTTTCAGTATCCGTTTTTAATGACATATAATGAATTGACATTTACATAAGGTGAAAATCAACTCCATAGGAGCATTTGTGACAAACGTTCTCAGTGTATCTTCTCACCAATGATGCCCTGCTGTTAAAAACTGTTAGAGGGACATAGCTTTGGGCAATTCCTCTCCACATCCAGCCCCACACCCCTGTCTGCCAAAGCACTCTCATTCTGCCATTTTTACCCTTGCATTTCGTCTCTCTCCTCATACCGAGAGCCAAGACTGCTTCAGGCTCTAACACTCTCCCCTCCGTCACTTTCTCTCCCCTCCATCACTTTCCCCACCCCCTCCCTCTCTCTCTCTCTCTCTCTCTCGTTCTCTCTTCCCTCCCTACCGCTCACTCTGCCCTTGCTGTGGCAGACACATTGCAGTCGCAAATGCTCGCATCGGCTTGCTCCCTGCATCAAAACCAACAAATCACAAACTCGTGCAGTTCAAGAATACAGAGCAGGACGAAAAAGCAAAAACAAGGCATTGATTGATGGTTATATGCGACATCAGCTGGGACTCAACAGCACTGTTATATAAAGGTTCTTCGTGGCTGTAGGTAATGGTTGCCTAATTTGTGGGCAGGGTTTCCTGACACCGTTTGCAAAAGTAAAAACAAAAGAAGCGGTCGGGAGAGAAACAAGGGGTGAGGATGCTACCTAAAATCCGTCTTGGACAAACCTGAGATGTAGAAGGAAAGGGACCCCTGGAAAAGGCAGCAGTTCTCTCGGATGGACACAAGCAGGAATTTGGAAATAAAAAAAGGTAGGTATATGTTTGCCTTTACCCTTTAGGTATTTAGGAAAAGCGGCGGAGGAGTCGAGACAGAGATTTGGAATTAGTTAAGACAGAGTAGAAAGAATAACAGTTCAGGGTGGATGAGAGAGAGAAAACAATAAGGAGGGAATAGTGCAGTGAAAATGAGTCTATAGACCTCAGGTCCATCCAGACAAGAGTGCATGCACACACATACACAGACAAATTTGGCTCAGTCAGACCCACAGGGTCTGCTTGAAAGCAGGTCTAATTGGATTATTTGCTTTAATGCGCCAGTTTACAGGAAGAATCAATTAATTTAGGATCCTCAATAGTATAAGGCGCTGACATCAGCAAACAGACATGAATGATACACAACATGCTTTCCGCTTTAAGATGTGGCATTTGAGCTAAAAGTCTATGTAAGAGAAATGAGAGAAAAAGAAACTGATGTGAGCTGTTTTTAAAAAAGAATGGGAGCTTTTAATATTGGTTAAATATTTATTAAGAGGGATTTGTGTTTCTTTTGGCAGTTCACTCTGAGATTAAATGGATTGGAAGCACTTGCTACTGGAAGCCCCTTTGCAAATAGAAGATTTTAATAAAACAAGCTTTCACTGGAGTCAGAATTTAAAAATGCCGTGAAGGAGGAGAATTTGGATGCATTTCCTGAAAATTATGAAAAATCAAGAAAAAAAATAATCCAGACATGCCAACTTCCTTTTAGCTGAGGTTCACAGAAGATTATGGAAACTGGGCAGAGTGATTCACGGCGAAGAAAAGAACGGCAAGGCAGTCATGACGTGACAGTAATTCATCTATCTGACCACAGATCAAATTTAAATCGTGATTTTTGGCCATTAAGTATGAGGAACAAATCTACCCTCAGCACATCTGAATATTTCCACAGTGTTTACAGTGTTTCCCTTCTGGATTTTCATCTGAAGCAATAATGGGACTAGCTGGGCAGTTTGTCTATAAAAGAACTGAAAGGATTGGAAACCATTTTAAATCTTGATGAAACAGACAACAGGTATGAAAAATTACAGTATTTTTTTGTTTGTCATTTTCTCCTTTCCCTCCCTGCACAAAAATAAATAAATAAATAAATAAAAAATTGCCAGGTAGGACCTCGTGAGGTTTGTCAATTGTTTGCATGCTGTTTACAGTGTGTAATTCCAGATTCAGCACAATGAATCTAAATCCACAGGGTATTCATTCTTTATAGCAAATTTGCACACATACAGCTTTGAGACAATTGCACGTGGTTATTTATAGAATATAACTACTCTCAATGCTGCCCCATCTTATCTCTTCATTTCACCCTTTCTCAGTTGCACACACTCACTTAAAAAAAACTGCTTTACGAGACTGACATTGGAGCCATTATGTAAGACTGAGATGAACAGGCCAAAATCACGTAAACAACAAATAGAAGCATTAGCATAACACCATCACAGAATAACACATATTTGATGATGGTGACTAATGGATTAATTAAACCAAGTCAAGCATTTGCATATGTTTAGGGACAATAGTGCATTAGATAACACAGGTCTTCATTCTTGTGAAAGCAATTAAACTTCATTTACACACTCGTTGTACCCTGTGTCACTCCCTACTTTCCTTGCACTGGTTGGATTGCCTCAGCCCATGTGTGCGACAGAGCAGACACACACAGACAGCTATGTATCAGGTTAATGGAGTAATCAGACCCCGGTAGGAGAACAGGGAGCAGCAGAGGGGAGAACAAACAAAAGGACATAAGACGTGGGTAAATAGATACACTTTGTCTGCACACACAGCCACAACAACAGCCACACAATCTCACATCTGCGATGAGAAGACAGCCAAGGCATTCATCACTTAGAATGTGACTGATCATCTTGGGGTTTATCCCTGGCAGCCAAATTGAGTCTCTTTCACTCACAAAACAGGGGAAAAGTTTAAGGTTCTTGTTGCACTTGCTGGGCACATGATAAATGCCTTAAAATCCAAAGAACTGACAAAGGATTCCAGGTAGATCATCAATATGAACCAATGGACATTGGCAATGGTAGATTGACTCACGGTTAGCTCATATTTGAGAGATTTTTGGATGAAGCGAGTTTATACTGGATGAGCGACTAGACATAACACCAAGTCTCAGTGGCAATTAATGGATAACCACATTCGTGCAGGGAATTAGTGGATGGAAAAGCAGTCCCTGGATTGAGAGAGACAGAAAGTCCTAATTTTTCTCTTTTTCTCTTTTAAAAAAAAGTTGAAGCTACTAATATTTGTTCTCTTTGCACAGGTCTGTGGACAACCTGGTTACCATGCCACGCACAGAACCAGGGAGTCCATCTAGAGGAACCGATCTGTTGCAAGAACAGGGCAACTCAAAATGGATCCAGTCAAGGAGATATCATGCTTCATATAACCCTTTCAGCACAATAAATGTCCACCCCTGTCCCATGCCACAATCAAAAATTTTCTGGCTGAGTCTCCTAGGCTTCGTATTGCTGCAGTGCGGACAAGGTGTGTTGGCAGGGGAGACATGGGGCATGGTGTCCATCTGCCCCATCCACTGCGTGTGTCGGAACTTATCTGAGTCTCTAAGCACACTTTGTGTGAATAAAGGTCTGCTTTTCGTGCCACCGAACATTGATCGCCGCACTGTGGAGCTCCGTCTTGCTGACAACTACATCCTGGAAGTGGGAGGTGCAGACTTTGCTAATATGACAGGACTAGTTGACTTAACGTTGTCACGCAACACCATCCATTCTCTAAAACCACTGGCCTTTGCTGATCTGGAGAGTCTGCGTTCACTTCACCTGGACACCAACCGTCTCACAGTGGTGGGACCTCAGGATCTGACAGGTCTTGTTAACCTTCAGCATCTAATCATCAACAACAACCAGCTCACAGATGTTTCGGTGGATGCTTTTGATGACTTCCTATTGACTCTGGAGGATCTGGACCTTTCCTACAACAACCTACGCAGGGTTCCTTGGGAATCAATACAAAATATGGCTAGCCTGCACACCTTAAATCTAGATCACAATCTAATAGACCAGATTGCTGAGGGTTCTTTCAGTGAGCTCTTCAAACTGTCTCGACTGGATATGACCTCAAACAGATTACAGACTCTTCCCCCTGATCCACTGTTTTCCAGATCCCAGATTGGGGTTGTCAGTCCAACACCATACAATTCCATCACCAGCCTTAACTTTGGGGGGAATCCCCTGCACTGCAACTGTGAGCTGTTGTGGCTACGACGACTGATTCGGGAAGATGACATGGAGACGTGTGCCACACCTGCTCATCTGGCGGGTCGCTACTTCTGGTCCATCCCTGAGGAAGAGTTCACGTGTGAGCCACCACTGATCACCCGTAATACCAACAAGCTGTGGGTGTTGGAGGGTCAAAGAGCCACACTTAAATGTAGAGCCATTGGTGACCCTGAGCCAGTTATTCATTGGGTGTCACCAGATGACCGTATTGTGGCCAACTCCAGTCGCATTTGTTCGTACTACAACGGCACGCTGGATTTTTTGGTGACCCGTGCCAGAGATGATGGCACCTATACGTGCATTGCCATCAATGCTGCAGGGGAATCTACAGCTCTGGTAGAATTGAAGATCATCCCTCTTCCCCATAGAGGTAATGGTACAATATCCCTTATCAACCACAGAGACCCTGGATCGTCTGATATTAGCAGTGGGCGGGGAGGGGTTGAAGGGGCAGGTACTGGTGTGGTGACTGTACGGAATGTCACTGGAAGCAAGGGAGATACTGGAGAAAGAGGAAGCGGAAGCAGTACCGGAGGAACAGAAACCCTGGTGGCAGTTCTAGGCGTGACATCCAATTCAGCTCAGATTCGCTGGAAAATGGGTCGATCTTCAATGCCTTTTTTGGTGTGGATGTATCAGATCCAGTACAATAGCACTGCTGACGACGCACTTGTTTATAGGTAAGGACATCATATTTCTTGACCTCACAACAAGACCTTTTTTTGTATTGTCGTAGTACTTTTGACAAAAAGAAAATGTGTTGGTTTTCATGAATTTCAAGTAAACATGTAAACATCCTTGATGCTCATGTTCATGGATTATAGTCTTCAGATATTGATAAAAATATCCCAAAGCGGATTGAAGAAGTTGAGCCAAGAGGCTAAAACAGACACATGCAGCTATTTATAGCCAGGGAGGGGTAAAGAAAGCAGAGCATTTGAGTGAGAGGACCTGTTGACTCCAGGGAAAACAGGATGGACCCTTTAAAAGGGCAAAACCTACACATTTGAAGATGGTGTCACAGCGAATCAGGAAGAGCGAAATGGATCTAAATGGAGGAAGAAAGGGATAGAGAGAGATGGGGCAGGTCACATGGGAAGGGCTGTGGGACTCTTCTTAGACAGCTGGGAGGAGTCATAGTAGTTCCACAGTAGTAGTGTCCAAATTCCCATACATTTATAGTTTGTACTAAATTCAGTGAAGAACTTCTCAACATTTGATGTTCCTTTGGCATGCATGTTTATAGTAAAAATTAATTTCCAGACATACTACATCTGCTATGTTCTCCTGTGTTCCGTGTCCTGTGACACACTAACAATGAACAAGAAAACAATTTATTTGGCTGTTGTTAAACAAGTAAAATTTAATCAGAAAAAAAACTTTTTTGGTACAAGCAGTACTTGGACTTGCAAAAAAAAAAAAAAAAAAAAAAAAACACCTGGACATTATTATCTTTTGAATCTGACACAGCATCAGCTCCTGTTCTCTCAAGGGATAATGAAGTGTCCACTGTTTACACACCTCAGAATCTTAGCAGATGCAGTACATCATCCGGGTATTGTTCAGCTACTGATCACGGATATGGATGTTTTATTACTTTTTATATACTGTGCAGCAGTATCCGGATGCACAGACAACTCAGTTTGAATTCAAAAATCCTATATGATCCAATTTGTTTATCTCACTCTCTCCTCTCATTACCTTTTCCTTTCCCTTTGCAACCTTCATAGAGCTCTTCAGCTACAAACACTCAATTACTAAGAAGGGAGCTTCCAAATGCAAAATATTCACTGCACATGCACACACAAGAAACCATTCTGGCATGGTTAGGACATATCTTGGAAGGCTTAACAAAAGTAAGGAGCAGTGGGATTTCCAGGTATTGGGATCAATAATGCATGGTGAAGGTGAGGGGCATGTTTGTGTGACAAGGAGAGAAATATATATATTTCAGCAGCAGTTGCTGAGTGATGGCAGGCAGAGAAGTGGATGAGTGGAAGGCCAGGCATCTTCATAATGGAGCTGTTACTACAGCTATTCCCATCAACATGCAGGAATCTGTAAGAGTAAACACAGTAAGCCACTCAAGGCCAGAAGACAGACATCACACTTTGACTGGCCACCTTGACTGCATTGTTTAACTACAGAGATAGACTTTTTCCTAGATATTTTTTCACATTCAAGGAACGCTCAACATTCAATACAAGTTAAGCTTCGGCTTCTGATTTTGACAGTTTTATTTCCCTATCATTGAGTTAAAAGCATCAAAGCCTCCCACAAATGCATGCTGCAATTTACCATTACACATAACACAATATATATATTTTACATGGTTTTGTAAGCCCGCCATAAATTACACAAATACATACTACATATCCCGTGACAACTATAATTTAAATGCACAGCTTTGAATTGAAATATTTTTAAAAAATTATATTAATATACGGCTTATAAAACGCAGCAAAATATGCCTCAAATTTAAAATGCAATAGCACGTATGTGTGTGTGTGTGTGTGTGTGTGTGTGTGTGTGTGTGTGTGTGTATACATATATATATTAAAAATTTTATGCATTTTTAATTTGAGGCATATTTTGCGGCGTTTTATAAGCCGTTTGATCAGTTATAGGGCCAGTCACACTCACAGTGAGGATGAATCCCGTTTGTGTCAAAGACTCATCGATGGAAGAGAACTTATGAGATGCAGGGACACTTACAAAAGCTAAATCAAACACTATTTTGACCCATTAATGCATCTTCCATTTACTGTATTGTGATCTGTTTGAAGCGCCTATCATAGGAAATCAACGCATGCTGCCATGAATTAAGTGAGGCGTCTTCTCAAAGGATAAGGACATGTAGTCTCATGAATAATTCCGAGACACCGATGAGTCATTGATGTAGTATAGTACAAGAAAATGTCACGTTCTGTGACATCGACACGAAGACTAATTTAAACCCGGAAGATGGAAATAGTGCAAAAAAGCTTTAAATTAACTAGTTTTAACTAGTATTAAAACTAATGTATGGTAAAATTGTCTTCTATGATGTTCAACATTAAACTAAATTTTCTAAGATTTTTTAAGTTATGAGTTTCATGGCCCTTTAAATATAAAGTTGATGAAATAGTTCAGGTTTAAAAAAAAATCCCTATCATACATCTGACCTGAACAGATCTCAAAATGCAAACCATTCTATAGAAATAACGGGAGAATTTATTTAAATTATTTTCAAAATCATTGCCCAGCACAAATCATCGGAAAAAAAAAAAATCAAGGGCTTTATTAACAGCATATCATTAAGACGTTTCCTGTGAAGCTTGTAATTTAAATGTTCCATAAGATTTGTGAAATTTTATATGCAGATAAGCATGCAAATATCTCATTGATATGCAGTAACACACTGAGCTCAAAAATAAGTCGTCAACTTGAATGTGAACACTGTATTTGATTCCTTCCAGTGCAACACAAAAACACCACACACCTCTTTACTGAGGTTGATACTCAAGGAAAGATTTAGGGTAGTCAACAAAAAAAAAAGTAAATGCATTAATAAAATTGAAGAATCTGAACAAAAGCTTATTGAATCTGAGGAGGAAAGAGGGAAATAGCTTATTGAAACCAGAGCAAAATCATGTGAGAAAACCACTTGAATCATGTGTAGCCATCCAAAGCATTTTCATTACAGACACATATACCAAGCAGCCAAAGCAAATGCAGTGGACAGTCAATTAAGTTTATTAAAGAGTACTGTATATACACAGTTTCTGCCAAATTGTAAAGACCAGTGTGGGCAGGATTCCTTCAGGCAAGAAGCATGTCAGCAACCTCAGCTTTAATGTAAAAATGCTTAATAGCTTCTCAGACTGCCGCATCAACATCTGTAGTTTCTTCTTAATTTGCTAATTTCTTGAATCCCCTTCATTGCAGGGTATTAGTCTAAACCATTTTCACTACAAAAGCTTTGAAATCCATACAGTTCACCTTATTGTGCTTGGTGTATTTCTGGCGGCACTTCTCAATATAATGTTTATTTTCTCAAAGTCTCTCCTCTTTTTCTATTTAATTACAGAATTCTGCCTCCAACCAGTAATAGTTTCCTGCTGAAAAACCTGGTGTCCGGAGCAGACTACAGCCTGTGTGTCTTGGCCATATTCGATGATGGCATCTCCTCCTTGGCTACTACAAAGGTGCTGGGCTGCATCCAGTTCAGCACTAAAGAGGATTATCCAGAATGCCGTTCTCTGCACGCTCACTTCCTGGGCGGCACGCTGACAGTGATGGTGGGTGGTGTGGTGGTAGTAACCCTTCTGGTCTTCACCGTGGCCATGATGGTGCGCCATCGTGTATGCGGAGAGTGTCGGGATGATGCCACCAGGCCCGGAAAGTTGTTTCCAGCCAAAGGGGTGGATGTTTACGCCCAGACAAATGGAAACAACAGTATGATTATGGTGGCGTTGCCAAACGGAGTCTTGGCCCAAAGAACAAAAGACAAAAACAAGCACAGTTCTCTCTCAAAACCCAAACAGAGCCCGGAGCCACACCATGGCACACGCGATAGGGGTGACGGGGAAGTGAGGGAAAAATGTTTTAGTCCTCTCACACCAGAAAGTGAGAGATTGACACTCTTCTACTCCCCAAGTAACACACTGCCCATGCCGACACAAAGGCGAGCAGGTAGGCTCAAGTTGCGGAAGCCTCTGGAGAAAGACAGAGATATGGACAGAGAGACCTTGGCCTCGGTTGCATTGAAACAAGATGGAGATGACGGAAGGGAAGGAGGCTCAGACTTGAGGCAGGCATTAAAAACCAAGCGTAGCTGCTCTTTTGACGTGGGTGAAATCACCACCACCACCACGTGTTATGGCTACGCCAAGCGGCTAAGTGTCATCTGGACCCGTCGTAGCCAGTCGCTACATGGCATGCTAGTCCACTGTGCCTCCACCACCAGCACATCCAGCACGGGTAGCAGCGAGCAGTATGGCAACGGCCTTACGCAAAACTATCTACATGCCTTCACTTCTAACAACTCTAACTCGACTTCAAACTTAAACAGTAGCATGACTGTCAATCCAAGAGACCTGGAGGAAAGCGTGGTGTAGTTCCTGAAAGAAAGATTCACCTAAGAAAGGCTGATACAAACAAACAAATGCAGTGAGAGAGAGCTATAAAAAAAATTAGATAAGAAATTATCAGGGGATGGCAGAATTGATGAGAAGTAATCCTCCTGACACAAAGGATTGGCTATCATTTGATGACCGCCATTATTCTAAGCCACAACAAGGCTCAAAATCAAATTATGTGAAGACAAAGAATGACAAGTAGGATTTGAAGAAATGAGATTCAAGGACAGGCTTGTTTTTTTATGACAGGCCCAAGGCATGGGGGATTACAACCTAAAGCATCTGTTTCAACAAGATTAATTAACCAATTAATACATTTTGGAATAAATCAGCCTCTACTTTATGTAGAAGAAACACTATACGAATGCTAATGAGGAGCTGAAAAATGAAGGGGGTAAATATCACACACACACACAAAAAAAAAAACAATTCAAACCCTAAGAGAATGCATTATCTGTTGAAATACACTGCTGCAAAGAAGAACAACATGTCTGGGCCTTCTAAAGAGATTAAGAATATAAATATGCTGTAAAGTTTCTCTTCACTCTTTAAATTTTTTCTAGCGGATATGTTTTTCAATTAATTGAAAAGATGGAAGGAGTGGTACTCTCAGAACACTTCAATACATTGGTGTTAAGAACGGGGTAACCATTTGTTCAAATGTCATTCAACAGTGGTCTGAATAGTCATAATTGTTCTTGTCTGATCAGCCTTTTTTCCCCAGAGTCATAAAAAGAATAAAACACTGTTCTGTAAAAATTATATTCTGTATTGTGGAATGAAGCTGTAATGAAGCTCTAATTGAGATCAATCTGATATGAGAGCTCCAAGGTGAATTGCTTAAGAGAAGCTGGAATAAAAAGCCATATGGCACATAAACCAAAAAACTAGAGTGCTGCAGTTGACTGGCAGCACGGCATACAGCCCCCCCAAAAAAACCTGATTAAAATGTCAAATAGAATAATCAGCTTAATGTCTCTAGTGTACTAATTCTAGCTCAGCTAACTTAACTGGAGATGTAATTGCAGATAATTAACAGACAACAACAACAACAACAACGTCTGTTAATCTGCAAGACCTCAAACTAGTAATGTTATACGAGCTAAGGCTTCAAGATGAAGCTTGTAATTTCCTGTTATATTTCTCATTTCTGCTGTGTCAAGCCCACTACAGACCACTTTATATAACAGTCGACAGAAGAGGAAAAAAAACAGGACGAAGATGAAAGGTAAGAGGCAAGGGTGAAGGTGTGGACCAGAAAAAGAGGACAGTGGCGCAGTTGGGGGAGGTTTCTTCTCTACCTGGTTTGTGTGTTATGCTAAGCGCTTTATTACAATGGATATCGCAAATGGTCCTTAAAGCTCAGGTTATAGCCGATACATTATATGGAGAGAGAACATTTGCATACATCGATGCGTGTTTATGTAATCCCAGTATGTGTGTTAAATCAATCCCTGCATTTTCTTAAAACTTAACGAGCTGCTTCACTAACTACTCTCTACTTCAGCTGCTACCTTCTAAGTTAACATCTAAATCAAAATGCAAGTCTGGTTTAACGCCATTCATACAAGGCAAACAAATAGCGCTACTCATATGAAGAGCTTAAGAGCCCTGTCTAATAAATATTGAGTTCATTCCAATAGAGTTTGACATTAACATGATGGTAAGCTTATAACTTTGTGATACTCCATCTTATTCAGTATTAAATGGGTATAAATGAATATAGTTTCATGAAGGGGGTTCACCTATTGTGGCTTAAAAGGTTGCCTAAGCAGCTGAAAAGAAAACCCAGGCAAGACCAGAAAAACAGGTTACAGGCTTGTTTACATGGGTTTTCAGCAAGGTAGACAGCTGGTCTACGATGGTCTCCCAGCCCAGTCAAGATGGTGTAGCTCAGTGCTTATGTGGTGGGTTGAGATGTGTATGTATGCATGCATGTATGGATGGATGTATTAGAGGTGGAACGACTTAATTTTTCAAAAATGATGTGATTAAAGTCGACTCGACTTCAACTAGTCGCTGATGACAACATTAATGAACAAATAAGCCTGAACCTCGAGCTGAGACTCGAATGCGGGTTGCCTTGTGCACAGCGATGTCATGACACTGTGCTGCCAACAAGGCTATTGCTCCTACAAAACAGTTTATTTTTAGGAGTTCTTTTGTCTTTGGGTCGTTACATTTCTCACAGATTTTGGCTCGTTCTAAATCAGATACAGATAAAGTAGCAAAGATTACATTTATATGAATGCATAAGTGAAAGAGCGATTGCGTGTGAATTTCTACCTGGCACCCTCTCTCAACTAATAGAGAAGCTGTGAGTTTTAGTTACTAAAGATATATGCTAGAATTTTTGTTTCAAAACTATTTTATTGATAAATCACAGAACAGTGTTGACAATACATTTCTGCGCTCCTGAGTGTTTGGGTATGCCAGCTACGGTCTTGTATGTACAGTATGTGATTTACAATGAAGCAGCACATTAGTTTAGAACGGCGATTAACTTGTATAAAAACGTGCATTCAACTGATCAATTTTGAGCATCCAGATGGTAAAATCAAACATATCTGGTGTAGCGCTCTCGGAGTATGCATTTATTTGTCATTTTAACTGTTGGCAATGCAACGTAAAAGTGAACTTCAAAGATTTCTTATCCTTTTGTGCCCTCTATAGACCACAATTCCACAAACCTGGAAGACTTTCTAAACATATATAAGGAGTAAGCTTTTTTAAGAAAGGAAAATTGAATGGATAAAACAAATAGTAGGGAGAATCAATGAATTATGAATAATTTACTACCATTGTGAGAATAACATGTAATCATGTAATCAATAAAAATCTGATTACATAATCCAGATTACATGTAATCAGTCACCACTCAGCACTATACATGTATACATATAGAAACAGAACCTGTTGGGCACCACTGGTCTAGATGGTTTTCCAGTAGCTAAAAAGTGCTTAAGTGAATTTATAATCATAGGGAAAGTGTGATTGAAGACCAAACAGATTGCAAAAACTGCCTGGGAAAAGCACGACTTCACACAGATGTGATACCTAGTTCCAGTCAGGAACAGCGCATAGTAATCGCAGGGTCTAATTTTTACCAGTGCTTTTATTCTCAGAGCCTGATGTCTAAAATCATGAGCATGTTTTTTATTTCTAAAGCACCCCAGAGAGCATAAATGTCTTTACAAACTCCATTTAGAGCACACAACTCCGACTGCATGAAAGACGGTGTGGGCAGCACAGGGAGGAGGAGACGGTGGAGACGGAGGAGATGATGGAACGGTTCCGTGTGATTGCTACAGGCGACATTCTGCCCTCCTTTACCCAATTAAAACCTACTGATTGGCACATAGGTGGTTAGCCGATCATGCATGCAGGAGCAGTGATGCAGACAGAGCTGGCCTGTTCTCTCTCTGGCTGTGATTACTCCACTGCAGCTGCAGCAGCTGAGCTCTCTCTCTCTCTCTCTCTCTCTCTCTCTCTCTCTCTCTCTCTCATGAGAGTCTCTTGACAAGACGATAGCTACAAACACACACAAAAACGCAGCCTAAGCAACTTCAGTCCTTTGAGAGCCAAAATCTAACCCTACTATACTATAGGTTTCCACCACAAAACACATGATGGTTAACATTTACAGTATCCACGAGAGGACTAACTACAGTTCTCATACAGACGAAGTTCTTAAAGGATAGTCTTCCCAAAAATCAATTGTCATCTACTGACCCTCATGTCATTCCAAACCAGTAGGACTTACTTTCTTCTGCAGAACACAAAAGATATTCTGACAAACTGATTTTGATATGTGGGAGATATTTGTAAACTGATTTCATAAATCCATTTAAGTTTAGAATGCAATACTGAGTACTGTGAACATAGTTCATTTGAGTTAAAAAAAAAATACAATTAAACTCTACACTCCATTCAAATACTTTGTGTAACTGTAACCTCTCTGTATTGCTTAAAACTATTAAAATTAGAATCATTCCTCTTGCAATTCACTTCTAGCTAGCAACAGCACAGATACATGTGCTAATGGTACTAACAAAGAGACTACCACTGCTTCAGCAAGCGCAGTTACTGCCTTTTAAATAAAACACTTTATTTTACATCATCTTTTTTACACGTTATATGTAGTTACTATAGATAATTAAATTATTATTACACAGTAGTTAAATCCATAATTGTAATGAACTTCCAGAAATATTAGAGAGAAATTAATTAGTTTTATTTAATAAATTTCACTGATCGCTTTTAGAGAGGGAAAGAAAAGGAAATGAAAATGTGTTAGAAAAAAAACTCTTTAATATTCTGTTAAACAAAAAACGGTTGGTAATACGGTTGCCAATATCCTGCTTACCAAAAATGTTAGATTGATTCTACAAACCAGGAATATTGGATCCAGGCTGGTCCAGAGGTCATCCTTCCGGAACGCACATATGGACTTTGTCAGAAGTCAGCGATTATAGTTTATAAAGTTTTAAATATGGATATTTTTTAACCCACTGGAGACGTTTGGATTACTTTTATGATAGATGGATGCGCTTTTTGGAGATTCAAAAACTGGAGCAGTATTTAATGCCATTACAAAGCTGGGAAGAGTCAGGATATTATTTAAAATAACTGTGTTTGGCTGAAAGAAAACCCATATACACCTAGGATGGCTTGAGGGTGAGTAAATTATGGGATAATTTTTATTTTTTGGTGACTTAGTCCTTCACTACAACAACAAAGTGAAAACAAATCCGAAGAATAAAAAAACAAAATGAAAGTAATATGAGAAAAAAAAAGTTGAATATTCTGTTTAATCAAAATGTCTCATTATGGAAATAAAAGGGTTGCTGATGCCACTTAGTAAAAAAATAAAATAAATAATAATAATAAATAGGAAAACTGACCAAATCAAAAAGAAAACAGACAAAATAAAAGTAAAATGAGAAAACAAATGCTGAATATGTTGCTTCACAAAATCTCACTCTACAAAACAAAAATTGTTGTTAATTTTGTATTTTGAAGAAAAAGAACCAGGTCATTGCAAGTGCTGTGCTCAATAATAGACAAATAATTCAATCTGAAACATACAGCGTGTTCCTCTGATTCCCCACTGTCTGGGCTCTTTTCTCAGAAGCCCAACACCAAATGCAAAGGATAGAGAGAACACTTAAGAATGCTTTTTGACTTTGCTCACCTCTCTCTTTGCCTGTAGGTCATGATGTTCCTGCTTTTCCATCTATTTAAGCAGGCTGGAGAAGTGTGAAAGGAAAAGGGAACGAAAGAGAAAGCGTTCATAAGAGCACAAGAACACCACCTTCGTGACTTTCCAACCACCCCTTCTCTTATCCCCCCTGCCAGCAACAAAATACCCAGTAACCTTTGCCTGCTCTCTCCTTCATTTCTTCCCTTCCCACTCTTTTCAAGGCCCACCACTCCTCCCATTGGGACAGGGCAAGTGTGGGAGTCTGACAGGAGCTTTTCTGTTGGCGGTTCGAGCTGTCAGCTCCCTCGGCCCTCCCGTGTACCCCCAGGGTGCATTCACTCTCACTATTAGCAGCTCTCTCTTCATCAGTAGCAAGATTTCTCATTCATAACAGGCCTCAGCTGCCAGTGCCGCTAGCCAGGACTTTGAAAAAGCATTAAGTAACGTCTCTTAGGTTGTGAGATGCTGTGCTCTATTCACGCTGACTCTTTGTTCCTCAACCTTTGATTCTGTTCTCCTGTGTGCACCTCCTTTATTTTTCTTGGAGTCGAGTGAGAGCTTGAACGTGCCGCAGATTTTTTGATCCAAGTGCACACATGCTCTCAACTAGTTTTATAAGGACTCGTAATTCACATGGCATCTCCAGCTGTGCACATTTGCACAGCTGGAGCATTCTGGATTCTTTGCATTCTGGATTCTTTAGTGATTGAGTTGGGAAACCTCTCTCTTATTGGAGACTTTTCTTTATCTTTGTAAGGGTTCAGATGAACTCATGCATTATAAAAATACAAAAAAAAAAACATTTAAAACAAGATAAATGTACTTAATAAAATTATATGATATTAAGATATATTTACACTACCTTGCAAAATATTTTTTAACGTTTTAGGAGTCTCTTTTGCTCACCCTGAAAGGCTGCATTTATTTTATCAAAAATACAGTACAACCAGAAATTGTGGAATTACATTTTAAGATAAAAAACAATCCATATTAATGATTTAAAATGTAATTAATTCCTTAATTGTGTACCATAATCCTTCAGAAATCTTTCTAATATATTGTTGAAAACAATTGTGCAACTTAATATTTTCGTAGTGTATTTTAATATTTTTCAGGATTCTTTGAAGAACAGATTTATCAAGATATCAGTGTTTATTTGAAATATAAATATTTTTAAAATGTCTTTGTTTTTTTCTTTAAGCCAAAAAAAGCACTGACCCCAAACTTTTGAACTGTAGTGTATATTATTTTCAGAAAATATATTTTAATTGAGTATATTTGTTACATAGATGGTAAATTGTTTTAAGCATAAAGCGTTTTATCTTTCGCTAAAATTAAATTGACCTCGTTTAACAGAACATACATGTATACATATACATATACACACACATATACATATATATATATATAAATATAAAGACAAAAAAAATTACTGATCATGTACTTGTCCACCCTCGTTTTCATTTCTCAACGATGAACCAATAATAAAAAGCAATTCTGAGGAAAAGTCCCAGTGTTCCAAAAGTAGTGTATTGAGGATCATAAGTGACAACACCCTGATCCCAGAAACTGCATCCTCATGGGAGAACTGCAGCATCTAGCTAGAGGCACCCGGCTGGTTCTGACGAGAACACCTCTAGGCCGTTAGAAGGGCTTGTTCAGCAGTAAAGATGAGAGAAGTCGACAGAGGCAAAACTTACACTAGACAATTTACTAGACACCAGCATTACCTCATAATCAACTAGAAGTTAAAACTGACAGACACACTGAGATGTGTTGTCCATGTCCGCTGGTGACCATAAATGCTGCACAAAATGATGGCCAAACCATCGTCTTAATCCCAAGTAAGGCTAGATTTCGATTATATGGTGTCATGCTGCACAGATGAGTCACGTGATGCTATAAAGACAATAAAGTGAAAAATTAATTTTACAAAAGATTTCTCTATCAAATAAATGCTGTTCTTTTGAACGTTCTATTTATCAAAGTGTCGTGAAAAAAATCTGAAAAACTGATAAATGTACTCATTCTTTTTTTTACATTTGTACTCAAACTGTAGTGTTGACTGCATTTGTCAGGATGAACAATTCAAGCCTGCTAACCAAGTTATTGCAAGAATAAAATTATAAAATTATTATTCTTCACTAATTTATGGTACACATATAACAGGTCCCAAACAAGCTAACCACTATTGAGCGACAGCTTTATTTATACAGCTTCATGTGTGACCCAGTTACTCGCACTAGCCTTTTTGTTTTTATTTATTTTATTTTATTTTTTAAATTTTGTGTTTAGGTTTAGTGTTTATTTAATAGCAATATCTATGCAGGGTTTTAAACTGCATTTAAACCTCTCAAATTTAGGCAACAGGGTAGTAACAATGGCTAACTTCACAGAAATTAGAGAGAAAATAAAACAGCTTATGTAACATTTATTTTGATCTCCTGATGTTTATGATTTGTTGACAAAGAAAAAAATGTGTCTTTAAGAGGTTCAATCCTTATTTTGTACAACATTTATGGAAAGTGGCTGGTACTAAAGAAGTACAGCTCTACTGTGATGGAAGGGGAAAAGGCCACGATGACAGCGGAAGGACAAACACACCAGACTGTGACTCTCCAGGGAGAATAGGATGGTGTATTTGAGTTTGCATCCTCATTCAATTTCACATATTTACTTAGAGAGCTTCTTTTTTTTTTCTTACTCCATACACCACCTCCTTCTCTCTAGGGTTCTTAATGTTTGTCAGCTTCCATCAGTCTTCGTCTGAAGCCTTCATGCAGAGACACTCTCCCCCAGTCTCACTGTCTTTCACTCTCCACAGCTTCCACCCTCATTCAATACGGCCTCCAGGCTCTTGACACGGCTCAACTTCCTGACAGTGATGAACATATCTTGATATCATATAAAAGCAGCCCTCACAGAGAAAAGGCACTGTGGAAAAAGAAAGGAGGAAGCAAGGATGGAATGAGGAATGAAGACAGACAGACAGACAGACAGACAGACAGACAGACAGACAGACAGACAGACAGACAGACAGACAGACAGACAGACAGACAGACAGACAGACAGACAGACAGACAGACAGACAGACAGACAGACAGACAGACAGACAGACAGACAGAAAGACAGAAAGACAGAAAGAAAGAAAGAAAGAAAGAAAGAAAGAAAGAAAGAAAGAAAGAAAGAAAGAAAGAAAGAAAGAAAGAAAGAAAGAAAGAAAGAAAGAAAGAAAGAAAGAAAGAAAGAAAGAAAGAAAGAAAGAAAGAAAGAAAGAAAGAAAGAAAGAAAGAAAGAAAGAAAGAAAGAAAGAAAGAAAGAAAGAAAGAAAGAAAGAAAGAAAGAAAGAAAGAAAGAAAGAAAGAAAGAAAGAAAGAAAGAAAGAAAGAAAGAAAGAAAGAAAGAAAGAAAGAAAGAAAGAAAGAAAGAAAGAAAGAAAGAAAGAAAGAAAGAAAGAAAGAAAGAAAGAAAGAAAGAAAGAAAGAAAGAAAGAAAGAAAGAAAGAAAGGAAAGAAAGAAAGAAAATAAAGAAAGAAAGAAAGAAAGAGCAGGGACAGCAAAGCATGGGAGACTGACAGTAAAAGAAATAAATGTTCAGTGAACATGATCTACATTAAACTTGGCTTGCTCAGCAGGACCCTTTCAAAGTCAGCAGGACAGTGCTAGAAAACATAATGAAACATTCAAGCTTTTATTTAATCACAGAGAACCCTTAGAACCAGGAACATAGCCTTGGCTCCAATGGTTTCGCCTCCTGGTATGCCATGTGGTTTCTAATTGAGATTATTTGTGAAAGAAACAGGCCGTTTCTTTAAACATCTGTCCAGAACATTGTTCTCAGCTTTTGAAGCATTCTACAATGGCCAACAATACAATTCACAACATGCAAGAGCTACCCATGGTGTGAGAGTATGAATGTGTGTGAGTGAGTTCTTTTGAAAAGCCAAAGATTGTGGTCACAAACCTTGAAGAAATGGTCTAGCCTAGGCATATATCATTTAATCATTTCATATTTAAAACACAACAACTACCTATTATCACACCAGGACCAAAATACAGTTTTAGGGGTAAAAGACAAAGAATCACATTGCAGAAATGATGCAAAAAAGTACCCTTTGAAAGTTTGCCGTTTAAAAAGGAAAGAAAGAGAAAGAACAGGTGTGAAACGAGAAAAATTCTTTCAAAAAAAGTTTTCTTTTTTTCCACAACTGAACACTTAATTTCTCATGCTCCACTTTGGTTCTGTATTTAATTGTCCACTGCAATTACACATAGTTAACAATAGTCCGTGCCCAATCCTGTTCATGGAAATCTACCTACCTGCAGAGTTCTTTCATTAATGTGGAATATTGAGGGAAATTTTGCCATATCTGATTAACAACAGTAACCTCCCACATCAGCCAAACCCACAGTAACATCTCAAAATCTGCAAACCTGTATATTAGGCACCAAATATGTCCTGATGTCCTGTGACTGTGTTGCACCACACAGCATTTACACTTTCAGTGTGGACAAACACATCTGCTAACTTATGTGCCCTCCAGAAGCTTGCGTTCTGCAAGTGTACAGCAACCTGCCTGACTTAGACATTTTCAAGAAAGCATTGATCCATTAATACTAATACGAACAGTTCTATTTCTATTCTATTCTTAGTTTAAAATAAAAAAAAACTTTCTACGTGTGCTGTACTTACTGGGACTTGTCACAGCACTTACATATTATTGCTCTTTTGTTGGTTTAAATGCTTCTATTGTTCTTCTCATTTGTAAGTCGCTTTGGACAAAAGTAGCATGTAAATACTAACTATCTGGGTTTAAACTAAAAAATATATTTCTGCCAGTTTTAGGGCATGGTCGGTTGAGGTTTGTCCTGTGCAACTGTTTTTTAAGATGTATTTCTGATGTGTAAATTTATAACAAAGTGATAAATAACGAGAATATTTGTTTCTTCATGTACCATCTGCAACGGATGCTAACAAAAGTGCTCAAGCAGCCTGCTGTTGCTATGGTAACCTCCCCAGGCAAAGATTGAAATGTAGTTAAATACTTTTAAGATTCACCGAACACTGTCATCCTTTTTTTGGCATTCACGCCTTCACCCTACCATTGTAATAAAGACAGTAGGTCACTGTGAAAAAAAGAATAATCTAAATGACAAATTAGTAATTAGCAGTTGTCCTATGTTGCTACTTCTGCTGTCCAATACATCCACTAGTCCTGATCCAGATCTTCGGCAAGCAACAACCCCCAAAATAATAGATAGATACTGGTTTCTCCATTCCACCTCTGCAAATGGATGTCATAACCACAATCTATTATTTGAACAGCTAATTAAATCTTGTGGTACTAGATAAATTGGCTATTTCAAGATGCCTAATAAAAACTAGGGAGCTCCCAAGCCCCAAAGGAGAAGAACTGCCTCCCTCCTGCAGAGCGCAGCGGCTGGAACAAGTTTAGGAAGAGGAAGTGATTAAAAAAGGAGAGACAAAAATAGTGTAAGCGATCATGCAAAAAAAACAAAAAACATGTTGAGTTAAAGCGGTGAAGACGAGAGAGCGAGATTAATCAAACGTGGAAGGAAGAGGAAGCCCATAAATTAAGGCAGCAGGAGAGGTTTGAACTTCGCGCATATCCTGGAGCGCACTTCATCAGTCTTCATTAAAAACAGGCAGGCCGCGGCACTTCTCAAGCTCCGGCCATGACGCCCAGCAGCTTGAAGTGATTCTCTGAATTCTTCCGAGGCCAGGTTCTCTAGTCACGCTTGGGAATGTGGCCTGCAGGGTAATCGAGGACTTTCCTGATTGTAGAGAGCGCAAGGTGCAGAGAGGCGTAAAGAGAAATACTGGGGTGGAATGACAGAGTCAGTGCAAGGCAATTTTCGGAGATGTTCTGTCACAAACTTTACTCTAGCTGTGGGGGAATTTAGATGGGAGAAACACGAGCAAATGGACAGCAGATCTTTCCGGAGGAGGAAAGAAAAAAATTATCTTGAAAGGTATTTAAAGTCATGTTAGAGCAATTTTTAAGATTTGTGCATAGGGCAAGATGGGAGGGAGATTAGAGAGAGAGAGGAGAGAGAAAATGTGTTAGGCCGGAAAAATGATGCAATGCTTTAAAAGCTTCCCTGACGGCCGACCCTTCAAAGCTCATGTCTTCAAATGCATATGTCTCCCCTCACATGAGACAAAAAACCTTCTGAGCTGCCTCACTGCCTACATAGGCAGCATCCTAACTGAAAGGGAACCTCATAATTAAGTTTGTTTTTAAGTGCATTCACATGTGCTTTAAAAGTTTAATTTCAAGATGTCCTTTTGAGGGTACTGCCCAGTGACAAGCTGTTGTACCCCTAAAGGTAAAACATTTTTTTCACTTTGGTTCAGTTTTTGGGAAGTCAGACTAAAGGCCTGTTCACACCAAGAATAATAACTATAACAATAGCTGTATTTGTATCCACACCAACACACAATAACATTCTGTTTATTATAAGCACACTGCAGTTATGTTGTCTGCCACTTTAAATGCTAGAACGCATTACATTTAAACTGCCTTCACATCATGCGCCTATGGTACCTTAAAGAATTAGATCCCCCCAAAAAACACAATTCTCTCATTATTAACTCAGCCTTTATGTTGTTCCAAACCAAAAATATTTTGTTTCATAGGGCAGTACCTGCTCCCCATCTCTTATCTCTCGGTTACCTTCTCTCTTTCTTTTTCTATCAGTCTCTTTTTCACATTGTTTCTCTTCCCTTCCAAAGGCTGAGCTTTAATTGATGCAGTCTTTTCATTTTTGTCTGTGTCAGTGAAGAGAGTAAACAACTGATATTTATATCTATTTATTTTTATTTTTCAACTTTTAGTATATACACCTTTTGAAAAAAAAACAGACTTTAGGGTGCTCAATGGTGGGTACGCCCAAGCATGGTGTATAAATGTTGACAGAATTTTCATTTTTCAGTGAACCATGCCTTAAATGTTCCCTTCATAGGCAGCTCACTAGTCTTTAGAGCTATATCCTCGTCTCATCCCCAAATAAAATGCAGCGTTCTGAAAACTCCCCGATTAAAGCATCCAAAACAAAGACAGGTTCTTCTAATACCCCCCCCAAACGAATTTCTAAAGACGCTAACAGGAAAGCTCCTTCCCTAATAATTTATGTAAACACATTTATTTTATTCAGGCTGATTAAGCTCAAACACTCCATGACAACTTCTCCCATTCCCACCCTTCCCTTCCTCCAAAACCGGTACATCATAAAATGGTGAGGTCTGCACCCTTCATCTGAGAGTGCCATTAGTGCCATCACTCCGACTCTGATCACATTATGCTGATAAATACTATATTATGTGCGCGTGTTACCATCTATGGTCTAACATGACTCATCCAGCATGTTCAGGTTTCAGTGTGTGGGAGATTAAACAAAAAAGCTCAAGATCTTCAAAATGGAAATGTTTTTAGCTCGCTCAAGGTCTGATCAGAGCATCAGATGGCAGCAAGCATGACGGGTGACAAGACCGTGAAATGTCTGCTGCTCAGATGCGTTTCAAAAGATCACCACATTTAATAGGGGAAAAGAGAATCCATAGGTTCCGTCACAGAAAAAACAAAAATCACTTCTCATCTGATCTCTTACTCAGTTTGTCATGTCAGGCTTCTCGTGTTTTGTTGTGCTTTCTTATCCATGGGAAGTCACTATTTTCACCATTGTGCGCTTTGACCAGGAGCATAGCAGCCATTATAAAAGGGCAAGGTCATGGAACTACTAAGCCTGTTGAATATTAATTAGATGACGTCACATAGTTAATATTCATGAGCTAAGCTGGTAAGTTTTATGATTGCTTTTTTTTCTAAAGTAACTGAGTAAAGGCATGACATTTACTCTAAAAATCTATTTGACCAGCACAACACACACAATCTCAGTTTGCCACCACAGCACCTTTAAAGGTGCAACTGAATCGATTTCCAGAGGTCTGCGCTGAATCTGATCGCAGTCGTGCTGCCCCAGATCTTTTATGCAAGCACTGTTGTCGAGAAAAGCTTTACCTTGACCCCCCGGACGCGGAACTCCGCTAATGCTCGGCTCATTTTGGCAGAGGCCGCCGGCAGATCCTTTCCACTGGCGATGACTTTCACCAGGAGTGAATCGTAATGAGGGGAAATGATAGCACCCTGGAAGGCAGACGCGCTGTCCAGCCTGATCCCCATGCCCTCTCCACTGCGAAAGACCTGCCCAAGCGGAAAGAAGATGATGGTCAGAATACAGATTTGGACTGAACTTCATGTACATGCTTGAGGGACTGCACTTGAAAGAACCAACATTTTAGACTTCAGAAGGAAAATATTTTAAATGCTAAAGGAAACCCCATTTATATTTTGACACTTTACTTTTAGTTTCCTTTTTTTATGCTTTTTTTTACGGTTTTTTTTTTACACCTTATTTTCACACTTGAGGAAAAGTAATTTCAGATTCTTGAAAATAGTCTATAGTTAACACACTGGATGCAAATAATGCATCATGAAAACCCTTTATAAATCAGTACAGCTGCCAACACAGGAAGAATCTGTTGTCTTCCGTTTTTATACACATTTCACAGCCACTTCAGCTAATTCATTTTTCCCTGCACATTTGAAATAATGACCGTTTTAACATAATATAAAAAATGAAAAATGTTTATGTGATTACTTAATTTTGCAATTCATTTACTTTGCGTTTTAAAATCAATTACATAAAAGCCAGCTCATGCTTTTCTGCTTGTTTCTAGCCACACAGTTGCAGCAATGCAAATTGTCAAAAATTATTTCACTTAATCTACTTAATTTTCCCTGTCCATCTAAAATAATATTTTTTATAAGTTATAATAAAATAAAATATTTTTATATGACTTAATACATTATTTTTTATTATTATTATTAATAATAATAATAATAATAATAAATTATAATGGTTACATAAAATCCATGATTTTCTGTTCTTTGGACTTCTAATTTAAATAATACTTTTTCTAAACAATTTCTAAATATTTCTAAGTGTCAAATTATTTAAAAATAATAATACATTTCAGCTGACTTTTTTTAAATCTTATTTTCATTTTACTGTTGCTAATACATCACTTTAAGCTTATATTTTCACAGAGATAATACAGCATTTTCTGTCATTTTCTGTTGGTCTGGGTTAGTGAACATTAAAGGTAGTATTTTTTTTTAGCTGATTCTGCTAAATGTATTTAAATTCAGTGAAGTGTGTCCAGTGGCACACAGAGTTCTAAACTGTTCTCAGAAAGCACATCCAATTAACCACATATTCCATAAATAAACACAAGGGCCAGGGTATTTTGCATAAGTGCCATTGATGGGCGTAGTTACTCAAAAGGTGAACAGGTTAAATCTGCTGTTGAAATTTTTTGCGCATGATTTCAAAATATGTTGTGTGGATTGAAGGGTTTGAATGCAGTGTTTAAAGGTGCAAATGAGCGATTTAACAAAACAGCTCTTCAGGGTGAGGCAAAGGAGGCGGCACTCAGTCGCCGACCAAAGCGGAAGGTTAAAAAAAAAAAAGGCAACAATTTGAAAATCTAACATTTTACAGAGAGCTGCCCCTTGAACTGTACAAACATTCATCCAGAAAAAATAGAGCAAACGTCAACACAAGTACCTCAGGGGAGTGTGCAGGCAATAAGAACAAATTGAGGAAAAAAAACACTGACACACACACAAACATTCACAATGCAGCCAACTGGCAGCAGTCATTTACTGTTGGAATTGTGCTCTGTCTCAGCCTCTGGCATCCACATTACAATCATCAGCACAGTAAAATTGATGTGCGCAGCAGAGATCCAGGCATCAGCGGAGGTATTGTAAGGGTGGGGTGTTAAAATAGGGATATAATGAGACGTGAGAAACAAACAGAAATAGAAAAAGAAGCCGATGCCTTGGCTTCATTAAAGCTGCACTTTGGGTAATGGCTGCGATTGCTCAACATCGATTGTGTCGCCACTTACGACATAAGACATGCTAATGAACAGTAGATCCACCGGAGATTATACAGCATAGCCATGGCAATCCAAAAAAGTAATTTGATATCACTCAAATTGAGTGGAAATTTGATTTGATACCGTTAATGGCTTCTGCCAGCCAGTGAGATGACCGTCACAGAGATAATACAGCATTTTTCTGTCATTTACACCCTGAATGCCTATACTGAGTGAATGAAAATTGTTATTATCGAGAAGTCTATACGAAACCAAAATGGATGCCGTTTACTTTCTTGAAAGTGTACTCAGTAATTAAAAAGTTTTTTTACGCTAAAGAAATGAAATTCTCACACTGTATTTTCTTGTAAAATGTAGTCCAATAATCTTTGTTTAGTTTTCAACTATTGAATAATCATTTTTCACAGTGCACTCTATACGTTTTCTGGTTGAATATCATGACATTTCAGAACTTCGCAAATTAGAATTCACGCTGCCTTTTCAAAAACTAGCATTCATTTCTATTACAGTCAAAAGAATTAGCAGAAACACAAGGAATACCATCATATCATTATCCGACAAGCTCCATGCTGATCCATCCGGCTCAGCTTTGCTCCGAAAAATGAGACAGGGCAGCCATAACAGCGATCCAAAGCTGTGTACTTGGCTTTTCATTATCTGTTGAAGCGCTACTGATCTGGGTTCACAGCAAGACTTTTGGAGGAAGTGTGTGACACAAAGAGATCTGAAAAGGAAGGAAGGCTAGCCAAAGCTCTGCATGGGTCAGTCTTATTCTCTCTCTTTGTTCTTCTCATCTCTCGTTTTTTTTTTTTTTCTTGCTGGTGGTAATTATGAAGCTTTGAATAAAGGCTCAAAAGCATTCCAAAACTGATGCTGGTCTTCTTCACCACCAGGAGCTTGAGTCAAATGAGAGTTTTAAATGCAATTACAAGACTCTACCTGCCATGCTGAGAGAAAAACAGGAGGAGGGAAACTTTGAGCTGCATTCTGATTCACAGGGTCCCTACACAGCATTCACACAGAGTACGGCCAGTGTAGATGATCACAACAACATTGTGTGAACAGTGGAATAATTAAACACTTCGGGATTCTGGGTATGATGACATAATATACAGGTGTAAATAAATACAAATTGAGTCATTTTTGGGGTTTTTTCTGTTTGAAAAGAAAAGATTACTTTTACTAAGCAAGTACATTTAAATTTGTTTAAAAGTGATGGTAAAGAGATTTTGGTAGCACTTTAATTTACAGGCCTGTTCCCCATGTACATACGATGTAATCTAGTTATTACAATAAATGGGTAATAACTGGGTACTAACCCTAAACCTATACCTAACCCATGTAGTTACCTTATATTACCTTTCTTATGCAAGTACACTGTAAGTACACGTACTGTAAAATAAAGTGCAACCAACATTTTTAATGTTATAAAATGTTTCGGTAACACTTTATTTTAGAGTGTCCTTGTTACATGTACTTACCATAGTAATAACAGTAAATGTTGCATAATTACATGCAACTTACCCTCAACCAAACCCTAATCCTACCCTAACCCCATAGTAAGTACATGTGAATTAATATTACTCAGTACTTAAATATATAATTACATCATAACAATGACAAAAATAAAGTGTAACCAATGATTCCGTTTAAAATAAATGCTGTTCTTTTTAACATCAAAGAATCATGAAAAAAAAAAGTATCAGGGTTTCCACAATTCTATTAAGCAGCAAGACAGTTCCAACACTGAAAAGAAGAAGAAATGTTTCTCGAGCATCAAATCAGCACATTAGGATGATTTCTGAAGCATCGTGAAACACTGAAGACGATGAAAAACACTGAAAACATTAAGTAATGATGCTGAAAATTCAGCTTTGCCATCACAGGATTTTTTTATTTATTTTAAAATATATTAAAATAGAAAACAGTTTGAATAATATTTCACAATATTACTATTCGTATTGTACAACTTTTAAAAAATAAATAAAAATCTGCCCCATTCATTCTGAATGGAGGTGTAAATATTTTCATTTATGATTTTTCAATGTATATAAAGACTTAACTGCTATGTGGTTTGTGATCTTCAGTTTGACGTTTACAACATTAAGGGCACATGAAACACTGTTTACCGTAAAAACTTTACAATAGCAACAAAGAACAAATAACATGATTTTTGTTTACTTATATCAGCATACTATTAGCTAAAATAAAATTACAAAGTGTTATTGTTTATGTTTTTTTCTAAACTTTCATACTTTAAATAACATGGTTCACAAACTTTTAAAAAAATACACTGAAACACTTTAATGACAAATTGACAAATAACCTGGAAGTCTTTGCAGGGGGACTGTTGGGCGACTAGAACATGCCTATAGACTTTTAGAGTCACTTCTTGAAACTCAGGCATGAAAGAGAACAACAGGGAGGCTGAGCAGGAGAGAGTGAGTTCAGCAGGTGAAGGGTAGAGTTACAGAGATGCCAAGAGAAAAATGCTAATAGAGGGAAAGAGATCCCACAGTTTCTGAGCTCCAACCCTGCATGCTCTAACAGGCAGAAAACCATCACAGGAACCCAGGAGGGAGATGAGCGAGAAACGTTCACCCGATTGTTTTATCTCGGAGGGAATATGAAATTTGACGCATGGAAGATCGTGTCTTTAAGCATGTCAACCTAATCAAAATCTTTCCTTAAAAAAAAAAAAAAGATCTGATTTAGTTTGAAAGGTTGTCTTATCTAAAAGAAGATGCATGATATGGAGTTCAAAGCAGAAATTCTTTGCCTTCTGGCAAAAAACGGACTGGATCTAAAACGTCCCACTGCATCATGTGCATATTATACCCACTTAAATATTTAAGAATTTTGACATGTAAAATAACCTTTTTACATTACAAAAATAGCACAAATTTGTACATTATGTAAATTTCAAGAACTTACATATTGTTTAAAAAATAAATTAATTAATAAAAAAACAACAGTTAAAGGTTTCAGTAGTCAAATGTTTAGAATGTTACAATAATACCACAGACCCGAGAGTTTGATTTTACTGACTTGATTAACTGGCCTTGTACTGTACGGTGATATTATAACATTCATCCCACATCATGTTTGATTCGTAGCATGAAGGAGACTTGTGTAGACAGACAGCAGCAGAACAGGTGGAGGGCAATAGCATAGTGAGCTAGAAAATCACAAATCATTTTTAGAAAGAGTGGTGACTGGAATTTAAAGTGGACTCAATCCCATAAAACGGAGTTACAGAGTAGTGGAGTGATGGAGAAGCTACTTTGAAACTTTAGCTTGCCAAGACACTAAACTTTAATTAAAAAATAAATTATGAATTACTTTAACCACTTTTTGTTAGTAGCTTTTAGTGTCAATTACAGTACATTAAAGCTATTGATCTATATAAATATACATTCTATTACTACAAATCTTGAAAAAACAAGATATTATACTATTAGAATTAATTTGTATAATTGTACACTACTGTTTTGAGCAAACAGGCATTAAACTTATTAAAAGGTGGCAGTAAAGACATTGATAAATGTTACTTTTTTTTTCTACTTTGAAAAAAATCCTGAAAAAAGTATCATCGTTTCCACAAATATATTAAGCATATTTTCAGCATTGATGATAATAATAAAATGTCTCTTAAGCAAATAAGCATATCAGAATGATTACTGAAGGATCATGTCACTGATCTGGCTGGAGTAATGATGCTGAAAATACAGCTTTGAAATCACAGGAACAAATGATGTTAAAATTTGAATCAAACAAATACATCCTTGTTGAGCATAAGATATTTCTTAAAAAAAAAAAAAATTATATATACATATACATATACATGTATATATATAAAAATTAAAAAAAGACAGACTAGCTCACAAGAAAATCTCCATCCATACTCAGTCCATCCCTCCTGGCAGAAGTCAAGTATGACTAGAAGTGGAAGAAGCTAGAGAATAAGAGGTAAGACACAGGCCTACCGGATGTGACCTGAAGAAAGGGCACTGGTTGCCTGGTGAGACAGAAATCTATCAGGGTAAATACAGTCTGTGTGAGAGCCGCAGATGCGCTTTTGTGTGCGAGTGTGCAGTGACATTTCCACATTACAGTGAGTAATGCCACAGGCTCCTGCTCATCAGTGTGCAGGTGTGTGCGCTTGGGCACATGTCTCTCACTCCATCTGGAGATTGAATCAGAGGTGTGAAATGTCGTGATCTGGGAATGCTGGTGCAACATGGAATATGCACATACATGTGTATAAATACACAGAGCACATTCAGAGCAGTGAACCATGCGCATAACGTGTGCTCTAAAGTTGCTACGGCAAGTGGGAAAAATAAAAATTGTCACCTGCCAATCTGGTCTTTTCCTACCCACCCCTTCTTTCCCTCGTGTTTACACAGCATCCCTTCTCTCTTAAGTAGGTCACTTCACCTCCCCCGTTTCCCCAACAGCCTAAGATCTGTTTACCCGGAGTCTATGTTAGCATCTCTATTCTGCTGTGCTTAACTGCACATGTCTGTCTTGAGGTCTGCCCAGCATCCCACTGCAAGGCAAACATTAATTGTGGTAGCCCAGTGGGGAAAAAAG
Source organism: Meda fulgida (assembly GCA_030578275.1). Taxonomy (NCBI): domain Eukaryota; kingdom Metazoa; phylum Chordata; class Actinopteri; order Cypriniformes; family Leuciscidae; genus Meda; species Meda fulgida. Next base: position 15,995,534 of record CM060636.1, on the reverse strand, counting down.
GAGATAACCTCATGTAGCTCTACCTGAACTACTATAATATTGGCTACTTATTTTTATTTTCATGTTACTGCCAATAACTGATGGCAGATATTTAAAATTTGTACTACTCTGCCTAAATAAAAAAAATTAAATCAATCATTTTAAATTCTACAAGTGAATTTACATTTAGGCATCACAACATTATAATGCACAAGCAGTATGAAAAATGTATATTTATTTTGAGATGTGTAAAGATTACTTTTAATAGTGTTTAAAATTAATTACTACAGTTTTCAAGATTAAGTGAGCGTTAGATGACAGCAACAGTAATTAATACAATAGTGGAAATGCACCAATTAAATATTCTATGTCAGCCAATAAACTACTGTTCAAAGGTTTGGGTATGTAAGATTTTTGTATTGTTTTTGAAAGTCTCTTATGCTCACCACAGCTGCATGTATTTGATTAAAAATACAGTAATATTGTGAAATGTTATAAAATGACTTTTATTTTTAATATATTTAAAATGTAGTTTATTTCTACGATGGTAAAGCTGAATTTTCAGCTATCATTACTCCAGTCTTCAGTGTCACATGATCCTTCAAAAAAAAAAACATTCTAATATGCTAATTTGATACTCAGGAAACATTTATTATATCAAAGTCCCTTTAAGACAAGTCATATCACTCTGCGGCCATCTTTGAAACCCTTCTTGGGCATGCAAGTGCATCTCCTATCTCTTTGAATGGGGAAACATCAAATTCTCCAAAACGGTTCCCAATTAAATTTCATATTCACCAATTAAATCGGACAACAACTGTCTCGTAAATTTTGATTTCAAATGCTCGAATCATGACAGAACATCATGACCTATTTCAGCCAGGATCAAGTTAATGCGCATACGCAGTGGAAACGCGTATTCAAGGTTCTTTGATAAAATATTTCTATGTGAAATAAATGCTGTTCTATTTTTGTAAAAACTATTTTGTCACATAAATCTAATGCGTCCTTGGTGGATAGAAATGTCAATTTCTTAATTTAAAAAAAAAACATTTATTGATCTTATTTGGAATAGTATCCATTAGTCCATATGTGATGAATGTAAAAAGAAAAATATTTAAATATGCATTTGTCTTTGAACCAATTCAGTGACAAATAATCCAAACAAACTGATTTACTAACACTCTTTTATTCAGTTCTACCCCTTACAAATATTTGACTCTACCCAGAATCCCCATTATGCCCCTGTTTTGTTGGTCATGCTAGCCTGTTTTTCCCAAATGGGGGTCAAGAAGAAACACACCAACACTTTGACAAGTCCAAAAGGAGCGTGTGCGAGCTTCACTGTGCTGAAAAATACATCACACGGTCTTGTCGGCCTCATCTGTAAGCGGTCCTGGTCTCTCTGGAGGGAGGAAGCACAGAACATTGAAAGGGTCGTGACCTCCAGAGCCTCCAAGGTACGACTAAAGAGCGCTCGCTCAAAGCAGTCTCATGCAGCAGAGGAGATGTTTGCCCCGTTTCAATCACGAGGGCTTCATTTTTCTCCTAAGACAGAGGATTAATTGGATTTGATGTCATGAAGTGAAAAATGAATGTGATTTCTGCAATTGAACGTTAGGTTGTGGATCACCCACACTGAGCGGAGGATAAAAAAAAAAACATCTGAAGGGAGTTTTAAATGCATTATTAGAAATTATAAAATGTTCTAGTTAATAAGGATGAGCTTTGCAGAGCGTGTTTTGCACCGTTTACACAAGCCCTTTCAGCTGCAAACTGAGTGTTCAGTTTAACTGAGTCACACACTCAAAAACAAACATTTGGCATTTCCATCCACAACAAAAAAAGGGACCCTGATTCTTTCAAGCTCTCACAGATCGAACAAATCACAGTGACATGGCAACAGTCCAAACCAGCTGTGACTGCCGCCGAGCAATTAGAGCATCAAGGAAAGACACCATCCCTCTTTGACTCTCCTCCATTATCCCTCCATCACGTCAGCATAAGGCACACAGTTCACGTTGTGGACATGTCCTCAGAGGCGAGTGTTGGCCGTTTATGAGCAGCATTATAATTACACATTCGCAGACATCATGAAAAAAAGATGTGACAAAGGCCCCTGTGGAAATGGGACCGGAAATGCCACGTGCACATACACATGACAGAGCAGTGAAACATCACGCTCAAGGGAGCACGTTCTCTCACCTCCACTCAGAGTTTTAAACACCCCGCTGACGTGCACTGAGGAAAAAGTTAGTCCAAAAGGACGAGGCAAAAAAGCTAGATTTTACATTATATATTATATTGTAAATGTGGTCTGGGTGGTTGCAAGGGGACTGTTTACTGACCTAGGCAAAAAGATACCACTTTTTGGGATCCAAAACCCATCGGCACAATGCTAGGTTTTTGTGTGTGGTTACCAGGGCATTTGTTAAAAGCGCTTTTTTTTTTTTTTTTTTTTACTGTACTAAAGCACACAAAAAAAAAAACACATAATTTATGTTTGCATAGATTTAAGTTCACAAACTCGTTTCTCTGAAAAACAATGCTACAGCCAGTTATTCTACTTTGAAATGTGCGTTCCGTGTCAGAATGTCTGTTCTTGTTTTGGTCTGTGGGATCCCACCCACTGCCTATTTACCCAATAGTAATCCGATACCCGGGTTGCCAGTTGGTTGGAAAACATATTGAAGCCACAGAAGCCAGCCAGCAAACAAACTAGGTCAGAGATCGCAGATTCTACTCAACCTAAAAAGCCTCTGTATCCAATCTAAAACGCTCCATGTCCAAAGGGCATATTAAAATGTGTAAAAATCAACTTAAAAAGTGTAAGGCTCGTCACCTTCCATTTGACACCATGCTCATTCTTGTTGCATGTTCTCAAACTGGCAACCAGCGTGAGCGTCGGATCTAGTGAGAAGGGGGTTGGGGAAACAACCCTCTCTAATATTTTGAATTTCAATATTACATACTGCATCTTTAAGGTATACTGATTGTGTGTTGGTACATTGCTAAGGTGCTTGGGGTGGTTGCTACGGTGTTCCTTATTGCCCAAAATATCTCATCCCCAACTCACCAGCACAATGCTACCGTGTGTAGTTGCCAAGACATTGCTATGCAGTTGCTAAGGTGCTGTGACATGTTGTTAGCATGTTCCATTAGGACTACACAGCCACAAAACCATAAAGCAATAAGAAAGAAAGGGATTTTAACTTGGAAAGCAAAGAAAAATTAAACATGGTGTGCTAACTCAGAACTGAAAAGAGAGCAAAAGAGTAATCACAACAAGTGGAGAAAAAAAATGAACCCATGAATCAAGGTAGCCGGAGGAGGTTGAACTCCACTTATATTCTGCGTTTGTATGATTTCTGTGTGACAAACCTGCACATTACCTACCGGCTTCTCCTATAAAAACAGTTCTTACCGCTCCGGCTGAACCACAAATCACCAGAGAATGAGAGAGAAAAGTAATTCCAGCAGTCAAGATGATGTAAAATTGCAAAAAACTGAAACAGTGATATGTAGAGGACCACTCACAAAATGAAACACAACAATAGATGTAACAAACAAAAACAGAAGAATGGGAGATGGATTGTGGAGGGGGAAAACAAGAAATGTTTCAGATTGGAGGTGAAGCGAGAAGAAAAAAAGACAAAAGAGGAACACAAACCTAAATTGAAAATTAGAAAGCACAAACACCAATAGACCCAAGGAGCGCGGGAGAAATGAGTAATAGAAGGGAAAGAAGAAAAAAACACAAAAAAACAACAAGAGGAGGATGGGGAGGGGGGTTAACAGAGATAGGAGCTGCAGGGAAAAACGAAGAATTTAGTAAAAGAAAATCTTAGGATGTGCCAGAAAGAAGGATTTCATTACCTCCACAAATGGACTGTGATTTTGCAGCATATTTTATAAGGAATAAAACGCCAATCATAGTTAAATCCCAGCCCTACCTATTGGGCCTCCCAGCAGGAAAGTAGGGCAGACGAAGAGGAAGTCATGTTCATTTCAACAATTCAGTAAATGGGAAATTTTCAATTTCATTTCAGGGGCAGACTGAAATATACTGTTTCAGCGAGGTGATGGCACGATGGAAGCAAAGAAATGGAGGTCTCAACAAACGTATTACCCGAGGACACAAAATATCCACTGTATGACAGGCTGCCCAACCAAGGTAATCTGCTGAGATGCTTTGGAACATACAGGGAAATTGATGAAGACGTCCAGAGAATTTTAAGAAGCTTCAAAGAGGAAGACGGACGAAATACACTTGTCACATGCTGAAAATACATTTCCTGTTGTACATGATGCCCAAAACATCCCACATTTATATGAGACTGAATTTTAGATCAATAGAAATAGCAGGCGTTTAAAAGAGGGGAAGAAGGTGGTCATTTATGGGGTAACAATGAGGGATTTAAGATTTAGAGCTTCACATGAACTGCAGGCTTCCACTGGATGCATCCAATTTGTCTCCACATAGATCAGATGAATTACATTTACTCCTCATTATTTAAGGCATGATCAAAGCCAGCACTCTCAAAATTAATAACGTGAAGCAAAAAACTATGTTCAGTGGTCTAATCACTTCTGTAGTCTCATCCTCAGAATCACTACAATTTGTTCCCTCACCGCCTGATGCATTTCGACGTTCATCTATCTACCGATCTATATCTATGTCTACCTTTATATCTCGTCTACCTATATCTGTCTCAGTCTACTTCTCATCTATCCATCAATCCATACATACTAACATAGTATCTCAATATCCATGACTACATCTATCAGTTTTCTCTGTATGCATTATGCACGTAATATACATTTTCAAATTTCAAAACCTTTATAAAAGGCTTTATCAAGCCAAAATTCAAAGTTGGTATTACATTTTATTTATTTATTTAATTCAAATTGCTATTCTGCATCCTAACCTCAATTCATATTCAGGAACTAAACTTAAAAGTCAATCTCAATTAAGTTCTTATGTTGCAAAGAAGGTATTAAATGTTGCCAAGAAGTTATTAAAGTGTTCTTTTTTCAAATCTTAAGAGCAAGAAAACCAGCTAAGAAAATGATGTCTGGAAATAACACTCTTTGAATGTCAAATAAGTGCTAAAAAAAAACTCATCAGTTAAACCTACTGAGATAAACACAGGTCAAAAGCATTCCAGCGGTATTGGAAGATGGAACACAGCATGTACACCACATTACTCCCAGAATCGCTGAAACACCTGTTGTCCCCAAACCAGCATTACGTCAAGACATCAACAGAGAAAAGCGGGCACCGGAGGCATTGAGACACTTTCATCTTATTTAGCTGAGATATGAATATTGCAGCCAACATGCTTAACAGGAAAAAACAATTTAATATTTAAAAGCGTTTCCAAAGTTTTTTAATCCCATTTTCCCAATAACACAGAAAACAACATTAAATCTAAGTATTTACACAAACCTGTTCTTGTCACGCTTAATTCACTGATTAACTTCATAAAGAATTTTTTTTTGCAACTCTTCATATCTTTGTAACTGTAATTAAAATGAAAAATCTGTTATGAAACGGCCTCTTTTCGTCATCCAATCAACTCCCAAAGGATATAATCAAGTCTTGCCTTTCATTTTAAAATGTTTTAAGGCTGTCATTTGGAGAAATATTCACAACATCCAGACATTACTACTGAGGTGGGGGAAAGTTTTCACAAATCCATGCAGATTATTTTGGATTGTATACAAAGTTCTAACACCAGCTTGTTACGTTTCTTATCATAAGCAGATGTATTTTAGCTTTTACCCTAAATCTCTACACACTACCTTACACCGAAGAAATACATCAAGTATGGCTTAAGAGTCCAAGTACTTTCTAGACCCAACTACATCTGAATATGATGTAAAAATGGCTTAAAACCTGCTGGAAGAAATCTCCATGCCATTTTATATGTAGAAGTCATCAGCTGTTTCTTATTGGTATGGACGTGACAAACTGCTGCATATAAAAGAGAGAAAGTACTGAGGAGTGACTGTTTGAGGCAACTCAAGGGTGCAGACAGTGCTTTGGAGGTCAAACTAGTATAATTAAGAAATCTTGCAGGCGTCCATATCCAGAGAAATGCTTCAGGCCAACTAGGAATCAACAGACGTGATCCTTCAAAAACCTTTTCTTGTACACATACCTGTGCGAGTGTGTCTATACACACACTTGGCACACGAGACCACACACCATATACCTGCTTGAGGTATTGAATTTCGTTTTGTGCTAGATTTAGTTGTGTTACTCTTGGCGGTGTTATCATGAAGCTGGAAGGGTTTTGGTGCCCCATGAGCCATTAACTGCTGACAAGAGCAAAAGGAGAAAAAGCCTCAAAGAAAAAGCAGCTCTTTACTTACAGCAAACTGCTCATGGAGTTAGTCTCAATGGCCATGATTTAATGTCAAGACAGGTCTCCCACGGCCGTGCAGATGTCTAAAGGCAGTTCGGGAAATCTCAGGTTCTTCAGGATCAGATGAATTAGTAAACACATTTGGGAGAATACAGCAAAAACTCTTCACTTAAGGGCAGCTCAGTTGAATCGATCTATCTCAAAGGGATTCTGCTGCTCAGTTTACACTGGGTAGATAGTCAGTCATTCTTATCGAACAAGGAGCTCATTAGGAGAGGAGAAGATCTGCAACCCTTATTGGCATTATCAGAATTTCAAGATAAATGGCTCCAACACCAAGGTTTTATCTTGACCAGTCAAAATAATGAATAAAAGATGGTTTTAGGTAAAAAGCTACTTTATATCAAAAAAATTTTTTTTATATATATATAACATTTCAAAACTTTTAAAATTGGTGAATTTCTTTATTTAAAGATAAGATGGGATAGTCTAGTGGTACACTTTTTTGCTAGCGTAAAAGGTTCAAATCCATACTTAATATATAGTTTTTTACTAAAGGAAAAATGCACCTGAGCTTGACCGTCAACGTGCAATTTTGTTGTATGGAAAAAGATCTGATATATTGTTTTACAGAATAAAAAAAATAAAAAGTGAAGGCACAATTTCTGCCACGACATTTCAAACAAACTCCTTTATCTACAATAATTGCACATACCGGTAACTTAATTCTCAAAAGATACAAACATTTTGGAAGTTACATTTAACATCCTCTCAAACATTTGAAGGCGGCCTTTGTTCAGAGAAATAAATGCTTTGTGGCTTCTGAACACATTTGTGGTATTCAAATTTACATAAATATAATTTTGGGATGTGTTGTCTTCGTTGGCCTCATACAGATAAAACCATGAGAGTATTAATGACCTCTGCTAGTTTTTAAACCACTGTTTTTGATTTATCCTGAGAATAGGATTTCGGGAAATTGATGGTGCTGACTTATCAACAGCTTTAGATAACAGACAGCAGGGTTCTCAAGTCTCACGCATTGGCCGTGATAGACGCAATTCAACCAGTTCACACACTCACACCGTGTATTTCTCACGCTAAAAAAGGCAATGCCAACCAAGTTGTCCTGCTAGCTTTATATATAGCGTTGTATATGAGGCGCAGGCACACAAAGTGAAGTTTCCTGCCGCCAGCACGTATCTCGGCCAGATTGCGTTCGTTACTAGGCAACATCGATGCACGAACACACGGAAGTTGACGGAGCATTCTCGGCCACCGTACGTTCGTTACTAGGTAACCAACATCGCGCGAACACACGTCGTGATGGAGAAGGCAAGTTGGAGGAAAGCTCGTCTAACATTTTTAGACTAGAACATTTCATATGTAGCCCATCGTATACATTATTATTGATGCAGTCAAAAACTCTACTACTACTTTGCAACCAGGCCAGAAGCTTTGGCTCGCTTACATAATCTGAAACTAAGGGAAACGTTAGTGGGTATGGGAAGGAATGAAAATATATTTCTTCATTTTATTTTAAATGATATTATACACTGTATAAATAGTCTTTCTAGTTACATTAAGGCTATTTCAGCAGAGTGCTCTGGGTAATATTTTATATCCTGTCAAAACATACATGGAAAAATACAAATGCAATGGCAATGATTAAAGATGTCAGGGAAAAGGCAAAAAGATATTTTATCATTCAGGGCACCAAAGGGTAAGCCCCCCCAAAAGGTTGCCAGATTAGAGGAGGTGACAGTGGAAGAAGTGGTGGTAGAGACGGTGGAGAAGACACCAAGTGAGACAGAAGGAGAGACAGTGGAACAGAGCACACAGGAGACAGTGGAAGAGTCAGTGGACAGGACAGGGAAGAGAAAAGCTTGTGGAGCAGCCACTTATAGGTGTGCATTCTAAAATGAGTGGACAACCAAATGGCCATTTATCACCAAAGGCACTAGCAGCTCCTATTACTGGTTCATTCAAAATGCAAAAAGATTTGAACCATTTGGAGCAATTTGTTATATTTTTGTAATTTTTGTACATTTGTAATTTTGAAATATAACTTTAAAGAGTATGTTTGATGTGATGAATTGCTCTGTCATTTATCAGATTAACCAATTGTTATAATTTCAATTTGTGCTGGTTAATTAAGAACAATGTGTAAAATTGGGGGCGGGGCTCCATTAGGGCTCCTCCCCTAACCGCATGTGATCTCACTCCAAGCTTTTAATAAAACTTGAGAACCCTGAGACAGTCAGCATTATATTCAGATAAAACATTCTGGTAACACTTTATAATAAGTATATATAATAAAATATTTACAAGTCATTTGCAAACTATTAGTTTATAGTTAACTAATAGTTTATAAACTGTAGTTAATACATAAATAGACTATATACAAACATTGAGTTTCATTCATTGTCACTAACAAATTATTGGTTAATTAGCCCATATATAAACAGTTAGATAATGCTTTAACAACTTGACCTGATCTAAAGTGAGAACTATTTATAGTTATGGAATATCTTAAGATTGTAATTAAGTGCTTTAAACCAACATTTATTGGACATTAATAACATTAGTATTAAGAGTTTCTTAAAATGTTTCAAATACATTAAGCCTATCAAACCACTTAAAAAAACCCAATGCTGTCAATATGAATAAAACAAATACTCAGGTCACGTTGTTAAAATACATCAATTAGGATTAGGTAGGGGTGGGATTAAGGGAGAGAATATACAGCTTGTATATTCATATAAAAAAAATGGAATAGTCCCCATAAAACCCAACGTGTGTGTCTGTCTGTGTGTGGGTGTGTGCTTAATGTAGTTGTAAAGATTTTAAGGAACTCTTAATACTGATGTAATTAATGTCCAATAAAGGCAGGATTAAAGTACTTAATGATATTTTCAGATTTTCCGTGACCTAATGTAAAGTGATAACTATTTATGGTTAAGTTAAAGAATCTAACTCTACATATGAGCTAATTAAACAATAACACTTTAATTACTATAAATGAAGAGCTCACTATTTGTGTACAGTCTATCAATGTATTAACTAGTTTATAAACTATTAATTAACAATAAACTAATAGTTTGCAGTTGATTTATAAGTGCTTTGTTACTGTAAACTTATTATAAAGTTTACCCACATTCTGTCTTTAAAGTTTGAACAACTAGGAATTCTTTAATAATTGTGCGACTTACAGACCCTTAGGCAGCCAAAGCAGCTCCACCTCATTACATCGTCTCAGTTCTTCAGTTGGGATGAGATTTGGGTGTTAGTATTGAGCATTTTAGACCATTGAGCAGCGCGCCAGTAGTGTTACTGAACAATCAGCCGGTCTTTAACTGGATGCCTGAGGCTTCAGAACTCCTGTTGGATCCATTTCCGGTCGTATGAGCTTTAAGTGTTCCTCTAAGGTCCTATATAAATCACTGTTCATCAGTGCTGCACTGAACAGAATAATATTGCAAAGAGCCTGTAGCCAAAATGAAGCATTTATTTTGCGTGGCAGGGCAGGTTGAACCAATACACAAAATGATTGTTACGCCTGACTCCCATTATCCTCCTTAAGCCCCAGAGGGTATTTAAATGGATAGTTTACCTAAAAATGAAAATTTTGTCAATCATTTCCTCACCCTTATATCATCCCAAACCTGTATGAATTTCTTCTGTGGAACAAAAAATGAAAAGTAGATTTTTTTTTTTATTATAAAATGTTTTGCTCATACAAAGGGAAGTCATTGGAGTCAAATTACGTACTTCAAAACATTTTCTTTTGTGTTCGACAGAAGACCGAATGTCAAACAGGTTTGGAACAACATAAGGGTGAATAAATTATGACAATTTTCATTTTCAGGACCATCTCATTGAAGAAGGTTAGTTACTGCGAACAGTTTATTAACACCGTTCAACAATAGGTGAATTTGACTAGTCATCCATATTGAACTTATAGCCTGTAGCACATTGAATGTGTGCAGCATTTTTTTTTTCGAACATCAGGTAGTGACAAAAGGCATGTCTTCAGACGTGCCTACACTCCACTCGTTGTTCTGGGGTTTTTTGCCACCTATCCAATAATGTTTGTAAATGGCCTGCAACGCTGCTGCTGTTTCCAGAATACCAATACAACCTCCGCACTAACACCCAGTCCCCAGGCGTCTCCATGCGCACGTGTCTGGAAATGACAGCTTGGCAATGTGACATGACGGAGCTGCATTGTTTCAAATTGTGTGGCGGCGGAGGGAGTTTGCATCTCCGAATCCGACAGCAGCAGACTCCTACAGAGCCGCGGCGAGGGAACGCTAGCGTCGGTATGGTCTACCTTGGGTGTAGGGCGGCAAGGAAATGCACCGTCATCAGTTACAATCTACAAAAGAGGAGCATGTCACGTAAATGAGAGGAGACAAGTCTTGCGCCAGCCATCTGGAGTAGAAAACAATATTTTCTCATTCCCTCTCTAATAAAGGAAGACGCGAGATGGCTCTTTCTCAGGGAGCTGTGTGTATTATTGGCAGGCAGGATGAAAGATGAAAGGCTTGTGGTCATGGAGATCCGCTCCAGAGATGCCCACGGAGCCAGTGAGGCGATGTCACACAAATCAACATATGCTTTACACCTACCTAGGAGGCATGAATCTTTCCCAGAAATTTTTCAGCATGGTCTTTCATCCATTTGTTTCCTTTAATTGGAAGCTCTAAGAACAATGACCAGAGGGCTGCTGGTGGACTTTTGCGAGCGAGTAATATTTTAACTTTGCAAGAGGCCTAGATCAACATGAGCAAGACAGAATCATATTAACCTATGGTCAATGTGAAGCCATTAATAGAGTAGATGTATTAAAGGCACAAATCCATTTTTTTGAGAGAACTCTTAGTGATGCAAGATGAACTCTTTATCTAACATAAAAATAGCCTATATGAAAAAAGTAGCTACTTTCAAAACACATCAAATGTCTGTATTCTCCTCGAATCACGCCTGTATCGAAGATTCTGGCCTGTTTCACGTTATCACTTCTTGACGTAGGACTGGCCAAAATCTGTCTAGTCTTGATTACAGGCCTTCACTGTATTCAACAGTTAAAATCGTATACCAGTGTCATAATCTATTGAATTGCTTTTAGGTTAATGAACTTGTTTTAGTACATTTTGTAGTAAAGTTAATATAATATTTAACTGAGCAACAATGTGTTTTAACTAACACTCTTTACAACTGTGACACCTGAAAAGTTAACAATTTTGGCTCTATTTTTGACACTATACTGTAACATAAACCTGATTTCTCAGAAGTTAAAGAATTAGTTATCAAAAACTGGTCCCAAACTAGCCCAACTGAGTGACATTCATTTAGGCTGAACCCGTCGCCCATTTTGAGAAATATTTTGAAAACAAAAAAAACACATTAAACTCATAAAATAAAGAAGGAAGTAATACCACATAAAAAATGTAGTAATATCATTTAGTATTATAACAATTTCTGTTATATAAATACACGCGTGCACACACTACTCTTGGAAAGTGCCAGTCACATAAATGACTGGTGAGGGAAGAGGCTAAGGTGCAGAAAACAAAGGGAACACGAATCACCAACTACTTCTGCACACTGAAATTCCATTAATCAAAAGACAAATCAAATGGAGAGACGGTGTTCTTCGTCTCGTGAATTATGGACTCTCATTTCCACCACAGCAGTATTTACCATCAGCACATTCAACAACATAATTATGTTTATTATGATAATGCAAATCACTCGATTCTCATCATCAGCATTATGTTCTCTCAGCGCCCCAGCAAGAGCCAAAGCGTTAATGAACCCACACTTGCTCATAAACATGTACTGTAACACGAGGATTGAACAAGTACCACCACCATCAAAGAGGCTTGTAATCTTTTCATAGCTACGCTTCAATAAATTCTGCGATCAAAGCCCAGATCCTATAAAAGTTTACATCTGAAACTACACATATAAATCATACAAGCCTCATATATGAAGAATTAGAGCAAATATGAGATTTTAATTGCCCATATACAAAACATATTTTCTCTGATGCACCATGTTATGCTAAATGCATCTACCTTCTCCTCTCATTCGCTCTCATTTGATTACAGAGAGCACCTTCAGACAACAGCCATATTTTTTTTTTTTCCCCACAGAAACAAAAGCGCAGAAGAGCTCTCAGTGCCTGTTCCCTGCATGCTCTCATCCCGACACTTCACTTTACCAATTATGCACTAATTTTCCCTGCAAAACAAGAGCTTGGCCGACCTGCGCACCACCCGCCCTCTTCTGCCTCAGAAGCACGACATCAGACATGTCAGAAAGTGAGGAGAAACTTCTAAGCAGACAGAGGAACCGAGAGAGCGACTCTTGTCTCTTTACCTGCAGCCTTATTTTCACATCAGTCGCCACTGCACACAAACACAGGAGAGCTTGTGTTGACATACTGAAATGGGAGATGATGTGTGGCTGATTATTCCTTCATAGCAGCACCTTTCTCCATGACGGTTTCTTTTTTTTCACTAGTTTTTAAATCTCAGGTCACAAGAAACATGTGCGCTACAGTACAATTTTTACTGCCAATTCTCTTTCTCTCCTAATATGCTGATTTGCTGCTTAAGAAACTTCTTATTATCAATGTTGAAAATAGCTGATGAATATGAAGTTTAAAAGAACAGCATTTATTTGAAATAGAAATCTTTTGTAACATTATAGATGTCTTTACTGTCAATTTTGCTCAATTTATTGTGTCCATGCTGAATAAATTTAATTTCTTCTATAATCTTAATAACACCAAACTTTCGAAGAGTAGTGCATCATTCTCACTATATTCAAGCTATTTTACAATATTCTATATAAATACCAATATATATTTGCTATTGGCAAGTATATTCAAAATGTTTAAAATGTAAGAACTACAACAGTAAAACTCAAGATAATATAAATCAAGGCATGTTTTCAATTAATGAATAAAAAAAGAATATGAAATCAGTATATGCATTTATATTCATTTATAATTAACAGCAATATTTACCCATTTATACAAAATAATCACGAGACACTGCAACATTGGAAAGTTGCAACAGAGATTTTCTGTAGTAAGTTGAATTGAAGGGTCAGAGCATCATTCGTACAAAGTAAATTTACTGTATTATTTGCAGGCCCTAATAAAGTTACAGACTAACTGGATTGTTTTTGGTGTTATTTAATCAAAGCCAATTTTTATTCTTGCATGGTGAGTGTTCATTTTGGACCCTGGTTTATTTGCTTTCCCAACCATCTGTCTATTTATTGGTCAAATTGCATACCACTTGCGCCACTACATCTAAGCTGATGTTGACGCTCTTGTCTCCTAAATCAGGCAAGCTCAAATTCTAAACAACTCTTTTCCCTTCTTACAACCATCTCATATTATCTCTCTTACACTCCTTTAAGGGAATTCTCACTCTCTTTCTCTGGTTTTTAGCTCTGGCATATAGATAGACAATAACATTTGAACTTCGCCTAAGTTCTCTGCATCTCCCGCCCCTCTCCCTTCATCTCTCCATCAGTATGGATCCGCATCCCTCTTAAGTGGAAACATTCTTCCAACATCACAGGATATCCACGTCAGTCTTTGAAGCTGAGAGCCAAACACTTTTCTAAAGGTAATGGAAGAGCATGCTTATCTGAGTGATCCAGCTCTCTTTTGATACAGCCAAGACCCTGTGGCTGGATGGAAGAACAAAGATTTCGCCCAGGAACAGCGCATCCGAAGATGCATCTGGACAGTACGGTGCTGTCGAACCAATGAGCTGGTAGAGACCATCTCTTGGACCATCTCTCAATATATAGACACATCTAGCCTGCAAGATCTTGATCAGAGACCCTCAGAGACCTCGGTTAAACCTTACAGCTCAAAACCAGATAACTGCTCTGACTCACATGAGTGGAATCGACAGCATGTGTTGTGCCTGTGAGATGTTTAGACAGATGAGAGGCTAGCGGCTCAACGGTGACTGGGCACAGAAAGCTGATATCAATATTTGTTCCAATTATACATCCACGAGCAAATCATTTCCATACAGCCTCAAAAGGTAAAAGTTTCTGTCCGCAGCATCTCAGACAATTTCACAACTCTGCGATATCACCACACACAGGAACACACTTTAGAAAAACACAGGTGCAGAGTGGTAGCAGGGCCCTATTTTAATGATCTAAGAGCATGCTCGCAAGCGCACTTAAGACGTGTCCGAATCCACTTTTGCTAGTTTTAACGAAAAATGGTCGGCGCGCCCAGCACATGGTCTAAGAGGGTTGTATTAGAGTATTATCTTAGAGTAATGGGTATGTTTTGGGAGTAACGAGCAATAAACCAATCAGAGTGTCATCTTCCATTCCAGTGTTAATTTTGTTAACGAAAACTATGATGAAAAATGTGTTGACGACCATTTTTTCCCTGACTAAGACAAGACGATGAGAGAAGACACCCCTGTCATTAAACGACAACTGTGACTATATCAACACATGCAATATCGTTGACGAAAAAAGACGAGACTAAAATGTGACTAAAAAAATTAAACCTTGACTAAAACCACCTGTTTTTGTCGAAAATAAAGGAGACAACACATTACAGTTCATGTTTACGGTTGCCAGATTTCAATAATTTAAACCCCCAGTCAGAGCTTTTCTGTTAAAAGAACACAACCATGCGCGCACGCTCTCTCTACACTGCTGAAGAAGCACGGATGATCTGAAAACACAGACAAGTACGCTGGAGTTCAGCGATCTTCATTTGAGATTTTCTACCTAAATGAAAGTGTCATTCAGTCTGTCTGTGTTCTGTCACGAGCCATTTGCACTGTTTGTGCGACTAAATCTGCGATCAAAATGCAGGCTGATATCAAGCAGTGTTCTTAATGTTGATTATATTATACGAGATTGCAATGTTTCCTGAATATCCACACGATTTCAAATGTGACTGATTTTATACAACAGTTCAACAAACAAAAGGGTAACATTAAAGCAACACTATGGAACTTCCTCTTCGGTCGCCCTACTGGTTGGAAACGAAATTGTCTGTGGCTTTGAAAGAATCACGAGTCTGTGACTCAATGATGCATTCATAAATACAGCCACTTGCTTCGTTACTGAATGAATGAATGACTCAATGACTCACTCATAAAGACAGTGACTTACCGCCACCTACTGGCTATTTTAATTTAGTATTTAAAAGTATCACTTTGTTTTTACCATCGTTGCATATTTATTGAATTTTTTTTTAAAGCATTATTAATTTTATAGAGGTATTTATAAAGGTAAAACATTAACTGGAGAAATCGATTAAAGGGGGCAAATATTGTCCCTTAATGGAAAAGGTGTGACTGCAGTCTAAGTGGAAGAGAGGGGGTACACAGAAGGACGTTACATGCCTCAGGGGGTGCGGCACTCTAAAAAAATTGGAGAACCACTGAACTAAGGGATATGTAGAATTGCACAAGTACTACTGCTAAAGAGTGCAATGTCAATACAGCCTGTTACCTTGATTCAAATTTCTCATAAGCTTAATTGAATTGGCCTAGAGAGAGAAATTATAATTTTTTTTGTATAAAGACTACATATAAAATAGCTACCGAAATTAATGTCGGTAACTGCAGCTTGACAAAGTAATGACTAAAAGTTGACAAATTGCAATGACTTAGTCACATTTTAATCATTTTGTCTTTCATAGTTTTAGTTGACAAAGACCAATAACCATTTTCGTCTGAAGATGAAGACTAAGACTAAATAAAAAATGGCTGCCAAAAGGAACACTGTCCCATTCCCTTTAAAAGCCAGTTGCGTTTGCACCATCACGGAATTTGTAAGTGGAAATATTGAACGCTTCTTCAGATTGATGGCGCAGTCTATTTCAGTTGCCTCAAAATAGTGACAAGCCAACAATGAGCCTGAACACACCTCGTTTTCAGACCAGAACACCCATAGGCGTATTGGACGTGTTTGTGGTAGTCAGTGTTCAATGAGCATGCTTACTGAATCATAAAATGTGACCACATCACATTTTGTAATGTACTCCATTTGGGATAGGACAAAGGTCTTTTACCTGTACTGGTATTCACCAAAAAAAAAGAAAAAAAAAAAGAGACCAAGCTAAGATGTAAAACCAATCCATATTCCAAGTGATGTCATATTTTAAAGGACCCCTTTTATGGATTTTTGAAAATGACCTTTCATGTAGTGTGTAACATAGCTCTAAGTGAATGAAAACATCCTGCAAAGTTTTAAATCTGAAAGTGCACCGTTAAAAAGTTATTGTCTTTCAAAAGAAAGAGTCAACTCTGAGTTAATTAAATGAATCGTTTTTCAAACGAGTCATAAGCCATTTCGTAGCGACGTCAAGACGAAACATTAGTATATTGCCCAGGGAAACTTGAACCTCAAACCGGCAGCTGATTCCTGTACTGGATAGCATCATGTCGAGAAGACGGCGCTGAGCATAATGTGAAGGTAAAGCCAGTTATTTTTCACTCCCCAAGGATGAGCATGTGAAGAATCAGTGGTTAAATTCATCTTTACCACGATATCACAGCAGTATAATCCTAAACGTTTGCTGTGTTCCCTTTATTTTATTGACGACTGCTTTTCTCAATGCAGGATTCACAAACTGCTTGCTCTTGAAAGATTGTGTTCAAAAAACTTAGTTTTGAGTTTTATCTTGTGTTGGTCTCCTGCTAACTGGCTAACTCACATTATTACTTTCTTACTGAAATACTTCTGTAAGTTCTGTTGATCAGCTGTGGGCCACTATTACCTAAAACTGTGTATTAATGCAGATTATCTGTCGTTCTCACTACTTTGAGGAAAGATTTGTTTTACCAACGTTAATGTTACAGCAGATCATTCACTCTAGATCTCGGCTAATGTACATTGCATACAATCAATGTTATTGATACAGTTTCCACGTGTTCACCGCAATATATTAGAAAAATATTCGGTAAATAAATTAGTACAAGTAAAAAACATGCACTTGTTAATGCTGATCGTGAGGAATTACAGTTGCAACATCTTCGGGTTCGGGTTGAATAACTGTTTCATCATCAGACTCGAGCTCGCATTAATATGGTCAAATCAACATCATTGTTCGTTGCAGTTTTTAGTTTACAGTGTAGGAAGCCTCAGGACAAGCAGAGCTGACGTTGTTATGGCAATGGGCGTTTTTGTTCTCGACGCGCTGTACACGGTAGGCCAATCACAACTGACTGAGCTATCTGGCCAATCAGAACAGAGTAGCTTGCGGAAAGGAGGGATTTAGAGAGATTGATTCATTTGATGAGTCGTTTGAAAATCATTGAAAATGTGATGTCCAAATGTATATTATGAGGAAATTAAACCTTTTTTTACCTTTGATGCGTGTAAACATCTTGTAGGAGACTCCACAACAACATTAGGAAACTTTAAAATCTCTCTCTCTCTTTATGTATCTCTCTATCTCTCTATATATCTAAAAACATTGCTGAGGGGAGATGTGCGAGTGCTCAGTTGTTGAATGTAGGATGTTAACCTACCTCCAGTCTTCCCGTGTCAGGCTGGAAGCCACGTGCTGGGTCCTCTGTGGTCACACGGCACTGGATGGCATAGCCATTGATCCGTATCTTGTCCTGTTTCAGGCCCAGCTCGTGCAGACTGCGACCTTCACACACTCTCAACTGAGCGTGTACCAGATCCACACTGGATGAAAGGGAGAGAGAGAGAAACAGAAACAGTGGTTAAATTGCATTTGCTAAACAACAAAAACACACCCTGCCACAGGCCCCATAGCCACAATGATCACATCCAACACTGACACCATCACTCCAGAAAAGTGCACGTTGTCAGGCCAGACCTGTTCAGTGATCTGGAATCACAACAGATTCACTCAAACCATTCTCAGTTGCTTGACATTCCAGCAGGTGCAACACGGCGAGACAATATTCACACTGGTGAGGCGAGAACGTGCAAGATGCCTGCTTGCTCCAATAACTTCTATTAGACAGGCTTGACAACTAGCAATCTGCTTCACAACACTGCACTCGCTTGACAAGGAGTGGGATGAGTGGATTGTAGAAGGAAACAAGCGAGTCACTCAACCACATACAAACAGGAAATGCCTGCAAGATTCAGGGTTAACAGCTAGCGCCTGATCCACTCCGGCCTCAATAACTTCACAATTAAATCACTCCCTCAGCTCAATTGAATGAACCACACTTTTCCAGGGCTGATTGGCTACATTTGGCTGAATCTGCCATCTTATTGGATAAGTGCTTTCCCCAGTGTAAAGTTGGATTTATTAAGAGCCATATAAATCACAGTGATATATTTACTCACCCTAGATTCACTGAACTCATTCCTCATGTCCCACAATTCCTCATCCTCATATAAAGAGAAGGGGTGAAACAGGGTTGACTAATTTGGGAAAAGATGCATGTATAGCGAATGTAAACTTGTCAGAGTTGCGAACCCGCAGCCTTTTGTTTGAAATCAATGTCGACATGTAAGGGTAACGCTACAAGGTTTTTATTCCTAATTACTGATGCTTTCTTTCACCATATCAGAAGGAATAAAAGGCATTCAAACAGCTTCAATGCTGAAACTTCATGATCATCCTCTTTATGATGAATGAATAATCAAATTCCAAAGTGCTAGTGTGTGTGCGCAAGACAAAAACTGTGAAAGCACCCAGTGGGTCACGAAATATGTTTAACCAATAAAAGAAGAACAAGTATTTGCTTTTATGTTGTGCATCATTAATTTAGGCTACAAAGTGTCTGGCTTTTTTATCTCTGGCACAGGGGCATTTTGAAAATGTAAGATTTCTCGAAGGCCAACATATATGAAATCGCACAGCATGCTTTTGATAACACTACGGCAATGTATTTATATGCACAAACACACATGGTGGCGGCAAAGCAATATGTTTGCACAGCTCTCAACATTATCTGGCTAGGCCTCATTAATTTTTTAACAATGGTACAAATAGGCTCTGAATATTGCACGCATATGTCTTTATGACACTGGCGTCTAATGATAACATCTCTCACATGAACTCTGGTAATTATTTCAGCTGGTAGCTGTTATGACCAAATAAAACATCAAAATCAGCTTCATGGATTATCCCTATTATTTTCTTTGTGTAAATACTTCAGCAGATCAAAGTGCAATAGTTAAAATGACATTTATCAGAGGACACATTTGGGGTCTGAGTGAAAAACAGTAAGGTTGCAAGTTGAATCCAGACTAGGTGAAAACATTCGGCTTTTTCATGGACCCTGATCAACACACTTAACCCACAAATATGGTCCCTGCATTTACTGAACTGACAGGGTAAATCACTGTGGATGAGCTAAAATGGTTCCAACATTAAAAGTTTTAGTGGTCATATAGTATTAGAACAGTTTTTAAATGTTAGATAACCCACTGAACAAATTTAAAAGGGATTCTTTATTACTTATTTTTGGATTCAGAAGTATTACATTATGTACTATATGCAACCACTATTTACTCACAAAATGTGTTTTGTCCTTATTTGACTTTAGATTTTGTTGACATTGTGTGACAGGCAAATATTTATTATACACTCGAGAAATCTAGCTCTGAATTTATATTAAGAATGAATTGAGAATACAGAATGGGATTCATCTGATGTTTTTGATAAAAAAAATCAGTATACAGCTTTGAAACCTTTCAAAATTAATCTTTGTTCTGTCTTTCTTTTGAAGATACACACACACACTTAAGCAAATCAGACATCAACAGTAACACAAGTGGATTCAGTGAATGATTCGAAAGAATCAGTGATTGAACAGTCAAACAGAAAGATTTGAAGTCAGCAATGATGTCATGGTGAGTAAGCAGATTACTAGGGAGTTTGTGATTCTTCTTATAAACAATCAGATGATAAAAGTTGTACATTCACTATTTTGTCTAAAGACTCGGTGTAGTATAATCTATTATGGTAGTTTGTCTTTTCAGTGCTGGACAAGAGTAATCTGCATTCTGCAGCAGTGAAAACAGATTCTGGGATTCAATGTACTCATAAAAACACAGCTATAAGGGGCCGCTGACCCAGTCTCAAGGGCATAATGTTCACTTCCACGCTTCCTTACCTCTCTCGCACAAGCTTCTCCTGATTATATGCTATCCCATACCAATCCAAGTCCGAAATGCTACAATCACTTACATAATAAAGTGAAACAATAACTTTTTAGTATTTACAATAACTAAAAGGATTACTGCAAAATTATATGAACAACCTTTGATTCAGCAAACACGCATCGCCTACCAAACGCCCCAAAATACACAAAATCCTGATTAAGAAAGCAGGAGGTTTCAACACCTCACATTGATTTAGAAGAGAATTTCATATTTGTTTAAAAGCATCAGAATGAGATGAGAATTCACTAATGATGGCATTTTTAGCAATGACTCATCTATCACTCTTATTTCCCTGGTATGCCTTAAAATCCCAGGCAACAGTGCATTACGTGGGACAATACAACTGACTGTGGCTGATAAATGAACCATTTCTTAAAAGTGTGTAATCAGCATCTTCAATCTTTAACTGAAATGCAATCTGAACTGTTTTCTAAGCAGAAACGTTGAATAGTGTTTGTGGCTAGAACTAGACTGTGTGTATGACATACATACACACATACATATATATTGTGCGCTTCACTTCCTTTAACATCAAGCACATCCTGCTCTTTTGTCTCATTTTATACAGTCTCCACTATAATATATGTATATATGTATATATATATATATATATATATATATATATATATATATATATATATATATATATATATACATATACATATACATATACATATATACATATATACATATATACATATATACATATACATATATACATATATACATATATTATAGTGGAGACTGTATAAAATGAGACAAAAGAGCAGGATGTGCTTGATGTTAAAGGAAGTGAAGCGCACAAGCGATAAAAAAAGAACTCAATGCGGTACTCGAACTGCCTGACACACAGCTGAAGCACACACAGAAAGCCGTGTCTCTCAGCATGCGATCGCGGATTCAGATATTTCACGTCTTGCTGCACTTGAATGGTCGAATACACACACAGGTAAACACAGCCAGTAATGTCTCAATTAAAAGTAAACAGTTGGGTGTAAACCAGATGTGTATCAGTATAATAGATCCGTGAATTCATTCACACTTAAAAGTGACAGCAGCCTAAAATACCTACCTGCTGCTCTGTCATTAATGTGAATCAAACGAGAAAATAACTTACTGCTCTTGACTGAATAACTTTTGTAGCTTTAATAAGAACACATTTTGATTTAATTCATACAGTGAAGATTTTATTTTTACATTTGATTACTTAATGTACTATTTCTATCTACATGTTAAATTAACCTATTGTACGTAAAACTTAATTTAAGCCATTTTTGTTATATTGTATTTGCTTAATGTTTGTAATTTGCTTCTTTGTAATTATTTAACAAAATAAAAATAACTATACTGTGATATATATTTCTATGGTTTCGTTTCTTTTTTTTCTTTTTTTTTGTGATTTTCCCAATATAAAACACATTTACCAAACCCCCCAACCCTCACCAACGAATGCCTGGAGTAGTGTCCATGCTGTCCATTAATTTAGCATACAATATATACATGCCTACATACACCAACCTTCAAACAAATAGAAAAACAAATACATGTACACACTCTATTGATCATTTAAAATAATGCCCTCTTATTGGCTGTATTTTTGTCAATGAAAGGGCATTTAAAACAAACTTTTTTTTATTTTTAATTCCCAATCCTCTTAAGGAATACCTCATCTTTTCGAGGCAGAGACAAGGCATCATATCTCTAATCCATTGAGTTTGAGCAGGTGGGATGGTATCTTTCCACTTTAATAGTATCGCTCTATGTACTAACAAGGCAGAGAAGGCAAGGATTTTACACACTGATGCTGACAGCCATGACTGCTCTGAAGTGACTACAAATAATGCCACCAGAGGTTCTGGGCTGGCTCTAATCTGTGCTGAAGAACCACCGAAAGGGTGTGAAATATCGATTGCCAGTAACGCTCTAATTTGGGGCATGTCCAGAACATGTGAATTAATGATCCCTCAGCACATTGACATCTATTGCACATGGGGCTATTTTAACTTTGGATATATGAGCTCTGTGCTACTTTGAACTGTATAAGTGAATGCAGAGCACACATTGACGATGAGTAGACCCATTTAAGAACGCAGTTCCATGTGTCTTTCAGAGAGGGGTCTGTCAAGGTCTTCCTCCCAAGCTCTTAATGTTATCTAGAGAGGTCTAGAGAATCCCAGATTGGTCATTAAATTGCAAATAATGGAAATTGAGCCCTTAGCTAATGTTACAAGAAAGGAAACTTTCCAAAGGATTTTCAGGAGGATATTTTTATGGTGAAATAGAATCTCTCATATTGTGAAATAATTTGGTCCTATCACCCCTCCCTAGTTGTGGCACTAGGAATGTCTCTCTCATACAATGTGTGCAACTTCATAGCTTAAATGGATAGTTCACCCAAAAATGAAAATTCTGTCAATTTACTCACCCTCAAGTTGTTCCAAACCTGTATGAATTTCTTTCTTCTGCTAAAGACAGAAGATATTTTAAAGAATGTGGGTAACCAAATACCGAATTAACCAAATTAAAAAAATACTATGGCAGTAAATGGCTACCATCAACTGTTTAAATTTTGGGGTGAACCATCCCTCCAATGTGATTTACACAAGTATCAGTTGGATCTATATATTTTTTCCTCTGTCCTTTTCCTTAGTGATATTGCCCAGCCCTAGTTGGGACCATGATTGTTTGTTAGGTCTGTTGTTCAAGGATCAAGGATGTTGACTCAGGAACATGTACCACGTGAATAAATCACAGTGCAGGTCAATAACTTCTGAAAAGGTAAAACTCACATTTACAAGCAAAAAAAAAGAAAAACACCACCACCATCACATACTTGCTACCCCTAAACTGCCATTATGTAACCTTTACTTCTCCAGATGGCAGAGCATTTCAGCAGCCAACAGTCAGACAGATGAGAAAGAGTGAGTGAGTGCAGAAGAGAGACACAGACAATGAAGACTGGGGGCATTAGACAGAGGAAACAAGAGAGCAGAGAGAAAAAGGAGGACAGCAGAACAGAGCCGACTGCACCAAACAGCAATAGAGTGGTGATGGAAGCTGCTCAGTGATGAGGTGGGGGAGCCATGTTAATATATTCAGTCTGATTCTTTATTCCATTTTAATTGCCAAAGCCAGGCAGCAGCATATGCAGAAATGATGTGGGAGTGGAGTAATCCCAGTCAGTCATACAACACAGACTGAGCCCCTGAGTGACACTGTGCTGTTGTGTGATTGAGTGTGTGTGTGTGTGTTTTCTCCCACAATGTTTAATATCTACCAATGCTGCTGAATAGGATCATACCAGAGTTTAAATAAATCAATATGACGACAATTGTGTATCAAAGAATACAAAGAGTCACACGATGTGACAATACACCCTCAACAAGATCTCCTTTTAATTTTTATTGACCATTGTTAAGTTTGTTTGTCTACATATACACAGTTTCTTTTATTTTAAATTAACATAATTGAAATGTTTTCAATCAATATCAAAGTTTCAAAAGTTTCAATTATCTACTCCCAAACCCTATATAAAAGTGCAGAGATAGAAAAATGCAAGAAATCAGTCAAATAAAAAGACTAAATAAATTAAAATAAGCATTACACTAAAATAAATAAAAAAATAAATACTTAAGGTTACATATAGTAAGTGTAACATTCAACATAGTAACTATTATATGTATTTATATTTAAAATGTATGCAAATCATATTTACATAATTTAACTAAAATATTAATAACTTAACATCAATATAAATTAAAATAATCTTATCTAGAGATATTACCCCATGCATACAGAAAGATAGCAAGACAGACAGACAGACAAACAGAACATTAGATAGACAAAAAGAAAGACAGCCCGACAGACAGAACGCACGCCGGACAAAACGCACGCACGCCGGCAGGACGAACGCGCGCCGGACAGGACGAACGCGCGCCGGACAGGACGAACGCGCGCCGAACAGGACGAACGCGCGCCGGACAGGACGAACGCGCGCCGCACAGGACGAACGCGCGCCGCACAGGACGAACGCGCGCCGCACAGGACGAACGCGCGCCGCACAGGACGAACGCGCGCCGGACAGGACGAACGCGCGCCGGACAGGACGAACGCGCGCCGGACAGGACGAACGCGCGCCGGACAGGACGAACGCGCGCCGGCAGGACGAACGCGCGCCGCACAGGACGAACGCGCGCCGCACAGGACGAACGCACGCCGCACAGGACGAACGCGCGCCGCACAGGACGAACGCACGCCGCACAGGACGAACGCACGCCGCACAGGACGAACGCACGCCGGACAG
Organism: Meda fulgida; assembly: GCA_030578275.1. Lineage (NCBI taxonomy): Eukaryota > Metazoa > Chordata > Actinopteri > Cypriniformes > Leuciscidae > Meda > Meda fulgida. The sequence continues at coordinate 15,970,706 of CM060636.1, read as the reverse complement.
GACGAACGCACGCCGGACAGGACGAACGCACGCCGCACAGGACGAACGCACGCCGCACAGGACGAACGCACGCCGGCAGGACGAACGCACGCCGGACAGGACGAACGCACGCCGCACAGGACGAACGCACGCCGGTCAGGACGAACGCACGCCGCACAGGACGAACGCACGCCGGACAGGACGAACGCACGCCGCACAGGACGAACGCACGCCGCACAGGACGAACGCACGCCGGACAGGACGAACGCACGCCGCACAGGACGAGCGCACGCCGGACAGGACGAGCGCACGCCGGACAGGACGAACGCACGCCGGACAGGACGAACGCACGCCGCACAGGACGAACGCACGCCGGACAGGACGAACGCACGCCGGACAGGACGAACGCACGCCGGACAGGACGAACGCACGCCGGACAGGACGAACGCCGGACAGCTTATTTGTATATTCCCTGCAGGGGAATAACATCAGAAGAGCGCATGTGCAGCTTCGCAGGAACACTGTCCCTCACCATCTTTTCTCTGATCATAAGTGTGTGCAGGTGGCGGGTCCAAACAGCCTGTTTAAACAGCATCATTACACACCGCTGATAACAAAGTGCTTGAGCTGATCAGCATATGGTTACATGTAGCTAAGGCAACACACACAAACACACCTGGAGAGGGATGCTGGCATGGATCAAGTCTCTGTCATCACATAGAGGGCTCTCAGGGGACCCCAGGAACCATTGTTATTTTTTATCTGGTCCATTCAGAGCCCAATCAGAAAGGACAGAGGCTTTAGACATCAATACCAAAACAAATCCAAACAACTAAAAATCACATTGACAGTAAACAGCACTCCATTATCCGATGCAACACTACAAACCCACAAAGGGATGAAATCCCTCCAGGTGAAAGCAACTGGATGGTGAGGGGAGTCCACATTCATCTTAAATAACTTCACATCAATCACTTTCTTTCCTCCTTCGCCATTAACCTCAAATTCATATTTGACCTTTAATTACAAAGGCTTCTCTCCAGCTAACTTCCACCCTTAAAACTTTTGGCTTCTCACACGTCCCATAATGATCTACACCATTAGTTGCCTGTCCATTAAAAAAATAAATCGATAAGCTTGCAGAAAACACCCTCCAACAATGCGCTAAAATCTCGGCCAGTTCCCCTGCTGGGTGAGAAAGTTCATCCGCCTCATTCATCTTGTCTCTCTCTCACCGTGTCTTTCTCTCACTCTCTCCTGTACCTTCATCCCTCCGTCTTTCCAAGCCCCCTAATGCCCTTGTCCAATCTCTTTCTTGCAAAAATGGACCAATACAAATGAGCAGAAGCAATTTAGCAACAACCCAAAGTAATTAGAAACCCATTACCAGGGTCACCCAGAGACAGCACACCCACACAAAGAACACACACTCTCTCTCTCACACATACAGAGCAAACAAACATGAATGCAGAATGAGCATTAAGTCACGGCATAACTGCACAGCTGTGAGGAGTGGAAGGAGGCAGTGAGTGAAGAACTGAAGCACTCAATCAACTTTTTGCCATGCACTTGCAGATTTCTGCATAATCTGGGAGAAGTGGGGAGAGTAGTCTTGTATTTTGAGTACAAAATAGAGTAGCCAGAATTTTGAGTTTCAGCATAAAGTCTGAACCACACTGAAGCTTGTTCTGGTCGAAAGGTCATGCTTTGGCTGGTTGTGGTCCAGTTAGCCTACTAAATGATTTAAATGTACATTTACAATTTGAATATAATAAAGACATTGTATATTTAATTGTAAATTAAGAAAACTAAATGAAAATTCCTAATATAAAGATAAAAAACTCAACATAATTGGTTTGTCAAGACAACCTTTTCTAAAAGACAATTAATACACAATCAAAAAATTAATGCATTTAGCTCAGGCGTATATTGTACTAACACATTTTATTGTACTACAGTAAATGTTGAACCAGTGCCAGATTTTCTCCAGGTGTGACTAATTTTTCCCTGTCTGCTGCCTTTCATGTCACAGGATAATTGCTAATTAAGGGAGCCAATTTTGTGTGCAATATGCATCAGACAGGACTGTAAACTGTCAAAGAGAACAACAAGCCAGCACTGACAGAAACGATTTAGTACTAAACTGTATTTTACCACCAACTCTCGCTGTGGTCAGCCATCTTATTATTACTTTCCTAAGACTTCCCGACCCGAAGGAATGACAGAAAGATGGAGGAGATATCAAATTATGAAAACATGATGGGTAATTATGGGCAGCTGGCATATTTTATTACCTTGCCAGTGGCATGGAGCGACAGAGTGACAGAGGGTAATTGATCTTAATTACTGTGCCCAAATGAAGGTCATATCATCGACACAGAGAATGAAACTGGGGGACAAAGGAAAGACCAGCTGCATACAAATACACAGCTGAATATGATTGTCTCAGGATCAACAATGCACACACCAGAGAGTGTAATTGGCAGGAAGGGTCAGGAGGAACGAGGCTTTTGTTACTGGAGTCTGAAATGGCTTGTCATATGAGAAAAAAAAAGAAAAAAAAAACCCTTTCGTCTTGCTTTAAAGGCCTTCTCACACTAAAGAAACAAAGCGACAAAGCACTATCGTCATTCACGGGCTTTAATAAACCCGATAGAGTTTATTAAAGTAATAGAGAGCAATAGAGAGCTTTAAAAGCAAAAAACAAGCCATATGATAATGCAAATTTCAGTCACGTACTCTTAGTAAAATAAATAAATAAATAAATAAATATTACATCTGCTGTAATGGAATGGTATATTATAAATGCAAAAGTATTATTGTTTTACTGTATTTTTGATCAAATAAATGCAGCTTTGGTAACTTTTGATCAAACCAAACAAACAAAAAACCACTCGTAGTGTTTAATAAGCGCACACCAATTTTGGCAATTGCTTTTACAGGGTTTCTTTATGCACAGATTATTTTATTTGTATTATATACCATTATATTTGTTTTTCGCAGTTGCCTTTTCACCTCAAGTCACATGATATATTTTTTTTAGCTTTTAGTATGAATATGCTAGCCTGAAGGTTATGAATAAGCTGGTGTGTTCCAAAAAGCATTCACATTTAGGTGATAAGCATTCAAAACTTAGTCTTTCACTTCCACTAAAATGAATCACAGATTTTTCACCATCACCAAGGACTTCAGCTTCTCATCACATATTCTGTCCAATTAAATGCTCTCTAGAATGAAACGTATCACCAGCACTCGGATTTGCTTCCATGGTGCTATTAAGTACGACTTGCAGTCTGTGAGTTATAATTGCTATTGGCTATTTGAAAAGGAGGAGCCATTCAATATGTCCCACCTTAGCTTCCTGTTTCAATGGAAGTTACGTCAACGCATCATACAAAGCTGGGTGTTCCAAGGCACTTCAGTGGGCCTTTAATGTATCATATATAGTACATATACTAAACTATACATATTAACAAACTGAAAAGAGTGACACTGAAACAATTGGCATTGGCGTAATATGAACAGTCAAAATCTAATAACAAGCTTTTATTTTCTTCCTTGGTTAACAACCAGAGCTAGGAGATCCAAAACAACCAAGGAAAAGAAAATTATGCTTTGATGCTGAAGAGACGGGCGTGTTCACAGAAAATCTGGTGCACACGTGAACTCGATGGCAGGGTGCTCGGTGGTAGTGGGGAAGGGGCTTGAGAATAATAAACATTCAAAATTTTGCCTAAGTCCCTGCCAGACTTGCCGACTGCAGCTTTAATGGTCAAGTTTCAGATTTGAAGCGTGTGTGAAGACTTGATCCCTTACCAGTGTAAAAGCCCGCTAGATAGCAGAGCAAGTGGGGTGTAGAGTGACTCAGTATGATGAACAGAAGGTGGCTGCTGGTGAAGGTCTTGGCATACAAGCCCCACTGCTGGCTAGAGAGCTGGAAATCAAGTTCATTACAGTCATATGAGTTTCCAAAGCCTCTCGCTCACATCCGGGGTGCCACGCAATGCCAATTGCGAGCTGACAGCTTCAATTTCATGTGACAAGATGGACATTTATAATGAATAGAACCCTGGTATGTCCGCATAGGCAGTCACGCTCTACTAATTCACCAAGTCTGAACCAGCAGCAAACATGGAAATCTTCCAGAAAAGTCAGGATCACATGTATTCATTCAACTGTGCATGGGTACATAAAATTCCAACATATAAATGAATCCTTTGAGTTTTAATAATAATTTTCCCCTTATAAAGCACAATACAAATTCAGTCAATATAAAATAAAAAAACCTGTGTTGGCATCAAAATGTGTTAGAAAAAAAAGAAAGAAAAAAAAAAACTACCTTTCCCCACCCACTACATTTAAACTAACACTTTTTACTCGCTTCTTGGCGTCTTTTACCTCTGGGATGAATAAGATGACAACAAAGCACTTCTCTCCTCTCTCCAAGACACACTTCTATCTGAGCTTTTTACTAAAATGAGGGATTTGTTTTAGATACAAGCCCACTGAGAATCTTACAGGTTTCAAAGGATCTAAGATGATGATGTCTTGCACTTATTATCTTTTTTTTTTCCCCACACTGACATTTTAACAGCCGGAGTACAATGCAAATTTTGAGTGTTAATTAGTGTTATAGGGCTGCTGAACATCGCCCCACAGTTATGCAAGTTTAATTGCATTTGGCCAAACAAAATGTCTTCATAAATGTCAACGAATATTTAGCAGAATTCTTTTCTTCATTATTTTGCACAGACTCTAACTGCCAGACCAGACAGTCAGGTGATCAAAAATACATTTTATAAAAACTTGGCTTTGTGTAATTGTAATTTTTATATATATATATATATAGTGCTGTCAATCAATTAAAAATGTAACAAATTAATCATTTTCTGAGATTGATCGCTCCCAACAGTTTTTTTTATATCTTTAAATAATTTCACATTTAATCTTCAAATGAATGTAGAATCAACTTAAAGACAGTAGCCTATATAAATATTTGTTTAAATGGCATTTATTTCTTAATTTTAGCCATTAATTATAGCTATTCAGCATTACAGTATAATTGAAAGCTATACATTTTAACATTTATTAGGCTTTAAAAAATAACAACTTTTAACTTAAGTGAACATAAACCCATTATAATAAGTCACATTTACGTGTCTTTAATATATCAGGGCTCAAATGTGTCTATTGGCCCAGTCAGACCTATTAAGATTTTGACTTGCCCTGTCAAAATGCACAAAATTTGTTTTCGCTGTTTTTGACCAATGTAACCTTATAAACAGTGCTTTAAGATTTTCAGGTAGGTCTAACAGGTTCACACTTTACAGTCTTAGTTGCATAAATAATAAATTAAATATAGATTAATCAAAAGATTAGTTAAAAGCTACAAATGTTATTCAGTCAAGAGCAGTGAGTGATTCTCTTTTTCTTTGATTAATATTAATCACAGACAGTAGCAGGTTTATTAGGCTGTTGTCACTTTAAGAACTGCCACACATGATGTGGATCAGACACACCTTTTCTCACAACTCTTTATGTTCATTACTTTATTTAACTCGTTTAATACTGTGTTTGCAAAGATACTCCAAAAAAACGTGCATAACTTTGTCTTTGTCTGTTCAAGTGCTGTCTGAAGCGGCTTTGTGCGCACGAGTCGCATGCGTGTTATACAGATTCACAGACGTGCTAGTAAAATGTGTGTTCTCTTTTGTGTCTGACACACTTGAATGTTTAAAAGCATTTGCATGAATAAGAAAGCAAGCCAAAGGATGGCGGGGATGCTGCATTAAATATTTTTTTAATTTTGACAGCCCTAGTGTGTGTGTGTGTGTGTGTGTGTGTGTGTGTGTGTGTGTGTGTGTGTGTGTGATATCGTAATGATGTGCAGGCAAACAGAGACACTTACTCTGTGATCTCCTCAGTAACTGTGTGCTCCACCTGCAGACGGGAGTTGACCTCGATGAAGTAATGTTTACCATGTTTATCCACCAGGAACTCCACTGTGCCTGCGTTCTCATAACCGACCTGAGGAAAGAGAGGAAATGGATTGAGCTATGAAAAATGTAATGTCCTAACAAAAAGTCAAAAATACTAAAAACATAACCTTTTTTTTTGGGTAAATTGTGTGATGCCCTGGTGTTTAAAATGGCTAACTAGATATGTGTGGCCCGTAAATACATCTATAAGGATATTCATACTTTCCTTCAAACCACACAGGTTCTAGGCAAAATCCACAAATAGTGCACACAGGGTTATTTCTAGGTCAAAAATGGTCTTCACTGGTGGCCATCCACACACACAAAAGTACAAAGTATACTAGCCATGTGAACTGAGCCCAGTACTGACAATAAATCAAATTAAATGCAAAGAAACAGTTTTTTATATTAATATCCTATTCATTCATGAATAAAATTCACTGTAAGTAAAAAACTGCACTCCTGCGAAAACTCCCATTATAATCAATAAGCTGTCTATGCTGTGCAGTAAAGCTCTTATTGACATTGTGTTTATACTTTATAATTATGTTGGTTATAATTAAAGGATTCACAAGTGTCCAGAACTCACAATGAACAAAAACTCAGCCATTTTGAGTGGTGTTGAGTGGATTAAACATCTGATTGGCCAACAAGCTCAACAGATATTTCAGTGATTTGCTACAAAGGTAAACTCTTTAAAAGCTTGTTGTAAATAGAAACCGTTGACACTCTTCACAGAGTGCTTACAAAAACACTCAAGGGAGCATTTTGAAGTAGCCAGCTATCAGCGGGTACCGGTACTGCAGAATGGCAGGTATCGTCACATTAACAGGTATCAGGGACACCAATTCATTTTGGTGGCCGCCAAATTGTTTTGAATGCGGGAAAAACCTTGTAGGCCTACATAACAAAACTTTTAAATAACAGGGTTTTAAGTGCTAATAAAGATATACTTCATCAGAAAATGTTGTGTGTCTACCTCAGAAGGTCAAAATAAATATTATACATGTCATTATGATTGTGTCATTTATTTTATATGAGGGTGGCATTTGTTGCAACCTTGTTACCAAACTCAGGTACATAACTGAATACAGTTTACAACACAAAAAAGAAAAAGAAAATGTTTGTTACCATTAAAGATAAATATTTGGTTATATATTTTGGTTATATGAAAATATTAACTTTAATAACAAGGTTGAACAGTTGAGCTTGACAGATGCATTTAACATTTACAACAAACTACTTCCATGTTCATTTTTGTACATCTAATACATCTAATTCTCTCTCCAATAGAAACTGGATTTGTGTCTTTAAAATAATGGGACATCAAATGTATACTATTCACGGAAAGCACAACTAAAAATATTAATACTGTAAAACATTGGTTAATCATTATGGGATCTTATATAAAAATGTATCAATTTTTATTTTTATTTATTTTATGACAATTGTGTCTAAAACCATGTTACTAGTTTTATTGCAGCATAATAATAAATAGTGTAAATTATGGTACATTGTGGTAAGCGCGGATTATTAGAAAGGCACCGAGACAGCAGGTTGCCTCTTACTAGGCCACATCTTGACACACACCACAAAGCCCAATAGGAGGTTCCATAATCCTGTCCCCAAATTTCGCAGGAATGCAATCCAATTCGTCCTTAGGCAAGCCTCAGCTGCCAAATATGGATACACACTGCCTCTCACACACACACAGTATTTGGAGAGTAAAGCATCGTTGACAACTGGCTGCCGACACAGACTGAGATCAAACAACAAACCCTTCAAATTCTTGGCTGATATTCATACTCACACCCGCTCGAAAATCTTGCAAGCCCTGTGAGACCGCGAGAAGACATGAACACTGTACACTAGAGAACATTTATCATTCTCAGCACTTTCTCACACTCCGACACACTGAAATACGGCGAGCAGATTAAAACTATTAGACCGCCGCAATGAAAGAGATGAAAATAAACAAGACAGTGTACAGTGCCCACGAGAAGAAAGGTACAGACAGGTAATTAAATGGGTAAAATGAGAGGAGGAAAGGAAGGAGAGCAAGAGAGGAGGACAGATGGCATTCCACCGAGAGGACTAAAGAGGGTGAGAAAGAAGGAGGGAGAGAGATGAGTAATTATGAGTTTCACAGCTTGATACAATTTCTAATTACTTCACAACATCCATAGCATAAACCGGGTCTGCCGACAGGCTATGACAAAAGACAGGAGAGGTCAAAGATGGAGGGACTTTTTGGGTTGGTTCTCATGTAAGTCAAAATATGGAATTATGACTGAAAGGAGAGAGAGAGACAGAGAGAGGGCTCGAGCAGAGCTGTGACCAACATTCAGAGGGAAACGTCCCAATTAAAATTCTAATTAGTGGAAAAATAATATGGGTTTAGAAACAGCAGATAAACCCATAAAAAAAAAATATTAAGTAGCACAACTGTTGTTTTCAAAATTCATAATAAGCAATGTTTTTGAGCAGCAAATCAGCATATTAGAATGATTTCTGAAGGATCATGTGACACTGACAACTGGAGTAACGACAAAGGTGCATTTTTAGCAACCTTCGCAGGAATGGAATAAAACAGAAAACGAAAACGGTTTTTAAAATTGTGATTTCACAATATTAGTTTTTACTGCATTTTTGATTAAGAAATTTTTCCCAAGTGATGTTGAAGACAATTACTTTTTTTTCTTTTTTTTGTGTATAACCATAAACCATCAAATGTCATTCTAACCCCATATTATTTTTGTCATGAAACACAAATCTAGAGATCTTAGGCAGAATGTTTCTCTAAGACAAGGAAAGTGGATTGTCATATTATACTGCCAAGCTATAAAAATGACAAAAAAGCAGCATTATAATTTCATAAAAGCAGCGCTTGCTACTTGTGCGGCTATATTGAAGTCTTCTGAAGTAATTTGATAGGTTTGTGAGGAACAGTCTGAAAAATGTGTTGTTGTTTACTGATAATGTGTCCTCTGGTGTACAAATCAAAATCCACGTAAATTAATTCACAGTTGGTCACGTGAATGAGAAAAACAAATGTAGTTTCGGATCTATATCAAACCCGGTGAAACAATTTTTTGGTGTGAAGGTGTGAAGATGATTGTCAAAGAAAAATGAATTTTCAGTCTGTTTCTCACTCAAAAACACATGACTTCATAAGACTTGGAATATGGGTCATATGAGTAAACTATTCTAACAGTGCTTTCACAGTTTTTGCAGGTTCACAAAATAAATCACTTATCAAATCATAGTATCAAATCTATTTTCCTCACATTCAAAACATGCTGTGACAGCTTAAAACATCTCTTGTGTTTTATGGAAGAAAGAAAATAACATGAGGCTGTAGTAATCAATTGTATGTAAATTTTACATTTCCCCCTGTGGTGAAAATGTTATTTGTAAATTATCTATATGTCTATGTGGTGTTTTAATGTGCTTTAAGACAAACCACATGCAAATTCATAAGTCAACACCATTGCTGAGCATTTTGTCCGTCTCAAAACATTTTGACAGTCTCAAAAGCGCGATGTGAAATCCCTGGTGTTTCTAACGTCACAAACTACCTTGTAACCAATGATGTCACGAGGGGGCAGGCTTTAGCATATCATTAACAGTGAACTAGCAGGGGAATCGGGAGAGAAGCAAGGTTATCCCTGTATATTTTTTTGTGGATATAAGAAATCGTAGGGTGAATTATGTATACATGATGCATATTACAACGTTATGATGAACTATATGCCTTTCTCCACTGATGTTCTGAGTTGCTCAATGCTTGTTAGGAAGCTGTCTGACTGAGATGGTGTACGGGAACATGGTTTGTGTAACATTAGCAACACATTATTAACTGTTTGATAACGGTCAAACCAAAAGCTAATCATATGAATTACCATTATGTGTCCGACGTTGCAAAGAGCGATACATAAAACGCATTACCATTCTGATACATCGACTTGTATGAGTCGAGACGAGCCGAGCCTGTATGAGTGAGTGGAGGCTAGGCTCATTTGCATATTCATAGTTCCGCATATACTAATTGAAGCAAGGGTGTAGAGTTCATGCTATTTCAAGGCATGAATAATTATTTTCACTGGAAAAAAAACTTTTAAATGTGTAATTTTGGTGATCAAAGATAACTTTTAAGGGATACAATTATTGACTACAGGGAGTCTTTAAGGCTTCTTGTACCAAAAAGACATTTTGTTCTTCACACAAGAAAGTCAATAATATGAAGGACATGGTGAGTAAATGACATATGGGTTCCTTTTGAATCTACAAAAAATGCTTATGTTTAGTTACATCCTAGCATAAACAAGACAGAGACAGTAGTGACGGTGAGAAACAGAGATTCTGACAAGCAGAGAAGTCAGAAAAACGACGACGCAATCAGTGAAGTTAAACAGCGTTATGCAAATACCCTCGTCTTTTACTGATGATTAGCAGCGAAAATGCTTTATGTTCACAATCAACCTCAGCTTGCCTCAAACACACGCAGACAGGGTTTATGACAGTGACTGTTGACTGTGGGTCTGAAACCACATCAAGGCTGTGATCCCCAACCTGTGCTTCAGGATCCCCAACCTGTGCTTCAGGCATCGTGGGTAGAGAAGCTGTCTCCATGGCAACAGCTGCCATAAAACAAAACAAAAAGAAAAAAGACGATAAAACAGGGGAGATGATTCTGTCATGTTAATGCCATCTAATTTCCCACCCGGACGTCTAACCAAACACAACACATAAAAAAGCTATAACAGTGACCACAACAATTTAAGCAGCACCCCAATGAAGAACAAGGTCAACAAAATGTGTCAACAAATTACAAGGCTGAACATCATTGTGTCAGCATGGAGAACGGAATGGAAAAATTTAATTGACTATTGAGAGGAAATTCAAGCCCTTGGAGAACAGAAAGGGACAAAAAGACAGACATCCAATACAGAAGAACAAAAACGCAGAGCATGAAATGGCGAAAGCTCTGAAGGTCAGAGAGAACAACGCCATTTTTATTAACAAGGACTTAGTTCAAATATCTAAAGCATCTAGTTGAGACACCCTACAAAACATGTGCAATTTGTACATATACATATTAGTGATTAGTGTTTACCTAATACACCGAACAAAAATCAATACACTGAACAAAATTATAAACGCAACACTTTTGATTTTTCATGAGCTGAACTCAAAAATCAAAGACTTTTTCTATGTAAACAAAAGGCCTATTTCTCTCAAATATTGTTCTGTCTTAAATCTGTGTTAGTGAGAACTTCTTTGCCGAGATAGTCCATCCACCTCACAGGTGTGGCATATCAAGATGCTGATAAGACAGCATGATTATTGCACAGGTGTACCTTAGGCTGGCCACAATAAAAGGCCACTCTAAAATGTGCAGTTTTACTGTATTGGGGGGGTCTGAAAACCAGTCAGTATCTGGTGTGACCACCATTTGGTTGACCACCATCAACCTGGAACACACTGTCGTATACGCCGATCCAGAGCATCCCAAACATGCTCAATGGGTGACATGTCCGGTGAGTATGCTGCTTTTCAGCTTCCAGGAAGTGTACAGATCCTTGAAACATGGGGCCGTACATTATCATGCTGCAACACGAGGTGATGGTCGTGGATGAATGCACAACAATGGGCCTCAGAATCTCGTCACAGTATCTCTGTGCATTCAAAATGCCATCAATAAAATGCACCTGTGTTCATTGTCCATAACATACGCCTGCCCATACCATAACCCCACCGCCACCATGGGCCACTCGATCCGCAACGTTGACATCAGCAAACAGCTCAACCACATGACGCCATACAAGCTGTCTGCCATCTGCCCCATACAGTGAAAACCGGGATTCATCCATGAAGAGAACACCTCTCCAAAGTGCCAGACGCCATTGTATGTGAGCATTTGATCACTCAAGTCGGTTACGACGACAAACTGCAGTCAGGTCGAGACCCCGATGAGGACGACGAGCATGCAGATGAGCTTCCCTGAGACGGTTTCTGACAGTTTGTGCAGAAATTATTTGGTTGTGCAAACCGATTGTTGCAGCAGCTGTCCGGGTGGCTGGTCTCAGACGATCTTGGAGGTGAAGATGCTGGATGTGGAGGTCCTGGACTGGTGTGGTTACACGTGGTCTGCGGTTGTGAGGCCGTTTGGATGTACTAGCAAATTCTCTCAAACGCCTTTGGAGACGGCTTATGGTAGAGAAATGAACATTCAATTCACAGGCAACAGCTCTGGTGGACATTCCTGCAGTCAGCATGCCAATTGCACACTCCCTCAAAACTTGCGACATCTTTGGCATTGTGCTGTGTGATAAAAATGCACATTTTAGGCTATGTTTACACGGAAACGATCTGAAGAGAAAACGCGAAAGTGGCGTTGCTTTATCACTTTTATTCTGCGTTTAGACGAGCGTTATGGGGGGGGGAATCCGCGTGCATATGCTGACGCAAAAGTGTGTGAAATTCGATGTAGTATGCACTCCAGGCGGCTAGATGGCAATGTGAAGCACTGACACACAATAACACCAATATCTGAGAATATTTTGTACAACTGCTGAAAAGACTCTTGTACGTTTATTAAGCTGCTAGGGCAACTTGAAGGTCCGACATATGGAAATAATCCGACATGTTGGTTGTTATTTTCCTGTACTGGCGCATGCCTGTGACGTAAACGCGTAAGCGACGAGAGCCACCGTGAGCAGATTTGCGTTTTTTAACGTTTAGACGGGAACGCAACGGTGGAGCGTTTTTAAGATTTCCACTCTGGAGGGTGGTTTCACTTTTTTGCGTTTTTAAGCCCCCAAAATGCCGTCGCCATGTAAACGAAAGGCACATCCGATAAAATATTTTTACGTTTTCACCCGGAATTGTTCTCGTGTAAACAGGGCCTTAGAGTGGCCTTTTATTGTGGCCAGCCTAAGGCACACCTGTGCAATAATCATGCTGTCTAATCAGCATCTTGATATGCCACACATGTGAGGTGGATGGATTATCTAGGCAAAGGAGAAGTGCTCACTAAGACAGATTCAGACAGATTTGTGAACAATATTTGAGAGAAATAGGCCTTTTTTATAAATAGAAAAAGTCTTAGATCTTAAGAGTTCAGCTCATGAAAAATGGGGGCAAAAACAAGTGTATGTATTATGTACATATACACAGACATGCGCACACACAGACAATTTAATAATATATATATATATATACACACATAATCTAAACACAAACTTATGTTTGATGCTATTAATCACGATTACTCGATTTGACAGCACTAATTAAATATGTTAAAACTTTATTTTGTTTTTCAACTTTTTCTTTGCCGTATGTATGTGTACATAATATATATATATATATATATATATATATATATATATATATAAACTTTTTTTTCTCCTCTATTTATTATTTTAGTTGGTCATGTATTATTATTATTAATAATAATAATAATAATAATAATAAATTATGCATCACCCTGTTCCCATAATATTTCCAGAGTGTCTAGTTACACCAAGTGCAAACAGCCCACCTTGTTGGCAGATGCCATTTACACCAACTCCGCCCCCCATTATCTAATTGAGCCAGGCAAAATTACAAAAGAAATCCAGCTGAAAGGAGCAGTGGTTTAGAGAGAAAGGCCGGTGGCGTTAGCTTTTGATGCGACCAAGGTTCAAATCCGCCTTTTTTATCAGCCGTTGCCTGATATTTCTGCCCTTTTAAAAGGACCAAACTATTCAAAAAAGAAAAACAAATGTTTAAATAAATATATAACCTGTCAATGGGATTATTGTCCTTTCAGAAAGTAAATGGCACTAAATAAAGTCCACTCACTTTTATCTTACGTTTTATTATTTTGGGAGTACAGGTCACAATTTTTAACCAAAACCTTATCAAACAAGAAAAATCACCTGTCTCAAAGAATGACCCAGTTCATAATCTTATGGCTAGTGCTAGAAACCGCGTTGAACGTCAGCTAAATGTCAGTCCAAGTCATGTTCGCCCCAACATGAAGAAGGGGAAACATTATCACACATGACATTTCCATTTCTTTGACATACATTTCTAATGATTAAACATGATGGTGATAGGCCATTTCAGAGTGAAACTTCTGCCACGCTTCACAAACGGAATTAGACAATTAAAAGAGCCAGGGAGAATTTTCTTTGACATTAAAGACGGAGCCAACGGTGAGAGAACAGAGGGATACATCCCGCTGCTCTTAAGAGAAAAGCTGTACTCAGCAATAGAAAATGAGATTGAGGGGAGCTTCAAGCGTCTAAGGGAACATGTCAAAAGCTCAAATGAGGTTTTAATGCTTGCTCTGAGAAATCTGAAAGCCAGACCATCTTCTCTATTTCCCTTGTCCATATGATAGAACAGATGGAGGAGAGATTTTAGCTCTCTCTCTCCCCTCATTCACCAAGTTTCCTCATTTCACACTCACACAGACAATACTCAATCTCTCTCGTTTGCGCACACACATGCACATAAATGCTAATGCACTCATATTCTGCAGAATGCTAAACAACTGTCAGCAGAGAGTCCAGAAGAGGTGAAAGACGGGTGATCGGAGCTGTATTTTATCTGTACGTGTGGCTGTTGAATTCAGAAGAGGAAGTAAAAAGGAACTCTACACTTAACACACTGAATGAATCTTTTCAATGTGGCAGCTGATTACAGCCTCTCGGAACGTAATCATGCATGTTTATTCAGGAACTCTATATCTAAAATTGCTTGCGAAATGTAAATGTCTGAACATTGCTAGGAAAAATCCACCATGTGCAAGAACTTTCATGAATAGTAATAGCGTTATTAATACTACGCAAGAAATGTCATGTTTGTGATTCATCAGACTGACACCAACTGTGCTAAGGAAGGCGTGCAATGGCGCACACAGGACGTGGTGTATCTGTGAGTGGACATGATTACACACGCTCGCACAAACAAGTCAACAGAAACTGCAAAAACTGCGACCAACTATGAAATGAATTACATTTCCAGTGTGAAGTGGGGTTCTGAAACCACTTGTGAAAATGAGCTAATGCTCTAACATGTAAAGCCATGCTGCTGGGTGTTGCAAGTTCAAATCCGCCTCACGACATTTGCTCCCTTTTCTACATCATTTCCAGTCTTCCACTGGCTGTTAAAGGGATAGTTCACCCAAAGTGAAGATTCTGTCACCATTTACTAACCCTCACGTGCATTTAACGACAAACAACTGAATTTGAACATTTCAAGCAATTCCTTAACTTAAATGCACTGTAGGTGATTTGTTACAGAATTTTTTTTTGTTATGCTGGTTGAAAGTCTCTGCACATTCTGATAGGAATCATTAAGTTAAGTGGTCTAATTGTATTTTCTCCACGCTCATCAGGCATTATAGGAGAAGACTCAGAGCTGTTATCTTGGAAAAGGGAGGTTGCAAAAAGTATTTATTAAAAGGGGGCAAATAATTGTTCCAATGTGTTTTGTAGAAAAACATTGATCTCATAAATGTGATTTTCCCCCCACTTTCAATTCTTATACTTCCATGAAAGGTTACATTTTGCTATTTTTTTTTAAATAAAATATCAAAACGATTAACAATACAGATTTATTTTTTACAGCCATCTTTGATCATATTTACCAAGGGGACAGCACTGTACGT
The DNA here is from genome assembly GCA_030578275.1 of Meda fulgida. Taxonomy (NCBI): domain Eukaryota; kingdom Metazoa; phylum Chordata; class Actinopteri; order Cypriniformes; family Leuciscidae; genus Meda; species Meda fulgida. The sequence continues at coordinate 15,955,088 of CM060636.1, read as the reverse complement.
ATATATATCCTCTGTGAAAGGCTTAGGACCATAAAATGTTTTTCCAATCATTGCATTTGATCCGATTGCAACAATACGACGTCCTTCCTGCCTGTCACTGTAGGTATTTTCACGTGTTTTGGAGGAGGTGTGGTTTTGGAGACGCTCTGAAGGGAGGGTAGGATCTTATGCTTTCAAAGTTAGCTCACTATCGCTATCCTCTCTGAAAATTGCCTACCCTACCTTTAATAACAGAGAAGTCAAATCAATCTTCACTCAGTCCGAGAAGAATTAATCTTTTCTTTTAAAAACTCTTTGTTCTTTCTGTTTAGAATGACTCTTTCAGTTCATCGGCATAGGAACACATCAATAATCCGTCAATAACTTTCTTTTTTTAAATACAACCGCTTCAAAACGTCAAATGTAAACACTGGAGATGAAGAACGCATGCGAGGACAACAGGGGGATTCCATTTACATTTATACAATTGGCAGAAATTATCCAAAATGACTTACTGCAAATCTGACATATACGGCATGTCTTCACTGGCGTTTGATCAAAAACGTAGCAAAAGCCACCTGTCAAGAAGTCCCTCTTTTGATTTTGACTTAACTGTCAGTTTAACTTGTGTTTTCAATTTGTATAAATGTCACGCTAAAACTTGCATTTACGTGTGATTTCGGAGCAAAATACTGTGTAAATAGCAAAAGGGTCAGTAGTTTGTTTTATAAAAGAAAAAAGTAAAAAAAAAAAAAACGTCAATTATCAATATTATGTTAGAAATAGATGAAAATGATTTTACTGGATTAGCAAGAGGATACAATTTTTATTTTTTTCCTTTTTTCCAAAACTAAAATAAATATTGACAGGTGCATGCTGTCGTATGTCATCCTTTACTCTCAAATGAGCACGTAATAAGCAATAAGGACACCCACATTTGCTCAGAAGTAAATTAACCTTACTAAGTTGATTCATTTACTTATTGATTCAAGTCAAAGCGAGTTCACAGTGCTGGTGAGTCTGTTGAAGAACCGTTCTGGGCACTTAACACTAATGATATCAGCTGTAATCTCTTTCAAAAGTAGCTTTTTTGCTATCAAAATGTTTAAAGTATTTGCCTCAATTCTGTTTTTAAATCACTTTACCGTGTAATTTAAAGGAATAATTGGCATAAGTTGTGTGCATCTTCAGATCGACCCATAATTTTTTGTAACCTGGTGGCAAAAAGCTCTCCCAAAAAAAAGAACCACCACTCTCTCTCATATATCCTCCCGATAAAATATTAAAAATCACAATTGAGAGGTTCAAATTTTGCCAAATGCCAGTGCAGGAACTCCATATGCTTGCTCAGACTGGCATACAGAGATGAGTCAGCCAAATGAACATATGAAGAATAAAATGTGTGTAATGAACAGATATCAATGCCAAGACCCTTCTGGATATAATCTGAAAAACACTAAGAGGTTACAGCACGAATAGTTTTGCGGTCGAAGCCAGTTATCAATAAAAATAATGGATTGCTATAGAGATTTTTTGGAGCTTTGTTACTTTAAGGCAGATGCTACTGTGTTTCTCTAACAGCTTGTCTGCTGCAACAATAACAAACCCTTTTTTGGTCTTGGCATATGTTTATGCAGTGAAATGGATGAATGGAAAAGTTTGATTATGTTTCTCAATCCAATGGCACAGCAGCACCACCTGCTGTCTAATTCAGTGTACTGTATTCTCATGTATTGCAATAGACTTAAATTTAGGAGTTTTTTTTTTTTTAAAGCTGAACAGTGAAACACCCGTAAACTGAAGCACTTTGTAAGCAGGTTAATTAACACATCCAATATGACGCATCAGATATATACACACACAACATAAACATAATATTACAGATTAAATCTATATGTTGTTCACAAGTACACTATTCATGTTATTTTTGTTACATATTAGTTGTGTGCATTAATTTAAATATTAATATTTGGTTAAGTAGTAATACTATTAATAGAATTAAGATAAAATAATAATATTAATTTATATTAATTTAGCTCTTATCAACTAAATTAGTCAGTAAATTGACAAAAATAATACATATGACAACACAAAATATTGACTAAATTCAAAGGATCTCTTTATCAAAAGACAAAAACTGCAACAAAAAAAAAAAATAATTAAAATAAATTAAAAAAAACCTGCAAGTTAGATTCTGCATTTAGATTTTAATTGGGTGTTTTGGGTTAAATAACTGAACTTAAGTGACATCTGCATTTGCATACAGTTTGGGAAAAGCCAATGCCTGCAGATGTTAGATGTGTTGCCTTGTACCTGTCGAGCGAGGTTCACGGAGTCAGCAGTCAGTCTGTCTCTGAGGTGTGGGTCCAGCTGTGAGGCGGGTGCGATCTCCACCACCTTCTGGTGTCTCCTCTGGATGGAGCAGTCCCTCTCGTACAGATGAATGACATTGCCGTATTTATCGCCTATACACAATGGACCGATCAACTCATTAAGCATTACACTAAAGTCTTAAACCCATCTGGCAGTGTAAACAAACTCATCTGCTAGTATTTCTCCAAAATATAACAAACAATAACAGATCAATATCCACTATGCAAATTAGCAAGCAACAGAGCTCTCCATTCTGTTCACTGTTGAGAACAGTATGCTACATGCAAATATCCAAATGTTTTAATTAAATGCCAGACAAATCTAATTTAATTTGTTGTTGTGGGTTTTGAGCACTTCTTCAGAGACGATGTCTGGGAACAGATTTAAAGTAAAAATCCTGTCATCATTTACTCACCCTCATGTCATTCCAAACCCGTGTGACTTTTTCCATTGGGACACAAAAGGAGAAATTTTTCCTGGTTGTTCTTTTACAAGCAATTCCAATGAATGAGGACTGAAGCTTTCAAGCTTCCAAAGCACCGTAATATATTATAATAAAAATAAATCAAAATAATTATATATATATATATATATATATATACACACTTGCGTTCTATATTATTTCTTCTGAAGCCATATAATAATATTTTGAGATAATTACTGGAAATCTTGACATTTCTCACCTTGCAAAAGTTCGGATGGAGCAGGTAAACTCACTACCTTCATATACATGCAACCTAATACTCTGTTTGTAATCAGATTGATAGCTCAATCAGACTGAAAAGCCTTCATGTAAACAATCAATTTGACAGCTCGATCTGAATGTAATTACGATTCATCTGGAATGGGTGGTGCAGATTTATTTAATAACTCATTTGATAAAAGGTAAACAGTTTATTCAAATATACCTTGTGCACATGTGCAGTGCCATGATGCAAATGTTTTTACATGTCTTCCAAACAGGTGCATGTTTATTTATGTCTTTTGAACTGATCAGTAGAGGAGACTAAAATTAGTTAAATTAGGACATGCAAGTAGGTTTTATAAATGCACCTTACACTGACATATTTTAAGATATGCCAGTGTAAGCGTTTTGTCTCAAGATGCAGTAAAGTTAAAACCGCTCAAATATGGATTTTAGTCTGTGACTAGGCTTTAGCCTTATATGTCAAAACCAGGCATAAATGTTTGCTACATATTTGCTAAAACTTGGCACTGCGAATGTGCTGAAATTTGCCTCTGTAAACCTGTAACGCATATGTATAACATGTAGAGATATGCTACATGTTAAACATTTAAACAGAACTTTCAAAATCTAAAAAGTGTTTTCAATTCAATCAAAATTAGTGAATGTAAACATACTGATCCAGTCAGTGTTTAAAAGACCACTGAAAGGAAAGATTATCAGTGAAATGACTTAAATTTCAGTCTGTTCTAACACAAAGCTACTATATGGCTTGGAATATAACAAACAAGTCATCTCTGGCCACTATTATGTTATTTTTGTGCCTTTTTGACATTTTTTCCACATTAAATGCTTGGAAAAGAGCAACATTTATCCTTTTGTGTTCTACAGTAGACAAAGTCATGCAGGTTTGGAATGACATGAAAGTGAGTAAATGATGACAGAATGTTCATTATTGGTTGAACTATTTTTTTTTTTTAAGTTTTTTTTTTTTTTTAAACTCAAACTTACGAAAAGTAAACAAAAACTCACTTACCAAGGATCTGCACCTCAATGTGTCTGGGTTTCTCAATGAACTTCTCCACAAACAGAGCTCCATTGCCAAAGGCGGTCAGGGCCTCAGAGTACGCTCGCTGATAGTTCTCCTCTAGTTCCTGGTCACACACACAGCCACAGGGTCACCCGGTGCAAATACCCAGCACACCAATTCATACAGCACCACTAACTGAACAGCAAACAAATCTAAAGTGCACACAAGAGTCTCACTTTAATGCTCATTTAAAAGCCCTCCAGTGTCAAATCTCGCAACTGGCTCTTTGAAGGAACGGAGCAAAGATGAAATGTGTTCCAAACCACTGCAAATAATTTTACTCTCAGACACGATACCTCATACTCTCTGACCACCCGCATTCCACGGCCCCCGCCCCCGTACGCAGCCTTGAAGATAATCGGGAAACCGTAGCTGTTGGAGAACTCTTGAGCTTCCTGCAAAGATGAGATGGGACCGTCTGTTCCAGGTACCACCGGCACACCTGTAGGATGACCAGAAAAAGCTTTTCTTTGGACATGTACTGTAGCAATGCCATGCCATTCTTTTATGTACCATCTAAATATTGATATAATACTAGTTAAGGTTTAGTAATTTAATATTTATTTTTAAAAAACATTTAAAATAATTTTTCTACATGAAATAACCAGAGAACTGAAATGAGCAAATCACCCCAAAATAACACTTTAGTACCCACTCACTCATGAAGCACTGAAAATGCTGTAAATAGGAGTCAAAACATACAGCTCACAGGCCAAGTAACTGAAATCTACCCTGTGAAAAAGTAACCCTGTCATTTTTACAGAACAAATTTTACAGAAAACATTAGCCTAACATTTTAAACCAGTAAATGCAACTATTGCAAAAAATGCTTCATGGGATTGCAGTTCTTCTCCTCATTAAAGCGATTAAGGTGCAGCAAGCGATTTCTGAGAATCATTGTTGAACACTGTTGATATTTGAAATCAACCCAAACAAACACATCCCTCGGTTCGATTCACTTTCAACAGTGTTTTTCAAAAATCGCTTACTGCACCTTTAAGTACAGTCTTTTACCTTTGTCTTTTTGTCTAATTTCCAAATAGTTTTTGGCTCCAATCAAAGTGTGTAATGTTGTGATTCACCTCGTAGCTGGTTGGTTTGGTTCATGGCTTATAAGCTCTTTAACAAAGACCTTTTAAAACTCCCGAGGGGAAAATACTTTAGGAACCGAGGCACTGAAAAAGTGGACAGGCACTTTTGCACTCTATTTAAGAACATAACTGATGATACATTGTGATGAGAGGGAGCAGGGTATATGATAAACGCTTTACCTGCACTGATGGCAATGGTACGAGCCTCAACTTTGTCCCCCATCTTTCGCACCACGTCTGGGGTGGGGCCGATAAAACGTACGCCAGCATCCATACAAGCCTGGGCAAAATCAGCTCGTTCTGACAGGAAGCCATAGCCTGGGTGGATGGCATCTACGCCATTCTCCTGCCAGGAACATATTGTGAAGTATTCTGTCACAATTAATCCCCAAAAACACGTATTCAAATAACTGCAGTATTATCACATTTATTATTCAGAATGACAAGTGATAACACTTGTAAAAAGAGGAGATTCATACACATTAAACTGATCAGAAGTGACAGTAAAGACATTTATATTGTTAGAAATTTTGGGGTATTTTAAATAAATGTTATTTAGGTCAAAACAAAAATAGTAAGCAGCAGTAACTGTTTTCAACATTGATAATCATAAGAAATATTTCCAGAGCAAAAAAAGCCTAGCTGCTGAAAATTCTGCCTCGCCTTCAATGAGATCAATTCCATTTTAAAATAAATTAAAATAGAAAACTGTTGTTTAAAGAGACTTTTCTCCCCAATGCATTTACACTTTTATCCACTTAGAGTGCTCAAGGTATAAAATGTATCAGTACGCATACTCTGAAAACTCAAACCCACGACCTTAGTGTTACCAGTAACCCTGTACCTCATTACTTTGAGCCATAATATTGTAGATACAGATCTTTCCATTATCAGCTAAATAGCAGTAGTGGCTTCCTTCCAAGAATAGAGCCCAAGTTCACAAACTGACTGAAAACATTTTGTTTATTGACCTGTATTTAAGGTTAACTGATGTAACTGTTTCTTAAAGGGTCATGAAACCCCAAACTAAATTTTCTGAGATTTTAACAGAGGTATGAGTGTTGGACACTATTGAAGACAATGTTAGCATCTGTTCGATAGAATAGTATGGTGAAAATGGCTCCATTAAAATTTTTCCCCCCTGTTTTCGTCTTCCAGGTTTAAAATCTTCATCGTGTCCATGTCACAGGCTGTGACGTGGCAGTGCACTGTGAGTCCTTTGATGGCTCAGTGTCTCAGATTTATTAATGAGACTGAGTTTTCATAGCCTATGAGAAGACACCGTCTCTTAATTATTCATGACACCACGTGGATCTTTCCAATGACAGACATGTCAAACTGTGATCGGCTAGAGGAGAGAGGCAATCATGGGACGCAAGTGTCTGTTTTCGTGGTGCAATAGTACAAGTGCTTTGAATATGTTTCCCCGCGATGCTGCCAGGGCAAGACTCTGGCTCCGGGCGGTTTGTTGGCCATCAACCACGGACACATCAAAATTATATGTGTGCAGCAAACACCTCCCTACAGCACAAGATTTCTCTTGGAGACAGCCTGGTATATTGACCACAAGTACACCTGTTGCAAAATTACGTTTATGAATAAAAACGCTATGCTAATTTCAGGTCGGACTTGTGTCTGCAGAAGAGTTTTTGGTATTCTCTGATTAGTTAGTTACCATTCTGAAACCTCTCCCATCCGCACGGCCCCCGGTTCGTCCATGTTTTCCTCAACAGTCACGGAAGGGGCTAATGGTTCAAATGGATAGGGCAGAGGACCTGCACCGCCATCTATTATGTCTCTATTTAGCCCTGGGGATTCAGGAGGTGAGAAGTCCTCCACAGAGCCCTGCGTACAGCTGCCACTGCAAATTTCTATGTCACTGTCCATCTTTATTATTGGGGTTCAGGGGGCGCGGAGATCTAGGCAATGCACGGAATGCACTGAACTTTTTGTAAGCGGAAAATTAATTATTTTCAAAAATATGCATTTATAGTGTGTATATAAACAACTATATATTTTATAATGACATTATAATTATACATGTACATTAATATGTTTTAAATAGCCTTACGGTTACTGTAGGCTAATATATGTAGCAGGGCATCCAGTTAATTTTGAAAGGACAATAATAAAGTGTCAGTGTATTTCATTAGAGTTTAACTGCCAGCTTTAAAAAAAACAGCGTTTCCTCAAGTTTTACCAGTGATTTTTAGTGACAGTCGATATGCACTATATGGGCCACTGGCGATGACAGTTCCCCCCTCTCGTGCCATTCCACTCCCACTCCCCTCCCTTCTCTCATAGCCATCCACGTCCATTTAAGTTGCATTTTTCAAAAATATTGGGAGCTAGACTTGAGCTGAAAGAGGGGGGTTTCATGACCCTTTAAACAAGGCATGACAAGATGTTAGGAATGTTTCATGCAGCTAATACAACATGGGACTTTTCTTAAAACACACATTAGGTAAAGTGTTGAATTGATAAGCAGTATTTTTGTTTATTTCTTGATTAAGCCAATAACTGACTAGCTTGTCTATTGATTGTTGCCTGAGGTATTTAATCCGAAAATGAGATGTGGGAGAGCAGCTTCCTGTTGAGGGTTTTTTACAGCTACACTACACTGTCTTCTTGGCAGCAGACTCTGAACTCTTTTGTCAGAAGGCATAATTACGTACAATTACTGCTCTTAGCAGGCCAATGTGTGTGCTCTATCTGTCCAACCACAGCAGGCTTTATGTGTACTTTACAGGTCCCACGATTCTAATCTACAATTTCACCACACAAAGTCGCAGGTGAATACTTGTGAATACATTGCTGCTTTGAAACAAACAGTCTGGTTTTTGAGACAAAGAGTCAGTTGATGGAAATGTCACTTACCCTATTGTGTCAGCGCTATATCTTACATTTTTATGCCTTGCAAACTCAAATATTTGGTTTTCTGTGACATTTGGTTGTCGATTCAGCCAATTAAAATCACCTTGCTTGCCGGCATAGATGAGATTTAGTTGAAACAGTAAGAATGGCTTTGGAGGGTTTTGGTGGCATCAATAATAATGGGTTGAAAATAAATATTATATAATTTCATATTTATATAATTGTTAATTTATTGCTATTTAATAACCCATTTGATAAAAGTTTCTATAGCGTGTCCTGAATCATTATAGTATGTTTAATTTCTAGCTATTACTGAATCTTTTCTTTGTTACGATAACTTATTAGATGAAAAGAATACCTGTATTTCTGTGTGACAAATGCATAAAAACAATACATAATATATTCAAGTAAAATGTTAAAATTCACTACCATTCAAAGGTTTGGGGACAGTAGTTTTTTTTAAAGTAATTAATACTTTTATTTAGCAAAAAAAATCATGAAATTGATTGACAGTGACACTAAAATGTTTAAAAAGATTCTTTTTATAATAATTGCTGTTCTTTTGAACTTTCTATTAATCATAGAATCCTGAAAAAAAATCAACTTTCCACAAACATTAAGCATCACAACTGTTTTTTTCAATTGTAATAATAATATTATTATTATATCCTGATTTTACTGTATTTTTGATCAAATAAATGTAGCCTTGAGCGTAAAAGAATACATTCCAAAACATTAAAAAAATCACTTTAAAAATACAGAAGTGTCAAATTATAATTGTAAATATAACATTATAAAATCTTTATTTAAAATCTTACTATTTTTATTTATTTATTAAATTGACCAATTTTTGTGTTTGAAGCCAGTTTAAAACCAAGGCAGGGCAAGTAGAAAACTGAACTACTGTACAGAGGATTTACAGAGTATCTTTACTGAACCCACACGAGTGTGAGAAAAGTCTGACCTTGGCCACTTTGATGATGTCTGGTATATGCAGGTAGGCCGCAACAGGTGGCAGCCCCTTGCCGATGAGGTAAGCTTCATCTGCCTTTTGTCTGTGCATCTGACCTGTGTCCTGCTCAGAGTAGACGGCCACTGTACGGATCCCCAGCTCTGTGCATGCCCGAAACACCCGGATGGCAATCTCTCCTGCAAAGAGCATTTCATGAATTACAATGCATCAGTGTACAATTCATTCATACCATGTATTTTACAGAGGAAGGACAGAAGACAGAGACTGAGAATGGTTAAGTTCAGAATAGCATACAACATTTGTTATTTCTGCAGTAAACAATATCTTATTTTATGGATGTATTGACTTTAAAATTCGATCAGATTGCAATAATCAGAAAATTATTACTTTTTTTTTTAAATACAGTTGTAAGTCTGTAAGATTTTTTAAATGTTTTTGAAAGAAGTCTCTAATGCTCACCAAAGCTGCATTTATTTGATACAAATACAATAAAAGTGACATAATAAAAACACTTTTATTTTAATATATTTGATGTATAACCTTTCATATTTTCTGTGATGGCAAAGCTGAATTTTCAGCATCATTACTCCAGTCTTCAATGTCACATGATCCTTCAGAAATCATTCGAATATGCTGATTTGGTGCTCAATAAACATTTATTATTATCAATGTTGAGAACAGTTGTGCAGATTTTTGTGGAAACTAATTTTTTTCAGGATTATTTGAGTAGAAAGCTCAAAAGAACAGCATTACAAGGTAATCATTTTTATAAAATAAAATTGTACTGACCCCAAACTTTTGAATGGTTTATTTATATATTTATTAAGTGTTATATTCCTGTAATTTGAAAAATGTATACAATAATGAAATCTAAACTAAAATCAGTTTTTTTAAATGTCAAATTAATGTTTCAATAACTGTATCACATAATGTTTAACAGTAAGCAGCTAGTATACTAGTACTACATTCAGAACACAGCTGCTGACACACCTCTGTTGGCCACCATGACCTTTTTGATGGGTTTGTACTCCAGTGTCTGGGGCGCAGTATGGGCGGAGCGGGTCATAATCCACACCCTCCTGATGGCTAACAGCCCCAGGGCAGAGCGCTGTCCTCCCAGTCCCACCTGTAGCAGCATCTAGAGAGCGAGAGCCAAAGATAGGTGTTACAGAAAGCAGTTCCCTCATGCTGCTGTAGTGATATCTATTGAGTGTTATCTGCATCTGTAAAGATCCAAAGTGATTAGTAGTAGCCTTGCAGGGTTTCACACAGGAGTTCTGGAGATAACAATAGTCAACACTCGAACTAAAGGGAAAGTGAGGTCAAGGAAAATAATACATGGGACAACAGGAGAATAAGCCTTGTATAGTACAAATGCTGCAAAATATAATGACAAACAAATCCACAAGCACTTGGACAAAGAAAGAAGACTGGCATATGCTACGTGAGAAGATACTCAAGGCTGTCTTTAAAAAAAAAAAAAAAAATGCTGCATTTCAAGCGTATCTATACTGAAAACATGAACAAGGTCAAGTGCCCACAGGGCCCAACAGAACAGAAAACAATGTTATATTGCGATCATATTGCCTGTGGACAAAGCTTCTAAGGCCGAGACTGAACACCTGAATCAACAGAAGAGCTGATTAAACTCAGTGGGAAACACTGACGGATCAGAGAGACTCTGAAGCCTCGGGACAAAAGGATATAAAGACTACAAAACCGACAATAAAAGCCGGGTTGCGCAACAAAACTCGCTCAATTGCTCATTGAAACACACCCAAAACTAGCCAAATCGCATCCGGGGGGGGGGGGGGGGGTTGTGTTCGGGGGGGCTAAAAATGTGCATTCCGGGTGAAGGTGGGGTGGGGGTTTGGTCACTGAACCAGACTAAAAAAAAAACAACCCGAGGATGAACAAGTATGAATCGTTCACAAAAATATCAATACGATGCATTTAGAAAAAAGATAGGGTGGATTTTCATTTCATGCAGACGTTAACGGTGTTACTAAATTATTAGTGTTTATAATGAGAGTTTTCAAATTGACTTTAAAAAAAAAAAATGAGAACAGAGCATGCACAATTAAATATCCTACATCGGCAGATACCAATATTGCAACAATAACATGCCTTCCCAAATACAACATTTGACACATTGGTAGTACTTAACTTTGTTTTAGACATCATTTTTTTATTTTTCTATTCATCCCATGTCATGTTAACAATTTCTGCAGATTTTTAAAACTACAATATTTTGTTGATTTTTTTTTTATTTGATTTTTTTTTTTTTACAATAAGCCATTCTGGTACTGTGATGGGTCAAATGCCTTCCAATGTACTGAAGCAAACACACCTTGTTTATATGAGCCCACTTCCTAAAGAAAACAAGCATTTGATACTCAATAACATACGAGGATATTGCAAAAACAACCTCAAAAGTCTACCGACTGCAAAGGAAAGGTATTTGCACAACATATGGCCTCTTAGATTAATTTCTAATCTGCAAATCACAAAATTCCTTTACAAAAGCTACGGCTGATTTCACATGGGAGCATAAGGTGTCCCATTTCACGCTAACTCTTCTGTGGTTACGGAAGTCGTTAAAAAGTTCAACTGTTCTTATACTTGTCTTTACCTGAATAAGAGGCATCCCTCTGCCAAAATCACAACAATAAAGCATTTGTGTCCTGCCTGAGAGAGAGAACCTGACACTGATACATGAGCGCTGCAGGAGAGACAATCTGAAGCTGCTGTAAACAATAGCAGCACATTTGTGTGAGGGTTTAGGACTGTGTGGACAAGGGACAATGTATTGGATGGCAATCTGCATGTGAATTGGGCCATGTAAAACAGAAAGGGGTTAATTGGTGTGATTTCGTAGCAAAATGATCATCATAATGTTACAAATTTTGCAAATTATGCAAAATATCTTCCTGACTGTGAAGAAGCAAGTGGCTTTGAGAGATTAAGTGAACCATTTGCATTAAACCTTTTATCCAAGAGTATGTTGGCACAGCCTGCATGGCTTGGTCTATAAAAAACAAAAAGAATTACTCTACTACTCAAAATAAAAACTTAATGCACAGAGATCCACTTACAAACTCACTCACAGCCCAACTTATGAGAACACAGGGCCCTTTATTTGCCTATACAATAGAGAAAAAAACAAATCCAGAATATTGCCTCTGGTCTCACTCATTCTGCCACATCTTTCTTTACTCATTATGAGAGACTTACCTGTTACACAAAAACATAAGGGCAATCCAATATTTAAACACACCAACAAAATAAACCAACAACCTTTTTCTTGGATCATTCCAATCCAAAAACGCACCACAAACAAGGCTTTCAAAGAAGTCTGTGTGTCACTCATAATGTATACATGCATGAACATATACAGCCATGTGAAAAAGAAAGTACACCCTTTTGAATTTTATGTATCAGGACATAATAAAAATAAAACAATCTGGTTCTTGGCAGGTCTTAAAATGAGGTAAATACAACTTCAGATGAACAACAACTCATGACATATTATACCGTGTCATGGTTTATTTAACAAAAACTAGGCCAAAATGGAGAAGTGTAACAAACAAAATGTGTAACAAACAAAGTATATGCACGTATTGCTTCCATAGGAATTAAAAGGGTAAGTAGCAGTCGGGCGCTGCAAATCAAATGTATTTAATTGATCATCAGCAAGCGTGATCTGCTCTATAAAAGCAGAAGTTTTGGCAGTTTGATGGTCTGGAGCATTCAGGTGTGCGTTAACAAAATGCAAAGGAGGAAAGACATCAGCAATGATCTTAGAGAAGCAATTGTTGTAGCCATCAATCTAGGAAGGGTTACAAGGCCACTTCCAAACAATTTGAAGTCCATCATTCTACAGTGATGAAGATTATTCACAAGTGGAAAACATTCAAGACAGTTGCCAATCTTCCCCGGAGAGGACGTCCCAGCAAATTCACCTCAAGGTCCGACCATGCACTGCTCAGAGAAACAAGAAAATCCAAAAGCTACATCTCAGACTCTACATGACTCAGTTTTATGTTAAATGTTTAAGTCCATTACAGTACAATTATAAAATCACTGAAGTATAGCTTGTTTTAAAGGGATGCCAGAAGAAAGCCTCTTCTCTCTCAAAAGAACATGGCAACACAGCTAAGATTTGCCAAGTTGCATCTGAACAAACCTCAAGACTACTAAAACAATGTCCATAGTTTGGACAGAGACCAAAGTGGTGATGTTTGGCCATAATGCACCTCATAACAACTGTCAAGCACGGTGGTGGAGGGGTGATCATTTTTGGCTTGTTTTGCACCCACAGAACCTGGGCACCTTGAAGTCATTGAGACAACCATGAACTCCGCTGTACACCAAATGTATTCTAGAGTCAAATGTGAGGCATTCTGTCCGACATCTAATGCTTGGCCAAAATTGGGCCATACAACAGGACAATCCCAAACACACCAGCAAATCTACAACAGAATGGCTAAAAAAGGAAATAATCAAGGTGTTGCACTGGCCCAGTCAAAGTCCAGACCTCAACCCGATTGAAATGCTGTGGCAGGACCTTAAGAGAGCCGTGTATTTAACAAATGCCTGCAAACCTCAATGAACTGAAGCAACATTGCAAAGAATAGTGGGACAAAATTCCTCCACAACGATGTGAGAGACTGATAAATTAATATAGAAAATTATAACTTCAAGTTATTACTGCTAAAAGTGGCTCTACAAGCAACTGAATCATAGGGTGTACTTAGTTTGTCACCCATAGTTTCTCCATTTTAGCTTTTTTTGTTAAATAAATAATGGCAGTCTAATATGTCATGAGCTGTTGTACATCTGGGTTGAATTTACTTAATTTTAAGACCTGCTAAAGACCAGATTTTTTTTATTTATTATGAATTGATAAATAAAACCATAGAATTTCTTTTTCACATGACTGTATATTTTAAGCAATGGCAAGATGGTAGATGTGAAATGGGATGAAAAGACAGGCATTCTGCATGATTCTGCTGCTTTTAGCACATCATAGGTTGCTTGCAACCATGTGGCTGATGATGATGACTCCAATATATCCCATAATTCAAGAGTCATCATGTTTCTGAATGTGTTCATAAGTGTCATATTATCAGACACCTGCTGCTTTTCATAAAACATGTTCAGTGTTACGTAACTGTGTAATATATAACAAAAATCAGAGTCACGGGTGAATCTCTGACTACGACAATTATGACCAAGAACAAATCCAAGAATAACACAGGCAGATGTAAGCAAAAATAAAAACTAGTAGACAAAGCCTAGCCCTAGAACATATCCATGAACATTTTATTTTATTTATCTCCAAATTTACATAAGAGAACTGTATATCCTTGTTTTGTATTTCACATTTCTTTTTACATCACATTTTGACTTCACTAGTCCAACTGTATGACAAAATAATTTTAAAAAGTTCAAATATTTTATTTAAGCTCGCAATTCATGTGAACTGGAATCCAATTCAATTAATAAAAACTGCACAATAATTAAAAAAGGGAAATTATTAAAATACATTTTTAAAAGTCATGCTGAATCTGCTCAAACATCCAGATAAAACCAGGATATTAATGTGCATGGCAGCTGCACAACAAAAGTGATAAAATATAATATGTATTGTAATATAATATTTTTAAAAAAAAAAAATCTTCAGCCAACTTCCTCCTGCAACCTCCATAGCGAAAACCATGCTACTAATGTCCAAATCACTGTTCCTTTTCTTTATTTGCGGTAAACTGCCCTATTAAGATTTGTGGTTATCATAAGGGTCTGTTTGACACTGTCATTCCAGGATTGGACTTGGACACATGGACGTTAAAATTGTCATCGACAGCTGCCAATTTAAAAGTGAATCTGAACTTGCTGCGCAATAAATAACAATTTCCCATTAGTAAGCTTTAACATTCCTTTTTAAACGGACGTGCAGCCATGAAATGTTTATGTTTGGTAATAGTTTATAGGTCAATCATTTTTTCTTGAATCAATAAACCACCCATCTGTATACTGACAAACTATTGGTGTATGTTGTAAATCCATCATCTTGTCCAGTTTGATTCATTCAATCGGCACATGGGTTAGCAAACAGAAAGCGTGAGAGTGCAATGCCCTTTGGTCGCATGCTGCACGACTTCAAAACTAACACGGTTGATAAATATGTACTGCAGAAGCCACGACTGTGTTCATTGAAATAAAATGCACTTATGCTCAAGTTAACATATCAAGCGACTAGTGTTTATTAGGGCAGCAACTTGAGCTCATCATACTTGCAATATAGCATAACTTACAACAGCAGTTTCAAAAAACGCGTATCACTTCATCTGATCCGATTAACATAAAATGCGAGAATGCAGTCTTACCTTGTTATTCTTGTCTCACAGCAGTGGTGTTCTGGGGTCCAATCCTGTTCCTTGAAGAAGGAACGTGAATACGTGAAGACGTAAAATCCTAGGTGCGTAAGTTCAGTGAATATCAATTGCACGTAACGTTAGCAATCGTAGATACGTAGCGAAGTAACTAAATGCGCCTGAACTCGCTTATTTAACGTTACATCTCCTGACAGGGAGTTATATCGCAGCCGAATGGTTCAGATTCCCCGATGGATTTT
Source organism: Meda fulgida (assembly GCA_030578275.1). Lineage (NCBI taxonomy): Eukaryota > Metazoa > Chordata > Actinopteri > Cypriniformes > Leuciscidae > Meda > Meda fulgida. Next base: position 15,939,386 of record CM060636.1, on the reverse strand, counting down.
CAACTCGTTAAAATTGATTTCCGAAGTGTGTTTAGCAGCTAAATCGTCTGCGTTGTTCCTGCCACAAATCAATTGAACACTTTTTGGTATTTGGCCAGTTGCAACATTTTTTCTTGAATCAATAAACCACCCATCTGTATACTGGCAAACTATTGGTGTATGATCTGAGACTGGCGTCCCCGCCTACGTCTCACTTGTCATTGATGTGATTGGTTGGCGCTGAAATCGGCGGTGACCTATTCGTTCCGCGTGACGTCAATCATCAACAGCTCTGTACAGGTACCGGTATTGGACGTTTGGGGAAAGCTTGGGTGTTGTAGTTTCATGACGAGACAAAACTACACATGGATAATTACTGCAGACTTTGTCATGTGGACGTTTCTATTACCCTCACTCGTTTGTAATTTTACACATCCCAAAGTTATTAAATATCTTTGTACAATTTGCAATGTATGTGTTTGTTTGTTTGTTTGTATGTATGTGTTCTAAGAGATATGCTGTGGACATGATGACTCTTAATTGTTGTAACATTATAAAATAAGGTCTAATATTGACTTGTGGAAACAAATGACAATAAACACAACAGATATACATCAAATGCACTTTTCTGTCTCTCTTACACTATTTTTAATAAGCCCATGCAGATTTACAGTTATATAGGCAACAGTGTTATGAACAAAAAGAGGTAATTTAGAAACAGAGGTCCAAGATGTTTATTTAGCAAGAAAACCAGAGTTCTGCAATGGAATGCATAACCTTTCTCTTTGTATACTATATTACCTTATGGGCAGAGGAAGAGAGAAAAAAAGAACCAGACCGTAAACTTAGATCTCAGAGGAAGAAAAAACAACAACATATAAAGGTCATAAAAAAAACATAACAGTAGAATAAATTAAGAACTGGGGCAGAAGATGCAATACTACCACCATAATGTATGTGATTCTACCATTATACGGCATTTAACCTTAACCATTTGTTGGTTTAACGGTCTATACAGTTACAAAAAATGGATTTCATTCAAAGCTGCATTTCATGGCAGCAGTTGCTGCACCAACACAGCAGACACTGTCTAACTAGATGACAAGCATTGTGCACCATCCCAATTGCCACTGTGCATGGACCACAACTAAAGGACCATTGGAGAACAAGCCATTGAAAAATTATTCTTAAAAAAAAAAAAAAAAATTCATAAAATGCAGGTGCTATGGATGTATACAAATATATTGAACAGCCTGCAGGAAGAATCAGCATACAGCTTAATTTTTTTTTTTTTTTTTCCCTAGACAGAAATGGTCCACTGACTAGGACACCAAGTGCAGCATCAAAATGTAAGACTGTATATTAAGGTGAAAACTATTCTACATCTTCAGTAAAACTCCACACTTATAGAGCTCAAACCAAACATTAAACCTCTCTACACCAGTCTAGAACAAATAGGTGGCAAATTGTTTTGGGGTAGTAAAATTAATGAGGAAATTGACGTTGGAAAGGTGGTTAAAAACTTCCCCCATATTTCTCTCAAATCATACAAATAGGGGCCAAGCAAACTAACTGAAATAATTGGTCCCCAATTAACCATCTCTGGATTATTCTACACCGGTTTGTCTACGTTTTTTTTTTTTTTGTAGACATTAGTTATGCGGTCCCTAAAGAACAAGCCCTATACCAAAACGTAAACTGTACTGAGTGGCTCCACTTTAAATCCAACTTCAAGCACTCGCTCAGACACACAGTTCTACACTTACAAAAACAACCACACTATGACATGGAAGTTTGAGCCATTTTGTTAAATAAAGCCCCTGATTATCCATGAATGGTTATTCACCATACAGTTCTAAGACCACTGAGCAGAGGTTGCATGAGAAACATGCGGTTAAAGGAGAACTAGCAAGTTAGAAAAAGAGGCAAGCTGAGAAGAAAAACAAAAGACACAGAGACATGCCAAACGTAAACAAAGCATGCATTGCTCTTGTCCATATAGTATGTCAAAATCTTTAAAATATTGATACATGTGTTACACTGCTGTTATCACCATCATATATGCAAGATTTAAACTTTGTTGTGCATGTAAATGTTTTCTTCCAAAGAAAACCAGATAATGTAGGAAAAAAATTACAGAAGATCATAAGAAAAAACAAGCAGAGCAGGGGACTGTTTAAACTAAGGGAAAGTAGAAGAGAGCAAAACTAAACGGAGAGAGTAAGATATTGGGTTGTGAATGCTTGTTGAAGGTTGACAGTGAGAGTGCTGCCCACTGTTTGGTCTGTTGTGCTCCTTTTGGTTTCCAGTTTTACTTCGCTGTCATCATCTGGACAAACTCTGAAAAATTGGGGTGGAAAAAAATATTAGATAAACGTGCAAACCATTACAAACTGATTTCACAAGAATTCTGCAAGAAACAAACTTCAACAAAATAAGCCATGATCCATAAAGCCATAATCCATTTGACCCTTGAATTGTTCTAAATACCTCAACCACAAGCTTGGGATTTAAAGCAGACAATACACACTTGCATATTTCAAAAAATAAAAAAAATTAAAAAAAAACACTATGCATCAATGACATTAACATGTGGAAATACCTTCATAGTTGACCTGGCCATCACCATCAATATCTGCCTCCCGGATCATTTCATCCACTTCCTCGTCTGTAAGCTTCTCCCCCAGATTTGTCATGACATGACGCAACTCTGCTGCACTGATATAACCGTTCCCATCCTGTAAAGCATTAGTCATTGAGGGAGGAAAATATTCTTTCCCGTTTTTTGTTAAAGAAACATTTTCAATAAGTGAGTACATGTTTCCAAGAAAACCTATTTTACCTTATCGAAAACTCTGAACGCTTCTCTGATCTCCTCCTCACTATCTGTGTCCTTCATCTTTCTGGCCATCATAGTAAGGAACTCAGGGAAATCAATTGTTCCATTGCCTGAGGGGGGTAAAAAGATAAGATTTAGAGAAGAGCTACAGTAAAATGGCATTATCTGTGGAAGGGTTTCCTCACCATCAGCATCAACTTCATTGATCATATCCTGAAGCTCTGCCTCTGTAGGATTCTGGCCCAAAGAGCGCATGACAGTCCCTAGCTCTTTAGTAGTGATGGTACCATCACCATCTTTGTCAAATAAGGAGAAGGCCTCCTTGAATTCTGGGGAGTAAAAAGCACAGATAAGGAGTTAAACACTATACAATTATCATCAAATCATATTGTTGGTTTAAAGGGATAGTTCACACCAAAATGAAAATTCAGTCATCATTTACTCACCTTCAAGTTGTTCTAAACCTGTATGACTTTCTTTCTTCTTCTGAACACAAAAGATGATATTGAGATGATACCCCATTGACTTCCATAGTATTTGTTTCTTCTCCATATTATGGAAGTCAATGGGGTCCATCAACTATTTGTATTTAAACAATCTTTGAAATATATTAATTTGTGTTCAGCAGAAGAAACAAATTCATACATGTTTAGAACAACTTGAGGGTGAAGCACATGACAGAATTTTCATTTTTGGGTAAACTATCCTTTTAAGGTAAGGGTTAATCTTGCATACCAGCAATCTGCTCCTCTGTTAGCTGATCAGCCTATAGAAATGACACAAAAAAGCCAGTTAAAAAAAACAGTGGATTATTATAAGCATAGCCAGATAGTACTGAGATTTCAGTCTGAAGCTTGACTATTTATTGAGTGTTAAACTGAACGGAGCGTGTCAAACACGTGATGGGTTGTGTTTTACAAGTTTGATGATGTCATTCATGACTACAACGCCACTACAACTCAGGGCTCAGTGAATTTTGCAAATTACAAAACGCAGTCACAGCACACTAACGTATGTTGCTGTATTTAACTATTTCTATTTATTAATTTGTCTATAATGTGGTTCACGAATAGAGGCCAACTGAATGGATTAGTGCGCATGTTGTGGGAAACTATAAGCATGTTCTGGCCGATCCGATATATTATAAAAAGCTAGAACTATTTTTTGCACAAGGGACGATAAAGGTTCCGTCTACTGTAAACCATCGAGATTTTTTTTTTTTACATATATAATTCAAACTGCTGCTTGCAGACGCCGACATGAGGAGAGCTAGCAACAGGGAATCAGTCGACGATGTGCTAAAATAGCACATTTTATGCTGTAACGTTAAATGTCGTCCGCCTAATTGCAATTATAGGAAGCACTACCAAACGTCACACGGCAAGCGATAAAGCAGTTTACTCAACACTGAGAAAATATGAAAAACTGTGAGTAACCAGTTCAAGTGACGTTAGCCCGGGAGCTTGCGCGCTCTTTCAATAGAATGACGGTTAACGTTAGCTCGCGAGGAGCTAAGCTACACTAGCCCATTCACACCTATCACTTCGCCGTGGACGCTCAGCCATTTTGTTAGCAACGTTGCACTTTGACTATTAGAATAAAGATTTATAAAGGCTTACTTACCATTGTATTTTAGTGTAAACTACGTTGCTCTTTACGCAGATAAAAAAATGGAAATCCAAGCGTTTGCTTTCCGCCCGTGCGACTGTCAAAGCACTAGCTATCTTCTGCTGCTGTGCGCCCAAATTTCAATATCACTACGCCTTAGTGTTTCGGTCCAAAGTGGGACGTCGCACTCCTTGACAACAAAGCTGTTACTATGGTCTTCCTACGCCACGTTGTCAAAATGTTTGAACTCAAAATAGCACAGAGAAACTTTCCCGTTTTCGTTTATAAAAAACGATATATTGTACAGCGTTGTTTATCGACTGTAAATGTCTGTTTTAGGATAATTCTTTTCAAAAGCCATAGCATTCAACGGTGGCTTTCAGGTTTGATTGGATGGTGCCGGAGAGTTTATATATAGAAGTCTGATGGCACTCGTCAGCTGACCTAGAAAACGTATTTTGATTGGTTTTCAGCCACCTGCAATGCGTCAGGGAGTCCTCGAAGAGAGAAGTTCTTAAAGAGACAGACGCAGGAAAGCGAGTATTGCAGTCAGTGTAGATAGTGCTGCAGACTGTCAGCATGTCAGAGCAAGGGTGTTGTTGTAATTACGCCCATTTTATGGTCAGTACAGTGGTTTTGAATGTCTTATTTAGAAAAATAAAGTTCAAATAAAAAACAGCATTAGATTAGAAGGGAAACCCAATGCGTTGCTTAAAAGTTGAGGTTCTTGGTCAGGTTTGTGGTCCCAAATGAGTAATTGACCTAGAAAACTTTGAGTTGTGAAAAGGTAGAGGACATAAGGAGAAAATAATTCATTCATCAGTAATATTTCAAGTATCTATTTTTTTTCCCTTTTAGATTTACATTTAACAATTTAGCAGATGCTTTTATCCAAAGCGACTTACAAATGATATAAACTGTACAGGTATGCTTTGAGAAGACAGTTGAAGTGATGATAAACCTTTTTCACATTTCCAGGTTTCTCAGAAGTGGAAGTTGTCATAGTTGGGTAAACTTCTATTGTGGTGAATTAAATCAAATTTTTTTGTTCCCATTTGCTCAACTAGCAAAAGAAAAACAATAGTAGTGTTTTCACGACTTTCAAAGAGGAAAAAAATAGAGAGATTGATAACAGAAGACATTTCATTTAATTGCCCACAGCTGCTGTATTAGAAACACCCTCAAAAGAGCTTTAGTCTTTTTATAAGTTGTTGCAAAGTTAAAAAAAATAGCAAGTATAGTGTTTTAAATATTCATACTATTTTTTTTAAATGGAAATTATAAAAAAAAAAAAAAAACTTTGCTGGATTTAAGATGCTGATGACGTTAAAACACTATCACAGTCTGTGAAAAGGGTCCATTAGGTCTGTTCACTCAGACCTCATATACACTTGAGACAATTTCCCCTCATCACTCAAGGCACTGAGAAGATTTCAGCAGGGGTTTGTAAATCGGTAATGAGTTAAAATAGCCAGGTGAGACTGAGCTCTCTATATGCATAATGAATAGCTCTAAATAAAGAAGTCATCAGTAGAGACACCTGATATCATGCTATGCTGGAGACAATGAGAGCTGCTCCCTTTTATGGCAGTAGATTTTAATAATTCAACCATGTCTCCGTTACATCTCATTATGCTGGCAACACTTATGAAAATAGATGAGGGAAGCGTACCTGAAATAATACAATGACAAACTACAAAGATGAATTGCTCCACTTAATTTATTGTCCACACCTTTCATTTTCATGCCTTTTTTTCAATTACATAGGGGAAACAGCCATTTAAGATTCACTCGAGGACACGTGAACACTTTAGTGTGTAAAATTGCACTACATTTGAAAAACAAAAAATATAAAATTAAAAATTATTCTTCCTATGGAATGTATTCTATGTAACAGAAAAACTACCAGCTTTAAGTTATGTTTACTAGTCATGCAGTGCATGTGATGTATGTAATAGTACAATCTGATGCATGCCAGTGTTTATGTAATAAAAGGACAAATATTGTAACAGAACGGCCAAATCCATGTCCACACTCTACCAACGAATTTAAAGTGTGTCTTTAGGGTATATACGGAAACTTCAGCATTATACCCTGTTCTGGCTTCACCTCAAGTTGTGTAAGGTCAAGCGTTTTATCAGCCTCTATATCATCAGTACTAAACACTACTTTAGCGCTTTCAGGAATCTCAGCATGCTTCAGCTGAAGAGTGACGGTTTCGTTTGAGTGCCAGTTGAGTGCAATAAGGTAGCGCTCATTCTGATCCCAACTTCGCACATAGGCCATGGCGAAGGTCGAGTTGAACAAAGGCAAGTATTCTCCATGCTGCAGAGAGCGCTCCTTCAATCTTTTTTCACTCACAGTCTTGAAGAATGTACGGAAAGTTCTCATTTTATTCAGAATGTTCTGTAAAGCAAACATGAAAATTTTACTAAAACTGCTGGACACAATATTGAATCTTTTAACTCCGGAGATTTAGTACTGCGTGCACAAGTGCCTTACCATTGTAGTCACAGTCTCGTTAGAGAGGTCCCACACCATGGTTGGGTTTTTGGTAGACTAAATGGAAGAATAACACAACATATTAGGATCTGCTCTTGAAAAGCACTCGGACCTTCTGCCTACTTTTGATAAAAACCTTCAGGTGACCTACCTCATCTTCCAGTCCGATCTCATCCCCATAATTAAACACTGGTGTGCCAGGCAGGGTGAGCAGCAGCAGTTGACTCAACTTGACTTTGGCAAGCCCCACTATTGAAGCCAGGTGTCCAGAGATACGCCCACCAATGTTCCAAGCCAGATGGGTCTGATTGTAAGTGGAGTACAAGCGAGCAACAGAATGGGCAACTTCCAGAGCAGACCTGGACCTTAGAGCACCAGTGAGGAGCAGGTCAACACCAGTTTTGTTCAACACAGCAGCTATGTCATCAGGAGAGGACTTCTCTGTAACGCCAATTAAGACCCTGGAAAGATAGAAAGTCAGTAAGGTTATTTAATTAAAGTATTGAATGGAGCAAGTTGGTTAGCAATTCAATTTCAAACCAGTAAACAGCCCAGTAAAGTCCCCTTGACGAGTTCATTTTGTAAAAGTTGCTCCCAACAACCACAAGGTGGCTCCTTCACAAAAATAATCTACAAGTCCATTCATAAAATTAAAAAAAAAAAATCAACTGTTGAGTGCTCACTTTTTAGTTTTTTCATCGGATTCTGTCTGATTGCGGAAAAGGTCTTCAACATCCCTCCAAAGGGATGGGGCTGCAGTGGAAACCTTCTCGACACCATAGAAGAGGAATCCGTCCACACCTTCTGCTAGCCAGTGCCTCAGAGCTGGCTACAAAGACAAGGATCATAATTATTACTCTGGAAACTCAAGTACCCAAATCAAGTTCAAGTGACAACATAGATTATTGGACAAAGAAATGATCTATTACTATTGTTCACAATCTAAGTCATACCTCAAGTTCCAAAGAGCTGATAGCATCATTGTCAAACCAGGGCTCTTCTCCTTTATAGTTAGGGGTAAGGTCCAAAACAACATAGATACCTAGGGGTAAACAAACATTTAATAATAAATATATATAAAAATTCTTTTTTTCTTTTTTTTAATATACATACAGTGCTTAAATTTATTAGACCACCACCCAATGTAAGGTTTGTGCCACAGCAGCCCAAAATTAACAGGATAAAGATAGATCGCACAAAAGTTTCAGCAAAAGCAAATCTTTGGGAACAAATAGAAACAATTTGGAGGTCGATAACAATAAACACTGTGGAAATGTACTGTACATAAAAACAATGCCAGCAAGAATGCAAACTGTAAGGCCAAAGAACACCATACAAAATATTACGTCCCCCCCCCCCCCCCCCCATTTACATTCATTTTCATTTATTCGTTTTACAGATGCTTTTATCCAAAGTGACTTAAAAATGAGTAATACAGCAAGCGATTCATCCTGAAGAGGCAAACAAACACATGAAGTGCTCAAAATAAAAAGTTGCAGACATTGCTTAGAGAAGCAGAAGCTAGAAAAGGAAGTGAAAGATTTTTTTATTATTCTAATTCAGGGATTCTGCCTCCCGGATGAAGGCGGAGATTGTTCCAAAAATAATTGATTTTGGTTATTATGTGTTAAAAAAAAAAAAAGATCTAGTTGTTTCAGTTTGTCATTTGCCAATTAAATGACAATAAAAACATATTTAAAAGTTTTAATTTGAAAGTTTGACAGATTCCTAAAATATTTGTGTTTTCCCTTCATTATGACAGGTGGTCTAATAAATTGCTGCACTGTACATGTACACATACATAAGCAACTGTATATTGTGAAATATCATTACAAAAAAAATATATTTTAAAATGTCATTTATTCCTGTGATGGCAAAGCTGAATTTTTAGCATCATTACTCCAGTCTTCAGAGTTACATGATCCTACAGAAATCATTCTAATATGATGATTTGGTGCTAAAGAAACATTTTTAACTCATCATCAATGCTGAAAAAAAAAGTGTTATATTTTGTAGAAACTGAGATACATTTCAGAATTCTTTGATAAATAGTAAAGTCTCCAGTTCACCTCTTTTGTGTGCAGCCTGGATTACTTCTTTAAACTGCGACGGATTCCCAGCCTCTTTGGAAATCTCAGTCAAGTTCAGATCCTCTGGCTTGTCAGCACTGGACACATGGATCGGGCCTATGACAAGACCCTTCACCTTTAACTCATCCAATGCCTGAACCTTTCCAGCCAAACCTGATGGAAAAAGATAATAAATAGGGAGATATTCAGATCAAAGACCAGATCCATGTTAATACTAACTTCATTGTACCAAATTTGTTGATTCAGCAGCATAATGAAAGAGTGATTATGAGTTTGAACATGTTCAGAGCCTGACATCCGCATTTAATCCCCAAACTGACCCAACCTTGCAGTCCATTAACACTCCCTCCTTAACATAGATAATTTCGGTTGATTGGGTGTTGGCCCATGGAGTTGTCTGTCTTTACCTTTCAGGTCTGAAGTAAAGGAGTTCACATCTCCAATCTGGTACAGTGGTCCATAGTTCCACCAGTTCACCTCAGGGAGGGGCTTGCATCGAGGAGCATGAATAATGATGGCAATAGCGCCAGCCAGCATGCCCAGCCAACCAAGCCAGAACAGAATCAGAAGTGCCCAACGAACTTTAACCCACCTATTCAAGAATAGACAACATCATCTGAATAACTGAAAAACTGCAAAATCCACACCAAGATCTAACTGAAAGTAAATGAGGTTTAACCATGGTGCGTGTCATACCCTGGTGTTCCGGCTACTTTCATGAGTTCTTCTTTGGATAAACCAGTGAATTTAGTCTCCTCATCTGGAATCTTCACCTTCACAATGCCATTTTTCTCACTTACAGGCGAGATGGCATAATTATTTCTAGCCTCTCCCTCTCTCATGGGCTGCTTCTCCTGCTCCACCTCATTGAGCTCCACATCTTTCATATCCACTTCAGTTTCCTTGCTCATTTTGTCAGTTTGTGTTTAATGTCCTGGAAACAAATTCAATTACATTAGCAGCAAGCACATCTTGAGCTGAATCCTTAATCCTAAACCCTCATTCACTATTCCCTACATTAGTCCAATAATAATAATAATAATACTGCTCACTGTTCGTACATCGATTGCAGTGCAATGTGGGGTTGAATAAGTGCACTTGGTTACGTCCAATATAGTTTCGGACAAAACTACAAATAACGACCTATTTGAAGGTATAGAGGCGATTTCGGTTTCAGCCACTGTCGTCACGGCACCAGAATTACAGGCTGAGGGAGCAGATGTTTGACGTCATGGGCAAGACACGTTGAACGTTGCATCACCTAATCAATTCACGAGGAGATGGCGACCAAAAACCTCCAGTGACCGTAGACATAGCAACCAAATGCCGGGTGCCAGATCAGCATAACCACAATCATCGAATATAGTTAACTGACGTGGGGCTAAATATTACTTTTGTGAGCATTAATTATATATTACAATGTCGATTCGTTTAAAGCAGTAGTTCTCAAAGGAAACTGTACATTTGATGAAAATGGTAAGGTTACCGCGCCATTTTGTAAACCGGATTGGTCCAGTTGAGCCTGTCTGTTCACTGACTCATTCAGCCTTGATTAACACAGGTTAAAAAATAACAAACAATTTAAATGAAACATGCCAATGTAATAGTGCTTTTAAATGTGAATAAACAATGATGTACGGCTCATAATGCTCGCAAATATCAAGGATGTTAGCAAATTTAGGAACTATAAGTTACGCAAAATTAATTGAAACAAGACCAGATCTTACCAGTTAACGTTACACTGGAATAATGATGAACTCTTCGTTTAAAATGTCTGTGATAAATAAGAAATACCCTGCTGATGTTCGCTGGTACCGTAGGTATCTATTCACAGTGATGCTCGTGGTTTTTATACGGCAAAGAGAATCTGAGAGCTGCGTGCCTACACGTTTCTCCGCCCACATTTAAGGGGGAACAGCACAAAACTGTGACTAGTGAAAAGCCTACAATTCTACTATTTTAACGAATCGTTTCTTTTGAACAATTCGTTTCAAAGAACCTGTTCCTTTGCATCCCGATAAAGACGTAATATAATCGTATCCAAACTTATTTCCAGTGATTGTATTTTCTGCTACATTTTGGTCTGTTAAAGTATGTTTATTTTCGCTACATCAGTCAAATCCTATATTTACCCCTAAAGATCCGACTCAATAGAACAATTCGCTTACGATTCACAAACCATGCACGGTGTGTAATCCATCCATCGAGTGCAATAGCACATCAGAGCTGAAGCAGTTTTGTTGAGAATCATAATGTATTAGTATTGTATCTGTGGCATGTATAGAGAAAACATACTAATTAATTTAACAATGTTCAGTTTGTCAATTCTGTTGTACGTTAACCTCTAACCCGCATTTCAGGCAGAAAATCCATGTGTGTAGCATTTTAGATAGTCCACCTTAAAGGAGCCTTACTACTTTTTCTCCTCCCTGTTGTTATCGTGACTATAGCCTACAAGACCTCCATAAACATGTTTTTGGGGAATTGAATGTATTGAGTTTCTTTCCTAGAAAGAGAAACACCACCAACAACAAAAACCATTGTAAACGGGAATCTCAATGTACAGTGTAGTTCGTTCTTCAGTGCTCTGTTCAATCATCAGAGTCTACCACTTACCCAAAAAAAAGACCACTAAGTGAAAAATAGCTCAAAATGTTTTGCTTAACCTTTACCCTAATTATGTGCTTTGTTCATTTAAGCAGCTAAGATTAAATGCAGCTCCAAAACTCTTATTAGAATTTGCAATAGACACGGAGTACAATAAAATGCCTTATCAATCAGGTAGTTTGATGAAACAGCAAAAGAAATATAAGAGCACAGATTTGAAAAATAATAATAAACAAAAAAAATCTAAATATATAAAACCCTTATAGTTTGAACTCTTCAAATAACTTATATTGTCCTTATTTGCTTGTCTTTTGTGCTCCTAGTGATAAATAATGTCCATTCAATGCAGTACAGACCCATGCTTCAGAAAAACATTCACGACATTAGAGGACTGTGCTTCCACGTGTCTCCTATACCCCTCAGGAAAACTGAAATATGATCAAACAGCAGACATGGACAGTGAGGAGAACACGTCCTGGTATTTTGATGAGATAATATGGAATATTTTACCATAACTTTGTCTAACATGAGCACCTGTTTGATTGGGTTAATTTATCATTTTTGTACACAAAGGTTCATTGTGTTATTGCCTGCATGTTTGTAGAGCACTATAAGTGCAACACAAACTTATATAGCATTTTTTTTTTTTTTCAAATAGAGAGGCAGAAGTGAGCATAAATTAGAGTGTAGGACTCAGAATGAAGCTCCTCCCATCCAGTCTCAGATATCATGTAAACACATCAGAGGCAGAGCACATTGTGTCCACTGCTAGGACACATGGTTCTGAGCGGTGGCTTACAAGCAGGCACAAAGGTTTTATTCTTTTTGGTTTAACAATAAACTGTGGCTTCTTATCAAGAATAGGCCTACATCATCTCATTATTCCTTAGTATGTGTTAATGAAATCAGAGAAGATGTGAGAGTATAAAAACTTGAGAACAAAAGAGCGTAAGTGTGAATTTGCACTTTCATTGATCATCTCTCCAGAAATCAATCAAGCATCCTGGAAGGGACTAAGCCAATAAATATTACACAAACCCTTGAGTGAATATACAGTAGGCCAAGTGTGAAAGAAAAAAAAATCAGTTCAACAAAACTTGAACTTAACCTTAACCACCTGGTTTGTGGTGCTGCAGTTAGAGCTTTATTAACAGGATAACCTTTTCCATATGCCAAGACACTTTTTGACCATGCCCATTTGAGTCGGCATGCTGAGCCCACATTCCTTTCCAGGCAAGTATTCACAGCACCAATTCTTGGATTGGAGTCAGCGAGAATATATAGGCCTAGCTTCATGATCATATCATGAAGGTTACGCATGATCAGCATGAGACCTCTGAAATATTCACTACAAAATTTGCTCTTGAAGTAGTCTTACAAGTAATTCAATACTCGTGAACAAAAATAATTAGTAGCACTGTTGTCCTGAAAACAATACAAAATGTGGGCATACTAACCAAATAAAGCGCTTTAAAAAAAATATGCATCAGTTCTAATCAGTGCAAATGAAGAAATGATTGGTCAAACTATTTTCCACACATTTCTCCTTGGCAGAAAGATGTACAGGTCCTTCTCAAAAAATTAGCATATTGTGATAAAGTTCATTATTTTCCATAATGTAATGATAAATTAATGAGGTAATGATTAAACTTTCATATATTTTAGATACATTGCACACAAACTGAAATATTTCAGGTGTTTTATTGTTTTAATACTGATGATTTTGGCATACAGCTCATGAAAACCCAAAATTCCTATCTCAAAGAATTAGCATATCATGAAAAGGTTCTCTAAAAGAGCTATTAACCTAATCATCTAAATCAATTAATTAACTCTAAACACCTGCAAAAGATTCCTGAGGCTTTTAAAAACTCCCAGCCTGTTTCATTACTCAAAACCGCAATCATGGGTAAGACTGCCGACCTGACTGCTGTCCAGAAGGCCATCATTGACACCCTCAAGCAAGAGGGTAAGACACAGAAAGAAATTTCTGAACAAATAGGCTGTTCCCAGAGTGCTGTATCAAGGCACCTCAGTGGGAAGTCTGTGGGAAGGAAAAAGTGTGGCAAAAAACGCTGCACAACGAGAAGAGGTGACCGGTCCCTGAGGAAGATTGTGGAGAAGGACCGATTCCAGACCTTGGGGGACCTGCGGAAGCAGTGGACTGAGTCTGGAGTAGAAACATCCAGAGCCACCGTGCACAGGCGTGTGCAGGAAATGGGCTGCAGGTGCCGCATTCCCCAGGTCAAGCCACTTTTGAACCAGAAACAGCGGCAGAAGCGCCTGACCTGGGCTACAGAGAAGCAGCACTGGACTGTTGCTCAGTGGTTGCATGTCATTCAGAAATCAAGGTGCAAGAGTCTGGAGGAAGACTGGGGAGAAGGAAATGCCAAAATGCCTGAAGCCCAGTGTCAGGTACCCACAGTCAGTGATGGTCTGGGGTGCCATGTCAGCTGCTGGTGTTGGTCCACTGTGTTTTATCAAGGGCAGCGTCAATGCAGCTTGCTATCAGGAGATTTTGGAGCACTTCATGCTTCCATCTGCTGAAAAGCTTTATGGAGATTACGATTTCATTTTTCAGCACGACCTGGCACCTGCTCACAGTGCCAAAACCACTGGTAAATGGCTTACTGACCATGGTATTACTGTGCTCAATTGGCCTGTCAACTCTCCTGACCTGAAACCCATAGAGAATCTGTGGGATATTGTGAAGACAAAGTTGAGAGACGCAAGACCCAACACTCTGGATGAGCTTAAGGCCGCTATCGAAGCATTCTGGGCCTCCATAACACCTCAGCAGTGCCACAGGCTGATTGCCTCCATACCACACCACATTGAAGCAGTCATTTCTGCAAAAGGATTCCTGACCAAGTATTGAGTGCATAAACTGAACATAATTATTTGAAGGTTAACTTTTTTTGTATTAAAAACACTTCTTTTATTGGTCAGATGAAATATGCTAATTTTTTGAGATTTTTTTTATGAATCTCTGCCTCCTGGTGTTCATGTGAGAAGTGTGCGCTCTTCCAGACCTTGACAGTTTTTACAGACAATTTGTACTAAGATTTTAACTATCAGATACCCTATTGCTTTAGTTAAGGTTTTAAGAATAATATGCTGATATTATGTAGAATTTAATTATTTATAATGTAATTATATATACTTTTGTATATACAAATATAAACTTTTGAGTTTCATTTGCCAGTGCTATTAATATAATTGTTTGTAATACAATGCTATCCTTATTTGTTATTTATTATGTTTTTGCGCAATGTGAAGTCAAGTTCTCCAAAAGATCATACATATGCCTGAGCACTGGTAATGAAAGCATTACAAGATAAGCAGTACTTTTATATTGATGCCATTTGTAGTGATATTGAATTTGTGGCAAATTCTCCAAAACGCTGAGAATAATCGGTGTATAATAAAATAGAAATTTACTTCAAAGTTAAATTATTTCAATATGCAAGAAAAAAAACTGCTAAACTGCTAAACTGAGAGAGAATCAGACACTTTAAGCTTGGCCAAAACAAAAAATACAGAATTTTTCGATAAAATAGTAGTAATAACAATAATAATAGGAATAATAGACATTGAGGGGGACATTTATTATTATCTTTTTGTTTTTGCTGCTTGGAAATATTGTGGTTTTGTTGGCGATAACGTATATTTGCCATGTGTAAAGGTTTTTTAATAAAATAAAAACACTTTAAGCTGGTGCATCTCTTTGATTTCCAGAATACAGGCGGAGCCACCAGGGGTCAGTGTGTCTTTGAACAGCAGCATTATAAGAGCGGAAGTCGCGATATTCGTTCTAAGGCGGGATCAGGAAGCGGCGCTGTGTGAGTTAAATTGGGCGCATTGAGTCTGCGAATAGCGCGCCGTCTGCAGATGTGGATCGACAGTTCTCGATAGAAGTGTCCAGGTATGATATAAAATATGGTGTAGCCACAAGTTCCTTTGTAGATACTATTTATACTGTTGCGTTATTCACTTTGGATGTTGTTACTTTTAATTGAAGGGAGAGTTTCATGTCAGCTATCGTTGTGTAGCGTTCAGCGAATAAATGAGGCGGG
Source organism: Meda fulgida (assembly GCA_030578275.1). Taxonomy (NCBI): domain Eukaryota; kingdom Metazoa; phylum Chordata; class Actinopteri; order Cypriniformes; family Leuciscidae; genus Meda; species Meda fulgida. The sequence goes on along the minus strand of CM060636.1, from coordinate 15,923,685 downwards.
ACCATAGACAGTAAAAGAAAGGCAATTTACCCCCAAACGTGTAAATTGATAAAACTCACTCTTATGAACTGCTTATTTTCATCGTCATCTATTAATTAGCTATTATCTCTCCGTCACACTATTTATGGTTTTATAAATGCCCAGTGGTTGGTTTTCACTTTCCTTTTCCCAGTAAGTTAGTTCAGTAACGTTAGCTCACCTTCACTTTGCATATCATTGTTCTTCCTGTCTGATAGGAAATCGCTTATTTGTCAATAATACATATTGTTTTTAAGGCAAGTTAATGTTAGGGACATTTGCATTTTAACAATAGTTTAAACTTATTTCAAAGTTCAGAATGATATCTGGAGTTGAGTATTTATTTTATTTTAATAGATTCAGTGTGTAGTATTTTCTTTAGACTTGTGTAGTTAGTTGTGGGGTATTAAGAAATCATGCATTTAAACATAAATATTCTTATCTTTTTTCTCCTCTTTAAGCCATTGAAGAAAATAAACCGAATTCCCACCACCCTCTCTAATACAAATCAACAATGTCGTCGACATCACAAAAACACAAGGACTTTGTGGCTGAACCCATGGGGGAGAAGTCTGTGAATGCACTAGCAGGAATTGGGGAAGTTCTTGGAAAAAGATTGGAAGATAAAGGCTTCGACAAGGTGAGATTTACCTATATGTTTCATATTTACTGCAGTCAGCCCTATGGTCATTAAATTGACACTACTTTTTCTTTGTTCTTTCTTCCTTCCTTACAGGCATATGTTGTCCTAGGACAGTTTCTGGTTCTGAGGAAAGATGAGGAGTTGTTTCGGGAATGGTTGAAGGATACATGTGGAGCCAACACCAAACAGCAAGGCGACTGTTATGGCTGTCTGCGAGAGTGGTGTGACTCTTTCCTGTAGTTGACTCTTCTGTTTCCCTCTTGTATACTGAATGCATTTACCTCACTATAACAATTAGACTTTTCTGACATTCTTTTTTGGATGTATCAATAATAAATCTTGGTCCAGAATTGTAGAAGCACTAGAAGGTCTCTAGATGGGTGCACTTGTTAGATCACTGGTCCTTTTATGTGATCAAACATTATTGACACTGGATCTTTAGTTTTCACAGAATAACACAAATTATCCAAAAATCCGTTCATAATATGCAGTTCGGTTCCAGACTACAGATGTGCGTACACCAGTAGAGTAAATACATATTCGCTGGGCACAACACAGATCCCACTTTCTGTTTATTATGATGCCGTTTGCAGGTTTTAACTGATGTCTGAAATGTGGCACACTGCTAGTTAGTTTAAGGTTGGTAAACTTGTCACTGTTCTCTAAAATGTATTACCCAAAGGATCCTGTGCATAATGATGTCATATGGTTTTTAATACTCCCAAAACCCCTAAATTGCCTTAATAAAAATATGAATTTGTTTTAACTGTGCATGTGTACCTATGTGTGGGCTGAATCATTCTGTGTAGTGTAGCCACTTAACTCATGTCTTGGTTGACATCTGCTGCCTTGATGTTTAAAATGCTGCATGAATGAAACTGATAAATATTTTCATGGCTTTATTTTAGAGATTTTGTTTTGTTCATCCTAGTTATCTCAACAGGGTGTGTTGTGAGTGTATGGAATGAAAAACATTTTAATCCAGCTAAACGTGCTGTTACAAAAGTGGAATTACCTGTTCTAGTTCATTAAGAAGCATTTGTTTAACTTTAGGGGTTTAAAAAAAAGTTTAAACATTTTGTCAGTAAGATTTTTTTTTTAAACTGTTCTGGCAAGTGTCATAGTATAAACATAATGGGAAAATACAAAAAAAAAAAAAGAATATTTAAATATACTTTATTCCTGTAATTTCAATGCTGAATTTTCAGCATCATTACTCCAGTGTCACATGATCCGCCAGAAATCATTCTAATATGCTAACTTAGTTCTCTAGAAACATTATCAAAGTTGAAAACGGTTGTGCTGTATTTATAGTATATTATGTATATATTATAGCTGTGTTAATAGTATTTATTTATTTCAAATATTACTGTAGTGTTAATTTTTCTCCTAAATCTCAATAAGCGATGCACATATGTGTGATGTTTAAAAGTTTTATTCATTCCTTCATTGGATTCTGCAGTATTGTAATTCATTACTTGGGACCACAGGTATTTGACATGTTCTCTTGACATTTTTCTTCAACAGTTCATCTTTCGAACTATTAGAGACTAGATACCACTTGTTTTAAGTGGCCAGGAAAAAATTAATTGTTTTTAGGACATAAATATAATTTTACAAACCCCTTTAGGAGTGCTATGTATTGTAGGTATTAGCATTCGCACTTTCTCACAATGATCTAAACTTTAAAAGCTCTACCAGTTAACCAGAATTGTCTACCAGCATACTTTGCCACCTCAAACAAAACATTAAAAAAAAAAAAATCCAAATATACATATAGAATTTGTAAATCACCATCATATGCTATGTGAAGAACGCAATGAATGTTTCGAATATAATAAAATTTGAAATTGAAATATTCAGACCCACACCTATTTCCCTTTGCTTGATTAAAAAACTGTGCTTGCATATGTCTGTATCAGTGTGTCATTTGATCTAATCCATTTGCATTGATCTTGGTATTATTTTGTCCCCTTAATGAAAGGAACAGGGTTTCCCAGAAAAAAAGAAAAAACAGGAGGATAAAAATATCTTCACAAACATGATTTTGTAAATTTTTGGGTTCTGAAATTTAGAAACCACTTTGCATTTATTGAATCTTATTTTGGGATTTATTTTGCTGTGTGGTGTCTAGTCGAGTGTTGTGTGCGTACACAAATGATCATATTTAAATGAGACGAATCCTGCCCTTCCTGTGTCCTGCTCAGAGGAGAGCACAGAAGAACTTTTTCTCCCTGAACGGGTTTTCTGAAGTGGGCACAGGGGTGATGAGAGGGTCCTCGATTGCATGGGCATCACAGTAGGCCATCAAGTCTGCCGCTGCCTTTGAAACCTAAGAATGCAGGATAGATTGTCAGTGCACAATTTAAAAGCACACGGACAGCTATTGATTTTCAGGCAAGAAACCTCAGGTGAATAGGGTCAAAATATAACTAATAGATATCACCATAATTTCCCAGTTGATCAATAACAGTACATTAAGACAATTGTTAAATATGCAAATAAGCCATTATCTAATTAAATCCACATTCATTTGTATATATATTTCCAGAACAAGTCTGAACATAAAGCCAAGTTCAAAATTCATTCCAGTTTCATTTTGTTGACATATTAGGGTTAAAGTTATTTTCAGTGGTTTTGGATATCTATTTTTATCACTCCATAAATCAGAAAATACTGTCAATAGACAGGAAAATTAATTTTCACCATGTTTTTAGGAAATAAAAATTATATATGAACAATCCCTCTGCAATGTTGGGCGTAACGCATTATTAGTAACATGAGTTACGTAATTAGATTACTTTTGTCAAGTAATTAAAGTAACGCATTACTTTTAAATTTACAAGAAAATATCAGTTACATTTTCAAATAAGTAACGCAAGTCACTTGTTTTCCTAAATATAGACTGACACCTCTCCTGTCCCTACGTTGAGAGAAATCATGAGTAAATGCAGAGGCATTGTGTACGCTGTGTAAACATGATGGTTTTTGTAGACTAAATGTGAGCAATTTACTCATCTCACATGCACAAAAATAGATTCAGTATTCCTTAAAATGAATAAAAACAGTGAAAAGCAAACTTGCAACAATTAAATGTTAAATTATACAATATACTTTACGCATTTAATCTCACTTTAGTAACCAATGTATTTGTTGCTGACCTTTGATTATCCAATTCAACCATACTAATAAGCAAAAATGACTTTAGACAAACATCATGTTTTCGTTCCATTTTTATTGCTGAAGTAAGAGTGTTGAACTTTCTTCTTCTGCAATCCAGAATGTCAGCATGCAGCTGTAAGGTTTGTTTGAGCTTTCCCTTTACTGTACAGACGTGAGTGTGCATTTCCTTCAGCCTGAGGCTTATTCATTTCACTTTTGGTGAAAGGGCCTTTACATTTGTCAAAAACAGAACTTTGTTTTTGTTATTAAATAAACAAAACAAGCCTAGACAAGAAAAAGTAATGCAAATGTAACATAACACATTACTTTCCATAAAAAGTAAATAAGTAACGCAATTAGTCACTTTGTTGGGGTCATGCATTGTTGTCATGCATTACTTTTAAAAGTAACTTCCCCCAACACTTTAATACTTTAATAAATACACTGCAGTTTCATTTCTGGGCTAAAAAAGCATTTTAGGTCAAATAGAACTGTATGAGTGAAATGTAAGGTTGAGGTCAACACTTAAAGACTGTTGAATGCTTCAAATTGTACTTGTAGGACACATTTTACCGTGGGATTGTAGAAATAGGTCATACCTATTAACCTGATTCCAGATCTTTGATCACATCTGATACAAATAAGTCTGCTACATACAGGCTGGTATAAAAAGGCACATTCTAGGCATGTAGGATTACCACTGATCTGATTCTTGCTTGCCACATTTTCTGGTTGTTTTTGCATGACAACCCCTCACCTTGATTCGACAAAAACTGGCTTCAATCTTCAGCTGTTCCACCAGCTTCCTGGCCTGACCGACGCTCATGGTGCTGTTCACAGGGGTGTCTCCTTTCATCCTGCCATACACACACAAAATTACACAGATGTCAATGCAAAATCTCTTTGAAATACAAAAATGCACATGAGGCATCTGTTCATTTTGTTTAAGAAGTTCATTATCATATAAGCCAGCCAACAAAAGTATATTTTTTAAGGACACGCCGATATGAAAATTTTGCCTGATACTGATCATTTCTTTTTTTTAAGTGATTCCAATCACATTTCAAGCAATTCAGAAAACATCATAGCAAACAATGTGCATCTGAAGTGTCTCAGCTAAAGGCAATAATCTATTATTTATCTGCTATAAGATATCGGCCAAATTTTATTATCGGGCCGATAACGATAACATTAAAAATGAACATGTATTGGCCGATACCGATATGTGGATCCCTAATATTTTTGCCATCCTAATCTGCTAACATGCATGCACTATTAATATAGAGAATTAGGGGATACATTATGTACAGATTATGTGGTAATAAGGTCCCATTCATTAACATTAGTTGATGGTTTAAAGCTGATGTCCGTATTTTTTCCTCTTTTTTGCCATCTCTGTTTGAAATCTGCCATTGCAGTTATTAGCGGAATTATCAACTATCAATTATCGTGGGTTGTGCCTCGGCACTGCACAGCGCGGATGAATCCAATGTTTTGAGGAGAATGTGCTGTCAGTCACCGCGCTGGTGTGGAAACTGGCATTCAGAATCACAGATTATACTTTTTGAAAGTATGACCAACAAGTAAGTAACATCCACTTTGGTTCTGACCAACTAAGGGGGGAAAAGCATTTCAGTAAATCGCGCTTATTAAATCTAATGGTCGCTTATCATATCACGCCAAACCGTGCAAATTATACTTTGTTCTGAAACAGTTCATTTTAACAACATCAGCATTGCGTGCCTACATTTAATGCCCTTTCGATATTATCCTTATTTTCGCATGGGCCCGGTTGCAGTCTCTCTTTCCTGTAACCGCTCCGAAGTCTTTTGCATTTTACAACGGGTGAATCTAGTTGTCACTGGTGAATGATTGTCGTTTGAACCTTTCTGGATCTGATTGTCGTTTGAACCTTTCTGGATCTGCTATCAAATTGATACGTTGAATTATATCAAGTGCTGTGAGAAAAGCTATAAATCTCCACCTCCAACATCCTCACACGCAATAGCCTACTAGTCGAGGCACCTTCTTTATGTGTACAGATGTGACGTAATGACGCAAAGACGTGCTCGAATTTCCCGCGGAAATCCACCAGTACCACTGGAATTAAAAACATTATTACAAGCTTACCGTTTTGAATCGAGCTAACGCAAGCAGATAGTTTTGAACACTGGCTGGTTATGTGCTTATGTAGCCTACTTATGTATGTATAATTTTTAACCAAAAAAAGTTACGGAATGCAGCTTTAACTAACAATGAACAAAACATTTGTTACAGTATTTATTAATCCTTGTTAACATTATTTAAAAAAAACAACAACTGTTCACTGTTCAGCTCAGGTCAGCTCAACATCAGACAACTAATGTTGTTATCTAATGTTGACAAATGAAACCATACTGTAAAGCGTTACTGATTCTGTTGATAGTGCACATTCTCTACTCTCTAATGGAAGCATCTTCCTGCGGTCCAGGACTCATACCCTCTCATTCACTTCCTGTCTTTCCTCTCTTGGTATCATTTACTACTGCTTTGCTAAAAGCTCCTGCCCTAGAAAACCAAAACCTCACCTTGGAATGCAATGATCTGATAGCAACACATTTCATCATCCTGAAACCCTTCATTTCCTGGTGATGGCCAGAAGTCATTGTTTAAATATCTAGAGCTATTCATAATCATCAAATATCAATATATCCACCTAATATGGTCTGCATTAATGATTTTGAATATAGGATTTCAGCAGTGTATTGGGGAACGCCAGCCCCATTTTCCACAAATGCTTGCAGGGATCCATCTTCACATGGAATATACCATATTATTCTGAGCAATAAGACACACAAACCAGCCGTTTTGAATGTTATTTGATTGATTGTATACATTTTGGCATCTGTAGAGTGGAAATCACATGTTGCAGACAGAAAAGGGAAAAAAAGAAAAAGAAACTAGGCCAGATACAAAAAATGACAATCACTGATGCTCAAAAACAGATATCAGTAATAATTTGGAAGACCCTTAAATATGATGTGGAAAAAAATATGCAATGTATTTAAATTGATCAAGTGAAATTAAAGCAATGCATTTAAAAGGATCTAAAGAAGAATGGAGAGGGAACGGAGAGCAAGAAACATAAAAAAGACCACAGAGTGTATTTGTCTATTTTTGTCATTCTGGGCCCTTTTTACCCCTTTCCCCCTTTCCCTCTTTCTTACCCTTGCTGTATTCCTCTTGTGGTGATATCTCTCCCTCCTCTTCTTTCTTATTCCTTCTCTCTCTCTATCTGCCCGTGCTGTTGCTTTCAGTGCAGCCGGACCGCACCCTCATACACAGTGTGGATGCTACCCAGTTCTGTACAGTCCAGTGCACTGCAATTCTGCTACAATGAACACCACTCTCTTGGTACATACATAAAACTCCCCTCTGCAGTGAGTGGAGTGCGCCAACCAGGAGGAGGGGGGCCCTATTGAAATGATTTATTCTGTGGGCCGGCTCATACCACCTTTCCAGCAGCATGGGGTGGAGGAAGGGGGGAGGGAAATGCAACGATGAAAAGCAGTGTAGAATTAAATCTAGCAAGATGAATTTATATTGTCAAAAATTATAATTAAATATTTGATGGCATGAAATGCTTATTTTGTTCATTGCCGGTGATGCTGCTAAACCTCCGGAATAAGTGAGCTTTCCCTCTGCTCTGTTACCATGGGAACTGCTGCAGTCTCAGCCTCTTTTTGTCTTGTACTGTGGCACCATTTTGACTCAGTGGTCTCTCCCATCCTGGTTAAGATCCTATACCCCCCACATCTTTACATCACTCCACCCTCCCACTGCATTCATTCTCATGTCACATTCGCATTGTTGCAAATCTGCCCCCTAGTTTCCTCCCGAGAAATGAGAATACTGTTATCTGAAATATTTGTGAAGAAAGAATGAAGGGAGACGGATTCTTATTGGTGCTCAACAACATTACCTTTATGATGATTTTGATTCATTGTTGATAAAAATCTGGTTAAAAAATGTATTTCATATCAGTCTTCATGTTGGCTTTAATGCTAGGCTACATTAAGAAAAATGTTTTTATATCATTTTCTACAATATTAATAGTTTGAGACAGATGGAGCCGAAGATGATGATGTTTATTATTATTACTATTACTAGCCTATTATTATAACATAAATATATCAATGTTTACGATTCTCAATACGTTTTCTTTTGACATAAACAAAAATAAACAACACATTTAATTTAATTTAATTTAGGGTGTGTTAGGTGTTTTCAAGTGATTTAGGAATTGTATGTTTGTAAAATGTGTGTCACGTCATTGACCTTTTTCCTATTATTTAAGCAAAGATAGATAGTATAAATGAATAAACATCATCCAATCAAATTATATGTTTTTTATTTGGGATTTTACTTTTCTGTAACAATTCGCATGAATGACAACGTATTTTAAACCGCAGCACTAAGCAAACCAACGCTGATACACAAACGCATCGGACAGTTGTACTTTGTACCTCTTCGGTTGCCGTGCATGTGTGTCTGTCACACCAGCAGGGGCGCCACTGAGTAACACATATGGTTGTTTTTCACTGATCTATAGATAGTAGATGACAACCGAATGTTTTAGTTTTTGATTACATTTGATTTGGAGATCATTTGCTCTGCCATGAAATGCATAAATTATGCGTCACGCTAGCACATAACAGATGAAAGGAAGAGAGGTGTCGGTCCACTTTTGTTCATCAGTTTATTCTGAAGCATAGTTATTTGTTTTGTCCATGGCGTGTTTTTTAATTAAATAAGGTGAGTTTGCGGTTTTTTCCAATGTAATGACAAGACAGTGAAACTGCGTAATGGAGACAGGGAGGCACTTAAAATCCAGTTCAGAGACACCAAACATAGTTCTAAAGATACATTCGTATGTAAAGAACGTCCTGAAGTGACACTACACATTATTTCATATTTTACTGCATTATTGTTTTGTTAAATTCGAGTCAGGCTGTCAAATGTACAAAAATACATTATACAGCACTAATTGCAGGCAATTCGCTAAAGAAGAGAATAGAGATAGATTTAGGTGTGTGTGTGTACTTTTTCTTGACTGTCTATTGAGTGTTGTTTTATGATTCATCCTGGATTAGTTGTCGTGTTTTCATCCTAAAAATTATAAATGCTGCTAATATATAAGTATTATTATTATTTTGTATAGTTATAATTACTTTGGAATTATAATATTCAATGTGGTTTTTTTATTCCGTCTTTTTTTCTCTCATTCCTTTTTTAGTGCACCCTATGACTTCATTGACAGTAACTGACGAACTGTGGGAAAGTAAATTCGAGAAACAGGCACATCATACCTTCAGTCACAGAACAACAACTAGATCTAAATATGACTTTCTGAATATATGTTAATTTTTGACTTTGGTCATCATGACTTTTTAACCCACTGTATTTTCAAACCATTAATTCTCAGTGTAGAAAACAAGCATTATTAGATGTGGTGATGCAGACGGGACACAGTATTTAGTGTGTGAGGTGGTTTGAATGAGTAAAGAGGGACGGACACCTTTGTCGGCAGTGGGAGGACTGTTGGGCAGACACCGTGAGACTAGGGGACCTTCATCTGGACGTGAAACTGAAGGACTGCTGGCTATGGGTGCAGCGATGGGACCGTTACTGCTTTGGCTCCAGGATGTGGCAGCGGTGACCCTGCTTAGAGCTCGCAGGACGCTTCTAAGAGTCGCCATCCTTTCGTGTGTCCTGGTGCTTCTCCTCTGGGTCTCCATCTTCCTGTATGGAAGCTTCTACTATTCCTACATGCCCAGCGTCAGCTTCTCCACACCAGTACACTACTACTACAGGTACAGACACATCAGGGCCGGTCAGGAACATTCTGATCTAGTTTTGACAACAGGCTGTTTGCGCACGACTGAGTCCTTAATTAGTACGGTCCAATGAACAAATACTGTTACTGTTAGTTCGTAATGCATTTTGGTTGAATCCTCTGTCCTCCATTTCACTCTTAACAGGACAGATTGCGATGGTTCAGATTCAGTCCTCTGTTCTTTCCCCACGGCTAACATCTCGCTCTTGAAGAATGGAAGAGACCAGGTACATCAGAGTCCCACTCAGAGTGACATAATTTAAAGGCTACATTCAGTGGACCAAAAAAAGCCACACTTAAAAATGTATGAATGTCAAAATGTTTTGGGGGATACACCACCAGAGCACGACTGAAGTAGCTCCTGAAAAAGAAATTAGTTATTTTTAGTAGAAAAGGGCCTCACGTATTATCTGTTCAATTTATAGACATGTTTTTACAGGGTTTGCCTAAATTACCCTTTAAAGCTTTGCTGTTTACATTATGTAACAAGCCCAATAATGATGCACAAGAATAACTGATTAATATTACTGGTTGAGAGTAAAAATTGATTTTCTGTCATATTTACAGCTAATTTTATTTGCTTCACTCTTTCTCTTAGGTGATGATGTCCAGTCAGGCCTACAGGATCTCTCTGGAGCTGGAAATGCCTGAATCTCCTGTTAACGAACAGATTGGCATGTTCATGGTCAAAATGTCCTGCTATACCACTGATGGGACAGTCGTTCACTCGGTGGTCCGCTCCGTGAGTGAAGACCGCTCCCCCAAAATTCTCTGTTGTTTATTCTGTATCGAGAATTGGGCTGATTTATACGATTTTGCGAGTCAGTTGTTGCCAAACATAAGTGTAGTTTTCCAAGTTGTGCATCAAATATATTATGGGTTTTATTTAGCTTAAAAGTAATACCATACCATACCAACTTTATTTGTTAAGCACTTTACAACAACCAAAGTTGACCAAAGTGCTGTACAGAAAAATAAACATATGTACAAATAATAACCATACGATAAAAACATTCAAAGTAACAAACAAAATCAAGTAAATGAAGTCGACATCTTACTAGGTGTCAAAAGCCACAGAGAAAAGATGAGTTTTAAGAAGGGTTTTAAAAACAGATAAAGAAGAGGCCTGCTTAACATGCAAAGGCAGATCATTCCATAGTTTAGGGGCAGACACAGCTAAGGCACGGTCCCCTCTGAGCTTACGCTTAGTTTTAGGCAGTCAGGAGCAGCTGATCATCTGACCTGAGAGTGCGGACGGGTTTATAAGAGTGTAGAAGCTCAGAGAGGTATGGCGGGGCAAGACCATTTAATGATTTAAAAGCAAACAACAGAATCTGAAGCTAAAATAGGGGAAATGTGCTCATGTTTACGTGTGCCTGTTAAAAGACGTGCTGCTGCATTTTGTATCATCTGGAGACGGGTGAGGGAGGAAGGTGAAGTTATAACCAAATCAACCATTTTAAATGCTACAAGTGAATTTAGGCATTAAAATGGACAGTATGATAATTTGATATTTTCTGGAGATTACATTTAATAGCATTATTAAATTATTTAGTTTTTTTTAATTATTTGTGGTAACTTTAAGTGAGCTTTAGATGATGGTAAATATAATCTAAATGTAAAAATAGGGGAAATAAGCATGAACATTTTAATATCCTATATCAGTTGTTATACACTACTTCTTCCCTCTTGCAACATGTACTTCCTGCAATAATTTTGTCGTGTTGTTTGTGGAGAAGTACTAAAAAAAAAGAAATAGGAGAAATGAGCCTGCATAATTAATTTAAATATCATATATCAGTCTGTATACACTTAAAGAAATTCATTTCTTTTCATCAAAGAATCCTGAAAAAAATGTATCACCTACAAAACTTTTCACCTACTTTCTACAAAAGTATTAATCAGCACTACTGTTTTTTTTTTTCTTTAGCAGCAAATCAGCATATTAGAATGATTTCTGAAGGATCGTGTGACACTAAAGTTCATGGGCTTTTTATATTGTAATACTGTAATGACAGTCATTAAATGTCCGTTCAACTCATGATTACTCGTTCCTTGTTTGTTCTCATCAGACGATGCTGCACTACCGTTCTAACCTGCTGCGGACCTTGAGCACGCTGCTGTTTTCACCCCTCCTGCTCACAGGTGTGTCTGAGCAGAAACAGCTCATCGAAGTGGAGCTCTTCCCAGATTTCAAATCGGACCTTGTAAGTTTGTAAAGTATGAACATGACTGACAGAATTGTCATTAAAAAAATTTCAGTAAAAAGGCATGTATTATATTGATCTGTCCTTCACAGTATCAACCTGCCATTGGTGCTGTGATCGAGATTCAGTCTCGCAGGGTCCAGATTTATTCTGCCCAGCTCAGGATCCATGCCTACTTCACTGGGATTAGGTATTTGCCATTGTTTGGTGGTAGCAGTTTATTTGATGGTTCTTGTTCCATCAAATGATGCTTCTACCTTATCATCCTGTAATGTTCTTCCCTCTTACAACAGATACCTCCTGTATAATTTCCCAGTGATGTCAGCAATCGTTGGGGTGGCGAGTAACTTCACCTTCCTCAGTGTCATTGTGCTCTTCAGTTACCTGCAATTCATCTGGGGAGGGCTGTATCCCCCCGAGCAGGTCAGAGTGAGGGTAAGACCATCTGTCTGCCTAATCCATTCAAGCTTCATCCTATCACACTTCCATTGGATGCATTCCCGATGTCTGTTTGCATACATAGGTGATGATGGGAGACTCAACACGTCTTCAGCAGAGGAGGGAAGAAGCACGTAAACGCTTGCATTCATCCTCCAGCACTCCTAGTGAGAAGAACACCGTTCGGTTCAAGCCGCACACACCTGATCACATCAATCGAACAGATCAGTAACTAAAACACCATTCTTTGCCTGTCCCCCAGTCATTACGTATGGAAGAGACGCCAGTGAGCTGCCAGATCCACCACAGCAACCCAAACAAACAGTTCGAAACAAAGGTAAACGATAAAAGGGAAAAGTGGTGAATGTAGATTTTTGTAATGCATTCTTTGCATAAAATTGATTATATGCAGTGATCAAGTCACTGAAGAATCATGCAAATCATGTTTGTTTGTGCAGGTGATTTGGACACTCCTAGTGTGATCGGGACAGAAGAACTGAATCAGCTGCAAGAAGATGAAGCTGGTAAAAAGATTAAATTAAAGCGTATGAGTAAGATACACTGCCTTTCAAAAGTTTGGGGTTGGTCATATTTTTTTAATGCTTTTGAAAGAATTCTCTTATGCTTACCGAGGCTGTGTTTATTTGATAAAAAAAATACAGTAAAAACAGTAATATTGTGAAATATTATTACAATCTCATATAACAATTTTCTTCTTTAATATATATATTAAAATGCAATTTATTCCTGTGATGGCAAATTTGAATTTTCAGCATCATTACTCCAGTCTTCGGTCACATGATCCTTTAGAAATAATTCTGATTTGCTGCTCAAGAACCATTTCTTACTAGTATCAATGTATTATCAAAGAACAGCATTTATTTTAAAATCTAAAAAATTCGTAATATTCATGTTTACTTTTGCTTTTGATTAAAAAAAAGCATTTATTTAAATTAAAAGCATAACAATTAATGTAGTTTTTTACAAGTCCATTCTCATTGGTCATTGGTTATTGTTTCTGCCATCAGCTCAGGACTCCTCTACCGATGAAGCTCCCATTTTCCTCGAGGCTCCTCGTATTACAGAGACCAATTTGAGTGAGGAGGACCCAGATCAAGAGCAGAGTGCAGCAGGAATAGGAAATGGGACTCAAGAAGAAGAAACAGGCCAACCACAGTCCTCAGACAACGGCATTAGACAAAGGCATGGACCCTGGATGAGGCTCTGAGCTCCAAACTCTGGAGTAACCACATACGCACATGCATTCTGTTACATTAGAACACCTCTTTTGACTCGTAGCTAGCACATTTGAGACATTCTTTTTGAAATGCAATGAGTATTACCATAAGAATTTTTCTGATGCATTTGGAAACCAGTTTACCTCATGGTTCTGATGTGAAGCTCACCAGAATTCCATGCTCTGCTGCTTTTGTTTTCCGTTACCTGAATACTTCCTATAGTACTTAAAAGTCACCTCTAGAGTCCTGCCATGCTTTAATGTGTCATTACTGAGGTTCTGTGGTTCTGTTACATCAGGTTTGCATGTAGAGGGGTAACTGAGTGGGTAAAATATGTCAGCATTTCCATTTTATTCATGTTTCTTTACATTCCTCTGCACTGTGATCGTCATACAATATATTTAACGTGGCTTAGCAGGTCTGTTTAACCTCTGGGGATATTAAAAGTTATTTTCAATTAGTTTAATGCTAAAGTCGAAAATGCAAAATATATTTTAAGAGAACCATTTTACACAAGTATGATTGATTTGGGAATAATAATAATTAAAATAATAATTATTTATAATATAAAATAATTATTACTGTTACTATATACAACAATATTCCAATTCTACATGGAATACTAATACTACTATGTAAGGATTTTTTTTTTTAATATTTATTTCATTCAATTATTACAGGGGTTTATGCCTCTGTCCATTCTCACCAAAGATTCACTATTATATCTGCTTTATTCATTTGCATAGCAATTTTAAGCATATCAGTAGCTTATTATGGAACGGAAAAATGTTCATATTTTGCTCTATAATTCTTTGATGTTTGTTGTGTTTATTTAATAAATCGGAGATGTAAAGCAATTGTTTCCCATTGTCTTGAATAGGCAGTCAGTCATTTGCTGTCACTAGGTGGCAACGATGATGTGGATTGTAAATATTCCACTGAGCATTCGAAGAAGAATCTGGCGCAGCTGCACTAAGAGACGGATTCTTACGAAACACTGTCAAGAAAGGATCTCTTCTGAACTCACAGATTTTCAAAGCGTTTATCTTAATTTCTTTTGAGTTCGTTTTATATACAAAAATAGGAAAATAACACGTTGAAGTCCTATATTTTAAATAGCAGTATTAAAGCCTTCTTTAAAGATGGCGACAGCGGACGGCTCGCGCTACCATAATGGTAAGTTTGAGCCGTTAGCAAAGGCGCTTACATCAAAATTCTCTACCATTAATGATGTTTAGGAAAGATTATTCACGATCTTGTTGCTCCCCAAAGACAATGTTTAACATTAGCTCTCTGGGGTCTGTTTCCGTGTAACGTTACTCTACCATTTACATTAGTAACCTCTAGCCATCTATCTTTTGTTTTTGTTGGGTCGTAATGTGTTTTTGTTGTTAGCAGTTAGCTTAGTTTAGACTAACAATAAACGCATTATATCGGTTGTTTTAGCCGCATTTTGTATTTTAATTTGGAATTTTGTTAAAGGAAAATTGAGCATGGTGAACTGGATCTGACCGCGTGGTGGTAATGTGTGTTGAGGTCATGTTGAACTGCTGTGATATTAGCCAAGTTTGCTTGTGTTTTTGTTTATTATCAAATTTGATACATCAGGCTTTTTGGCGCGTATAGTGTGATTTATAGTGAGAATATGGAGCTCATATTCGAGGAGGAGATCAAATAATTGCAATGTAATTTTATATGATAAGTTGTCACTCTATAGTAGGCCTATTTCTCCCAAAATGTCTTCTTTGGAGAATCTTTAGAAATTCACATATCAAATTTGATACAGCTTTATATGGATAAAGTCTTGTAAAACAGATGCTTTCCTCTGTAGTGACTAGTTGGTTAACTAAAAAAAAAAAAAAAATTTGTGTAAGAGCTCAGTCAACTTCTATAGAAAGCTTCCAAGTCACCAAATGTAATGAGGATATAACCAAGTAAATATTTCATAACAATTTCGCTACTGTCCTCAATTTAAAAAAATGTCAAGACGAGCACATTGTACTAGTGTATTCTGTCCAGTACCAACACACCATTTCTTTCTAAAATATGACATTTTAACATTAATAGCAAGGCAATTTAATTTGAAATAATTTTTGTTTCTATTCCAGCTACAAAAATGACATTTTAGCCAAAATCCTAACATCGCCACATTTGCGCTTGTTTGATCAGGAGTTACTCGCATTTGTTAAAGACAGGCTTTCACACCTCTGACTCTTTCATCTTGCATCTTTAAGAGCATGATGACCGTGTTGGTGGACCAAAGCATCGCAATCGTAAAGGCAGAGGCCCTTTCAGAGCCCCCTTGTACAGCGATCAGATTTCTCGGCCAAGGCAGCGAGGCGGTTACAATGGTGTTGGTGGAGGAGGTGGAGGTGGCCCTGGTCCCCGGTCGAGACTGCATGATGATGATGGAGATGTGACCATGATGGAAGGTCCGCAAGACAGCGGCTCCCGGGGCAGATAGTAAGCTCTTGTGATGCGTGCAGCATACTTATACATATTTTCTTATGTAACCATCACGGTACAACAGACAAGATTTTATCATTTCAGCAATCCGTATGGCCGGCCACAGAATCGCCGTGAGGAACGCAATCGCAAAGGTGGACGAGGTGGTGGCGGAGGTGGAAATGAAGATAGAGGTGGTAATCGATATGGAGGCAGAGGAGGTGGCGGTGGTACTGATGGAAGTCGCAAGAATTGGTTTAAAATGACTGTTAGTACATTATACATTAATAGCACATGAATTAAGCAGTTATCACCTCTTTTTTTTTTTTTTTTTACTTGAAAGCATGTTTATGACCTAATGGCATTGTGGTTGTATTTGTATCTGACCACAGATTCCTTTCGGGAAGAAATACGACAAAGATTGGCTTCTGACTTCACTTCAGAACGTTTGTTCTATGCCATTCCATGCAGTTCAGGTAAGTCTACGATAAAATTTATTTCCTCAGCATGCCATAGAAAATGTACCGATATGTAAAATTGCTAAATCTGTTCTGTCTTGTCTTTTTTGGTCATAGTATCACACTGAGGGCAACAAGGCCCAGTTTTATATTGAAGACTCCACTACTGCTAATGCCTTGTTTAAAGTGTCACGGAAAATAACAGACAAAGAAGGATATAAGGTAAAAAAAATGTTTGCTTTAACTAAACCTGATGCCATTTCCGTAATCTTTCAGTGTTTGATGCATTTAGTCATCATTCTAATTATAATTTTCTACAATAGTAACCATATAAAATTACATTATACATTTAATGTGCAGATCTGTTTAAAATTGTTTAATCATTGGTTTGACAATCTAATTGTGTTAATTTGTTGGATGGATAGGTGACTCTTGTTATGAACCCCTGCCCACCACCCACTTTGATTTACACTGATCTGAAGACGACGGATCTGGAGCATTTGAAGGTGAGTGATGGTTACCTGCAGCAGCCTTCAAGAGAATGTTCTCAATAAATTTATTTATGGATAATATACCTGACTGTCTTCTGCAGCAATGCATGGCCAAACGCTTTGACGGATCACAGCAAGCTCTAGATCTGAACAACATCAGAGTCGATCCAGGTTTGACTTGCATACAGTCATCTTTCTCCAAACTTAAGCACTTATTCAGCTTGGCTTGTTGTGGGATGTTGCTCAAATGTTGGTCCTTTTCTGGCAGACTTGGTTTCTCAAAATATTGAGGTCACTTTAAATAGGAGGAACTCCATGCTTGGAGTTATCAAAATAATTGAGGAGAACATTCCTGAGGTAAGAAATTACATTTTACATGTATGATTGCCTGAAAATATATTTAAAAAATTTGGGTGGAGATATGGCAATTATATTTGATAATATTACAGTTTTAAAATTTGGACAGACCCCAAATGTTTGAACAGTAGTGTACATGAACTCTACAGATGCAATCTGTAAAAAATCTTAATTTTTTTCATTCACAGCTGGTTTGTCTCAACCTGAGTAACAACCGGTTATACAGGCTGGATGACTTGGCAGATATTGTCAGTAAGGTTCCCAACTTGAAGATTCTCAATCTGTCACACAATGAGGTATGAGTATGCTGTCTGATACCTATAGATTTATCTTTTCCTGTAGTCTTCTTAGTCATGCATCATTGTGTCATCTTGTAGCTGAAGACAGAGAGAGAACTTGATAAACTGAGAGATCTGAAGCTGGTGGATCTCTCATTGGAGGGAAATCCTCTGTGTGGCCACTTCAAGATCCAGGCCGACTATGTCAGGTTAGTCTTCTCAATTGTTGGTTGTCTGTTGAACATAAAGCAAGAAAAATACTGTACACAAGTACACAAATGCCAAGCACAAGACTTGTAAACGCGCTTTTACATTACTCGGCAGTAACAAGCCTCTGTGTGCCTCAAACTATAGAGGTTGATATGAAAGAGAAAAATAGTTTGTGTTAGTGTCCACTAAAGCACTCTGACAACACTGAGAATGCAACGCATGCATGTTGCATCACATTTTGCAATGTGACCAATTTAGGAACACAACAACACAAACACACAATCTCACTTGCCCACTGTCCGCTGTTATGTACTTGTGTAGAGTATGTTTCAGGCCTGAAATAAAATCTTTGAGGGTTTGTGTGGTTGTGCGCATGCGTGCATATGCATGGACATTTGTATCAATACGCAAAACTGTTAAAGCTGCCGCCTGTAACTTTTTTGGGTTAAAAATTATCCAAAATAAATTAAGTACATAACCAGACAGTGTTCAAAACTATCTCCTTGCCTTAGCTTGGGTGTAAACGGTAAGCGTGTAAAAAAAAAAATTTATTCCAGTGGTATTGGTGGATTTTCTTAGTCATTACGTCACATCTGTACACATAATGAAGGTGTCTCGGCTAGCAGGCTATATTGCGTGTGAGGATGTTGGAGGTAAGCGATCGTTAGATTTAATCAGTGCGATTTACTGCGATGCTTTTTTTACCCTTAGTTGTTCAGAACAAAAGTGAATGTTGTTCAGATGACATTTTCCGGTGAAAATTCTTACGTTGGTCATACTTCCAAAAGTAGAACCTGTGATTTTGAATGACAGTATCCACACTGGCGCAGTGACTGACTGCTGCACATTCTCCTCAAAACATCCGTGCTGTGTCAAGGCACAACCCACGTTAAGTTGATAATTCGGCGAGTAACTGCAATTGCAGATTTTGAACAGAGAGGGCGACAGAGGGAAAACTACGGACTGCAGCTTTAACAAAAACAGAAAAATTCAACTAAAAACATGGCGATTATTAATAGCTTAATTTGAGACAGACATGTGTGAGTCGAACATTTAAAAACATTGCATTAATTTATCCTGTAGAAATAACAATTGCCCGACAAGAGGCTGACGTGACATTTTTAAGGACATTCTAAGTAGAAAGTCTTTTTATTTTTATTTATTTTTATTTTTTATTATAAATATCACAGTTGAAAACAATGAGATATTTCCTAATAACTGTCCCTTGCATGTCATTCTAAAGAAAAAAACAATCCCATCTGCCAGAGTCATTCAGTCCTGTCTGTAATATGCAGGTGTATTAACTCTTAACCAGTGAGCACTTGATTATTTTCCACTAGTTCCACTATCATCAGGCATGTGATAATATTTACTTGTTCGTGTTCCAGTGACAATCCAGTAAGCAGCTTAAAAAATTACAAACCAAGTTTATCAACACCTCTGGTTCTTTTTTATGGTTCCTCTCACATCTGCTTTTTCATTCTTGACCCCACCCCTCTCCCCTCTCTGTTCCCACCTGGTTGCCCCTGTAGCTTTTAGCACAGAACACGCCGATTGTCTTTTTAGGATATTGTAAATAGGCTAGCTTTTTAGCACATTTAGTAAATTCCATCAGTTTAAACTTCAGTAGTTAATACGATTTAAGCAGCAGTTCATCATGTGACCTCCCAGAATGCCCATGAATAAGTTGGCGTAGAAAGATGGAACATAATCTTGGAGATGATGCTCTATTAAGTACATTTGTGCTCCACCTTTCTAAAATGCTGGCACCCTCTTCCCTCCACCCGCCCTGCACATGTCTGACACCTGAAGTACTGCTGATGCTGTTTGGCCAGTGAGAGGCTGGTTAGCCAAAGACGGGTAAGATCCCACCTCATGATTCAGGGACAACCTAAGGCAGGCACAGCCGCAAAACTGGCCACAGCCAACGTCTTGAAGATGAAGAACGATCACTGAAGATGAAGAGTTGTTCGTGAGGAGATGCCATGGGTGGAGAAGGAGAGGGAAGGTTTTTAAGAGAAACCTTGAGCCAAGCACTGCTCAGAAACATGAGCTCTACTGCATGTTGCAAAATGAATAATGAGAGTAGAGGCAATTCTCTTTGTCTCTCTCTGTTTCTGTATTCAAAGGTGGAGGATAGTTGGTCAGACTGACCACTTTCATGATCCTCGTCCTAGAGCACGTTGGAGGAAAAACGTCAAAGACAAAACATTGAGAGGAAAATACTGGGGGAGGATCACAGGAATCAATTTTCAAATATTCATATCAAATAAAGTACAAATTAGACTAAATAGTAAATAGAAACGTAAGGTGTCTGGGCTCGAATATAGCTTTAGTTAATTGTTTGAATAAATACCCTGCTATTCTTAAATTTAATAGAAGGGTCCAAATTAAGTAGGCCATAAAACCCATACACCTTTATACCGTTCATTTATTTGATCATATAATGATCTGTTCAGAGGCTCAGGGTTCAACTCTTTATTTACATCTGACCCCTTTTATTAACTCCCACTCTTTTGGTGTGGTTTCTCACTGTATAGCTGTCTTCTCTGTGGCTGATCCATAAATTTAAACCTATCCAGTGTCCAAACACTTATTTTCCCCTTTCCCACAATTATGCCCATTATAAATGTGTTTATTTATATATTATTTATTTTGTTTAATTTTCCCCCTAAATTCTTAATTGCTACTTATTGTCATCTTGAGCAGCCTGGTTCTGCATCATTCTCTCGTAGATATTGAAGCACGCTATGAACAAGCATTTTAGTTAACTCAGCTTGCCAGTATTTGTCGATCTGTAGGTCAGTGCCTGATGATATTTGATTTTTTTTTATTTATTTTTTACACAAAACCAGGACCCCATAGAGTTTTGCCAGTAAGAACCACTAGTATTACCAGATTACAGGGAGTTAGATCTGGTCCAAGTACATCAAACTATACCTTTTCCACTGGGTACACTTCCTAATTGTGCAAAAAAATTACTTACTGCCTGCCTGACTGATTGATTGAATGGTGTGAATGTTCACCCAACTCTACCCCTCACAACACCCCACTGCCCCCATCGTTTGCCAGCCTGCTTGTCTGTGTTTCGGCCTGTAGGGGGCACCAGTGGTGAGTATTGTGGATGGGTAAGTACCATGTGCCGGGGTGGATGGGAGGGAGTTGGGGCAGGGCTGTGATTGACTCATTGGTGGCATGGCTCAGATGCCCATGTTTTTTATTCTCACAAGTACACGACAAACTTGCTCAAGTATTCAGTAACCCCTCACTACTTATTCAAATGAAACAAATGTTTATTGTTTTTTGGTGTTGGTGTAAACTTGGTTACATGCACTACTGTTCAAAAGTTTTATTCTTAAAATCTTTATTATTAAACTTTTATTCATCAAGTACACATTAAAATGTATTAACAGTAAAGACATTTTATAATGTTACAAAAGATTTCTATTCCAAATAAATGCTGTTCTTTTGAACTATTCATCAAAGAATCCTGAAAATTATATATTGCATTGCGTTTTGCCAGAAATATAAAGCAGACAGTACATCTGTTTTCAACATTAATAATAATAAATGTTTCTTGAGCAGCAAATCAGGATATTAGAATGATTTTTGGAGGATCATGTGACACTAAAGACTGGAGTAATGATCCTGAAAATTCAGCTTTGCATCACAGAAACAAATTGCGTTTTAAAATATATTCAGATAGAAAACAGTTGTTTTAAGTTGTAATGTTTCAAAATATTACTGGCCTTACTGTATTTGATTAAAAAAATCTAACCTTGGTGTGCATACATTTAAAAATTGTACCGACCACAAACTTTTGAGCAGTAGTGTACATAACGTTTTGTATGAAAATAAATTCACAGTATCACAATATCTCAAGCATGATGGATAATTATCTGTAAGTAAATACTCTTTACCTATTTGTCCTGCACTTAAGATGGCCCGGCTAAAGTTTTTGAGTGTTTCTATGAGACGGTTTCATTGGCATATGTGCAGTTTGTACTAACCTTGTTTCTTTTGTTCTGTCTTTGTGATTGTTGGACAGTGCCATACGGGAACGATTCCCCAAGCTGCTCAAACTGGTAGGAAATCCACAGTGTTTATCTGTTGGTGTAACCCAACGCTATTTGTTTGAGAACAAGTGTGGGAATCATAATAATTGAAATATCACATTCGCTCATTGGCTTAATTGTATATTAGACACACAGTTTGTCTGTTCATTGTTTAAACAACAGGATGGACACGACCTTCCGCCTCCCATTGGTTTTGATTTAGAGGTCGCTCCTGCGACTCTTCCTCCCTGCAAGGTTTGTGCTCGATCTGTTCTTCACTTTGAGAGGCCCATATTTGACTTTCATACTTAACCTCTCAATTTTTCTTTGAACACAGCCTAGCTACTTCTGCTCTGAAGACATCAAGAACATCATCCATTGCTTCCTGCAACAGTATGTATTTTTTTGGTCTTAATAGATACATGTATGTAAGAACCAATACAATCAGACCAAAATGTTCACCCTCTATCACCCTCCAGGTATTACAGCATATATGACTCAGGAAACAGACAGCCCCTGCTGGACGGCTACCATGACGGAGCAACGTTTTCTCTCAGCATTCCCTTCATCACGCAGAACCCTTCAAAGTACATTAGACTTTCTCTATGCTATATCATCGTCATCATCACCACGATTGACTTCTACTAAACAGTGAGTGTTGATCTTTTTGTCCGCAGAAGTAGTTTAGGGGAATACCAGAAAGACAGTCGCAATATCAAGCGCATGAAAGACCCCAGTAAGTATTGTTGAATAATAAGTCTCTGTTCTGAGTTTGTATCATCTAATTTCTGATAGTTCGTTTTTGCAACATCAAGGTGTGATCACATTTCTGTTAGTAAAATGTGTCGTACCAACTTGAATACTAGTGAAACTTGTTTGGGCAACTTTTTCGACATTACACAAAACTCCCGATTGCACATATTCCTATTGAAGTAACTGGATTTTGCAGAGCAGCTGTAAATGTGACCGCACCTTTTGCTTGTGTCCTGAATTTTGTGATGAGTTTTGCCATTTTCTTTCAGCTACACGGTTTCGTTTGATTAAACACACACGATTAAATGTGGTGGCTTTCCTAAACGAACTCCCCAAAACCCAGCACGACATCGCCTCCTTCATTGTAGATGTCAACACCTACACAGTGAGTTAAACTTGCGGTTCAGTTTGCTGGTTTCATATTTCACATTCAGATTTGCGGTTCTAATTGTGTCATTTCCAGGCTACACTTTTGGCATTTACAGTCAGTGGAGTTTTCAAAGAAAGTGAGTTCCTCTATCTAAAATGATTCAGAGTTGGTAGCTTTACTCTGAGCTGATCAGATTACACAACCTCATTTTCTTTTTCCCCTCTTCTCCTTTTTAAGTGGACGTTAAATCCCGAGAATCATACAGAGCCTTCTCTCGAGTATTCATTGCTGTTCCTGCTGGAAATGGGTAAGATCTCTGTTACAAAAATCTTTTTTTTTTTTAGCTTAAAAATGTGCCATTGGTCATTTCATCATTGTAACCCATTTTCAACTTTTCAGTCTGTGCATCGTGAATGACGAGCTGTTCGTTCGAAACGCCACTACAGAGGAAATTCGCCGTGCATTCGTTGCTCCCGCCCCCACACCGTCCAGCAGCCCCGTGCCCACTCTGTCCGCCCCCCAACAAGAAATGCTTGCTGCCTTCTCCCAAAAGTCTGGCATGAACCTAGAATGGTCTCAAAAGTAAGGATTAAAATACATGTTCGTTATTTCTACTAGATACTGTCCTGTTTCTAGATTCATACAAAGATGGACAGCTTGTTAAGGTCAGACTTGATTATTATTTCAGGTGCCTACAAGACAATGATTGGGATTTTGACAGAGCTGCTCAGATCTTCACTGGACTTAAAGTAAGCCAGTGTCCTTCTCATGGTTCACAGTAAATCATGTGTCCTGCATTCAGCTTACAAGGGTCTCTTCTCTTACAGGCACAAGGAAAGATCCCAGATGTTGCATTTGTCAAATGAGGAGTTATTGCTGGGGATTTTATGGAAACTCTGAACCACAAGGTGCCTTCCTAATTCTATCCTCCCATCTAAAATAAAATCTGTCATTATTATTATTTGGTCTTATTTTATTTTCCATGTAATTTTATTTTCTAAAGTTATCCACAAGAATTTCAAAATAAAATGGAAACTAAAGGTTTACAGAGCAAACATTTGAGACAAAAGAGGGGAGAAAAACTCAGGAAGGCACTAAGACCAATTTTCCCACTTTTTTTTGTTGTGAATACCCACCCTCCCCCAAACCAACTTTGTGGTTCAAGTTTTCTATAAGTTTTAACTGTTGTCATGTTCAATATAGGACAGATATGGCAAATAAAGTATGTGTTCATTGTTTGTTGTGTTTTGTAAAATAAATATTAACTATGATCTTATGTACTAGACTGAAAATTGAATTGTGTTTTACTGTGACTACAGCTATGGAAAATATTAAACCGTTTAGTATAATGTTTGTCTACCAAAAAGGTGAATGTACCATCAAAAAAAATCAGTTACATCTTGTGTGTATCATGAGGAAAACATTTATTGCAGCCTGGGTAACCATTACATGTTATACCACATAACCATCAGAACCAGGCATTTGTGTGCGATACAGCCAAACTTGTGCGCTCTTAGTATAAACAAGTTAGTTCCTTGCATAGGTTTCCCTACAGCATGTACAATAGTGTTGATTGCTGGGAATTTCCATTACACTGTTTTTGGAATGATAAATGGGTAATCTGGTCGATAACAAGAGGGTGACCGATTATACAGTGTAAACTGGTAACTTAAATCTCAGTGAGAAAGTTTGAGGCCAAGCTGCAGGTCAGGCCTGTCCCATCAGGCTCCACTTTTAGCTTCTTGACCACTCCATCTTCAATCAGCATGGCATACCTAAACAAACACACACGATCAGCAGAGGCAGCTGAGAAGTGAAAGTGTCACTTTCACATGATAATTAGTAGACTGATGAAATTGAGTAAATTCCAACTTCACATTTAGTCAGACTAGTCCCCTTATTTTTAATGTAATCAAGTTACTAATGGTGGATTTGTAATACAAATTTGCACCCATTTGTAACTTGAACTCGCTTCCAATTATTTTAGCTGTACAAAAACAGTGTTATGCTGCTTGATGTTGCAAACTGTTGTTTATCAATAATTGTTAATTTATAAATGCACTAATTTGTAGCATCAAGAGTTTTACCATTTACTGCACTTTGTAGTTTTTCTTTATCTATAGTGGCTAATGAATTGGACGTCTCGCACATTCACAGAAAATAGCTTACTTCGATATTGCAGAATAAGGTGGATACCATAATCATGATTGTGGGACATGTTTTTTTCAGGAAGACCATCTCACCTTTGAGACCTCAAATTTCCAAGCACCTGGATCAAGTGATCATTGTTCAGGAAGAGATCCACAGCCTTTATAGAGAAAAATAGATTTATAAAATCTATAAATATCTAAAACAGCACTGAGCATTTGGGACAGCATTTTTAAGTAAAATAACACTTAATCCTGTAATATTTCCTGAATTTAATGCATCCAGATCTATAATATGTGCTATGCATTGATCAACATATAATATCTGGAAATGGCCCATGGATGAAGGTGTTTCAAAAGCAAGTGTAACCTTTGTGAATGCTCCTGTGGGATCAGCCAGCATCCGCACCTATAATAAATCAAACATATAATGACTCAATAGATAAATCCTTAAAGAGACTAATTAGACTGTCAGTAAAAAAACAGGTTAATTTAAGGGCGGAGAGTTTCCCCACCTTGCCGTCTGCTCCGTTCTCCTTTCCCCAGGCGGCCATAACAAACACATCATTAACAGACACGCATGCGATCTCATTTATGCCTCTGGCCCTCAAATCCCCAGCCATCTGTATGAACCCTGGGAGATGAGTCTAAGAAAAGACAAACAAGAGACTGATACGGGTGCTGCAGTAATAGGATGAAAAGAGATGTGCACGGTCATTCAAAACTAACCTAATTCGAATTAGGTTTATTATACTTCCTTCACAATCTTATGTTATTATACAGGGGTCGTCTACCATTTCAGGGACAGCTTTAGTGTCGCATTTCAGGCCTGGCCGTTAATAAACATGCATATAGTGCTATATTCATGCATTATGAAGCTATTAAATTCACCATGAAATCAAATTTCTTGTTTTATTTTTATGAACGATTGCAGTATTTATTATAATTTATCTGTGCACAAAATTTTTTTTTTTTAACATGCCCTTGTAATATTTAATTGAAATAACTCCCCCCTCCCTCTTGGAGCGACATCTCTTCTCTAATGACGCGTTTACTAGAATGAGGGTGGGACAACCTGTCACTCACATGAGATCGACCAATAGCATATCACAACGATCCAATCAGTTCCCAATGGACAAAATGACAAATTTTGTCTTACCGGCCTTGCATTTTGTCTTGTTCAAGAAGGCGTTTCACTCTGATATATGTCACAATACACAATAGGGAAGACATGATATTAGAGTTCAAAAGAGGACAAATTGTTGGTGCGGGTCTCGCTGGCCCATCTGTGACCAATACAGCAAGTCTTTGTGGTGTATGGAGAGCTATGATATCCAGGGTAATGTCGGCATACCACTATGTAGGACGAACCACATCCAACACGAGTAACGATTATCCAAAAAACACAGCTGCCCAAATCACTGCAGAATTAAATGCGCACCTCGACTCTCCTGTTTCCACCAAAACTGTTCGCCAGGAGCACCACAGAGACAATACTCATGGTCAGGGTGCTATAGCCAAGCCTTTGGTCACTCAAGCCACTGCCAAATGTGTTTTATTGGTGCCAAGAGTGCAAATTTTGGGCTGTGGACAATGTGAAACATGTATTGTTCTCTGATGAGTCAACCTTCACTGTCTTTCCCACATCAGTGGGAGTTACGGTGTGAAGAAGCCCAGAAGAGGCTTAACAACTGGACTATTGTTGTGAAGCAACACCCAGTGAAGCACGGCGGTAGATCAGTGATGGTTTGGGCTGCAATATCATGGCACTCTACTGTATTTGATGGTCAAGAACTACCAAACCATTCTGAAGGACCATGTGCACCTAATGGTTCAAATGAACCCTGAAGGGGGTGCCGTGAATCAGTATGATAATGCACTGATACACACAGCAAGACTTGTGAAAAGTGAAGTTGAACATCTCCCATAGACTGCAGAGTCACCAGATCTAAATATTATTGAGCCACTCCGGGGCGTTTAAGAGGAGCAAGACAGAAAACGTTTTCCTCCACCAGCATCACATAGAGACCGGGCCACTGTTCTGTTCTCAAAACACTCTAGCCAGGTGAAGGATTTGTGTCCGTCATTCACAAGATGAAATGATGCTGAATTGGCTGCAAAAGGAGACCCTACACCATACTAATAAATTATTGTGGTCTAAAACCAGGTGTTTTATATTCATTGCCCAACCCCTGTATATATAAATATATCACAAAACTGAATAATAGCAGCAGTAATTCCAGCAGATCCTATGTTGGTACCTTTGAACATCCAGGGGTGAACGCTCCTGGCACGCCAAAAAGCACTCCTTTTTTGCCTTGAAAGATTTTAGCCATTGAGATGCTATTCTCCGGGTCTCCCTCCTGGACCTCCACAGCGGGAAGATGTTGACCAACCTTAAAAAGGTTAAGAACAGTAGCATGAATAATACAGCATAAAACACAAAACAACTGATTAAATCAATTAATTTCTTAATCCATTATTTATTAGTGAGTCAATTCATTTTGCCACAGCAACAGTAACACCAGAGCTCTGATGACAAGAACTGTTTCAGTTTCAGAGATCATGTGATCACCACAATCACCAACAAGTTTGGACACACTTGACTGAATGATTCTTGTGATGTTAAAAACCTTATGATCTAAAGTCTTGTCCTTCAATGCTTGAAATTATTTTTTTCTACAAATAAGCTGTGCCTACATATGAATTTACATACAAAAGCTAAAATTGTAATATATTTTTCATGCATTGAACTCAATAGTCAAAAGCAGCCCAATGAGTGTCCAGCACTCATGGTCCTTCATGGCTCACTCTTAACAAGGAACTTCTTTTTAAAAATCAATATATCTAAGGATTATGAAGTGTAGGAGGTCACAAACCAAATATAATATAAATTTTGGTAACCCTGCTAATAAAATATGGGACAATTCTGTGATTTTTGCAATTCTCTAGCAACATTAAATGATCATAAAAAATACATATACAGGCAGTATAAAATATATTGTAATTGTATTTGTATTAAGTGTGAACATGCTATGTTAACCTCTTAATTGGTTTTAATATCTTTATTAACTTTTATATCTATATTAACATGAACGCTCCTGTTCTTCTCCCGTTGCGCGTCACAGGCCTACAAGGAAGTAGTTTACTTCCTTAACCAATATCTGACTTAACTGATCGGCCACCACAACATATTTGAATAAGATGCAGGAAAAAGAAAATCACAGCGAAAATGTCATTCTGCTCAAGTAGAATAACGAACAACACACACCGTGTTTATGGTATTATGAAATGCGCGAATTAAAAAAACTCATGGCCGCCACAGTAGCGTTAGCCTATTCCAGAAACATCTAATGCGTTTATTTTAGGCACCGTGCGACGAAAATAGTACCATGGTCATGTGTAAAAGCCGAAGATATGCAGTCCAGTCTCTGGGTGCCTGGTGAAAGTTCTTACCTGGATCGGCATGCTGGAGATGCGTGTGGAGTGCAGCAGTCTATTACTGTGAGCGGCTCGGACGCCTATCTGTAGTAGTCTAGTGGAAATCATCGCTTTATATACCGCATAGACGGACCCAGCAGCGCCTCCAGGAACACAACACTCATCCAGCCTTCGCGTCACGCCTCGGCTTCCTCCTCCCACCCCCGTTACATAAGTTAAACCTACTCACCTGCGACTACTCCTTCTTATTAACTTCATTACTCTAATAAAGATAATATACTGTTATTAGGACAGTAATTACCTTCACCAATTAACTGCTATGCAGGATGAAACAAACAAAAAGACTCTCCCTATTTGTTCAGCTGAATACATGTTTTCCCTTGCCATTGTTGAATAGGCAACTGTATTTGTTTTGTTTTTTATTGTTCTATGAAACGATAATGAACATAGGAATTCTTTTCGACAATTGTGTTAATAAATTATATGGTGCCACCCACCCGCGGCGCTACCATTGGGGCCGGGTGGGCCTGGGCCCACCCATTTTAGGTCCGGGCCCGCGCATTTTGACCCAGGAGTAGTGAGTGATTTTCATTCTAGCGGCCCGAAGAAAGCTTTGAGTTAAAGCTTCTCAACCAATCAGTGGCTTGTACCCCACGTGTGACATAAGGCGGTCGCACACCAGACGAGAAGTGCAGCGCCGCGTCTTTATATTCAAACACATTATTCCCTATGAGTGAACACACCGACGGCGCCATTCGGCGTGTGTCTGCGGCGCCCAGCAACGGCTCAGGACCTTGTTCAAAATCCTGCCGCGCCAGAGAGCGCCATTTGTTTTAGATTAAATTTAAATGCATTTGTCTCAAATCGTCGTTAATGTATATACTGACTTCACCCTGTGCTGCAATATACATTTAGTTTTATATTCATTTACAGAAATCAGCTGCTTGAATGAAAATTGCTGATGTTATCGAATTTTCAGCTGATATTCTCAATTCATTCAGTTAACGGAAGCTGTGAGGTAAAGTGTTCAGACTGCAAAGTCAGCAACGATTGTATTTAATTGTACAGTACAATCATAACATAGTACAGACATTATCTTAATTCCATAGGTAATGTCCTTAAACATAACAGTATTGCTGGCCATAAATTGAAAGTGCGCGTTCAGTGTGCGATAGGCCTATTTCGAGTTGTCCTAGACGCGACGCGGCACAGCGCTGCGCTTCTTGTCCAGTGTGCGACCCCCCTGTTAGGCTAACGTTACAGGGACTGAGCTGAGGACAGCGACACAAGAGCCACACAGGAAGGCTACTGAGTCGCTGTCTTTAGTGCCGCAGAAAGGCCCTGAAACGGAGATGAAGGGGAACCCGGTATTTTTTGCTTATTTACTGGCCCATCCAGTTTTCTGGAGGCCCACCTACAATCAAATTCTTGGCGCCGCTAGTGGTGCCACCTCGAATACATTCTAAAAAATTCTGAGGTTGTTTTTCGACCCATGTTTTGGGTTAAATATGGACCGACAAACCCAACCGTTGGGTTTAAACATTTTAAAACATTAAACCAACCGTTGTGTTTAAGAAAACTTAAACATTTTAAACCAACAGTTGAGTTCAAACATTTAAAACACTTAAACCAACCGTTGGGTTTAAAAACTATATATATATATATATATATATATATATATATATATATATATATATATATATATATATATATATATATATATATATATATATATATTTGGGTTTGTCCTTATTTGACCCAAACATGGGTTGAAAGTTGTCCAGCATTTTTAAAATATGGCCTACATTTTAAAATAAGCTGGGATATAATTATGCCTTCAGAAAGGTTAATGATGTTTGACACTTGGCATTGCACGCCTTGATCTCAAGGTCAGACGACATTATAATGTGTGTTTTTTTCTAAAAGGGAAAAAAAGAATGCTGTTAATGTTAATGAGTTAATGCTGCTATTCATCCTCGGTGGGTCGTCTGACAAGCTTAACAAAAAATAATAAAGTGACTTACTGACTTTAATTAGTCCTTAAAGTGTTTATTTCCTGGAGGGAGGATGTGTTTTTTTCTTTGTATTTCGAGTTATGCAATAATAAAAGGAAAATATGATGCAAGTTTCAACTAATTCAATGATGCATTATCTCACTTAAACTGAATATTGGAGTAAATGTCTAGCTACACCCACATGTCAAGAGGGCCAATAATAATTTTTAAATGTAATTTTTTTAAAAGGTGCCATCAGTCAGGGAGCCTAAGCCGTGGACCGGACACCTGTGATGTTTGTGGGGCAAAATTGGCACATTACATTCGGCATCTGTCTAAATCATGAAAAATCAAAGATCAATGTGTACTGCATCATATCCTTTAATGCAATATGCATTGCAATTTATCATGCTGGAAATAATTATACAGGTTTATTAATAAGATCATTTTGACAGCATCCCAGAACAATTGTAGCCAAATAATGACTTGGCATAGTCTTAGAATATATCATATCCCATGTTGTTGTTTTTTTTGTTTTTTTTACCCTGGTCAGTAATGTCTCCCTAAAGGATAAAACAAGCAGTAGTTGCTGCTGTACCATTTTCCCTTCCTGATATACTTTGTAAAATGACTTTTCTTAGCTGAAACCATCAGTTTTTAATTTCCAACGTCCCAAGAACACTGGACAAATATAATCATTGTACAGTATTACATTAGGCTACTAAAGCATGATGGTATGTGATTAACACGAATGGAAAGCATCCAAATGTGTTTGAAGGCTACTTTTTCATTAGCAAGTTGTGTCCTTGAATTGTACACAATATCAGTGCTAAACTCAAACATATTACTTTCTCAATCAGAATTAGTCTACTGCTAAATCTTTGAAATTAATGTTAAATATTGTTGAGTATGGTATGTCTACTGGGGCGTAACTTGAAGTCTTGCTAAAGTGGGCGTAACTTGAAGTCTTGCTAAAGTGGGCGTAACTTGAAGTCTTGCTAAAGTGGGCGTAACTTGAAGTCTTGCAGGCTTCAGACAGGTACTATTGGGTTTTCCACACTAATTCTGAATCGGATATGGCCTCACGATGGCGCTGTTTCCCCGCTCGTCGCGTGCACGAGTGTGAGGTTGTTTAACCTCACGGGGGCAGTATTACGTTTACATGTATGCACAGCTGGTGCGATGCTTGTGCGAGTGATGCGATGTTTCCTCAATACTACGATTTCAGTTTGCACTACTTCGCCGCCTGACTTACTTTGGTAAGTGACTTATCTGTGTAATGGTACGAAGCGAATTATAAAATCGTAATTTTGTTTTTATAAATGTACTTTTAAAGTAACGTTAACTGCAAACAACGGGAGCTATCAATGAAATACTAGCACCATTTTCAGCTTATGCATACAACATGAAAACAATGGAATGGACCAAAGACTTTACATGTATGTTCACTGATTTCCTATTAAACAAGTCTTGAATAAAAAAAATGGACGATTTGTTTTTGACCACATGAAAGAACAGACAGGATAAGCTCAAAACGACATAGAAATCCAATGACAAGTGATGACTGACGCTTGTTAATTTATTACAAAAAAACATTGACACTGACAATATTTTAAAATACCTTTTTCCCGTTGTTTTAGTGTTTGCTTTCTCTTCACAGTGTTTCAATATGAACAAAGTGTATTACTACTGCTGAACCACTGAGCTTTACAAAAAGGAAACAAAGCACAGACATTTACAATTATTTGACTTCAACCAAAACAAATACCAGAACAATAATATTAATAAACATCCGCAAATTGAGTAAAAAATAGATTTTAATCTTTTAAATACAATATTTTGGAATACAAATATTGATTTGCTCTTTACTGTACTTATTATTACTATTGACTGTTATCACTAGTGTTACTGTTGAGGTTTGATTTACAGTATATGAATATACAGTAAAATGTGAAAACAAACATTTTGGTAAATTCTGGTATTGCTCATTTACATAAATATACACAGACACAAAAACACCTAGCCATGAATTTAATTGATCTCTCAATCATTTGTTATGTTCTAAGTCTGACAGACAAAATGGCTTTATATAATGCTTACCATTATGAAAACACTACTGTAATATCATCATTATATTAGTTATTATTGACACAAACATTGACATATTTTACAGCTGTCTTTGAATGGACCCACTCATTCGTGGTTATGTACACATATCATGACATCCCAATAACCACTTAGGAGAGACATTAACTCCTGTGTATAAAAGAAAAGAAAAACATACTGAAATGTTAGGAAAAAAACTTGTATTTTAGCTTTGATAAACACATATAGATTGAATCAAAAATTATATTGAGTTTATTGAAATATACCAAAATTCCCTTAACAGCCAAACTGGCAGTATTTTAAAGAAAAGAGAGAAAGAGGAAGTTTTGCAGTGATCAACACATATATTAGTGCCAGAAATCTGCAATATTATATTGAATAGAAATGTCAACAACACACAGACAAAAAAAGACAGGAATATAATGTCCACTGGCTTTCATATGTCTTAAAGTTAGTACTTCAACCACAAAAAGAGAAATCTAAAAAAACAATTCAATACAAAACAGACATTTTATAACAATCTCCCAAATGAATTGCTTTATTTCAATACCAAACCTGAGGCCAAGCTTCATAGAGTATATGGAAAACCTAAAACTAAAATCATGCCATGAGCACAGAATGAGCAACAGCAACTTGTATGATCATCCAAAAGGCCTGAATCATAATACGTCTCCTAAGTATTTTGGGCTAAAACTCAGCAGACCCAGATTGAAACTAGTCTTGAGCTGAAAATATCATAAATATCAACCATGGAAGATTCTTTACATCTGCGGCGTGCGTGTATTTGCAGTGAACCACTTTCAGAGCGCTCATACAATCATTGCTGCAAACATCATACAGTGAAAATCACCCTGAAAATGTGGCGTCACCTCCGAGGTCTGTCTCTGCACATCAGTGCTTTTCATTTTTAGTACTTCAATTGGTAAAGAGGCCAAAATGGCAACTGGCTTTTCTTCCTCCTGTTTTCACATGTGTAGAATAAATAAAAGGTAGCGGAGTTGTAGCACTCTAAACGGAGTATGATTGCATATAATATCAGACAAGTGTCTGCAAACAAACAACTATGAGGAGACTATGCAAACATATCTTAAAATAACCCAACGAAGAGTCTCGAAGCGACGGCTCTGTTGGAGCCCATCTCGTGAGGCTTTCCAATTTGCATTTAATGTTGCTCTACACCACAGAGGTTTTCAGTTTGACTTTGAATATCACAGAATGACAGAGACTGTCCGGCTGCGTCCATGTATAAATGGAGGATTACAATACGGAATATGATCTTTCCTCTGAACGAATGAAAAAGCTTGACCAGAGGCTCAATCGGTGACAAGCAGGCCAGTATCATCTGAGGAATCGAGGACGTCACCGGAAGGTCCCAAGGCATCCAAACAAATGATCACAAAGAAAAAACTACAGTAGTGGATTACAGGAGGAACAAACTCCCTGTTTACCCTGATTTAGAAGCATTGTTGGTTCAGATCAGCATTTATAGTACCCAGAGTCTCCTGTTCACACGGTCCATTTCCCAGTACGATGATGTTAATCTTTAAAACAACTGGCTATTATACAAAGGAGGGCCTGGTTTTCTTGGAAATTTTCTACAATCAAAAAAAGTGTTTGTTATGCGACTACTCCACAACCTTAATTTAGTTTCAAAGCAGGACGTGGCAGGGCAGCCTCTCGTTTTTTTTTTTTTTTTTAAATGGCTGACATCAAATGAGTTATGAAGTCTTTCATATTGCTTTCTGTAATATGTTGCAGTACCAGTTTACACCAGTAAACTGAAGTTTGTCTGTTCACCAGTAAGTCTTGACTTATGTTTTGCATATTCCACAAAAAGCTAGCGGGACAAAGTTAGATAGCACTTGTAGTATGGCGAGTGCATTATAAAAGACATTAAATTTACACAAGTGCCTTTTATGCACCAATTTAAGGAGAAAAAGAAAGC
This sequence comes from Meda fulgida, assembly GCA_030578275.1. Taxonomy (NCBI): domain Eukaryota; kingdom Metazoa; phylum Chordata; class Actinopteri; order Cypriniformes; family Leuciscidae; genus Meda; species Meda fulgida. The sequence goes on along the minus strand of CM060636.1, from coordinate 15,889,054 downwards.
TTAATCGCTTGGTTATAACTGTAGTGATTAGTGGCCTACCATCAGTAAATGAGGAGATATCACTGAATCGTATGATTCACGTAAGAGTTCATATTGCTGCAGTCTCAGTAGGCGCCCTTGGCACGTAAATTTCTCTGAGTTTACAGTAATGGTTAGTTCCTAGAAACACTTATCAGGATGGCCGTGAGGTGACAGAATGAATTACACGTTGTCTGTGGTTCACCTAACACTGACTGATATAAATATGAAGTGTCAGAACTGAGCCTATGTTGACGTGGTACCCATTGAAATCAAATGGAGGAGGATTGGATGTGAAAGACCAGTACTGGCGGACAGCTACACAAAGCGTCGTCTTCTTATTCAACCCCCCCAAAAAAGTTCTCTTTTGGCTCTTGTAGCCCTTGCACACACAAAAAGACTTAGGGCAAACTTTTTGCCCTTTTTCTTCATCCTTCATTCATCCGTCGTTTATTCTCTAGGGTGAGTCCATCATGGCCTCCAGCATCTCCAGGAAGAGTTTGTGCATAGGCACCCCGCCACGGGTCTTGATGCTGTAGAAGGTGTTGAGGGCCCGGCCAGCGGTCTGCCTGAGGAGGGGCAGGGTGAGGAGGAGGCGTCCGGCACGCTGGGGGTCATCAGGGCGTCGCTGGACCTCCATCTCCAGCAGAGCCTGATGCAGCAGGTCCCGTAACTTCTGCACGGCCTCCATGTCCTCAATGTACACCGAATCTGAAGAGAGGAGAAGAGGACGAGTGTTTAGACCATCATATCTAAATAAATCCATTATGTCATTCTAGTGAGGGTGCCAATTAATTTATGTGAAAGACTGCAAAAATTTGTGAATAAAACAAACATTTCTATCCCAAGTGTTTATGAGAACAAAATAGCCACTTCCAGAGACACTAGTGCAAAATAGAAATAGTAACAACTATTGAAGCCACTTTTATTACATATAGCAAATTACATGTGACTTAAGAGCGTGCAGACAAAACCCTCTGATGAAATGTGGTCGCAGATGCTTTATCTGGAGTGACGTATCAATAATTAGCCAATCATTTTGGCATATCTAAATGACCAGAACAATATTTTCTTTTCTTCTCAGAGCAAATTATTCAGTCATAGGAAATTAATTAATTAATGTATCCAGTTAATGTGATTCCATCATAGTTTATGCACAGACCTTCCTAACTGAAACAAAATATTTCTCCACCTCAAGTGAATGTTTACATTTTTTATGTGCATTTGGGACGTTTTTTGTCTCTTCGTTTTTCCATCCAGCTATTTTATGCAAAATTTGCATAAAATTATGTAGATGTAAACCTGAAAGATCAAGTTTGGTGAATTGGAAAGTCGTGGAGACATTTGACCAATAGAGGACCTAAATATTACAGATTTAAATCAGGGCTGAATTCAAAGAACCATACCTCAGTTTACTCAAATTAATTTACTGCATCCTTTCTGAATAAAACTACGAATTCCTAAAAACAAAAACAAAAAAAAAAACAAACAAAAAAAAACCATACTAGCTCTTTTGAACGCTAGTGTATATTTTTTTTGTGATTTATTATTAAAACGAAGAGCTTGACATCATATTCGGTTTGTTGTGATGTTCAAAGAAATTCTGACTGCCCCAAGTCTAGATTTATGAGGATTACTGAGAGAAGCAGTTACAAATGCAGTATGGTACATATAATATGAATCTTGAGCTAATTATTAACTGTTGGCACGTGTGCTAAATGTCACTGACCCATGGATAAGTCTGTTGGTGGGGGTTAATGTTTAGCATATACACACATATGTGTGATGCGCAAGGAAGAGGTCTTGGGTGTGTTCAAGATTCAAAGCATGCGACTCCCAGTATTTGCATAACAAATACAGATTCTGTGGGTGAAGCAGATACGAGGGTTGAATTTATTTACTGTAATCAAAAGTTTAATGGGTTCTTCCATGTGGGGGAAGAATTCGTACAAGCAGACAGTGACAAGATGGGTACGTTTACGACACAAAACAGAATATGGTCTGGTCTTAATTACTGGGTGACTCAGTCAGGTCAGGCAGGTTTTGATCAGAGGGTGACCAGTCGGTCAGGGAACAAAAATAGACGCAGAATGAATGAGTCATTAATAGGAAAATCTGGACAGGAAGTGCACCTGAGTTAGTGAGCGCGATGGCCTTGAGCATGACAAACTCCTCACGGTCCAGCTGCAGGGCCCTGAAACGGCGTGCGAGCTGACTGATGGCAGCATTGAGTTCGGTCAGACCGGCCACACGAGACATCTCCTCATCCAGCACAAAGTCCTCTGCAAACACGACCTCGTCCTCGCAGCCGAGAGAGCGGTAAGCCACACCCAACACCAACACCTCCAGCCACACCGACTGCAGCACGGACATCTGGTCACCCAGTGACAGAGAGAGGAAGCCTGGATGCGGGAGGAAAAAGAGAGAACTTGACAATAAATGTCCGTTGGTGCAAAAAATTAAATGCACAAACAGACGGTTTGTCTTAAATCAATGCAAAAGGATGGTCAAAAAGATCTGCCAGTCTATTATGTCTCTAATATTAATACAAACTTTTTAAATTACACGAAAAAGAGAAAACCACTTAACTGTTTATTGAATAATTATTTTAGAAAAACTGAAGCAATATTCACTTAATTGAGAAAAGCTACATGACGTTTTCATTAATACTGCTATAGAGTTTTTAATAGTATTGTTGTATTTTTAATTTTAACTTGTATATGTTGACTTTGTATTGTAAGTGGCATTGAGATTATGAGAAATTGCTTTTGAAATATAAATTCAATATAGTAATATGTCATGATGCGCAATTCCAGCACTGTTGGTAAATTCACAAAAGCTTATGACAGATGTCAACTCTACCTCAGAAATTGGCATTTTTCGCCGGTTATTTGCATAAAGTTGATTTCTCAGCTTTTAGACACTGTCAATCCCATAATACCCTGTGCAAGCCAGCTGCTCACCTCCTACAGAGACTAAGAAAGGCTTGCTCATCTCAGATCTAGTGGACACGCACAGTGAGAGATGTGTGGAGAGCAGGATGAGAGTTGTTGATGATGAGTACAGAGACACAGTGGACACAATAGTGCTCTAAAATTGGAAATAGGTCTTGAAAATAGCCAGAGACTGACTAAAGCACTTGAAATCGCTCCTTCCAAGGCTGAGCTCGGACAGCAATTAGGAGAAAAGTCTTCCACATTCTGACTGTAGCTCTGACTCACCTGCTCCAGTTCCCTTCAATTAGAATCTTTCTTTAGGCACCTGTTCTCTGCAGAGACGTGTGATTGATCAGCACTTTCCAGCAGTGCAGAAATGTGAGAAACATCAAATATCATTGATTAACAAGATGCTAACGGTTTTCTAGCTGGCATTGTCATAGCCTCCTGAAATGTTAGCCTGTTATTGGGACATAGACCTTATTCACAGCAGCGCCATCTTTGATTTTTAAGTGCCATTTTTAGTGAGGCTGTGAGGGATAGACATACATCTCTTCAGTGGGTGGTACTGTTATTTAATGTGTTTTTGGATTGTTCTGCTAATGAAACTCTGCAAAAATATCTAAGAAATTTCAGTAGACAAAAAAACCCAGACAACATGAGGTGGAAAATAATAAGTGATCTAGGAGCTTTATACAGCTTTTTACAGCAGATGCCATTGAAAACACATAAGTCTATCCCTCACATCCTTGCTTTCATACCTGTCATGGTGCTGCTCTGAATAAGGTCTATTGGCATCTGGGCTGCGTTCAGCCCCAACAAAAAGTTGCAAAATGTTTTTTTAAACGGAAACAGAGGTGCGTTGAACACCGTTCTCATGACGCAAGAGTTTCAACTATGGCAGCTGAGAAGGACATTCTTTGTGCTCTTTTTGAAGAATTTCAAAACTCGTTAAATACTGCAAAATACGCTTGATCGAAGGGATTTTTGGAACATGGTTCCTAATTATTGTGATCCAACATTTGCCTCGCATTTCAGGATGAAAAGACAAACATTTCAGGTGAAGGATAATCCACTTCTTACCTCCAAAACTGTGTTATGATCTATATGACCATATTATTTTTATTGTGAGTATTAGGCTAATCATTATTGCTGATCACTGTTGATATGCTATATTTTTACTATAATACTCTCACGACAAACATGTCTTCTAATATCTTCAATTGTTGCGTATACCGAGCTGCAGCGGACACATTTGTAAATGACTTTACTTGGACCCATTGTGCGAGCTATCTCTTTAATACCGCGTGGTTTATATACATGTTGCTGCTGATTAGGCTGACATTTTTGACACACCCAACAAACAAGAGAAAACATATCTCAAACCCTGTTGCACACCGTTTCCAGGAAACATGTCGTTCAACCCGATAACCGTAACAAAACGCTGCGCAAAACGTTTGAGCTTAAATGTGTCCCTGATCTGCTCTTCCTCCAAACGCAAAGGCCCGGTTTCACAGACAAGGTCTTAGATTAAGCCAGGATTAGGGCTTAGTTCAATTTGGACATTTAAGTGCCTTTTATAAATGTACCTTATAAAAAACCTTACTGGTTTGCATCTTGAGACAAAACAAAGATTTGTCAGCTAAGTTGCTTTCAGTTTAAACAGCCCAAACATGCATTTTAGTCTTGGACTAAGCTTAAGCCTTGTCTGTGAAACTGGGGGCAAGTATATTAGTGGTATTTGGCTAGTAAGTAACCCCCCCCCCCCAGAAAAAGCATCAGTATAACTAAATCAAGAACTTGCACGAGTAAACATGAGTAATTTTTTTTTTGTGCCACAGAGCAAAAGAGGATATTTCAAAAGAGGATGTCTGCTACTCATGGCACAGATTGCAGGGGACCTTTGCTGTTAAAATTAGTACCATTATACTACTCAGTTCTAGTGAAAAAATTAGCCCTTCATAAGATCTGGTCCATATTGCAAATTATTCTGTCTGACCAATGTAAAAGCATTATGTTTTCATTATCTGTTCACTGTGCATGCCATTTATCTGAAATAGATGAAGCCATTATAATAGACCACCATGAAAAAACAGCAAGAAATATATATATATAAGTTAACAATACTTACTAGTTGTTTAACAAAAAAAAGATTTGATGCCACTAAACTGGTAAACTTTGGCAAACTGATACAAAACCCTTTAAGCCCTTAATTCAATAAATCAAAGAAGAGCTTACCAGATCCAGAAAGTTAATTCCAGTTTCATGTGCAATATGAATCAGACAGTGAATCATGTTGTCAAAGGTCGAGGAAGACATAACTTTGTGGTAGTTTTACTTTAGCTTAATTTAAGTAAAAGGAGAGTGTGAAACTTGTAGCTCGACACCAGAACAGTCTCCTTGCCAACCGTCTCACAGTTCCTCTTCTTGCTCTCACTTACCAGGAATGTGCTTGGCCCAGCCGATGATAACAACTAGTTCCCGGTCGGCCAGATCACAGAGAGTGGTGAGCGTGCGCTGGGCCGTGTCGGGCTGCAAGGGGTCTGGCATAGCAAACAGCTTTTCTGGCTCGGCCACCAGCAGATGAGACACGATGATGCTGGATGAACCTGAGAGAAACAAACTAAATATTACTCAGATAAACTTTGGCTTGCCTTGATTATTTAGCTATCAAATGTACAAAATTATATAATTGCGAGCAATGTTTTAAAAAATAAAATGACTTTGTTTTATATTTTTATTTTATTTTATTAAAACAAAGCAGTTATTAAAAACATTTGAAATAATTAAATAAACAAATTATATTTTATTACCCTTCTCTCCCTCTTTTCTTAAAGGTATTGGTGCACTCTGGTACGTGGCATTCTCCACCTCTGGGCGTCTCTTGTACTTCTGCCGTCCTCCTCTGACTCTGTCCAGACGGACTCCTACACCGAACGCACACACCAAACACAGAAAGAGGATTAGGGCATTGGCACTGCCTATGGGTCACACCGTACTCTGTGAGGTACTTAGGTATCGTAAAAGAGAAGACTGGTTGTGCTGGCCAAGTTCCACCTCACCTTCTTTGAGCATGCCTACTTTGAGGCACTTGGTGAAGCGACATGCCTGACAGGCCTTCCTGCGGCGCTTGGTGATCTCACATTCATTAGAGGCGGGACAACTGTACTCAATATTGCCTGTTGGATAGAGGTGAAGACGTTATACTAGAGTTCACAGCAGTGTTTCCTATAGAATTAAGTTTTTGTATCGAGAAGCCACTTGCTCTTCACATAAAATATTAGATATTTATAAACAAATATCATTCAATAATACAATTATTTTAAATGATTATTTAAAATATAGTTTTTTAATATATTGAAATAAAATTCAATACCTTTTAACTAAATGTCATAAACAACCAGTCAGTAATGATACCTCCAAAAACGATGATATGGAAAACAGCTATTGCTTAATTTGAGTCAGACATGACTGAAAGTAAAGACTTGCTGTTCTTGGTATTATTTCAAGAAATGCAACTTTTTATCACATCACATTTAATGGTGGATGCACGTCTTATTTTGCCGAGAGGCTGACAGAGCGGTGGCTCTCACGGGGGCAGGAAACACTGATTCAGACCACTAGCGGGCTTGGCTTACTAACAAGATATCTGTAATGACAAGTGAATCTGTTACACAGTGTGACATGCTCACCCTGTATGGTTCTTTTGAAGAAAGCCTTACAGGCTTCACATGAAGCCACTCCGTAGTGGTAGCCAGACGCCACATCTCCACACACCAGGCACAGCCTTTTGGGAAGCGTGCTCAGTGCATACTTGCAGCGGCCTCCCCCGCTGCCGGTAGAGCCCTCCTCGGCTACATCTGCACCCTCCTCCTTAAAATGGCAACGTAGAGCGGGGGTGTAAAGGGGCGGGGAGTAGCGGCCAGCGCCTTCTCCTCTGGAACCCCCTCCTGCACTCTGAGAGGAGTCTGAGGACGCTCCTCCCGGGCTGGTCCTCCCGCCGCCTCCTCCTCCACCTCCTCCTCCTCCTCCCTCAGGACTGCTGGGTTCAGCCTTTATGTACAGGTCGGAGCGTCGCTCTCTGGAAGACATGATACCTGAGGAGAAATATGTGAGACAATGAGGGACCTTTTTAGTTTTAACTTCATCATCATCGTCTTGATGAGGTCAAGACCGAATGCTTCCACATTTGATTCGCGATTTTAAAATATATATTTATAAAATAGTTAAGCAATATCACGCAAGAAAGAAGGCTATTTTTCCAGAATATCCGAATGTGTGCAATTTAATACAGATTTTATACAACAGTTCAAGTTATTATCTGTTTTTACGGTTGTATAGTAGCCTATCATTTCATTATTTCACATTCATCATTTAAAAGAATAATTTTTTAAAGAAGCAATAAATGGCAAACAGATGAAGGGACTACTGTTTATTTTTCAATAGGCCTAATCCTTGCTCTTTTCTTTTTGTTAACACGCAGGTGCATGCTGAGCAAGCAAACAGCATTTGAGCCCAGAGACCAATGGCGCTTTTCCACTGCATGGTACGGCTCGGTACGGCTCGGCACGGTTCGGCTCGCTTCGCTTTTCCACTGCGTGGTACGACTCGGCACGGTTCGGCACGGCTCGCTTTAGCTCGGTTGCTTTTCCACTGCAGTTAGTACCGATTCAAAGTGGGTGGGATTATGACTGATCGTTATAGTTTATCCGCTCCTCGTCAACCAACAAGAGGAACTTCTGCGCTTCTCGTCCACTGACCACAATTCAGCCATTTCTTTTTTGGAAGTTTTTTTTCTTCAAGCAAGTCAAGCAAGTAGTTTTAAAACAGGTGCTACAGCGGTGGCCGTTACTGGCTATTTAAATCTAGCGGGTTTGATGTCTTGCAAATACAATGACGCTGGTAGTGACGATTCTGTCTGTCTGACCAATCAGTGATCTACAGTGCTTCCACGTCACATTTTAGTATCGGTACGGTACGCTTGGAACCTCAATAGAGGTGGTACCATTTAAAGTGAGCCGTACCGTACCATGCAGTGGAAAAGCGCCACAAGTGAGCCGTAACGAGACGAGCCGCACCGTACCATGCAGTGGAAAAGCGCCACAACAAGCACCTCCGCACTATGTCCTCACTCTCAAGCAGTGTTATGCTGGGAAGACTCTGAACAGTTTTCTTTGTTTTCTCCATCGAAACATCCAAATAAACCAATTAACTACAATTAATCAGGCTTCCCACTCACTCACCTATAATCACACATCAGCAACTCTATGGATGCAGTACATTAAGACAATGTTAATATTGAACTATCTTGAAAACTATTTTGAGATTTCATTCTGCTTGCAAAATACCATATGCAAGTAGCATCAGAGCATTTTAACGAGTCTGAATACATAGGTTCGATATTCATAAATTATAGTATTGCTATGCAAAGCCAATCAAAAACAAGATCTACAGGTAACTTGAATAGCAATTCAAACAGACGAAAATGTATTACAAGGATTCTTTTTGTGAGCAGAACACACATATGCACATGACAGAATTGTACGCAAATCTGTCCATAATCCCAGTGCCATGGCCTCCGTCCACCCCAGATTAGGGTCGTTAATCCAGGAGAGGGAACCAATCATCTAATTACACCTCCACAAAAGATGCACTACAGACTCTTAACCACTCCACGGTACCCACAGTTCATAAACCACCCTCTGGGATAAACTGACCTATGATGCCATTTCTTAAATTTGCTGATCTTGCCATTTTATGCATTTAGCGAAAAAGAAAAAGGGTCTATCACATTAGCAAATAAAAAAATTACCCAAGATGTAGAACGACTGCCAAATAGGGAACACAACCAGCAATGATATATGCTCCTTGTGATTACTTGAGCAATACTGGGGTTGTGGACTTTCTGATTGAGCAGCTAGTCATACATTTTCTGAAATATAGGTTAATGCACATATACAGACTCACATCATGATCATATACTCTCTGCCACTCGGATTATGGTAAACAACTACATTTCCACCTTCATTTGTCCTCAGCGAATATTACACAGACACTATTGCCCTTTCACCTGGTTGTGTGTGATGTGATGTGTTGCAACTTTGGCCAGTGTGCAAAATGTAACTGTGCCCCACTGCCTCCAAGTCCACTGTACTTTCTGCCAAACATGTTCATTCTGCCTCTGCCACACTTACATTAACCTGAACTCTGAATTTAACCTATACCAACAGAATTGTATTTATATGATGAAGATGTGTGAAGGAAATCAACAGTAATGGCGCTTACATGTCACTTGGTCTCATTCTTTATCGTTGGTCACTCCACTGAACCCAATCACGTGGCTACAGTGAGGACACGCACAGCTTCACATGAGGTAAATTATCCAATCGCTTGAGGACAAGCTGAGATCTCTAAATCCCTCATCAAACTGAACGAAACGGATATGGAGAAACGTTCCGGTTCAAACACATGTAAATGACAGATTACTAAGGAAATGGGGCAAACGAATCAAGTGGTGCCAACCTCCATCATCATCATCACCATTTCTCCCGCAGAAATTCACGCAAATCTCACCGATGTGCGATTTCCGATTCGGCTCATTACATAGAAAATGTGGACTTTAAAAAGGTGAGAAATTTGATGTGGCGATGAGAAGTCCAACAGTGAGTCGGTTCTTTCGACCAGTTAATTTCGCTTCCAAACGATTTAGCGCTCTTTTGCGTCATCGCGTTATTACGTAATCACGTGGTCCCTGTCATAACGGCGTGGCATAATTCATGCTTTAAAAACGCTCCAGAAAAAGCACCAAGAATGTAGGAACATATTACTCTTTATTACGTTTTATTAATAAGACAGCTTATCATAATTTATATGCCTCAGATCAGTGTGATGAAGCAACACGTGAAAAAGTCACCTGGAACCATCTTTCATTTACATTAAACGATGGGACTATTCATTTATTCCTCTCGGCTGAGTTTATGTACGTTTTAATGCTATTTATTAAAACTAAATATTACTTGTTGATATAACTATTTTACAAACAACTCTTAAATATATTTCCAGTACGTTTTAAAGCAACTTACATTTCGACCCATAAGTCAAATCTTATCATCAAATCACTGAACGGATCGGACATGACAGTTATCAGTTCAACGACTCGGAGTTGTTCACTTACGAACTGCTCGGACCGAGTCAGCCCGGTTCACTAAAAAGATGACTAAATAAATTCATTCAAAGCAAATTTTGAATGTAAAAACAGCAATATTCGGTGTGCTGTTTTTGCTACTTTATCAACCGAATCAAACGTTTCCTTTAGGTAGTTTATGGTCTGTAAAGTATACAAATTCTAAATACATCCGGATTTATGCTCGTTGGAATTCTTATTCCCTCTTAAGGATGTTTAAAAGTCCAGTTCTGTGTTGCTCTCATAAGAATCAGACAAATGGTTCTCTATAGCTTAGCTTTCGCTAACTTACCTAATACTCATTCAAGATCAAGATAGCCTACGTCCCACCTACTCCAAACGTCTCTACCGGAGAATATGTACCCAAAAATAGCTTTGGGTACCCATAGCTCTATGCATTGACTCACACAAATAAATCCGTTAGTGTTCCCTTAAACATGCCTGAATAAGCGTAGTTTAGTTAGCAATACGCATCTTTGAACTTCACTTTCACCCTGACAAACGTGTCATGAGTCATTGGCTGCCCTCAGGAGGAAGGAGGAGAGTTGCTCATATGCAGCCACACACACACACACACACACACACACACACAAAATATATTAATTTCAGATAATCACGCAATAATGATTGATAAAAATATAATAACATTGCTGACAGGTTTTTGTTTTCCTTCAGCTCAAGCCAGTTATGTAAAGAAATTTGATGTAATGAGACAGAAGGGTAAGAAAAAATCAGCGACTCAAAATACAGGTCTGAACTCAAACAAACATTGAGGATTATACATCTTACTGCTACTATAGCCCCAGCTGAATCCCTATTTTTTAATTACTTAAAAATAAACTTTATTTATATTTTAAAATTACATGCATGCTTTAAATAGGATATAATATGAAAATTAAAATAATCAAGAGTATGAATAAAAATAAGAGAAAAAGCTTTTTAGAGAACAATTCGCTTACCTTTTGCTCAAAAGCCAAAGGTCTTTAGTCTTGTTGCGTATGCTGAAAATCTTCTCACTTTATTTTGGAATCAGAAGACTGCAGGTCAGTTCAAACTGGGTATCAGGAACCCTGGCAAGAATAGAGAAAATTAGTGATACATCAACACAATCGATATTAGACTGAATATGCATGACAGATCTATGCATTACAAAACAAAGCCTCATAAAATGTATTGCTTCAGCAAAGGCACATATTGCTATCAAGTGGCTAAATAACAAATAAAACCAAAACCACCATTAGTCTGAACCATCTTCTTCTCGAAACTAAAACTAAATTAAACCTCCCATAAAAGAATTACACATATCTAACAAAAATGCCAGATTTAATCAGAGACATTAGCTGTAAATGTGGTCTCAGCAGTATTAGGTCTTGCATTGTTTCTTTCTTTTAAAAATGAGTCAGTCCTGGTCAATGTCACACAAACCTCTAGTAGGGCTGTATAAGAGCCTGATTTGTACCCCATATTAATCTGTGTGTTTTACACCGTATCCATGTTTTACCCCTCACCACCTTCACCATTAGGCACAAAATGCTGACTGAGGGAGAAACCATTTCTTTGTCTTTCTCCCATGCAACCATTCTCTCGTCTTGCTCACTGTCATTCACTCAATCTAGGCACGCATTCAGACTCTTGGATACTCTCATATGATTTCTACACACAACATTCCCCCTCCCCCCTCCACTCTCTGACACATTCCAAAGGTCAAAGTCACTGGAGGGGTTTGAAGGACAGGCACAGTAACTCCAAAAGGGCTCTGTGTGACAGCAAACACAATGTGCTTCACAGCTGAGAGACAATTCTTATAAAAGAGATATGGGTATTTGCAGGGTTATTATAATTAACTAAAACCATAAAAAAATAGCCATTACTTGATATAAAATAAATTTCTTTTTTTTTATATATTTATATTTTCAGATATTAAATGTGCATTGATAAAACTATGAGCAGGTAAAGTTGTCTTACTGAAAACTGAGCCCAAAATGTATTCATCGACTTTCACTTTCATTGTTGTTTTTTTTACATTATATTTAGAGACAACCGACACAGTTTGTGGCCACCGAATATACTCCACTAATGCATTTGATCTTTCAGTGACGTGAACTTTATAACAGGTAGCTTATGAAAAGATATGCTGTAACTAACAGTATTAAGGATATTTTAAATTAACTGAATGTCTTTCACATTTTAAAAGTACAAAAGTGAAGTTGTTTTAGACTTCAATGCTGCTGTTGGTCTGTAACATTAGTTAAAGATTTCTACTTGTGTTTTTTTTCTATCACTTAAGGTTTCTGATTTATTTTTTGAGGTACACTAGTTAAGAACAGCTCTACTTTTCAGAATTAAACCTATTCTTACACTAGTCACAGTAGTCAGTATTAGGGCTGCATGATACGGGAAAAAAACTGACATTGCGATATTTTGTTTTTCTGCGATATATATTGCAATATGAAACCATTTCACTAGATGAATAGCTCTATTTGTAAAGAATGATAGCAGTGATTTTGTAGGGGAGTGAATCTGCTTCTAAAATAATAAACACATTACAAGCATATAAATACAATAGTATTAAGATGCAAATGAAATAAACAGTGGTTTAGCCTATGTTTTTCAGGCAAGTCTAACAGTACCAGGTACAGAAATTGAATAATCAAGTGTAAAATAACACTTCATAGTCTTCACTAATTAAATATAATAAATCTTTGTTAAAGCGATATCAATGCTAAAATGATATACTGTGAAGCCCTAGTAAGTATACTTGTCAGGTGGTGTGCGTAAAATTAAAGCTTAGTACCAGTGATCAACTGATTTCCTAGGTAACGTTTACTATGTAAATTAACTCTCAGCAGAGAAATCAGAGATAAGTATTGTGTGTTAGTCTTTGAACTTCAACTACAGTATGCATGCAACTGTAGAGCAAAGACTGTCAGAGCAGACCTCAAAAGGTGACCTTGTTCAGTGAGCCTTGACCGTTGAAGGGTTGATTGCTAAACTGGATTACAACTTCTTAAGAACATAGATTCCCAATCACATTCAAGAGGGGCCTAGTGGTTAACCTGAACATCAAAGACAGTTTCTATAAAGTATCTATACACTACCATTAGAAAAAGACTTTTTAATCACATATGTAACCCACACAGACTAGACTCATATGTAAATGTTAAAAAAGGTTTCAAAAATTGCCTTTAGAGACATCCAGTCATTGACTATGAAGCAACATTGTTGATTATGCTTCAATTTAAAAGTGTAATCAGCTATATTTTTTGTTGTGCTGATTACATGGCAGTCATCTTGGACTTAGCATAGTACGTGCGTCTTACACACGCAGCCCGACTTTTCTAACCGTGTGTACTCTGTGCTCAGTTCACATGCGCCTTGAGAGAGGTTCAGAGATACTGCAACTCTAGTTTAAGCTGTCTAGTATTGTATTTCTCATAACCTGTGTTCACACACTATCAAATGGGAGTATACTTTTAAAGGCAATGCGTTCTACTGTGCCGAAGTGCCGTAAGAAACAACAACAACAAAAAAACAAGTAAAGTTTGGGCTTTATACTGACAAGGCAGGATGCAGAATCACCGAGATTTTAGTTACTAACAATGTGCTATTTGCAGAATCAATCCTTAATTTATTCCAAAAATGTTCAATAAAAAGGATGTTACAGGCTCGGCTGGTCACATTACGTGATCTCAACATGTCTGCCCCCAACTGGCTCCATATAAAATATTTTATCGACATTAAACAAAAGTTGCAATAGTCTTTTCTTCTCTATTGTGACATATCTAAATTAAATGGCTTCATGAACAAGAAAAAAAATGGAGGACGGGACTTGACTTTGTCTATCTGGAATTGATTGAATTGTTTGATCTTTGTGGTTTGCTATTGCTGTGATCTAATTTGAGTGACAGGTTTGCCCCTCCCTTGTGCCGGTAAACACTTCATCAGAGGAGAGATGTCAGTGCAAGAGGGAGGGGAAGTTATTTGAGTAAAGATTATGAGGGCACATGAATTTTAAAAAAATATGATGAGCATGGATAAATCATTTTTAATAAACACTTTAATATTTCCATATAAAATAGAAATGGTCCATATTGATTTCATGGTGACTTTCATCTCTTGTCAGAGGACATCATTTTAAACTGAGTTTAAACTTTCGAAATAATAAACTATTTCTTTGAGTGTAAAACTTTTTAATGTGGGGAACGATTAAGTAAGCCTGTAAAGCGTTAAGTACGTACAGCTTTTTATAAACATTCTGCTAACAAGTCTGCTTCAAAGAGTGCCCACAGACTTTTAAAAGCCAAATCAAATTACTACGTTCTTGTACCAATTGCATTACGTCAGTGACGTGACGACGTACACAATAATATAAGCAGATCTGTCGCTTCAGGTAGTTTGTTTCCAGACTGTAATGCGACATGCTTCGAGTACTAGAGTCCGAGGTGAAAAAAAAAAAAAAAAAAACTCACGCGCTGACACAATGCATGAGCCAGGGGACAACTCGATCAAGGTCAGCGTGCTGCAAAGTGTTACTGCGGACTTTCCCCCCCTTTTATCGCAGTAAGAAGCGCATAATGCTCATTTATATGCAACGATTAACCAACAGTCTGCGAATTCAAATGTTAAGTACTAAATCAAATCTGTCAAGACATGTTCTCGTGCTGTTAGTAGTCGTACAAACAGCAAACTATCAGAACACACTGACCTATTTACAGTGTAAAGTTTTTACTGCTGAGCGTAACATGGAAATATCGGTAGCGACAGCAGACAGTGTTGCCAGTAATGGTCTGTATGACGACAGTAGCATGATTATCTGACAGGTTCACAACAAGCGCATTAGCATTATACGCACAAAATAAAGGATATTGCGTTGCTGGGTGCCGGTTGGATGATACTTACCAGTAATTCAGAGAACATTGCTGGTGCCTCGAAAACAACCAAGGAAACCAGTGAGCAAAACAGTAAATCCTAAAGGACTATCACATAAATTACAACACGGTGTCTTAAAGAGCAAAAACTCTGCCTATTTGCTGAGGTGGGCTACCTTACTTAGCAATTCTGGTGCTGTACTACATACGATACGGTAGGTTATATGTGACGTAAAAACAATGCAACTACTCGATAATTTGAATGAATGGCGGCGCGAGTGCAGTCAGTTGTGAAACGCGTATGTTTAATCCATGTTTGATTCCCTCTTCCCTGGACTAGTTCATCATATTGCTGTTTCGTTTGTCACTGGAAGCCTGAATCCTGTCTTCCGCTAATACAGCTGAGATCCCGCTTACGTATATCCTCGTTGTTTCTCCTCCCTCTCTGCTCTTGCGTCTGCTGTTTCTCCGTTACGTCCACTCCCGCTTCCAATCACGCGTCCTCGCGCCTCCGTCACGAGCGGCAGCAGCGCTTTAAACAATAAAGAGAGGTTGACCTACTGTATGTCTGACTCACGAGTTTGCACACTTTTGTCTATTATCCGAGGCAATTATTCAGATTTCTTACATCTCGGGCTATTTTGGTAACCGATTGAAGAGTAAATGAAACAAAGCTCGGTGTAAACTGCAAACAGAGGCCATGATTCGTGACTATTAATAATTCGGCCTTTCCCACAGGGTTCGTCGAAGCTGAGAATAAAACATGGGATCTCGTCCCAAACTATAAAGTTCGACTGCTAATCTAATTGTAGGCCCACTGCTTATCCATTTCGCGGTTTAATTATTTATGAAGGGACCTTAAAACATGTGGCACCTTTTTCAAGGATAATTGCGATTTAATGTCAACCGAATAATAGCCTACAACCTTAAACAGAACCCAGTTGAATAGTCTTTCTGTGCACGCGCAGTGTAGCCTATTTTTTTTAATGGAAAATCATAGTTGATACATTTAACGAATTTCACACTAAACCATGCTTAGCGGAAGTTATATAGCTTATGTGGATTAAAATTATATTTATGGGACAATACATGTAGCCTATTTTTACTGTAAATAGGCCCACTGTAAAATTAATAGGCACATTAGGCTGTATGCTATCACCTTATGTTTCTTAGTACACACGCTGCTTTATGTCACATTTTATGTTGTTTAGTTCATGTTTAGGGCATAATTTCAGTGTCATGTGTGTTGAAGTGTAAATGTCATCATGTAGCCTTTTGTTTTACTACTTAGAAGAAGGTTATATTAGGCTATATCAGTTGATGATAGGCTACTATGCTAAAATATAGGCTCTGTGGACCAAATACGATCCGTTGAGAAAAACCCGAGTCCGTAGCCTAGTAATGCGACATTATGCGTTTGTCCCATTAAGCTTAAAAGGCAGAGCTGTAAATCAAACAACGCGCTTTAGATGGCATGGAAAATGTCAGTCCGCTCGGTCTTGTGACACTGACCCAACTCACTGATCTAGGCCTCCCATAGTCAGCTGGTTCCTACTAGAGTTATGGGCTGTGAGCCAGCGGCGCAGAGTTCACAGTGACTGTGGAGAAAGAAGGAGAGACTACAATCCGCGTAACCTGATCACTGCACACTGAGAGAAAGAGAGCGTCGCGCCTCAACGCCGCGCAATGTTGTAACGGAAAAGAGTCCCGTGTAAAGGAAATGATTAGGCTACAGTGGTATATTTTAAGAATCCAACTCACACAGCATGACTGAAACCAGTCCGTTTTGTAAAATGAATTAAAATGAGACGATATAATAGACTATTAAGAACAGAACAAGAACAAAATACATGCATGTGATGTGTGGTGTAGCCTATTGTATGGAAGCAACGGCGTGCTGCATGAAAAACGACAAAAAAGCAAACAGGAAGCGCTAGTGTTCCTGTTGTCATTGAGAACGTACACGCGACCTTGAATTGAAGGTCATTCCCCGACGCAGCCTACGCTGCATTTCAGACGAGCTGCGCGCGTGCTGGCGCATTCTGTTCCTGTCTGAAGCTCTTCACACGGAGGAGAGCTTTACCGCACGATTCCTCACATGCCCTCATTTGAACGGTCCTGTCACTGTTCAGATGGTTTACAACTTTTACGGAGTGTCATGAGATCTTTTCCGAAAGAGGCTTTTGTGTAAATTTGGTTTATGGCTCTGCCACAAAAGGTCACACCTCGGAGCGCTGGAATGCTGACAGAGGTCATGACCCCAGAAACAGGTGGGAGCAACTACACACATATAAGAGCCTCAAAAAGACAACAGCTGGGAGGTGTAGGCTATGCAGTAAGGGGACACTGAATCATGGTAAACAGCACCTTCTTTTTCTTTTTAACAAACTCACAATGAAACACACAAAATCATGTAGAATTTTTTTTATGTCACCCAAAACAATGTACTGTCTTCACTCCCACTGATACTCATACAACCGGTTATTTTAAACACGAGAGGAACGTTTGGTGAGGTATTTAATAAACGACCCTGTGTAGTTTTAGTTTATGGTAAAAGCTAGCCTATATGTCATAAAAGGATATCATTCCTAAAATAGGCTAACTGTATGATGGCTCTAGTACACTAGTATATTCTGTTTGTGATTGCTTACCCATTTCGATTTAAATGCAAAACAAAACATTCTTCATATTTAGATATTTTGTATAGATTAGAGTGCTTTATAATGAATGAAACCCCCATAAGAAGCGAATGGCGTAATTGCATCACGGTGTAAGCAGGCAGACGCACCGCAGCACCATCTAGCGGTGATGTGATTATTCAGCAGATAAGTGGATTGTGCCAGTGTGCCGACTAGTGACGTCTGTGTACAGAATGTCCTCGCGCACAAGGTCATATGTTTCCGTGCACGAAAGTTGAGACATCCGAGCATGTGGCCCAGTTTAAGCTCCTGTAGTGTAGCAACAAAAGCGATAACAGTGTGCAGTGATGCCAAGATAATCAGCGAGAAATAAAAATGCAAAGAATAACGCAATAAGCAGTGACAAACGCGTGGTATTAAACCTTTTTATTTCTGTATCTCATATTGGTCACTAATAGCCTAGGCTACACTTAGGGTTGTCAAAAAAATGTTGAATGTTCACTGTGCAATGTAAGGTGATTGAATTATTTAGGATAGTCATATAGTAATATAATTCATGTTTTTTTTTTTTTTTTTTAGCTGGTAAAATATCATCAGCCTGTTTCTGTTCTGCTGTTGACCAACATTAGCAAATACTAAATTTCACATGAAAGCTGTGTGTATTCTCCCTCTGCCAGATCACAACATTCATAGAAATTAAAGTCACCATGAAAGCATGAAATAAACCCATTTTAATGGAATATTGCAGTATCTATTATAAATGATTTATCCATGCTCATCATTTTTTAATTCATGTGCCCTTGTAATCTTTAATCAAAATATATTCCCCCTCCCTCTTGCAGCAACATCTCTTCTCTAATGATGTGTTTACTGGCGTGAGGGCGGGACAACCTGTCACTCATGAGATCGACCAGTAGCGATCCAAGGATCCAATCAATTCTCAATGGACAAAATCAAGTCCCACCTTACATTTTTTTCCTATTCATTTTTTGTTGTTGTTTCACTCAGATATACATCACAATAAGGATGTAAAGACTATCACAACTTCTGTTTTATGTCAACTTTAAATGACAGACTGTCCGTTTCTGAGGGTTCAGGAGAGGGACTGATGGTTTCTAGAGTTCAGTGAAGTTCTGTATACAAAAGAAGAATGCATAGAGCAAAAAAAAAAAAAATTTCAGAATTACAATTAAAAACAGATGTGATTACAATGAATGGGGATCTTGTCCGAATTAACTGAAAAGATCTGAGTGCAATTTGCTGTGAAGTTTTATTTCAGCAC
This sequence comes from Meda fulgida, assembly GCA_030578275.1. Lineage (NCBI taxonomy): Eukaryota > Metazoa > Chordata > Actinopteri > Cypriniformes > Leuciscidae > Meda > Meda fulgida. The sequence continues at coordinate 15,870,128 of CM060636.1, read as the reverse complement.
TTCACAGGGTTTTAAGGTAAGCTTTCAGCACAGGATTATGGCAACCTCACCCACTGAGTCGGATTACATTTGTTTCCTTCACAGTTGCTCAAGATGTTTCAGCTGTTATTCATAATGCAAGTTTTTTTGTTTGTTTGTTTTTGAATTACAGGGTAATTTCATGTTCCGACCGTATATGATGTTAGGCCTGTTTCATGCACAAAAGCGGTGTGTATTCGAATTTCAGAGGCCTTGTTAAAGTTAGCAATAATAATACATAAGCAAAATAAGCCTATTTTTTTCCAGCTGAACTTGATGAAAATGCATTATAAAACAATTTGTCTATATGATCGTTTGAAATATAATCTTTTATGCAGTAACACAAACAAATGGTGTAAATGATAGTGTGCAAGTTAGATTAGTATTCTTTTCAGTAAATCTGGATGTATGATTTTAGCAGAATATATTCTGCTTATAAGGTTTGAAACATTCTGTGTAGATATTTTAGTATTTTATATGGAAAAGTGAGTGTATTCCCTATGTAAATAAAGTATTTATCAATAAAGTAAATCAAATTTTTATAACTTTTTTATGATCACCAAGGCTGCATTTATTTGTCAAAAGTACAGTAAAAATACTCTATTATCAAAATACAGTAAAAACAAATATTATTAAATATTATTACAATTTAAAATAAAAGTTTTCTATTTGAATATATTTTAAATTGTAATTTATTCCTGTGCTGAATTTTCAGCATCATTACTCCAGTCTTCAGTGTCACATGATCCTTCAGAAATCATTATAATATGCAAATTTGCTGCTTTGAATAACTAGGCTATGTGTATTATAGTGTACATAAAATGAACTTTTAGCTCATATTTAGACTGTTTTAATTTAATACAGCATTATGACCTTCTGAAAGACTTTGTGGTCATCAAGAATGCAAGATTGCAGAGGCCTAAAGTGGCTATTTTATTCTAAATCTGAAACAAACAAATATAATCTTATTTGTAATGGGTGAGGCTGATGTAACCTCATGCTAAAAGCTTTTCAGATATTTTCAAGTGATCTCTGTTGATTTTAACCTTAACCCCAATGGACACTCCCAGATGTCTTCTATAAAAGGTCCTGGTCAGCTCCCTCACAGTTCCCTTCTGTTAGAAATCCTTTTTGAGACACATCGAGGGAAAATGGAGTGTATATTGCCTTTCTCCATTTTAGCTGTGCTGCTAAATCTCTCAAGCTTTTCCTGCTACGGTATACGAGCTGCACCTTTCAGTGTTGAGCATCTTCAAAATTTACTCACTCACTCATTCTGTATCTGCTCTTTCCACAGATGCTACCCACTGGTCAAGGTGACTTTCTATTCGACCCTCTTGCGTTCTTGTGACCGACAGAATTGCACATTTTGTATGTCTCTCATATCAGACACATTCAGATAATAGAGATTTATGCAACTCTCTGTTAATGAGCTGATGATTGTTAACTAATGGCAAATACAACATGTGAAATACTTTGGATCCCAGATACCAAGGACCACTGATTTAGATCAATAAATTACAAAAATATTCAAAAGTATGGTTTCATTTTGTCATTCTTTGTTCAGATATCCAGTCTGAGAAACACAACGATATGGATATTTCCTCAAGAATTCTGGAGGCAAACAAAGGTGATTGTTATTTACTATTTTATTATGACAATATCTGAACTGTATATATTGTTGAACTGAATCAACACTGACCTGGCTTTGCATAATTGAATAATTGTCCTGGTTGAATCAATGAATCATTTCCATTATATAATTCTTCATTTAAATGAACTTTATCATTTTGACTATTATGTGAACATTAATTAAAATGTTAACGATTAGCTACATATTTTTATATGTAATTTTTACATGCATGTCTTTTAAAATATAATAAATCATTCAATTACATCATTACATTATTTTCTCTAAGAGAGTTCCTTAGTAGAATGAGTGAAATGATCTGACTCTTATTGTTTTGTTTTGATTCAGAGATCAGTGACATGCTTCTGGAGGGAGATATGGCCTTACCCAAAACAAGGAATGCCATGAAATGCTTGAATGACTACTGCAAATGGCCAAAATCCCCATCTAAAATGGTTGAAGTGCCATACACCATCGCTAATGACTACTGTGAGTGATTAGAAAAAATCCACTTGTATGTTTATCGGCATCAAAATCCAGTGACATATATACATATATATACACAATTTCTGGTCATTATGTTAGATACCGAGTAGAAGGCACTGATCGAAAACGCAACGAAGAGCATCGCTGCAAAAACCTGCATCCGTTTTGTGCCACGAACCAATCAAGTGGAATACCTCAGCATTGAGAACCCACTGGGGTGAGCTTGACCACGCCTAAATAATGAATATACTTTATACAAGTTTGGGGTCAGTTTTATTCAGCATGAATGAATTGATCAAAAGCAATAGTAAAGACATTTATAATGTCATAAAAAAATATTTGAAAATGCTGTTCTTGTGAACTTTTTAGTCATCAAAGAATTCTGAAAAAATATCATGGTTTCCACCAAAAATAAGCAGCACAATTGTTTTCAACATTGATAATAACACTAAGAAATGTTTCTTGAGCAGCAAATTAGCATATCAGAATGATTTCTGAAGGATCACTGCATTTCAGCTTTGCCATCTACAGTATATGGAATAAATAACTTTTTAATATATAGGGATATTATTTTAATTTGTAATGATATTTCACAATTTTACTGTATGTTTGATCAAATAATAGAAGCCTTGGTGAGCAGAGACTTCTTTCAAAAACATTACAAAATCTTACCGACCCCAAACCTTCAAACTGTAGTGTACATTTGAAGAGTTTAACCAGACGTGTATTGTTATGCTGTGATAATTTTAGTGTAAATATATTCCTTTGTTTACAGCTGTTGGTCTACTGTAGGGAGATCTGGAGGGAAACAGCAGGTGTCTCTGTCTGTGGACGGCTGTGTCTCTCACGGGATCATTGAGCATGAGCTCCTCCATTCTCTGGGGTTCTACCACGAGCACACCAGGAGCGACAGAGACAAGTACGTCCGGATCAACTGGGAGAATATTCCACAAGGTTAGAAGATGTGTGTGGATGTGTGCGTGGACAAATCTCAAATACTATTGAGTAAAAACAATCTTTTTATTTTAGCGTAATGAAAACCTCAGTAATAATGAACACTTGTTTGCCCTTTGCACAGCATCTGCATACAACTTTGAGAAGGAGGACACAAATAATCTGAATACCCCTTATGACTACAACTCAATCATGCATTATGGAAGGTAAAACTTCACCCATATTACTTTTGAAATCATGCTTCAGGACAGATATATAAAGTACATTCTCATGGGAATTCACTCTCACCCTCCGTTTGCAGGACAGCCTTCGCCATACAGTATGGGAAGGAAACCATTACTCCTATTCCTAACCCTTCAGTGCAAATCGGACAGAGACTGGAAATATCTAACATTGACATTCAGAAGATCAACAAGCTCTATGAGTGTGGTGAGTACATTACACACATGTAATGTAGTCTCATTTAGTATTTTAGACTGTAATGACTGCACAAAGTTACTATGATGCAGATGAAGTAAGGGTAAAATGTTTTGGGTTTTTTTACCTGCAGCTCTTTAAAGTTCAGACTCAATATCAAACCCCAGTGAAATACTGACTGTGACTAAATAAAAGGATTACGGCACAGTGTAAGCAAAGTACATCTTTTCCTTCCTCCTTTGTCTGTAACTTGACCACATAAATATAATGGACTGACTGCAGTGTTGAATTGCAATAAACCTTGTTACGAGTGACTCCTGATGTGGTTTTGTGTTAGTTCCTAGCAGGGTTGAACTCCTCGAGATACTTAACAAGTTAAGGGAAAATGCGCACACACACCACACTCATGAGTAGTCTCTATGAAAGCCTGTTTCTGCCTCAGAGTAAAAAAGCCACAATTAAAAGAAGTTAACTTCCAAATGTGAGATATAAGGTTGCATTATGAGAAATAAATGTGCAATTACAAGAGAAAGTAGTAAATGTGAGATTTAAAGTCACAAGTATGAGATATATGGCAAAATAAAGGGACAATTGTTTGATATTCACAGTTACAATTATGAGAAATTAAGTCGCAATTAAAAGACAAAGTATCAACTGCGAGGCTAAAATTAACAATTATGAGAAATAAGTTTGAAGTTATGATAAATTGTCACATTGCGAGATATTAAGTGCCAATTTTAAGCTTGGCAATTTGCAATAAAGTTGCAATTATGAGAAATAAACTTGTAGCTGTGAGACAAAGTCGCAATTATAAAAAATAAAGTTGCAACTAAGACAAAGTAGCAACTGTGGGATTTAGTCAATTACGAAATATATGTAAAATGTGAGGTATAAAATTGCAATTAAGGTAAATAAAATGATTTTAAAAAGTCACATTGTAAGATATAAAGTGTCAGTTGTAAGACATAAAGTCGCAGTTCTGAGAAATAAATCCACAATTACAAAGTAGAAAAAGTGAGAACTGTGAGAATAAAAGACAATTATGAGAAATAATCACACTGTGAGATATAAAGTGCCATGTGTAATATATAAAATTACGAGGAAAAAGTCACAATTTTGAGAAGTCCAAATTACCTCCTTTTTTTTTTTACTTGAGACAGAAACAGGCTACTGTAGCGTAATGTTATTACCAGTGATAGAACAAGATGAACTTGAGCTGTAAGCCTCAGCTGAGTTGGATTAGTAACATTAGTATCAAGCTGTCATTCCTTTATTATTATGACGTTAGGAAAGGAGCGAAAGGCACACAGAATAAAACATTCATTGACAGTCAGCACATCCATAAACAAAGGAGTCAATCATGTCCAGTAGATGGCACTAAGCGTCCTATCACGATGGCCTTCCTGCACAGAATGACTAATGCTCATCAGGCCTCTATCATGTTACCCAATAAAAGCTCTTACTCATGCCTAGACTTGACAAGACCGGATTCGTCTTCCCCTCTTCTCATTTTAGGCACGTGGACAGTTTCTTTTTTTGTCCCAGGAAAATCTGAGAATAACGCCAGGTGCCTTCACAGTGGAACACAGCATATCCTAAAGCTAGCAGTTGCAAAACTTTATTCCAAAGAGGAGGAGTGAGGCTTTTTTGAGGAACTACAAACCCCATAAACACCTGGACACTCACAGCTTTGGCGTAGGAGGGTCTTTCTGCTGAATGTCTCCATTTGGTGCTTTATTCTCCGGTTCATTTGGACTGGTTTGAGGGGTCTTGGGTTTCTGTTGATCCCTTCTGAAGTGTCTCCTTTGACGTCTCCTTTTGGGCCTGTCTTTTGAAGCTGGGTTCGTTTCTGGTACATCCAGCAGGGGGTCCAGGTGGATCTTCCCACTCACTGCATCTGAGGACTCGTCAATGTACGCAAGATTTTCCCCAAAGTAATCCAATGGCTGAGAGAGGACGGGATCTTTGGGTATGGCATGGAGCTTTTCCTCTTTCTCTAAATCTTTTCCACCACCGCCACCACCCTCTCCCACTGGGACCCGTTCTGTCTCGGCCACCTCCAACTGTGACTCAGAGCTGCCTTCCGACTCATCCGATGAACCCGAGTAGGAGCCCGATTCAGATTCATTCTCCTCTCTCCCGTCCTCTCCAGCTTCACCCTGAGTGCTGCTGCGTCTGTGGCGCCTGTGACGCCGCTTTCGCCTGCTGTGCTTGAAAGGATCTTCGAGTTTTCCGGACATACGGAAATCCACAGACATGTTCTGGATGTTCTGAGTCCAGTCTGAGGCATGTGCTCTCAACTCCTCCATCTGAGAGCAGAAAGTAGGGCAGGAGAAATGGAAAGGCTTGAGAGTTATGGAGAGATTTGTATGTCACCAGGAGCAGAGTGATTGAAATTTGATACAGATTTTAGGTTAATAGGAGTTGTGGAGATGAATTACGTGTGTGAGGGAAAATGGAAGGGAGGTTATCATGAAGATAGAAGGGATGGGAATTGAGAGAGAAATTAATAATCCCATTTGAGTTGCAGTGCTGAGTTTGACCAGGGAGTTTGACCAGGCACTATTCTAAACTACACAATACATTTGGTTATAAAAAAATTATTTGACATCATGAATTAATCATAGGCTTACCTCAGCTCGGGTTTTTTTGGTAAGAACCAGAATCCAGTTCCCGATCATGGAAAGAATGGACACAAAGTAGGCCAAACCAAACAAAACCCAGAACCACACCAGAGGCTTGTACCAATGATGTTCACCTGCTTCGCCATCACCTGATGGGCAAACATTTTACAAAATACATAAAGATCACGTCATTTATTCAAATTAAAGAGATTGTTCGCCCCAAAAAAAGAAATTTCTATAATCATGTAATCACCTTCATGCAGTTCCAAACCTGTTTGACCTAAGTTCTTCTGTGGAACACAAAAGAAAATATTTTGAGGAGGATTTCAACTGTTTTTATCCATATTATGAAGATCAATGGGACCCAAAACTTTCAAGCTCCAAGATGGACATAAATATAGTGTTTTCATTCACTCTGAAATTAAATCAAAACAATGATTAATCCAAACATATAGAAAAATGTCGAGACAAACCTCAAAAGTGTGGTCAAGTGATGAAAGAGAACCAATACGTTTGGAGAGTACGTGACGTTTGAGGTTTGTGTCGCCATATTTGAAGTAGTCTGTGATTTGATTTGAGATTGAATAAAAGGTTATTCTGATCTGTTTATCAATTATCATATGGCTTCGAACGGAATTTACCAGTCAAATTGTATGGATTAATTGAACCCTACCGTTGTGTCCTTTTTTGGATTTTGAATGTTTTGGGTCATATTGACTTTCATACTAAAGTCAAGCTGAAATATTCTTTGAAATATCTTGTGTTCTGCATTAGACAGAATGTTCTGCATAAGACAGAAAGTCATGCAGGTTTGGAATGCCATAAGGTTTAGTAAATGATAACAGAATTTTCTTTTTGGATGAAATATCCTTTTGTTTCTTGTTAAATAAAGGTAAGATGTTTAGCATAGCAAGTCACTTTGTAGTTTCAATTCAGCCATTTGAAAACCAAACCAAACTGTCCTGTTAAAAAATGTGGTCAGTGGTAGATTTGAACCATTAATATAAAAAGATCAACCCATTAAACGCCCCCCACCACAAGATGACCGCAGTGGTTTGTTTAATGTCACGTTTCATGGAAACATTTTCACTGAGGGTTAACATCTTGAGCAAGAATTCAAGAGACAAGACAGATGCTTACAGGTGTAAATCTCAAAATGAAATGCAAACTAGTTCTTAAACTGTTGCAAAGCATCAAGTGAGGAAACATTACATGGGAAACAAGGGAGGAAACATTTCATGATTTCATCCAGTGGTACCTGCAACATAGTCTCCAAAGCCCACAGTTGTGAGGGTGATGACCACAAAGTAGGCTGATTCTAGTAGACTCCAATTTTCAACCTTCTGGAAGACTAAAATTGGCACAAAGACGAAGAGAACACAGCCCAGCAGGATGGAGAGCACAGCGGTGATGACGCGCACAATGGTTGGGCTCACCTTCCACTTCTGAATGGAGAAGATGAGGAAGACTGAAGAAAAAAATCCTAATAAGCTTGAAATAAACAATTGTGAAAAAGAGCCAGGAATGTGTATGGAAGCCTATATATATACATATACATATACATATATATATATATATATAAGATAATTTCTTAAATAATAATCATTTTGGAGGGAAAAGACTTTATATCTGATCTTATTTTATAAGAAACTTTAACTTTATCTCAGAATTACCTGTTTTATTTTTTACTCTGAAGTGGAAATGGACTTCCATACATGTTTGTCATGTTAGCTGAAAAATAGCCATCCAATTACTATATGCTTTTAATCTAAATCTATTTTTTGTCTCCATGCTATGTCTCCCAGGTCATTCATTGAACTCTTTCTCTTTAAATGTTAACAGTGGTCCTGTGAGGTTATGTTTGTATTCATCATCATTTACCCATAAAAGAGCTTCAACTTTAGCAATGGCGTTCCTCAGTGATGTCCCCAGATGGTCTCCAGCGGCACCCAACAGAAATCCAAACAAGGGAATGCCCACCAGTGTATACCAGATACAGAAGAACTGACCCCACGTTGTCTTTGGAGAGATGTTCCCATAACCTGGACCACAGACAAACACTTGCTGTGATCTAATGGCAGATATATTTAGACATTTCACAGTGCCAATGATCCCCAGAATGCAAAAGCCAGGCCTGGTTTTGGGTTTAACATGCAGGTGTGTCCAGCCAGTGATGTGGCAATCCCATACCAATGGTGGTGACAATGGTGCCACAGAAGAAGAAAGCGCTGGCCAGGTCCCAACTGGTGCTGAATGTGGCATTGGTGGAATTGTTGGGGTCAATTCCAACACTGATAGCCTTTGCCACCGTCTATATAGAAACAATGAAGAGTAGAGAAAAGAGATTGGACATTAAAGTTGGATAATGTCCTATTGTTTTAACTTAATGAGACATGATACAAGCCAGTGTTGCATATGACAGTTTTCTTAAAGTTAATTTTTACTTCTAGGGCTGTTCGATAATAGTATAATGAAAATAATCAACAATTTCATTATCAAATAAACAGGTCTGTGTGTTGTACACAGCGAACTCTGCTAGTGATGTAATTTTACAGTAATGAAATGTATTTCTGTGGAAATTTCTGCTCTGGGAAATGTGCACGGACCCCAGGTTGTCAAAAGCAAGTTGAAATGAAACTATGAAACCCTTCAAAGAGGCTCATTGCATGTCAGTTGCCCTGTCAGGTGTGTGTGTTTTGTGCTTGAGCGCTTAATTTACACATAATATATTTATATGTAAATTCATGCAAGCTTTGGCTATTATGCTTGTCCTGACAATCTCCGTTAAATGTACGTACTTAATAACACAGGACAAACAGACAAAGTGAAATGACATTGACTAATAACGTTGCAATAAAAAAATATCAATAATATTGGTTATTTATTGCTGGGTGTTAAATTAAGGTTTTAAATTGACAATATGGTTGCCAATAAATAACGGTGATTAAAACTTCTGTGAACATACAGTTGTTTATTTTTTTATAATGTAATGTTTATATTTTAAAGCTTTTTTGTGCATATAATGTACAGCATACATCTATATTTCGGTCACACTTTTTATTAGGGTCCAATTCTCACTATATTAACTACGACTTTCGCCTCAATAAACTCTTAATTCCTGCTTATTAATTGTTAGTAAGGTAGTTGTTAGGTTTAGGTATTGGGTAGGATTAAAGGGTGTAGAATATGATCATGCAGAATAAGGCATTAATATATGCTTTATAAGCACTAATAAACAGCCAATATGCATGCTAATAATCAATAGTTAGTGAGAATTGGACCCTAAACTAAAGTGTTACCTGTATTTGTTTTCATAGACCTCAATTTGAACATTGTTTGGAGGAGAACACTGAATAACAATGATAGGTTTTTCAGTGTATACAAAATGAAAATTTGGTTTTTAAAAATGTTGCAACAATACTTACCACTATCAGGTTCTCTAGACGGTCAGGATCTACACATGTGTAGTTGCCCAGGAACTCTTGACGGGTGGTTTGCAGCTGGATGTGGTGGCTTTCCTCATTCGGGGCCTCCAGGGCATTGAACACCAAAGCCCCCATCACTAAGTACATGAGTACCCCAGTGAGGACAAATAAAAGCGTGGTGGAATGCATAGCTGAGCGTCTGCGAGAGTCTGTTCGTTTCTTGTCCTTTTCACTTCTGGTGCTTGTCTTCCTGGGGACGAGACTGCCGTGCAAAACCAGCCGAACCCATTAAAGAAAGTTGCAATAATTTCACAGTGAAAGCTTAAGCATGACCACAAAAACAGCTTTACAGAGGATTTTGGTCTAACCCATTAAACCTGCAATATGGGTGTTGGTCTACTTTCACAATTTCATCCAAAGGAAACGTTCAACCACAAACCTGTCCTTTTCCTTCTCTCTTTTCTGGCTTGTCCAGCTCCGTCTGTGGCAGTTGCTAAGTATAGAGTCTCTGGGTTTGTATCCACACGGAAACCCCTCGACCTTGTGATCTGATTGAGGGGACACTGAGGGCAAAAGTGTTCAGGTATTCAGAAATACAAATGAAAATCAGTAATATATATATGTTTCTGAAAGAAGTGTCTGCACACCAAGACTGCAAGTATTTGTTACAAAATACAGTAAAAACAGTTATGGTATATTGTGAAATATTATTACAATTTAAAACAACTATTTTTTCTATAGTTCTACAGGTTTTTATTTTAACATATTTTATCATTTATTCCTGTGATGGCTATTATAAACCATACATGAATTGTAGAAGTCTATTTAGGACCTATTGCTGATTTACAGGAAATTACAGTGATGGCTCGCCATCAAGACATAAGACACAAAGCCCTGGTGGCCAATGCGAAGCTGCTCTGAATGCTTGCCTAACTTTAAACAAATGTATTTGGGGATTTTGGTGGACAGTTATATTGACAGGAATCACACTGAGGGCCAGGTGGCTCCCATCATGTCACAGAGGTTGCACATTCACAGTCAACAAAACTCACATAACAAAACACTTATCCTTAAATGAATAACATCAGTCCATTAACCAGCTGTTAGGCAAACCAAACCTGATAAACAGGACATAGAGGTGAATTTGGGACACAAGGAGAATGATTCACTCTCAGAACAATTCTAAAGATGATTCTTGTCAATACAGAATATGAGCTCAACTATGCTGAATCAAATTACAGAAAGTGAGGGTAAGAAGCACTTTAGAGTCTGTTAAAACCGTGTAAGTTGTGGATAAATGATTATGTGAAGGAAAAGTATCATGAATAAGAATTCATGTATATATATATATATTTGTTTTTAAGTTAAACCAACTTTAATTTTTTTCACAATATATATGTTTTAATAATTATTAAAATGCATACGTTTATAAAAGGTAAAAACACTTGTGACAACCTTCCCTAACTTAAAAGAAAAATACAGTTCAAGCTTTCAGGTCATTAAAATCTACCTTCACTATTTAGTTGACTCTCTGAAAGTAATTTTATTGTTCACTATACCTAACAGTTATTGCAAAAATATGGTCTCCCATATTTATATCACTTGTTGTGTGACCAATTATTTAATAGTTCTAATAATTTTTTTTATAGTATCAAGAGATATTTGTAATGGTATACGCTGTGGGTTATATTGAGGACAGTATTTGTGTTTATGAGTGTACGGCTAACTCCTCATGTGCAAATGTGTATGTGTGCGTGTGTGAGATCTGAGAAGCTTCAAATGTCAGGAGGCCGAAATGTCTGTGGCAGTTATTGGGTTTAGAGTTTGATTTGGAGCGCTGGGGGATCTGCTGACTGCGTAGTTGCAAGCTCACAATAAAAACTGCTCTGGCGAACCAGCAAATATACAGACATTCTGGCAATTATATCTACTAATTAATCAAGCCAAAGACAATCTCCCAAAAATAGATATCTAGTTACCACCCATGCAAGTCGATTCTACAGACTGAATGTAAATGTCCAATGCACTTACAGTATTGTATCATGAATATATTATTTTACATTTTTATAATTAGACAGTCCATTTTGTTTGACTCAGTAAACTAAACTTATTACTTAACAGTTACATTTTCATACACAATAATTCAAAATGTACCCTTAAGAAATGTATGCAAAACATTGCATTAGTAAATAAATCTCCCAAACAGACCATCACATAACCCACTCGGATGGAATGAACTTCCATGTAGGACTGTGGCAGCAACATTTGCTCACATTAGCACTAATATTACATTAGTAATCAAGAACAGATTCTTACACACAAGCTCTCAAGCCCATCTCCCACCTCAGAGCAGACGGTCCGGCATGTCCAGAGAACTGCAGCCGCAAACTGCAGGATTCCTTCCACAGGGTGTGTAAGTGAATGTGTGTGTGTGTGTGTGTGTGTGTGATGGAGAGAGACTGTTGCTGAGTGTCCAAGAATGAAAAGGTACTCAATGAGCTGAGAGAGTGAGTGAGTGTACGCGAGACTGTCAGCATGTTTGTGGGGGTGTTTGTGTGTGAATGTGGGAGAGGGTGGGATCAGTGGAGCAGGGAAGGGCTACTACAGTAAAGGATGGAGAAGGAGAGAGAGGAAATAAAGAAAGAAAAAGGGAAAGGGTGGGGTCGATGCAGAGATTCTGAGCTTGATCAGCTAATTGGTCTTTCCCTTCGGATCATTTGTTTCCTGGCCCGGTTTATCTCAGTTTAATGGATGGGTTCCGTTCAGAAGGAAGGTTTACTTTCCACTCGGAAATGCCATTATGGGGACAAAATGACTCAAAAACTCAAAAACAAAACAAAAAATGACTAAACATCTAAATAAATGATCCTTCTGGATGATTAAAACAATGAGGTTTTATAGATGAACATTAGTTAATGTAATAGTATAATTGTTTAATCATATTCATTAATTTACATTAACCTACCTACATTAATAAATGAGGTTTGAAAAACCAAGATAATAACTTCTACTATGTGTACAGTGCTGCACTGCATTCCACATAAATATGAAATGACGTGAGTGTGTACATTTGAATGTGTTTGAAAGACAAAAGCCTTCCAAAGGACAGGAATACATGGTTACATGACTCACTGTGTGATTATTCAAATAATAATTCATGTGTAAGTCAGGTGTTGATTTGACATGCACTGTTGCGACGTTGAGAAAACACTTTAAAGTGAGATGATTTCTGCATGCTGTGTGGGTCTCAGTGTTCAGTGATAATCACATGACATGACTAATAGTGGCTGGTCTGTGTGTGCAATTCCACAAACCTTAAAAGATCTTCTGAACGCATAGCAGCAGTAGACTTTGAAACATTTAAAAGATAATAAGTAGGGAGAATCAATAAATTATTAATAATTTACTGCCATTATGAGAATAACACATAATCAATTAAAAAGCAACTGTAGTTTGATTACACAAGTATTTTAATATCTAATATAATCTAATTACAAATCCAGATTACATGTCAAAGTCAAAGTATCTTTATTTGTGTCCTCAAGGAGAAATTTGTTTTGGACCTAAAAAAATTGCTGCAAGAGTAACAACAGAGACACACCAAAAAAGCACAAGATCAATACAGTTAAAAGACAAAAAGTGCATAGAACATTAGGGCTACTCAAGGAGCTGTGCAAATTGCAAATTACCATTTTCTACTTATGCAAAAGTAATATTACATCATATCCATACATACATTCAATCACAGGTATACAGTACATTAATGAATTCTGGTTCATCGCTGCTCATTTATGAGCTTAACTGAGAGAGGGACAAATGAGTGCTTATACCTGTTGTATTTGCACAGAGGAACCCTGTACCTCTATCCTGAGTTCAAAAGCACAAACTCTGAAAAGACAGAATGATCTTAGCCTGCCTGATTGTTGCCTGGTCGAAAAGCTCCTGCGGGTTGAGGGGTGCTGGTGTTCCCATAATTTTGCCTGCCGACTTGACCAGATTGAAAATCTGAGTTTTGAATTTGACTGTCAAATTTCCAAACCAGCTGACAATCCATACTGAAGAATTGACTCTATTGTTGCTCTGTAGAAGATTAAAATAATATTTTTACAGACCCCAAACAAAAACAGACATTTGTTACATATGTGCGCCAACTCAGGTCGTTGTCAATAGACAATCCTAGATATTTAAACGAGGACACCTGCTTGATGCCATGACCATGGATGGCCACAGGGCTCTGATCTCCAGCTGATCTCGGGTTTACTAGCTGTAGTATTTCCCTTGTTGTGAACGTGTAAGAAGGAAGGAGACTGGAGACGGCTGGCTGAGGCTCGTGGGTATTTTAATCAATAAACTCTGATTACACTCGCGCCACATGCGCGTCTCAACATAAATCTCACAAAGTGCTCAATAACTTGCTTCAGTCGCGTCCTCGTGGTTCGGCGTTCCCCACGAGTCCTCAGCCCTCTCTCTCTCAACGCTGGTTCCCGTCTGTCTTTTATACGGTCTCCCCACGCCAATTACTGCAACGAGACACAGGTGTTAGTCATTTTACACTTGACTCACTTACCGCCGCTCGTCTCTCCACTCTCTCTCTCGTCGCAGACCTCGCTGAACCACGCCACCCCCGCCACATACCCCCACCGCCCGACTCAGGCCGGGGAGCCATCCGGCCTGTAGCCCCCCCCCCCATTCCTAGAGAGGAAGTCAGCCACAGCCATCTGCACCCCCGGCCTGTGGATCACCTTGAACTTAAAAGGCTGTAAAGCTAGATACCAACGGATGATCCGCGCGTTGGTGTCCTTCATGCGGTGGAACCTATGCAGGGGCCCGTGATCCGAACAGAGGGTGAACTCCCGCCCCAGGAGGTAATAGCGCAGGGTGAGGACCGCCCATCTGATGGCCAAACACTCTTTCTCTATGGTGGTGTACTTAGTCTCTCTCTTCGAGAGCTTCCGACTAATGTACAGCACCGGGCGGTCCTCCCCCTCCACCACCTGGGACAGGACAGCGCCCAGCCCCCTGTCCGACGCGTCAGTTTGCAACAGAAAAGGGAGAGAGAAATTAGGAGAGTGCAGGAGCGGGCCACCACACAGAGCAGCCTTAACCTGGGTAAAAGCCTGTTGGCACTTCTCCGTCCACTGGACCGTATCTGGTACCTCCTTTTTAGTGAGGTCAGTCAGCGGGCTGGTGAGGTCCGAATAGTCAGGAATAAACCTTCTGTAATATCCCGCCAGCCCCAGGAACTGCCTCACCTCCTTTTTGGTCTTAGGTCGAGGACAGGTTGCAATTGCTGCTGTCTTGTCAATTTGGGGACGCACCTGCCCATGACCCAAGTGGAAGCCCAGATACCTTACCTCCACCCGCCCAACTGCACACTTCTTCGGGTTGGCCGTTAGCCCCGCCTGTCTCAGCGCCCCGAGGACGGCCCTTAGATGCTCCACATGCCGCTGCCAGTCATTACTATAGATGATGATATCATCCAAGTATGCAGCGGCATATGGAGCATGGGGTCGCAGAATCCTGTCCATGAGACGCTGAAACGTGGCTGGAGCCCCGAACAACCCGAAAGGAAGCGTTACAAATTGGTGTAACCCAAACGGCGTGGTGAAGGCTGTTTTTTCTTTGGATATGGGAGACAAGGGGATCTGCCAATATCCTTTCGTTAAGTCCAGCGTCGAATAAAAGCAAGCCGTACCTAACCGATCAAGCAGCTCGTCAATCCGCGGCATTGGATAAGCGTCGAATTTCGACACTGCATTCACCCTGCGATAGTCCACACAAAACCGTACCGAGCCGTCCGTTTTAGGAACTAAAACTATCGGGCTTGCCCAGTCACTGTGGGACTCCTCAATTACTCCCATCTCCAGCATTGCCTCTAATTCTGTCTGAACCCCTTTTTTTTGTGTTCAGGCAACCTGTATGGCCGGCCACGAACTACCACGCCCGGCTCTGTCTCAATATGGTGCTGGATTAGATTATTACGACCAGGCAGGGGTGAAAACACATCGGCAAACTCTTTTTGCAACCTTGCAATGTCAGTGAGCTGCGAGGGCGAGAGGTGATCCCCCCCCCCCGGGGCCAGGGCGAGAGATTTCCCTTTGATGATCGCCTCTGGCCCGAGATCCTCCTCTCCACTCACTGCCGTCGCAAGCAACACTGACTCCTCCTCACTCCATTTCTTTAGGAGGTTGAGATGGTAGATTTGCCGTGAATCACCGCTGTCTGTTCATACCACCTCATAATTGAGATCCCCTATCCGCTGTGTGACCTCAAAGGGTCCTTGCCACTTCGCTAACAATTTGGAGCTGGAGGTTGGTAGTAAAACGAGCACTTTATCTCACGGTGTAAATTCTCTGAGCTTAGTTCCCCTGTTATACAGCCGGCTTTGTCTGTCTTGAGCCTGAAGCAAATTCTCCATAGAGAGCCGCCCCAATGTATGGAGTTTTGCTCTCAGGTCCATGACATACTGAATTTCATTTTTACTATCTGAGTGTCCGTCCTCCCAAGTCTCTTTTAGGACGTCTAACACCCCACGGGGCTGACGTCCAAAAAGAAGCTCAAAGGGGGAAAACCCCGTGGAGGCTTGCGGGACCTCTCGCACGGCGAATAAGAGGGGTTCCAGCCACCTATCCCAATTTTTCGCGTCTTCCTGTATGAATTTACAAATCATTGTTTTCAATGTGCGATTAAATCGTTCGACCAGTCCGTCCGTTTGTGGGTGGTAGACGCTGGTACGCACCGATTTAATGCCCAATAATTCATATAATTCGCTCAACGTGCGTGACATAAACGCGGTGCCTTGATCCGTGAGAATCTCTTTCGGGATTCCCACGCGGGAGATTAATCGAAACAGGGCGTCTGCCATACTTTTAGCTGATATAGTGCGTAGCGCCACTGCTTCAGGATATCGCGTTGCGTAGTCTACTATAACTAACGCAAAGCGATGTCCCCGTGTCGATCGTTCTAATGGCCCGATGAGGTCCAACCAATTCTCTCAAAGGGGACCTGCACAAGAGGTAGAGGGCGCAACGGCGCTTTTGGGGCGGCCGGTGGGTTTACCAACTGACATTCACGACACGACGCGCACCATCTGCGTACGTTCTCGTGAATCCCCGGCCAGAAGAATCGGGTCATTAAACGACTTAACGTAGCTGTCATCCCTAAATACCCCGCCATCGGATTACAATGTGCCGCCTGGAAAAGCATTTCCCTACGGCCCCGTGGTACTAACAATTGGGTTGTATCTTCCTTTGTCTGAGTGTCTTGGGTCACTCGATACAACCTATCTTTAATGACGGCAAAATAAGGATAGGAGAGCGTGCGGTCAGGTTGGAGGACCTGCCCATCGATGGAACGGACCTGTTCAAACGCATGTTTGAGCGTCTCATCTTGGGACTGTTCCAGGGGAAAGTCATCGCGACTGGAGAGGTTTAGCCTCGCCAAGCCGCTCGGTTCCCCTGAAACAGTTCCGCTGGGTCCAGGAACAGCCTCTCCGACCTGAGCGCTCGCCCCCCTCCCCGCCTTTTCTTCTTCCCAGAGGCACCCGCTGTCAAACAACCCAATAATTGTTCAAAAGCTGGCCAATTTGTTCCCATAATTAACGGATACCGGAGGCGCGGACTAACTGCCACCTCCACACAATGATTTTGTCCCCTAAATTTAATAGTGATGGCCTTTAAGGGGTATTCCACTATATCCCCGTGCACACACCTCACCTTAACCATGCGGCCCGTATCCAATGCCCTGGATTGTATCAGGCGTTGATGGATGGAGGTCTGGTTACAACCTGAATCCACCAAGGCCTGATAGGTACCCCCCTTAATACTCACAGGTATCTGGTATAACTCGGCTTGATCGGGGGCGGCCTGTGGGGCGTCCGGGATCCGGACCAATGTCCCGACTTCCATGACCGGGCAGCGGTCCACGAAATGGCCCGGATCCCCGCAACGCCAACAGACCGGCCCAGGCTTCCCCGCCCCCCTAGTGGCAGGAAGTGGGTCAAGGAATTGGCGTGGGGAGAGCGCAGGAACCGCGTCGAGCCCATCCGAGTGTCCCGCCCCCCCTCCCCTGACGAAGCCACGCGACCCGGCTGGACCCTCTGTTCCAGCCCTCCAACGGGGAGGTGCCCTCGGTGGTCCGGGAAAACGGGTCCTAGGAAAAGGAACGGGCTTAGGGGAGTGGGAAGAGAGAGAGACAGGGGGAGAGAGAGAGATAGATGGCAGGGGTTCGCCGCCCCCGGAGCACGCCTCCAGTTGATCCTCCGCCAGTTGGATGGCCAGATCCAGCGACGCCGGCCGGAGGCACTGGACCCACTGGGCAGTCCTCTTCGGTAGCCGTGAGACGAACTGTTCCAGTACCACCTTGTCGATGATGGCCTCGGCGTCGCCTCCTCCGGCCAACAGCCATTTGCGGCACGAGTCCCGGAGCTGCTGCGCCAAGACAAAGGGTCGGCCTGCTTCTGCCAGGTCCAGTGAACGGAAGCGCTGGCGGTGTTGTTCAGGGTTAAGGCCGACCCTCTGGAGAATGGCTCGTTTTAAATCGGCGTATACCAGGAGCTGTTCTGAACGGGCAGTTGTTGTGCAGCCTTCTGGGATTCCCCCGACAGCAGGGGTATCAGCCGTACCGGCCAGCTGGTCAACGGCCACCCACATGCCTCGGCTGTTCGTTCAAATAAATCCACGAAGGCCTCGGGATCGTCCGAGACCCCCATCTTCGATAATGCCATGTGAGCGCCGGGAGTGGAGCTGGGGGAAGCCCCTTCCGTTCGAACCCCCCGGTCCAGCAAGCTACGGAACAGCTCGCGGTCTGCCTGCTGGGCTTGCATCAGGGCTTGGAATCGACCCTCCTGATCCGCCCGCAAGTCCAGCAGGGCTTGGTGGTTCTCCTGATGCAGACCTGCGAGCGATGTAATGATGTCCGCAAACGGCGTTCCCGATGTTCCCGACGGAGTTTGCATCTTGGCGGCGGCGTTCTCCTTCCTTCCCGGGTTTCAGCACCAGTGTAGTATTTCCCTTGTTGTGAACGTGTAAGGAAGGAGACCGGAGACGGTTGGCTGTGGCTCGTGGGTATTTTAATCAATAAACTCTGATTACACTCGCGCCACATGCGCGTCTCAACATAAATCTCACAAAGTGCTCAATAACTTGCTTCAGTCGCGTCCTCGTGCTTCCGCGTTCCCCACGAGTCCTCAGCCCTCTCTCTCTCAACGCTGGTTCCCGTCTGTCTTTTATACGGTCTCCCCACGCCAATTACTGCAACGAGACACAGGTGTTAGTCATTTTACACTTGACTCACTTACCGCCGCTCGTCTCTCCACTCACTCTCTCGTCGCAGACCTCGCTGAACCACGCCTCCCCCGCCACACTAGCATTTCCACAGCTTTGCTTGTGTTGATATGAAGTTGACAAACTTGTCCACAGCAACTTGGTGGATGTTACTTTCTTTAGTGAGCAAACTGAGAAGGACAGTCATCTGAAAATGTTACTATATATTGGTTTGGCTCAGAGCTGATACAGTCATTGGTGTACAATGTAATCAGGAGAGGTGAGCTGACAAACCCTTGGGTGGCGCCAGTAATCAGTTACTACCCAGCACCGTATATATTTAAATGATTTTTAATATTAAATAATAATATTAATTATTAATTCATGTTCATTAACTATGCCTACATATTAACTAATTGAAATTTCTACATTTTAAATAATAATAAAAAAAATATAAATGAACTTTAACCTACATTAATAAATGCTGTTTGAAAAACAAAGATGAAAAACTTCCAAGTTTTAATCACAGTATGCTTTTGGTCACTCCAGAAATTATATTGGCCAGTATATTTCATAACCTCCGCTGACTGTCTCTCATATTTGCTACAGAAAAAGTAGTAGGAAGTGCAAGACAGCTGAAATACAGAAAACAATATTTTTCAGCCTCCCCTCCTTTGCTTTTGCTCTCCTTCTATCACACGCTTCCCATATGGTTGTGTCTGTATGAGAGTATCTAATGTGCATAACTTCCTGGGAAGTGCAGCTGTAGCATTGCAGACGTTGCACGGTTCTCTGAGCTGTATGCAGCGGCCACATGCTCAGACCTGTCAGGGAGGGACTTACACTTCTCACGATAGTCACACATGACAATGAAGCATTGTATGTGTATCACCACCTTTAAAGGATTTTGTTTGTAAAGATCATCAGTCGAAAACAATGAGGTTTTTGTTTAAGATAAAAAGGAAAGCTCGAAGCCAGAGGGGGAAACACTATGTTTGTGTAACATTAATATACTACAGCCATCACCATTACATAACCAGATAAGGAATTCATTAAAACCCCCCTATTATTCATGATGATGCATCACAAGGCTACTAATGTTGCTGCTGCAAAGAGGAAGTAACACCATCGCTTCTGCTAGAGGGCTCTGCATTCGTCGCTGGCTCGTACCCAAAACACCAAAAAGCTTGACTTACACAGCCAGAGACTGTGTTAACAAGAATGGGAAAGATTATCCCCCTGTGGACACTGATAGTGTAATGAGCGAAGTGTAACATTAGCGCTCATTTGGAGCTCACTCAACAGTCAGGCACAAACATAATTAAATAGCTGCACATGCAGGTCAACTGTCTATTTGCTGACAGAGATTCTTTCACACAAGTCATTGAGTGACAGTTTACCTGAGCCCTTTTGGAGGGGCAAGAGGATTTCCGCAGATGAAAACAGTAGTTGCGTAAAACCTCTTGCGTGGTAAAACGTGGACATTTACAGTTCTTTATACAATCGCTAGGACACATTTCTCAATATTATAAGTCACTTTTTCCAAAACTCTTCACACAGATCTTCTTAACAACCTTCAGTTTGGCATAGCACTACCAAAACACTTCATACATGACACAAATCTAAACTCATTCTTCCATAACATTAAATTTTACAATTTGTTTTTATATGATCAAATTTCTTTACAAAACAAGAATGACACTCTCTGCTATTTAGAAACCACTGCGGTGTAGTTACAATGTTTACATTACAGTATAAAATTATTCCTATAAGTTTTCCTCATTTGTATGGATGGTGATGAAAATGAAAGACTAAACATCTGTGTGTTCAGCTGCTTTTAATTTTTTAGATTTGTAATATATTTGAGTATTACTATAAAAATGTAGCAAATTGCTGTCTTATTCAATTTTGTATGTTAGTTTTTGAATTTAAGATTAATAGTTTTGAAAAGAGTATGTAAACATGCAAATTGGCCTGTGGGTATAGAGTTTAGGTGGTGGTTGTGTCTAAGTGAGAAATGTATTCATGCAATTTGAAATATGTAGTCATTGAATCCATTTTGTGCCAAATAAATGATAAATAATCTTCAGTTTAGCCCAGATAGACTGATGTTGTGCACACTGTGTGAAGAGTTTTGGAAAGTATTGAGAAATGTGACCTAGCGATTGAAAAAAAAAAAAAAAAACTGTGTTAGCCATGTCAGTTATTCAGGGTGTAATGTTACATCCAAACACCATGCATGATTACCTTTGATCTTTACTTCTATTTCTATTTGACAGTCCTCTTTATATGTTTTTTTATGACGACTGAAAGTGATGATGCACCGAGTTCCTCTGGAATATATAACATCTCATTCGAGATTCAAATTCACAGTCATAATTTTGACAATCTTTAAACTGTTTTTAGACATGGCTGTTATAAGTCTAGTCTATGTTTCTGTTTCTTGTTTCATGTTTAGCAGCTCCTGTTATGTTTATTAGTCTTCCCAGGTGCTTCCTATTAGCCACACCCTCTTGTTATCTTGTTTAGCTTGTTTGCCCTTGTATTTAAGCCTGTGTGTCTAGCTGTCTTAGTCAATCCTTAATGTTTGTTTCCTGGTTGTTCTGTTCCTGAGCCTTGTTTCTTGAGAAAGAATACTGCAAATGACTTCAACCACCTGTGACAATGGACTTATATTCTTATGGATGGATGGATGGATGGATGGATGGATGGATGGATGGATGGATGGATGGATGGATGCTGGAGCCTTTCATAGTGGGAAACACTGCTGGATGGATGACCAATGGTTATATTCTTGTTTTGAATTAAACATAAATCTGAATGTTGTGATTGAATAATTCCTTGTCAGCACAAAGTTTGCAATTAACTGATGTAGCGGTGCTGTTTACGCTGGGCTAGGTGCCATCTGTGCTGAAGATGAAATACACTCGGCTTTTACTCATTTTAACAAGACTTGGACTCTGATACAAAAAAAAAATGCTTCAGCAAAGACATTAAGGCCTCTCTATTTTCTCTCTCAGTGGAGAATGATTTTTGTTTCAAACACATCTGAATACTGTAACAGCAAACGTGCACCTCTATACCAATCATATCTGTCTCAAATCTTTCTTTTTCTCTTAGAGCAGACATAGATATAGCCCTTATATGCCATCTGACCAAGACTTTGATTCATTTGCACTCTCTAAATAAACTTTTATACCCACTTTGATCCCTCAGTGTAATTTGTGAGAGAGGTTCTGGATCACCTTCTCAAATTCTTGGCTCGACAAGCAATGGAGGACTTTTATTACTCAAAGGCAAGCCGAAATAAATCAGACCCGCGTCCTGAACAGATGCATATGGCAGATTTATGGTGACAACATACTGGGGGATAAATATAAAAACTGATCAGGAAGGGAGGGGTGTTTGTTTGCTATAAGTGTTATGGAGACAATAATAAGATGATGTGGAAAAAAAGTTAAAAGGGTTGTGAATAATTGAACAACTAAATAAATGAATAAATAAATATGATTTGTGTATAATTTAATAAGTGAATGTTTAAGTTATTTTTGATAATTTCTCATCTCTAATAAAGTAATTTTACATTAGTTACATTACATATTTGGGAGAATATATATATTTGTAACATTGTTTTTCTAAAGTTTAAATAAGAACTAAGTTATAATAAAGAAAGAAACATTAATTTTTGGAGGTAGTGCTCATAAAAGGTGTAATAATGCAATTCAAAGTGTTACCATAATAATAATAATATTGCTAAATATATACTAAAATATTTATAATAAAATAATTATAATTAGCCCACTATAATTAAATAATAATAATAATAATTTAATTATAGTAATAATACTTATTTTATTATAAATATTTTAGTATATATTTAGCAATATTTTAAAATTAATAAAGCCTTCGCCCTGCTGCTGGGCTAGGCTATAAATTATTATTATTATTATTATAGAGAAATACATACATTACATATAATCATGGATTAAATACAAATGCACTAGAGAATAAGCATTCATTTCTTACTCTATTGAATTACAGAGGACATGTTAATCTAATGTAAATAGTTTTCAGTTTGATCTGTTAAAAAAATATGCAAGTTATAATCATGTTTAGAGAGATAATTTTCCTCCAAATAAGATCTGTCACTGATTTCAAGAGAGATGAATTCTTAATTTAGATTAAGTTCCATATCAACTGTGGAAATATGGGGCAATGATTTATTTTTTCTTTGAGTTGAAGTTACCAGTATCAGTTTCCGTTCCCTCAATAATGTGTTTTGATATCATTTTCACATTAAAGTCCACACTGAAACATGTAAAGATAAAATATGAAAGGGACATACTAGCAACTGTAACTGTAGAAAGCAATGTGATAATGCCTAAGAAGAACGGACGGGAGAGGAGTCACTGGTTTAAAACACCAAAATTGATTGAAATCTAATGGACGGGTATTTTAGCAGGAACTGAATCTGCTGTGATGGAAGTGGGTGTGAAAAAAAGCAGATGAGTATGAAGAAGGGAATATGGGTTGCGTCCTCTGTCCCATTAAAAAAGAAGCTTTTTAATAATAATAATAAAAAAAGGATTTTCATTGTGGTTTTTAAAATGACTTTAGAGCAAGCAAACAAAACCATGGCTAAATGCACATTTTTAATAAAATGCAGAAAAAATAAAAAAAAGTTAAAAACTTTTTAAAACCATAAATAATAGAGAAGGTCTCCATTTATCTATTAAAAACACACATTCCTGGACTTGTTCAGATATGACAGGAAGTTTGAAATCATTGGGAAAAAATGAGCTGAGTTGGCTTTTTCCTCATTCCTAGACTGACAGACACATGCGGAGTGGCAGCTCTTCTCTGAACACCAGTACTTAAGAACTCTTACATTACACATTAATCTAATCCTAGCAATTTCCCAGGGCTTTTAACAAGAGTGGGGAGACAGGAGGCCAATGAATAAATGTAAGAAGTTCAGTGGTATAAGGATCATAACAAGAAATTAAATCAATTTTTAACTTTGATCTCCAGCTTCTTCTGTTTGAAAGTCAAGTTCTGACAAATATTAGTATTATGTCATACTCTAAAACTTGAGTTTCCTCGGTAAGAGGAAAATGGGATGAATTATGCTACAGACATGTCTGAAAAATGCGAGCTGCAAAGCTATTATATTTCTCTATGTTGCTAATCTGATTTCTTATCATTTTGTTCTCCTATACAAAAGGACAGCAGTCTTTATTCAGAGGATTGGGATCTGATTCTACGTTATGTAATAGGAATAATCCTATTCATACAGATTCTATCAGAATGATTAAGACACCGGTTAACAGTTTGTGTTCAGATTGGTTTAGGCTACATGTGTGGAAGGACATTTACTAAAGTTGTTTTTTCCTTTGCCAGTGATGAACCACTGAAATGTGGCTTTGCAGTAGATTATTATCATAAGGGATTATCTTTAGCCCTTTATCTGGTGTTGAGGGACAGAACTCTCTGCCATGTGATGAAGACATGTGTCATGGCTTCACCATGCACTCCTGAGTAAATATTTCAGACTAATTTGATGGAAAGTTCCAGTGAGAATATAACCAACCTTTTGCACATCTAGGAGAAGGTAAGTCCCATAACGGTGAGGAGCTACCCAAGGAGGAAGATGAGGATGAAGACAATATCCACAGGGACAGAAGGATCAGGAGCATGCCTGATATCAGTGTAGTGGAAGAAAGAGCACCGACCTGAACACGCTGTGTTTGGAATAAAAAACTCTTTATGATACTGGCAACTAGCTGTTTTTTTTTTACACAGATTGTTTGATAACTGCTTGTTCCTCAGTTATAATGGAAGAAAGCTGTATTGGCATTATACCACTTTATTTCTTATTCAAGCAGTATTTCAAGCATTTTTACAGCATGGTCTAGCTGATTCGTCATGAAACTTCTGTAGACTTCCATTCCATCAAATGTGACATTTTCTATTTAAATATATTTTAGGATGTAATTTATTCCTGTGATATCAAAGCTGAATTTTGAGCAGCCATTACTACAGTCTTCAGTGTCACATGATCTTTCAGAAATCATTCTAATGTGTGGATTTCTTATTATACAATTAATGTTGGAAACAGTTGTGCTGCTTAATATTATTGTGGATAAAAGGTTTACTGGCATTATGACACTTTTGTCTTCTTCAAGCATTATTTTACGCATTTTACATCATGGTCTTGCTGATCCACCACAAACTGCTTCCCTTCTATTAAATGTGGCATATTTATCAAATGAAAGAATTAAACATCATAGCTTTAAAAATGCCACTTTTGTCCTCCATTTAAGAACAGCTAACTTTATTAGGAATCTCATGAATTTTAAGTAATGCACCACATATGCTACTGTAGAAAATAAAAAGGACAAACAGACATTACAATTAAGCATACATTTCTATTTCCATATTTTTTTATCTTTACAGTATGCTTTTCACAAATGGTGAAACTTTCCTCTCATCTCAATGTCTCAGTAAAACACAAACAGATGTTTTCTATAGAAAAACACAATTTACATTGAGATCTGGAAAGCAGTATTCTCATGGACCTTAAGACCAAACAATTACAAATGTCAACAAGCTGAACATTAATGTAGAAACAAGCTTGTGAAGGATGATTCAAACATCCATAAAAAAGAATTCCTTTTTTGAATCATGTTCAACTTTTATGTAAAAGCATTTTTCTGCTTTGACCAAAATTTGAAAAAGGCCACTAGCTCCAAATACAGATCTCTATTTAGAACAGTGGTAATCGATCCCAAAATCAAAAATACAAAGAATACATGTCTATGCCATAAAAGTGTAGAAGTATTACCATCATTTGAGATGGCTTGGTTTCTAACTGCAGCAGTCAGAATATAAGAGGGATTATGTTACAAACCCCAGCATATAGTCCACTCTAAAAGGATATTTAGAAAAAAGAGATAAATATAAAGCAAATGCATGGCAAGGTCTTAGAAGAAGTGGTGTCTGAAGGTGTATACCATGATTAATACTAATCACATTGATCCAATGATCCAGAATATGTTAAAACAGTGTTTTTTTTTATCTCTCTGTAATAGGTTTGATTTAGAAAAATAAAATATGGGAAATCATTTCCACGCGTTTCCTCTACAGATACCAAACGTATTAAATTGAAATTGAAATGGACAAACAGGCATAAATTAAACATTTATCGACTTTTAAATTGACTACAAACTGACAACTGCTTTGCTTATACTGGAATTGAGTCTTATAAATTCACCAATTTTGGGAAAAAGATCACTAAAAGAGAGGTAAGCAGCCTGTGAGCATAGAAAGAGCCGAGAAAAGACAGAAAGAGAAAGAGACAATAGCCCCTTTCACTCCTCAAATACTGAGAATCCCCTGATTCCTCAAATCTGCCCCCTCTTAAAAGTGGACGTCAGGTCATGAAAACCACAAAGACAATGAAAAAGATGACGAGGATTAGGAACATCTTTATGAGCAGCCAGCGGTTGCTGGACACCGACTGGAAATATTTGAGGATCTCTGTGTGCGCTAGGTCCACATTCAGCTGAGTGTCTTCTACATTAGCATCAATTCTGTCAGGGAAGAGAGAAGTTCCATAGAAAGAATCACTTTTTGTTCATACAATGTAAATACACTACTGTTCGGGGTCGGTAAGATTTTTTTACATTTTATATCTCATAATGCTCACCAATGCTTCATTTATTTGATCAAATAGAAATAAAACTATTTTTAACATTATAAAAGTCTGTGTCTGAAAGCTTGCCTCGCTGCCCTATCAGACAATAACTCTTCAGGCAGCGTTTGCGAATGAAGGAACCTCACAAAACTGATTTCGGACAGATTTCTGAGGCAGTCTAACGGTTCAATGATCAACAGCAAAATAGAGAAAGCTTTGGTGTAAACTAATAATACTTATTACTACAATAATAATTTTTTGCTAGAAAATGACATCAGAAGAGGAAACCGTTAGTCAAACTGACCACCAACCGCAACTTTCAGAGGCCATCTTTCTTTTTTAGCTCAACTGTCACAGAATGCAAAGCTCAGGGTTGAGGGATATCAAAGGCAGCAAGAGCAGAAAGACAGAAGCTGCATCCGAAATCAAATACTTCCCTACTATATAGTATGCGAAAAACAGTACCCCAAGAGAAGTATGTCAAAATAAATGGTATTCAAAAAAAAA
Organism: Meda fulgida; assembly: GCA_030578275.1. Taxonomy (NCBI): domain Eukaryota; kingdom Metazoa; phylum Chordata; class Actinopteri; order Cypriniformes; family Leuciscidae; genus Meda; species Meda fulgida. The sequence goes on along the minus strand of CM060636.1, from coordinate 15,843,108 downwards.
AAGTCCACGGATGAGATACTACTTCAGCCAAGATTCTGAAGTGTGCATTTGATGGGAACTTTACTGTCCCACGAGTCCACGGGAGAGATTTTATGAATGGCAGTGACGGTGATAGGTCAGGTCATATAGTATGCCCGAATTTCATTCATAATACCCATGATCATACTATATAGAACTTAGCCTACCTTTTTAACAGTCATGAAGTAAATTAAAGTGTAGTACCTACTCAGACAGTATGTATTTGCTGTCTCTAGGAGCAGGGTTGAAGACCTCTGCTTTGATGTATCCTTGCTGAATAGAAGTGTTCATTTCTTTTAAAAAAAGAATTACTGACCCCAAACGTTTAAACAGTAGTGTATGTCAGAAGATGTATAACTGGAGTCAGTGTGTTGGCATATTAAAAACAACCTGAACCATTACATCAACAGACTTTTTTTTAATGGTACCATTTACTTCAGAAGAAACTGCAAGCTAACTGTTACTGAGACAGTAAAAGTGCTGATTACAATGGCAGAGAGCTTTTCATTATTGTCATAGACCATGATGACCTGACCACAAATGGAAGAAAATGGGGAAAAACAAACTTGCTTATTGATTAGACACTGAAAATGTGGAATAGAAAAAGGCTTGTGCTTGAATTCGACCTACACTTCTGGATATAGGTCAGTGTAATTTTATTATTATTTAGTATTTAACTTTAGTTATTCAATTTTAGTTAGTGTGTAAAGTTGCTGTTTGAGCATAAAAAAGATCTGCAAGGTTGCAAAGCTCAATGTCCACTCCAAAGGGAGATATTTTATTTAATAGAATCCACTTTTCAGGAACTACAACAAACGGCTCGTTTGTACTACAACGGGATTTTTCCAGGCTTTATGAAGTCACAATGTTCCACATGTAAAAATGTTGTATATGCTACTCATATTACTACGAAGGCATATTCTAGTACACCCAAAACCAAGACTTCGTAAAAGGGCATAATAGGATCCCTTTAATATGTTGAATTAGCTTTTATTTTCATATTTTCAGTTTTCATTTTCATTTTATTTGTGCTTTTGTCATTTATATTACTTTTAGTTTTTTAATACATCTATTTAGTTTAAGTTTATTTGATTTTAGCTTTATTTCAATTACCTAAAACAATTGGCAAGTTTTTGTTAACAATAACAACACTGGTATAGGTGAAAATATGGAGCAGACAACGTCAGAAAATCTCAAATCTAAATGGACCTAGAATACCTCCTGATGAAGAACTTAGCAAATAAGATCCTTCCAGACATAAAAAGACATTTTTTCCTCACCTCTGTACGGTCTCTTCCTGTTCTTTCACCATGTGAGCCAGCTGCTGAAATATGGAGCCGAGCTCCACAATGGTGGACTCTATATTCTGCATAGTGTCTGCACGGTTTTGAATATAGGAATCCTAAACAGACCCATATCAACAGTGATTCAAACACATTTGAATGAGTTTACTGTTACAACACACTCGCTGAACAAATAATACCTGTTCATTGATTAACTGCATCTGCTGACTGGAGTTGAGGTCCATATCTATAGATATATCTGTCTTCTTGGAGTCGTCCTGCATAAGAACTGAATTGTCTGTTAAAAAAGAAGCAAAAGGGAAGAATAACTACATGAATGTATAAAGGCGGGCGTTGTGTTTGCTTTTAATTGAGCGGAGATGCCCTTACTGAAGCTGTTGGCATGGAAAGAGGATGATGGGGCAGGAGTCTGAGAAAACTCCTCTTGTCTACTTCTTTGCTGCTTCAAGTTCTAAACGAAGAAAAACAAATACCCCAAACATCTTAAAAATGATCCACAACTTAGCATGCAGCGTCCCACACCAGACAAGTAAATTAAATTACCTCTGTTCTGACCTCCAATACTGACTTGAAGTCACTTGACATCGATGCCAGTTTGGACTACAAACAGAAAACAATGTTTCATTCCAGGCGAAAGTCCAGTAGACATTTTTAATTAGTGATTGAGCCCTAAGGCCAGAGGTTAATACCTGTAATGAGACTACGATGGTGTTGGAATGTGTCTGAAGATGTCTGCCATTCTGTCCACTCCGTGATCGAACGAGTTCCTGCAGGCCAGCTATCTGCTTATTCAGACTGTTGATGTCCTGAATGAACAGACCGTCATGAATAAGATTACAGTATGAAATGGACAGACAGAATAATGTGTTCTTGGCGAAGGGGAAGAAAGAATCACCCTAACCTGTTTCACAATGTAAGTGAGTTCATCAATTTCAGTTGCTTTATCATCAAAAAGGGACTTTCTTTTGGCAACTGCAGATGTAAACAGATTGAGTTACACGTCGAAAACAGTCCACTGTGGTACATGTGTGAGATGGCGAGGGATACATGATACTTACGAATTGTGAGCTTCTCCAACTTGGCAAAAGTGTTGCTGAGGTCTCTTCCAATTCGCCTGTTAATAAGATGTGGTCAATATCTGTCATAAGGCCAAGTCGATGAAATAACACAGACCATTAAAGCTTAAGTAGGTCTGAATAAATTATAGGTCAAATGCAGCGTCTCGGTGCCCATACTAAATAGAGTTGCAGGAAAAAGTCTGTGAACCCTCTGGATTTTCCAGGAAATCGGTCATAAAATTTGATCAGATCTTCAACAACAATGAACAAACAACAAGCTGACTATGTAAAGCTTCGAAAGGTATCTGCAGTCAGAAGTCAGCTAACCTGGAACACAGTCAGTCGCTCTGCCCTATAAAAATCATTCATAAGTTGAGTTTGACTTTTGGGTCAATTACATGATGGTTATTTATTTATTTAGTCCAGATTTATGGATTTATAGACAAATGCATTAAAAGGCATCTCATACTTACAATGTTTTGAATAAAGTCCAAACTGTCAGTGTAATTCAACTGTCCTAATGGAAGAATGGTATACCACCATTCAAATGTTTGGGGTCAGTAAGATTTTTTTAAATGTTTTATGCTCTCTTATGCTCACCAAGGATGCATTTAATAGATCAAAACTACCGTAAATATAGTAAAACAGTGAAAAAATTACAATTTAAATGTTATGTTTTCTATTTTAATACATATTTCTGATGGCAAAGCTGAATTTTTCTAAAGTCTACAGTCACGTAATCCTTCAGAAATAATTATAATATGTTAATTTGGTGATCAAGAATGTGTTGTTATTTTCAGTGTTGAAAAAAGTTGTGCTGCTTAATACTTTTGTGGAAACATTTTTTTCAGGATTCTTTGATGAATATAAAGGTCAAATGAACAGCATTTATTTTAAATAGAAATCTTTTATAGCATTATTAATGTCTTTCCTGCTACTTTCCTTGCTGAATAAAATTAACTTCGTACTAACACCAAACTTTTGAACAGTAGTGTATACATTTATATTCAAAACTGTCACTTTAAAAACCGAATGATATTAAGAATAATATAATGAAGACTAATTCATGATATTTGTAAAAATTATATTCACGAAACACATCACACTTGAAATTGTATGTGTGTTGTGGATTTAAGCAGACTGTGCATGTATGTATTGCTGTTTCTTATTGAAGATCAGATTACATTTTATGACCAGTTCATTCCGGAAACCAGGTAAATCCACGCTTTCCTTTAGAACTGTATATGAGTGATTAAGAATTTGTTTTACTCACTTAGCAAAGAGCGTGAATTCACTCCGCTCTCTGACTGCACTGTTGACAGCTCTGACAGGCTGTGCTCCATTCTGGAAGAGGAAAAATATATATAAAAATACAATTCTTTGTTTTTTTTTTCAACTCATGCTACCACCAGTATGAACACAAACTCCACTAAAAGGAAACTATATTGTTGAACCTATCATCAGCAACTCGCAGGTTCCCAGACAGTATGAATCAATAGTTATTGCACCTGTCTCCCCAGCAGGAACTTGCACACAGACTGAAACTCGCTGGTACGGTCTCGGCAGGACATGCTGAATGTGTCTATGATGGGGGCGATGGGTGCTGGGACAGCCAGGGGGGTTTCCAGCTGCTGGACCAGCTGGGACTGGGTCTGAGAAGGCCCAGTGTACACCCCGTCCTGGCTGCTTCTAGGACCGTGACGGCGACGTGTGTTCATCGATGCACCAACTCATCACCTTAAGAGGGGCAAAGAGAAATCACTCAAGGTAAAAGTGTATTAACAGCAAAACTAAGCTCCAGTTTCACTTTGATTCTTCTGCCAAATTAATCTGATGCAGATGCTTGTTTTATCATTTAAATTATGCATCTGTGGTTGTCTCATAACCTAGAGAGCATCCAGACAGCACTGGGAATGTCTATGACTTAACGTTTTAATTTGAAAATTTCTTATAATTATCAATTGATAACAGTGCTACATGTTTTAGTGGAACCCATGATACATATTTACATGATTATTTGATGAATGTAAAGAAGCATTTATTTGGAATAGAAATCTTTTGTAACATTTTCAATGTCTTTCCTGTCACTTCAATTTAATATCTCTCTTCAAAACAGCTGTCTCACCTAACAGTTACCAATACAGCATGTCTATAGACTATTGCTACTCTACAGTTGTGATGGTCCTGTATCATCTACGTAATTTTACCGTTATAAAAGCAGAGGAATACGATAGCATGACAGCATGTCACCTGCGTATCTCATTTTTGCAATAATTTTGATATTCTTTGACTGACAACCAACTCTGGCTAGCTGCTAAGCTATGTAGCAGAATGTGTGATTATAGATGCTTTCATCGGTCAAACAAACTGCACACGCATCTGAATATGTGAGCAGCGCTGACGTGAGTCCTGAGGCACTGAGGGGGAAATGACAACATGTGAGCTGAAAGATATAAGGGTTCATTTCTCACCACTCTGCCTCTCTGATGGTTGAACTGTGCAGGCTGTGAATAATATCCGGGTCTTAACATAAATGTTGACGTCACTGCCACGTATTCCTTAAAAAAAGATTCTCTCTTATTATGTTCAACACAAGGTGGCGCTATGTTTGAATCTCAGCAGATGTAGTGGGTTGAAGTTATGCAGATGGACACTGAAATCAGTCATAATTATGTTGTAAAAATTAAGTGTCAAATTATTATGCTAAGCACATAATTGAGTAAAAGTGGTATATTAATAAGAAATCAATCAATCAGAATAAGTAGGCTATGTTTGACATTCCTATATGTTTTCACATCACCGTGTGACTTTTCCTTTTCCTTTCTTCTATTAGGTTAATTCCTATCTTCTTTTTAATCTAACCTTTTCTTTCTTAATAATTACTAATGTAATTGACTTTGGATTGAAAATGGATTAGGGATTTATGTCTGTTCTCGTTTCTTCTTATTTATTGAATTTGCATTAAAAAAAATGAAACTAAAACGTAAAAAAAGTAATTGAAAGAGGGAAAAAGTAATTGTAGGCAACTTAAGTGAACAGTAGCCAACATGTTTTTCTTAGCTTTTATTCTTAGATGAAAAACAAAACAAACAAAACAGTGTTTTTACATAATCTTAAACATACAGGCTAAGTAATGTTGTCAATTATACTTTCAACTGTCCATAATTATCACTTAAATAATTGGATAAAATAATTAATATTACAATATCATAATGTCACATGACTGAGCTGTTTCAAAAAAGCATCAGTTGATCTCTGAACCTGTTATGAAGAAAAATAATAATTATTAATAATTATGATAATTATAATTATTGTTATATAAACACCATGAGAAGTTAAATTGGCCACAAGTTCTTTCTTTTGCAAAGTTAATGTTTAAGAGAGTAAATGTATGCGATGTATGATTTTAAGGAAGCTCTATGAAAGTTTAAGTTCAGCAAAAACAACAATAATAGCTTGTGATGTGAAGTCATAGACTTGTGGATTACCTGCATTGACACTAACTGTGTTCAACAAAAGGCAGCTCAATAATCATCTCACAATGTTCATTCTTGGCATGCTTTAACTGTAATTGTGTTGGAGGAAAAAGCAAAGGAGGAACAGTGATGATGAACTGAATCAATTACATTTCTATATGCTATAGTATGTTTCTGTTCGTACCTGCATCATGGTGTGTTTGGTCACGCTGACACACACCATAGCCTAGCCTCATCCGGGCAGAAGCCTTCACAGCGCTGCAGACACACATGAGGGCACCACACCTTTGTGCATCACCTCAGGGAATTCATGCTCAACTTGAACTAAAGTTTCACGTGGCTTACAGATGCTGTTGACAGAGCATCCCTGCTAAAAGTGAATGAATGAATGGAGAACACAATGAATGACATTGACATATCTGATTGATGTAATTTCAATATCTCTATTTGAGTTCTCCAAGAAGCATTGCTGAAAACTGTTCAGTAAGAAAACAGTGGCATAGTACACTAAAACCAATGAGAGAGAGAGAGAGAGAGAGAGAGAGAGAGAGAGAGAGAGAGAGAGAGAGAGAGAGAGAGAGAGAGAGAGAGAGAGAGAGAGAGAGAGAGAGAGAGAGAGAGAGAGAGAGAGAGAGAGAGCTATGACTGAAATGTTGCTTGTGAGGATGCCGTCGGGTTAAATATAAAACAATTTGGTTAATTACGTAATTTATTTGAGGTTACTAACTAGGCTAATGTTGATTAATTCCAACTGCTTTTGCAGTGTTATGGCACTCATTTTCATTATCACCAATAGGTGAGTCACTCATTTTTGTCATAATTCGCACGTACACATTTGTATGTTCGGTTTCGGTAACACTTTATTTTAGTCTCCTTGTTACATTATGTAGTTATAACAGAATATGCATAATTACATAACTAACCCTAAACCTTATTATATAGCTAAGTACATATGCCCTTGTATTAATAGGGTGTATTGTCCATACAAAGAGACTGACTGAAAAGTTGAACAAATTAAGAGAAGTTTGTCAACATCTATCCTGACTGTTGTTATTGAACTAAACTGATGACAGTACGCACGAACCCAGCACTAAACATCAATCGCCAATACACTTACTACGCTGTTTACAATTACACATAGGCTAACTGGAGAAAGCAAGTCTCACACAGTGACATAGAGAATAATAAAGAATTATAATTTACAGTCTCAATCGAATATATAAATTATGTTCCTGTAGTAAATGTGTGCATTCTGATTCTTAAAAAGAATCAGAATAGCTGAACTTTACCTGATCGTCCATCCCAGATGTTAGATGGTACAGGACGAGATAGAGCACGCACAAAAAACAGGCATTGCTTTACTTGAATGTCTGAAGCCTTGCGAGAAATGTTGTTCTGATAATACAGATTACCCAGTTCATTTGAATCCAATCTCCCGATGGAACTGTTACTCACCATATCCCCATAACGGATATTGCAAAATATATTCTGAGAATTTTAGCACCATTTTTACCTTATACCTACTTTCATTTTCAAACAGGTAGCAGTTATGTGGTACATTTAGAGCGTTCAAATACTTTCATTTTGTAAGTCTCAACAAAAACAATATATGCATTTTTTTTTCAGAGGAAAACAACTCAAATCAAGAACAAAAATATGAAGCATCAGTTAAAACCATAATTAGTTTTGCACTTTATTGTCAAAAAACAGCAGCAAATGAGTTTGTGCACTAGATGGAATGCAATCTATACTTGTTCATAGATTCAAAAGCTGTGTCTGAGTGCACTAATCACTGACAGAAGGTTAACAGTGCCTTTTCATCTTTCAATATCACAAAGACTTGTGTGTGAAAGTCCCTTTTGGTATTTCAAACCACGTCAAAACAATCTTAGAGTACACACAAACACTGAATTAAAAAAACAAAAGATCCAAAGCTGAGCCCCTCACACTTGATTACATAAAAAAAATAAACAGTACATGACCATCTTAAAAATCAGTTTGGTTTTATCCACCAAATAGCAATGAATATGGTAATTTAAATGCTCAGAGTGCTAAGTTTGATTTTAAGAGATATACAATAAAATTATGACGCCCTTCAGTCTGAAGTTCTGCAATTCATCACTTTCAGACAGACTTAAGCCAACTACGAATGATTGACAGGAGTATGTTCTGAGCAGCTCTGGGATGCGCTTTGAAACAAATGGGTACAAGTCAAGGAAATACGAATGCAGGGAAGCGGATCTGGAGCTCAGACCTGACCTCAATATACACAATGCTGGTGTTCACTTGGAGTGGAACATTCAGTGGATTTTAAACCCATGGTTAGTCTTAATCTCAGCGCTGATGCATAAAAGAAAGTTCTGGTCCTCCAACAGTCATGACGACGGATGTCCTGGCAGACCATCAAATGAAGTTCAGTCTTTCCCGTTCCCCTCGTCAGAACAGCTTTATCATGCTCTCTCTTGACTTGCCAACTCCCACCCACTTCACTAAAAAGAGAAAACATTTTCTAATAATCATTTTGTCATTTCTAAGCATGCCAGTAGGACATATTTCTTTCTGTTGCTGCATATGTCAATGGCTGAAACATTCTAAATTAATAAATGATATAGTATGTGTTTTTGTACCTGGCACCTGCAGGAAATTCTCGATAAAGTGAATGTAAGCTTGAGCCTGTGATGGCAGCTCATCAAAACTGCGCACTTCTTCAGTGCTACAACACCAGCCTGGAAACATCTCATAAGTCACGTGAACCTTTGTGAGGACGTCCATGTTTGCTGAAATATACAAATATTACCCCTCCATTATCAGAAAAGGTCTACGCTAGTAAATGATAAATAGCATGGTAATATTGTAATGTGTGTGAATATTATTGTAATGCTTGAAAAATCTGAAAATGTGTTAAAATTGGTAACTTACCAGGAAAACTGGGAAGAGGCTTTCCGTCAACTGTGTAAGCTATGCCAATCTTTATTTCTGGCAATGTGTCAAGAATGTCTAACTTGGTCAGTGCAATGCTGAGAGAAACAGAAGGAAAAGTGTTGTTAAATTAAACTGAACAAATCTTAAATTCAATCTTTGTAATAGCTACAACAAAGAAAAACAGAAACTGGTTAAAACTGTTACAATAACATAACTTTCCCACTTGTACTCTACCAAAAGGTTTGGGGTTTTAAGATTTTTAAAAAAAAAGAATTGTATTCAGCAAGGATGCATTAAATTGATCAAAAGTGCCAGAAAGACATTTTTAATGTTACAGAATATTTTTATTTCAAATAATTTTTTTTTTTTTTTTTACTTTCTACTCATCGAAGAATCCTGGGGGAAAGTATCAGTTTCCACAAAACTATTAAGCAGCACTGTTTTCAACATTAATAATAATAAGAAATGTTTCTTGAGCAGCAAATTAGCATATTCAAACGATTTCTGAAGGATCATGTGAAACTAAAGATTAATGTATGTAAAGAGTAATGATGGTCACAGAAATAAATGATATTTTAAAATATAATAAATAGAAAGCGTCTCCGGTTACTATCGTAACCTCGGTTCCCGGAGAGGCGGGAACGAGACATTACGTCAGCCGCCGTGCTCGCCGTTTGATCAGCTGTGCTAGCGTAACCGGAGACGTTCCCTTTCAAGGCGGTCACTTTGACATTACGTCACTGACGTATATGGGAACTGTATAGAATCCCGCCTTGAGCGCAGTGAAGATAAGCCCTGAACGGGGTCAAGCTACACTCCCATGAGAGACAACAGTTCTAAGCCAGCAGCGCCGCTAGGAGCACTCGAACTTATAAGCAAAACTAGACCAGAAACGTCTGCTCCGACCTTAACAAAGTTGCACACCCAATGCAATGAAGCGAAGACTGCACTGGACAGGGCAGCACAACACCATAAGCACTCGAGCACAAAAGTTAACACAGTGTCGACGGCAATAGCGGTGACAGCTGCATAATCTTATAGCCATACACCGAGTTAACAGGACATTGAAAACTACTGCGTAATGCAGAAACAGCTATGTAACATTATAGTCCTTACACAGAGTTAGCAGCAACTGTAACTCTGCATAATGCAGACTACTGCACAGCTGGTGGTAACAACTCATGAGTACATTAATAAAACTCACCGAAACCACGATGCTATAGGCAGCGCATCAAACTTGAAACCCTGGCGAACGTGTTCTGAGAAGACAGCCAGCATACATAAATCCCGTAGGCATTAAGCCAACATAGAAAAGCGTCGAATTCAGTGAGAAGTCTCAGTATAAAACAGCACGTCCCTAGTACCATCCACCAAGCACACAAACCGCTGGTCAGACTGCTGCCTAGTTATCCACGTACGTCCGAAAAGCCCTTACAGGGCCAACAGCACTCCGAGCACCGGCATCATGCGAGGCTGACGGCTCAGCAGATAAGGCGGCAGGGATCCATCTGTGCTCTGAAGTGTAAGCGACTTCGGAACGCAGCTTGGTATCGGACGGAGAGTGACGCTGCAGTCACCAGGTCCGAGACAATGCAACATTATTCACCTAGAATGAGCGTAGGTCTCCAAAGTGCTTCGCTGGGGCGAGAGCAGGTGGATTAAGGCCATCTCAAGGAGAGCTCTCAAACATTTGCAGTTTAAAGTTCCTTGCAAAACTATGGACCCGGCAGCGGACACACAAGTAGGACCCACAGCTTGGGGATGATAGGCCAGTAAGGCGGTCACGAGGAACTGACACTCCTTTGTAGAACATAGACAATGTTCTATAGCCGATGTACCGAAGTGCGTACCAACACATAACTGAATGTACGTAAACACAGTGCTAGTGGCCGTAGCAACAACAACTGTGAATATACGCAGTTAGATAATAGCCCCATAATAGCATAGCACCTCAGTAAACAAACACATGAACATATGAGTATCGGTCACTGTAGCGCATCTATGCATGTACATAACACAGCGTAAGTCGCCGTAGCGACAGAAACTGAGTAGAGACAGAAACTGAGCTGTACAGTTCGATCAATGTTGCACAGTTGCATCGCACAACAACTGTGAATACATAGTGATCAAAATAGCCACTGGCACTGAAGGATAGAGGGCAATATATGACAGCATAAATCATAACACATATCAGTGTGTAGTGTGCACAAACACAGCGTCAGTTGCATCGCACGACCACTATGAATACACACTGCGTATTAATCAGAATAGCCATTTGCACTGAATGACACAGGGCAATATATAATGGCATAAATCATTACACATAACAGAGTGCAGTGTGTACGTAACACAGCGTCAATTGCATCGCGCACCAACTGTGAATACGTAGTAATCAGAATAGCCATTTGCACAATAACACAGGGCAATATATAATGGCATAGATCATTACACATATCAGTGTGTAGTGTGTGTGTAAACACAGCGTCAGTTGCATCGCACGACAACTGTGAATACGTACTGCGTAGTAATCAGAATAGCCATTGCACTGAAGGACACAGGGCAATATACAACAGCAAAATTCATACACATATGAGTGTGTAGTGTGTATGTAAACACAGCTTCAGTTGCATCGCGCAACAACTGTGAATTCGTACTGTGTAGTAATCAGAATAGACATTGCACTGAAGGATACAGGGCAATATATAATGGCATAAATCACTACACATAACAGAGTGTGGTGTGTATGTAACGCAGCGTCATTTGCATCGCGCACCAACTGTGAATACGTAGTAATCAGAATAGCCAGTAGAACTGAAGGATACAGGGCAATATCGTGGCAGAAGCATAACACACACATATCAGTGTACAAAAACACGGCGGCATGGCCCAACAACTGTGAATACATAGATGAGTCAGAATAGCCATTGCACTGAAGGATACAGGGCAATATATAATGGCATAAATCATTACACATTACAGAGTGCGGTGTGTACGTAACACAGCGTCAGTTGCATCGCGCACCAACTGTGAATACGTAGTAATCAGAATAGCCATTTGCACAATAACACAGGGCAATATATAAAGGCATAGATCATTACACATATCAGTGTGTAGTGTGTCTGTAAACACAGCGTCAGTTGCATCGCACAACAACTGTGAATACATAGTGATCAAAATAGCCATTGCACTGAAGGACACAGGGCAATATACAACGGCAAAAATCGTACACATATCAGTGTGTAGTGTGTATGTAAACAGTGTCAGTTGCATCGCGCAACAACTGTGAATACGTACTGTGTAGTAATCAGAATAGACATTGCACTGAAGGACACAGGGCAATATACAACGGCAAAAATCATACACATATCAGTGTGTAGGGAGTACGTAACGCAGCGTCAGTTGCATCGCGCAACAGTTGACTGTGAATACGTACTGTGTAGTAGTCAGAATAGCCATTGCACTGAAGGACACAGGGCAATATACAACGGCAAAATTCATACACATAACAGAGTGTGGTGTGTATGTAACGCAGCGTCATTTGCATCGCGCACCAACTGTGAATACGTAGTAATCAGAATAGCCAGTAGAACTGAAGGATACAGGGCAATATCGTGGCAGAAGCATAACACACACATATCAGTGTACAAAAACACGGCGGCATGGCCCAACAACTGTGAATACATAGATGAGTCAGAATAGCCATTGCACTGAAGGATACAGGGCAATATAACGGCACAAATCATAGCACATATCAGAGTGCGGTGTGTACATAAACACAGCGTCAGTGGCGTAGCGACAACAACTGTGAATACTTAAAGTTAGTCAAATCCGCATGGCCAGTTGCACTGAAGGATACAGGGCATACAGCATAAGCGGTAACGACTGCACAACCCCGTAGTCAAAACTGACTAGAAGTGGGGTAAACACTCACCGAATTGCGGCTGTGCATTTTTTCCCCATTGTCAGAGCGTGGCGTCTAAAGACTCATAGCATCCGCACTTCCGCGCCTTTTAGACACGGAGCCATGGCCTTTGCCTCGTCGCTCTAGACGCGTGTCTTGCGCACGACTACCATAGGACATCGTCGAAGATGGAGTCTTTCTTGAAGTAGCCTGGCTGAGATACCGGGCTAAAGTATCCTTTCCCACAGAGCCTATCGTGTCGAGTCCCTCTAGCGAACCCTCGAAAAGGAACGGAGTGGCGACGGGCAGCGCTCTAACTCGTCCTTGGGCAGGAGAGGGCCCACCAGCGGCCTGCTGGCGGCAGTGGGCCTCATCCCCGCTGATGCCCGGGTTTATTCCCCTGATGGCACGCACAGTCTCAGCCTCAGTTGATCCTTGATAGGGTAGAGCGAGCCAATATGACCCGCACGTATCTGGCATGTAGCAGCCATCGGATGCGAGGAGGAAACATGGTGAGTAACCTCTATTGCAACTTCCACGATGACTTCAGATAAGACTTCTAGCGTGAAGAAAGAGATTCTGACGTAATTGGCGCGCACATGCTATTTATACTGCCCGCGGGCCGGTCAGCATTTGCATGTGTCGCGTCAATTGGCCAGCTGTCTCCAGCTGGCGTTAGCCTATAAGATTTCAGTGAAAACGGAGGAGGAGGGAGTTCTCATATACGTCAGTGACGGAATGTCGAAGTGACCGCCTTGAAAGGGAACCATTATTTTAAATTCAAATATTATTTCACAATATTAGTTTTTTTTGGATAAAATAAATTGAGCCTTGGTGAGCAGAAGAGACATTCATAAACATTCTAAAAATCTTACTGAGCCCAAATTTTAGAACGGTAGTGAATTTAAAACACTGAACATAACTCACGCTGAAAAACCATTAACCATGTGAGCATAGCGAACCAAAACCAGGTCCAGCCATCCACAGCGACGCCGCCTGCCTGTTGTGACGCCAAATTCTCTCCCTTTGCTCTGTAGCAGATCACCAGTTTCCTACAAAATTAGAGAATATGTTCAATTTTCAAGTACAATACATGTGAAGATAAGTCACAAGTTTTACCCCGACTCCTCTTCACAACACACCCTGACACAGACTCACATTATCTTGCTCAGTAGGGAATGCTCCCACTCCCACCCTGGTGGTGTAGGCCTTCACCACTCCATACACACGGCCAACATGAGACGGAGGGACTCCAAGACCTGTGCAAACGCCTCCGACGGTACAGTTTGATGAGGTCACAAAGGGGTATGTCCCTGAGAGAGATGGAAACATCCTATGTTAAGACGACATTTGTATCATTCACACTGTCAAATACAAATTCCACTGTCCTCAAGGTCAAAACATTTTAAAGCACACCAGTGGATCTTCCCGTTTATGTGGGATTGCCATTCATACCAAAATCGATATCCAGTAAGGCAGCATTAGCTCCTTCCACCAGAATCTTCTTGCTTGGTCCAGTAAGGGCTTTGTGCATGAAATAAACCCCATCAGTTACTAAGGGCCGTAACCTCTCAGCATAAACCTGTGGGTGAAATGTGAAAAATACTACTGGGCAGGTTCATGGTTTAGAAGTTGAACACATACTGAAAGATTCCAAGATGCTAATCACCTTCAGTTGCTCCAGCTCAGCATCAGTATCAATGTTAAGGTTAGGATATGTGGTCTGAAAATGACCAGCCAGCACCCGAAATCTGCAGAGATATTTACAAGTTTGTATCTGTCTTAATGAAGTCCTAATTTTCACAGAGAAAGAATGTCTAACAAAAGCAGATATGATTATTAAGAACACACAGAATTCTATGTAATTAAGTAGTTTTCTGAAATATTAAATAGAAATCTATCATTATGCTCACTTTTCCTCAAATACTGAGAAGTCTGAGACCAGATCACACACTCTCAGTCCATTACGTGCTGCTTTGGAGGAATATGCAGGTCCAATGCCCTTCTTAGTGGTGCCCAAACTGTAAAACAAAGGTCAATCTGGTAGAAAATTATCTGCAAATGTGAGCTGTTACAAGTGAAAAAAAGAAAAGAAGAAAACCCACTTTTTCCCTGCCTGCTGCTGTCTCAGCTGCTCCTGTATCCCATCAACAGCCTGATGGAAGTTGAAAACTACACAGAAAAAGAGAACCGCTCTAATTCTAATGTCATTGATATTTTCCAGATAGTTTCCAGGTATTTTTATTTATCCGAGACAAAAGCAGTACATAGTCAATGTCATCTGGAGTATGTCAAAATTACTGAAGGCTTCATGAAGTCAAAACAAAACCGTACCAATATGTGCTCTGTCAGATATCTTCAGTCGTTCCTCCCATCCTTGAAGTCCTAAAATAAACAAAGCCAAAAAAAAATAAAACTCATTAACCCCTTACCAGACACCCCCCATTTTGGCAAGTGGGGGATATATGACATACCCAAAATAAAAAAAGTTGCTGCTCACAAGTCATTCTGGATAGACACATAATCAACATATATTTAAAAAGCTGACTCTTGAGTTTATAATTCAAGACTCAGAATTACTCAGACTGTTATTAATATGGATATATAAGCACAAACATAAAAACAAAAATATTAAGAACATAATTTGAAATGTATACAAATATTACATAAATGTGGTATACAACAACTTATAACCACAATTACAGTGAAGCCACAAGTGTGGTCATGCTTCAGTTCAAATCTGACGATTAGGTCTTTAAAACTATACATTTTATGAATCATTTTATAAGACCATGTTATGTGTTTTTATACTCCATATACTGATCATTTTACCATCGCCTTTCTGCAAGTTCTTCTCAGCCTCATCAAAAAGTCCTGGCAGGTGTATCACAACACCATTTCCTGTGGGACAGAACAAGAAAGGATCTCAACAATCACAACAGCAGGTCAAAGGTTAACATCCAATCCCAAACAATGAAACAAGAAAAATTAAATGAGAAATGACTGCTTTTTAATGGAGAATTATAAATACATAATGAAACGAACACTTAGTAAAAACCAGGGGGCAGTAAAGCAACATGTGATTTAATAGAAAGATCAGACAAAACATACCAATAAATGAGATTGCCTTTTTGTTGAGAACGCCACTAGGAAGCAGGTGAAAGTCGTACTCAACCGAGTCCACGACCACTGTGTGTCCCGCGTTATTTCCTCCCTGATAACACACAGTTGATGCAAACATGAGCACAAGTATCGCGATAAGATAAAAACCGAGCCGCAGGAAACGTTACATCACTTGTCCTGCCGCCAATAAGTGGCGATGACAATAATAGAGGAAACTTTGGCTTGGAAGGTTAGTGATGCGTCTTCTGAAAGTGGTTATTTGTTTCCGCTTTTACCTCAATTAAACTGTGTAATAAACGCAATCCTTAGACAGCACACACATAATGTCTGCTCATTAACTCTTATAAACACAAATTGATGCGCGGTTGGATACACACCTGGCATCTGCATACAATGTCGGCGTCCATTGCCAAGAGGTCGACCACTTTCCCTTTCCCCTCATCTCCCCACTGAGCTCCCAACACCACGGTCACTTTATTCTGGGGCTCCCGCAGGATCCGCAGTGAGTCCACGCTGTCTCTGCAGCGCTTGAGCACGGGTTCACCGTTCAGCGAGGCCGTTTCCTGACCATTAGACATTGTGCTATCCGCAGCCATGCCGTGTGTGTGTGTGTGTGTGTGTGCGTGCGTGAAGAACAGCGTGAAAGCGGCTACGCTACTGCAACAGAGAAGCGCACGAGATTTGGTCTTCAAAATAAAAGTTCGGTAGCCAAAAACAACAAAAGAGGCGGTGGAGTTTTAACACACGAGCTTGAAACCTTCACTGAATGAATGAACGAACGAACACATGCATGCTTGTAAAACATCGGAATTAAATCGGAGTGTGTGAGACTTGCTACCCCCCCATGTTGTTGATATTGGCCGTTTTAGACGCGTATCACATCTTGCTTCACTTGGGTATTTTGGCGGGTAAATTTTGTGGAATAACTATTTTTACATTTTTGGGGGGGTCTTTTATTACTTGTAAATAATGTTTGTGTCTATGTTAATATTGTCAATACTGACATTCCCTTTGGCTGATGCTTCTTTTGTTCTACCATAACATCTGTTAACTTCTTTACGATCTAGTAACACTAGTAATCTGAATATGTATTTAATATAAACAAATCGAAATATTTATTTAATATGAAAAATTGTTTGACTCTCTAAACTTCTTAAAAACAGCCAAACCAGTCTGAGTGGCAAATCCAAAAATTGGTAAATTGCATTTTAAAAAGAAAAAGTGTATAGACACTTCAAATATTAAAACACTTTTAATCATTCAGTTGTTTAAAGTATGGTTGGCCCATGAGAAGACTTGCATAAACTGGACAAAAAACATGTTATTCCACTGCTTTGCTCGAGCTTGATAACAGAGGCCACGTCATGAACTGCAAGCAGCTTGCTCATTATCTACTTTTCAGACAGCAGCATGTTTCTTTGGAATAACGGACGATGTTATCAATCAAAACCCTCTTAGATACTTTTGAAGGAGAGTGTTGGATATATGTTATGTGTTGTTTACTGCTTGTCTGTTTGTATGTTGGGAGTTTGTATATATATGGAGGGGCAGCTTACCCAGGTAGTGATAAAGCTGTGCAGAGCACTGGGCTATTATTTCTCTAATTGAAGAATAGTTCAGTTGCAGTTTAAAATGTTTCAATTATGTCATATTCTCTGTACATTATTTAGGGATCATCCAAACACAATAAAAAGGCGTTTCACCAGTGTTTTGTGTGTGTCAGCTGTTTTACCACTGATTTTACTGGCATGGACTCATTACATGAAAGTCAGGGTGAGTGTGAGCTGCATGCCAGAGAGACCCATGCATAACTCAATATTCAGGTATTTTCTCAAGTGTTAGTATTCTTTTTTATTTATAAATGTAAGTTAATATAAATTACATTTTTTACATTTAATTTAATATGATGTACTGTATGTTTGGACTTGTTACAGCCAAGTCCACCATTGTGGGCCCTGCTGGGCATTTGTCTAGAGGGTTTTGTGCATGCCACTCTGCTGCCACTGAGACTCACTATGGTATGTTATTGCTGTCTTCTCTTAAGTTGTCCACTTCGCCCCACCCACACACACACACACATATATTTTACTAAGTGATATATGTCATGAATTTATTCAATTATTTTAAAAGGAAATAATGCAATTGGACACAAAAATATGCACATCAAGTCACTAACAAGTCAATAACACACACACACACACACACACACACACACACACACACACACACACACACACGTGTCTGTCTGTCTGTCTGTGTGTGTGTGTGTGTGTGTGTGCGTTATATAAGGGTCAATGACTTGATGTGCATATTTTTGTGTCCAACTGCATTATTTCCTTTTAAAATAATTTGATAAATTCATGACATATATCACTTTATTCTTTAAATCTATTTATTTTGAATAGATTTTTAGTACATTTAAATAATAAATATAATGTTTTGTAATCTTAAACCCGCAAAATGTCAGGTGGTGCAACTGTCCGAACAAATGAACAGACTAAGCAAACTATTTAAAATGACCGTAACAATATAATTGTTAACAATATTAACAATATCAAAACAATATTATGGCATCATTTTTAGTTTGAAACCGTTCATATAAACAAATTTGATAAATATCAGTAGTTGTAAAGCTGTTATGATCATTGAAATAAATGTGTCCAGCAATTTGTATATTCTCAAATGTCACAGTAAACATGATAATGCATCATCCAGAGGAGCCCAACTGATTCTAGATCCGAGATCTAGACTTAAGACGAGAGGTGACCGTGCATGTTCTGTTGTTGGTCCAAAATTGTGGAATAGTCTTCCTCTATCCTTAAGACTAGTATCCACAGAGTCTGTTTTTAAATCTAAGTAAAAAACCTACCTATTTTCCCAGGATTACAACTGTCCTTGATTTTAATGTTGAATATTCAAATTGGGGGTTCCGATGTAAACTCCCTTTATCATTTGTTTTTCGATCTTTCTTGTTTTTTTAGATATTTATCCTGTTGTACAGCACAATGGCCAACTACTGTTGCTTTTCTTGTGCTATATAAATAAAAGTTGGTTGATAAAGTTGATTGATCCTTGTGGCAGAGTGAAAAGGTTTGTAGATCTCTCTGAAATACTGGTAAAAAAAATGCTACTTTCAAGTATAGGTAGGTTTGTAGATATCTCTGAAATACTGGTAAAAAAAATGCTACTTTCAACTATAGGTAGGTTTGTACACTTTCCATGTCACTACAGTATATATATATACATATCTACATCCTGACATAAAAACAGTCAAAAATGAATTTAAACACTTTGAAATGTTATTTAACAACTGAAACTAGTTTAAACACATTGTTCATGACTCAAAAAATATGCATTACATACCGTATATAAAAAACTTTTTTGAAGCTTTATTTGTCAACATCCCATAAACGTACAATAACTGGTAAACTGATGGTTACAAACCGGTCCCCGGTTGCATAAAGCACCTTAAGTGTTATTTTCCCTTAAGAACGCCCTTAGGTTTCCCTTAAACTTAAGGGTGTTGCAAAAAATACCAGTTAAGTGTTACTAAACCCAAATGTTTACCTTTTACCCAATAATAATAATAACAATAAAACAATATTACCACCATTGCACACTTAAGCAAGCATTAATTCAGACACAGCTTCACGGGAACCCTTTCCTGAGAACCATAATGCATGACCTTTCTGTCTTTATTTATTTATTTTGAACACAGGTGGGTAAGTTAAAATAGCAAGACGATAATGTAGGAATATGTTGTCCTTCCAGCAGATGGCGATGTCGAGCTCTAATAAGCAGTGAATTTAGGCTTGCTTGTGTGTATGCTTTTAAAAGGTATTGTATAAGTTCAGAAATGTTTAATCAAGTCAAGTCACCTGCACTTTATACAATAGATGGTGTCAAAGCAGCTTTACAGTGATAAACAGGAAAATAAGATTCAATGATGCAAACAGAATTAAACTCTGCTGTAAAGCAGCTCTAAAAAGACATTACTAAACAGTATTTTATTCCTTCAGTAAGCAGATTTTCTGTTGCCCGTAGGAAAGCGTGTTTGTCGTGTTCTTTGCTATAATTCAGAGCAGTTTCACCACTCCTCTCAAGCGGACACGATGAGTTTCAAGAAATGCATCGACCCCTGTGACAGGTTCATCGCAGGAGGAGACACTCATGACAGGTGCGTGCAATGTCTGGGTCTTATACATGCTCAGATGGCTCTTAACGGCTTATCTGACTGCCGTCACTGTGATAGCCTGCGTTTGAAAGTTTTGCACTTTTAGACTCACCTTCTTTCTGAGGAAAGAAGGCCTCGCGTCTTACCCCTGCCTCTCCATTTCTGCTTTTGCAGAGGCGCCGCACGAGATGGATGCTTGGGGTGACAATTATGAGCTTGAACGCATGGAGGGTGAGCAGACGGAATATTCGCCCTTTCTCTCTCTCTCTCTCCCCGGGCCACTTACTCACAGACTAGCGTGGGTCTGACCCCGTCATTTTCGTTCGTGACGATTTGCGGCCTACTTCAGAAGCTCATGATGCGATTTCTTTCAGTTGTGGCCGTTTCGACAATAACGTTTTGTCTACGGCGGCCTCTGATTCTGAGGAGCTTATTGGCGATTTGTGTGGCTCTCTCTGGCGCACTTCTCCATCCTATAATGAGCTGTTAGACGTGGTTACTCGTGCTGTAAACAAGCTGGGGCTGGATTGGGACAGTAAGCCCGCTCAAACTCAGGTTCACTATTTGACTAGCCACGCCCCAGCCAAGCCCAGTAGGCCTCCCCCTTTCTTCCAAGACCTCCACCACAAGGTTTCTTAAGTCTTGGAAGCAACCTTTTTCGGCACGTATCAAGAACCGCGGCAACAGATTTCGCCACCGTCTCTAAAATGGCAATCACAGCAACGTGACTATGCCGGCCGTCAAGAGACTCTCGCGGCCGATCTCGCGCCTTCCGAATTGGAAATCTTAGCCCATGCTGCCATCCAAACCGTGTAGAGTTACTTCCGCTTTGGATGGGAAATCCTACATGGCCGCTGGGCAAGCAGCAGCCTCTCTTCATTCAATGGCTGTACTTCAGGCCTATCAAGCAGAGCTGCTTAAAGAGTTGTTTGAGGGAGAAGGGCTGACTCCAGAGCCTGTTAAAGAGCTCAGGCGGGCCACTGACTTGGCGCTTAGAGCTACCAAGCACACTGCCAGAGCAGTAGGCCGGTCCATGACGAGTATGGTGTTAGTAGAGCGCCATCTTTGGCTCACTTTGGCTCATCTTTGGAGACAAGACCTTACTGTTGAATGCCCCCATGTCCAAGGACGGTCTATTTGGCGAGTCTGTGACCGCTGTGGTGGAGAAATTGCGAGCAGCGAAATAACAATCTGCTGTTTTCCGCCAGCTTATTCCACGTAGGCCTAGGGAGAGTAACAACCACCTACAGTCCGTTCACACTCGTCTTCCCAACAGCGCCCCCGTGAGACACAGCAACGTGAACCATTGCCTATGGAGCCCCCTTGGAGAGACTGGGGTCCTAGGACCACCATTTCGTTCACGGCGCAGAAGGATAGACCTGGGTCCGACGGCCAAGACCTCTCAACCCCAGGCCCCCAGAAGTAGTTCCTGATTCCTTCGCTCGTCCTTGGAGGCCCGGCCCTCCATTGGAGAGTTTGGACGAACTGCACAAGCGTATTCGCCTCTGTCATTGTGGCCTCCGTGCTCAGACCTTAACCGCTCCGCTGCAAAATGCGTCTCAGGTGGTTTCGGGTGGGGCTCCCTCAACGAGCAGCACTCCAGACACTCCACACACTCATGCCTTCGGAGTTCCGGGAAAAGCTATTATCATTGTTAGGCTGTTCTCTGTTGCTAGAGCTTACATAAAGCTTACATAAAGCTTACATAAAGCTTTTCTCTGGTGTATTCTTGCCACCTGGCTCTAACGTCTTCCTGGTCAGTCAAGAGTCGTCCATACTTGTCTTTTATCATTCCTTTACGGGCTTGAAAGAGAGTTCAAATTTCCCTGACCTGTGTAAAGTCCCTGGTGTGACACCTTTGACAACCCTCCTCCAATTTTATGCAACTTTGCTTCTAGTATGACTCTTTGTCCTTCCTTGCTGCTCTTTGAAATTCTGCATTTAACCTCCTAGCCTTGTTTCTGTCCCTGGCAGCTTTGGCTTCTCTTCTTTGTTCGGCAATTCTGACAGTTCCTTCTGATAAATATTTACTCCTTTTCTCTTGTTTTTTTTTTTTGGTGTATGTTTCTGTGCCATTTCAATAATTGTGGATTGCACTTCAACCCTATATGATACAGGAACTTTGGAAACGTCTTATTTGGTGGAACATTCTTTTGATGTTACAGAATTTTACCTAGATGGTGGCTACGAGCAGCTTGTGGTCAGACCTGGTCACTTCATGTGTTTTTACTGATTAGATAGCCTTCTGATTTATCAAAACTATTCCATTTACACTTTGTCACATAAATGTGTTTTCACAATGGAAATCCGATCTTCAATTATGGCGCTAAATGCAGATTTAATGGAGTTCACGTCATCGAAAGCATATATGAGCTGCATTTTATTTATCATCAGCTAATTTCAAAATCAAAGACCACAATAGGAGAGGGCGCGGCAACAGCACAGGCAAGATCATTTAGTTTCTAGTACTATATACACATCAGCATCTGGTTTTAATTTAACATGACAGCTGATAACTGCACTTTAATTGAATGAAAGAGAAATGAAAAAAAAAAACATTCGAAAGAGCCACTGAGGTACACTCCAGTTTGAAAACTATTACCACAAAAACGCAAAGAAATGAAACATGACAGTCATTAACTTAGCATCTAGACTCATGAATGTGTGGAATATGTTGAGTCTTTTGCATGAAAGCAATATGCTTAATTTATTGTCTTTCATGCTCTCAGGAAGGGATCTCTTGTCCCAGTCATGTTTTTTTAAGACTTTCAGGTACATTTCCACCCAGGCACCATTAAGATGTGTCATGTGCAGTCAGAGCGAGGTGTAAGCAGTAGACTGCAGATGGGGGTCATGCCATAGAGAGCAGGATCTGTGAAGGGGAAGAGGAGGATGAGGAAGAGCAGAACACCCATCTCTGATTGCATAACAAAATCACAGGCCTCTGTGGGTGCAATAAAACTGAGCAAATGGCAGGAAAAACCATCCAGTTGCAAAACGAGTGGCACAACACAGGTCCCACCAGATGACCTGATCATTAAGAAATTGAAATCTGAGGTGAGTGAGACACAAACCAGATGACACTGTATTTATACATGTCACGGATACTCGCCTGTTCTTATGAATATGAAGGCAAAAATGGAGCTATAAGTGAACTGGAAAGCTGAAAAGATAACATGTTATGAAGTGTTAGATGAGCCAAAATCAAATATTAGGCATTTAAAAGCATTTGCTTGCACAAATTAGGATCTCAAACACAGTGTCTTGTCCAAAGCGAAGCTGTTCAATGATATGATGGAAATGGGCTATGTGGGACAGAAAGAACACAGGAAACTCAGAACATATAATGGACAATTTAAACTCCACATTCCCTGTCACGCTAAGATTTTAATCATAAACACACCATGTTTGTTCATTGGCCAGAGGAGAACTGGCTCCTCGACTGGGATTTCTCCCAAATTTATTTTCTCCACTCTGTCACCTGATAGAGTTTGGGTTCCTTGTCAGTGTCACCTCTGAAATGCTTAGTTTGGGACACTTAATAATCAGCAATATTACTGATTTGACCGCACTTGACACAATTGGATGAGAACTCAACTTAGCTGGATGATGACATCACTGTTTTCTGCTGAGCTGCTTTATAGCTTTACACAGTTACTGAACTGAATCAACACTGAACTGATTTCAACTGAATAATTACTGTTTAGTAGAGCTGCACGATTTGGGAAAAATGTCATATTGCGATTATTGAGGTCAATATTGTGATTGCGATATGCCATTGCACTCTAATAAACAAATGGTTTCATGAGTCAACTTGCTTGGTTCTGATCTGAGGGGAACCTCCCACGGAGGGCCGACTAACAGACTGACCAGGTCTGAAAACAAAATCTGAGTGGGCCAAAATGAGGCCACCAGCAAAAAAATGTCTCACTCCGACTACTTTTACTCTGAGGAGGACCACTGAGAGTAATCGAATTGGTGAAAAGGTCACTCCTGAGCAAGAGCAGCCAGTCTCAAAGGCGATGGAGGAGACAGGGAGAACAAGAGTGGGCAGTGCGTAGTCATGTTTCATGCAACCAAATCTACCTCCGCTCGGCCAAACCGCTGCCATATGAGGCTCACCACTTGAGGGTGCAACCTCCATTCCCCGGTTCCAAGTATTGCCTTGAAAGCGGGTCTGCTCCTAGGTTCAGATGGCCTGGAATGTGAACTGCCTGAAGAAACCTGGTCTGCGCCCAAAGGAGGACACGCTTTGCCAACCTGTACAGGGGACGCGAGTTTAGACTTTCTTAGAGATTCAGGTACGAACGACAGTCATGCTGTCCATCCTGACCAATATGTGACACCCATTCAGACAGGGCGAGAAACGTTTGAGTGCCAGAAACACTGCTAGTAACTCCAAACAATTTCTGTGCCTCCCGTGATGCTCCTTTTTCCAGATTCCAGAAATTGGGCGACCCTGATAGACTGCCCCCCGGCCTGTGAGGGATGCATATGTCGTGATCGCCTTGCGACGACAACTCGCCCCCAGCTGGACTCCTCTGTAAAGGAGTGAAAGTCTCGACCACAGACGTAGAGCATAAAAACCTCTGCATGTCATCATTATTATTCTGCGAAACGAGTGGCAATGGGGTGTGATCCCTTTATTTTTGATCCACCACTGGAATGGTCGCATGTGGAGCAGGCCCAACTGAACCACAGGGGATGCTGCTGCAAGACACATCAGTCTGCGGCACAAGCCCACCTGGACTCGACATCCTGTCCTGAATTGACTGTTCATTTGACAGTACTGCAATGACTGAACACATGCGGGAGACAGCTGTGCCCGCATTGTGTGAGAGTCTAGATCTATGCCCAGAAAAGTCGTGTGTTGACGTGGCAGCAACACACTATTCTGAAGGTTTATGCGTAAACCTAAGCTACTCAAATATTCTCGATAGTACTTTCGATTGAGTTTCGATGTACTATTGCCAATTCCTGAGATTGAGCTAATATCAACCAATCGTCCAGGTAGTTTAAAATTCGAACGCCCTGGCCAGAGCTGCGTCCATACACTTTGTGAACATTCGAGCAGCCATAGCCAATCCGAACGGAAGAACACGGTATTGATACGCTTAGCCCTCGACAGCGAACCTGAGGAACTACCTGTGCCTCTAGACAACCTGAATATGGATTTACGCATCCTTTTAAGCACAAGGTTTAGGCGACGCAAGTCCAGTATTGGACACAAGCCGCCATCCTTTTTGAGCACAACAAAATAGACTGTAGAAGCCTGACTCCATCTGAGTGAGGGGTATTTCTTCTATTGCCCCTTTCTCTAGGAGTGACAATTTCCTGATTCAGAGTTGAAATCTCCCCAGGATGCACCATCGTGAGAAGGATCCCGCCGAAAGGAGGTGGGCCTTTCCTGAATTGGATGGTGTAACCGCGTCGAATGATACGTAACGCCCATTACGAGACTTCGGGCAGTTGCTGCCACGCAGCCCAGTACTGGTTTCGACTGTATCCCAGCAGAATTGTTGAGTCCTATTCCACCTGCGGCCATCAAAGGAATTTGCCAAAAGATCTGGGAATCCAGGAACTGGCCAAAAGATCGGAAAAGATCAGTTTTCATACCAGTACTAAAGAAAGGCGATGCAAGGAACTGTTGCAAGTACTGTTCAATAGCCTTGATATCTCACACAAGCAAAATCCTTCTAAAAATATGTTAAAAATGATAGAGCAGCGCCTACACCCAATCATAGAAATATAACTACCTGACTCGCTAGCTAGGTTTCGCTGAGGTCATGCAAATCTGCGGTGGATCATTAAAAAATTTAATGAATATCAGAAAGGCGTCTACATGTGCTTCATTGTCTATAGCTGTCAGGATCCACTGGAGGCAAGTTGTAGCGAGAACCCAAGTGCAGTATTCATTCAAAATAACATATAACAAGATTTAAACGTAAAACAAAAGCATGATGTGGCATGAAACAAAACCGTGGACATAGACTTACACAACAGTGTTCACAGGAAACAATACTAGACAAAGACACATGGCAAACATGAGGCCTTAAATACACACAAGACTAATAACTAGACAAGGGACACCTGTGAACAATGAAACAATGAACCAATGACAACATGACACATCAGACAAGGGAACACATGGCAGGATCACATGACAGACAAGGAAACATGACATGAACATACCCAAAACAAAGACAAGACCAAAACGTGACAAAAGCAAGGCTTTTGATTGTGTTGAACATGACAAGTTATGAAAGTTCAACTTTATTTAAATTAATGAAACAATTTTTATTAGTTTTACTTCTTTTATTTAAAAATTACAACCCTGATAAATGACATTCTAAAAGTTATTGTAAATTGCAATAATATTTCAGAATATTACTGTTTTTACTGTATTTTTTATCATATAAACGCAGTCCAATATAACTTATAGATCATCAACTTGGTCTTGAGTGCACTTTTATGGTTTGCTTACTCTGTTTCTATTTTCATAGTTTAGTAATGGTGATGAGGACCAGTGTTTGAAGAACATCCCCTTAGAGACAGGTAGATAACTAAACAAACAGACTCAAAGAGCTGAAAATACCTGGAAGTCCAACAGTTCGCTCCTGTGAGTGCTCCTCATTTAGGCACTAGCCTTTCAAAATAACCTTGGGGTTTGGACCTATAATCAGCATTGTGCATCTTCCTTCTAACAAGCAGTTCTGTCTATTTTGGATCTTGTTTTGTTTGATTGGGATCTTCAATGATTTGACACCCTCCAAAAATTTACAAGTGCAAAACATTTCCGGCACATACAAAAATAATATCTCCTGTGTTTGTTGCCATATAACTTCTCAGGTCACAGTGAAAAGAAATCTTCCAAACGGCCGCTCCTGCCAAAACAAATTTCTGTGGAATGTTGGGTTTTGACTGTATGAGATTTTGAACCATACGGTGGGCATCAGCAGCTGTCAGTCTTCCAATAATGATTGCCAATCAATACAACACAACATTTGATGTTCAACAAAAAGGATTTCCACAAAAAAAGAAACAGATTTTGTATCTGAAACTTTAGAGTACGTGTCAGCACAGCGACGTTGAGGATGAAAAACCTGAGCTCTTTTTTTCTCCTCTGAGTGTTCCGAATAGTTCAGATTCGGCTGAGGTAGACTGAGGCTCCAGGAAACTTTAATTCCAGGGTCCTCCGGAGGCCTGGTGGAAACCCTAACGCAGCGTATCTGGGAGCTGTAACAAGATAGGCGCAGTGGGACGCGTCATGGCTGTCTGAGGTTTATTACCGTTCTCCAAACAAAACTGTTGCCCTTTGCTTCATCTACATTGACCCTCAGGTCAGGTGTGAAGGACTGAGGGCTTTCAGTAGCCAAGAGAGTTTGCTTATATGTTTTGTATTGTAGCATATATTCATAAAATGAAATCAGGCAACAGCTCCAAAGCTTCACAAGATTTTCTGACTCTAGGATTTTCCATGATGAATTAACTGTCACCCTCAGGAGCACCGGCAGACTTTTTGCGGTCAGGGGTCCAATGCAATTTCGAGGGCAGCCATTGTGTTCTGAAACTTTGAAGCATTCCCAGGATATCTTGCCTCCCGGAATCCATGCCGATTGTTAATGTGTTCACCATTCTCCCATTATATATTCACATATGTGTTTCATTGGCCTTGTGCGAATATATGGTTTTCCACTGGCAGTGTCAATGACAAAACCATCAGTGCTGGTGAAATATGGTGTTGGTGTATTCTGAAACCAAGTATCGATTTATTTTTTGCAACTGTGATTTATTTGCCTTTTTTTGTGGAAGATTTTCTGTTTTTCCAATAACCACAAGCAGAAATAAGTATCCACTGACACAGATGAAGAAAAAATGACCGACTGTTCTGAACTGAAGCTCAATTACATGCAGCATAAGAACGGCAGTAGTGTTAAGCATATTAAGAAACTTCCATTGGAAGAACATATTGTTTTGATGATTGAAAAAGAGGATTATTGGAGTCTGTTTGAGGTCAGTGGGTTGCCTCCAGCTACACAGCCAGAGATCATGGAAATAATGAGAGTTTTAACATCATTACCGTCTCTCCTCCTATTCCAGACATTTTCCTCTTTATTGGTCTCTTTTGTAGCAATTTAGCTGACGAAATATGGAATATCTGATCATCTTTTAATTCATTTTCCACTTCACACTGCTCAAAATCTACTTGCCCCCTGTCTCTCATAAGCAGGTGTCTGCCTGGCTAAGTCTGAGTCTGTTGCGTTTATTATCAAGGTGAAGAGTTAGAAAGATATTGATAGCCCTGGAAAATTTCATTAAGGGATCTGATCATCCTGTTTAGAAAGCCAACATTACCTATACTTTCCACTGATGGCCGTGCATAGACTTATAGCAGATTTTTTAGGATCCCACAGCTATACAGTGTGCTGTATGATTAGAGCAGTGTTTTAGTGTCATTCCATGATTTCCCATTTTCTCTGTGTACAAGCAAACAGAGAAGTGGACACTAGGGAATTTAAAGTTTTAAAAGATTTTTTTTCCTCTTCAAAGACAACAAAGGGCTTTTTTGGTGTAATTACAGGACGGCCAGATTTCCTGTCTGTGAGCAGCAGACGTTATTGTGATGTTAAAATTATTTTTACCACAAACTAACGCAGATCTTGATAGTTTTCATCTGATCTGCCTCAACTGCATTTTTTTTTTGTTTTATCAAAGAGCCAAAGTCATTTTTTAAAGTCCTGTTATAGGCTAAATGAAAAAAGCAAAGACTTTCTGAGCTTGCTATCTATGCCTTTCCATATTCATCATCTTGTTACGTTGAATTCCACAAAACCCACAACATTCCATTCATGGCTTTACATATTATGTTTGACACTGACCATACATTTGGGAATATATGTGTGGTGCAAGGAAACAAATGTTGCTCAAGTTTACCCTGTCATTTTTCTCCATGTTTTGAAACATGGATAACTGGAACTTATTAAATGTTCCCTAAGATGTGGCTTTGTCTCACAATGTTAAACAGTCTGAATAAAACAACAAAGGAGTCTGTGCATTGTATCCTGTAGACATGTGACTCCACCGTTGTTCTTTTTAAAGGGCAGGGAGTAATTCAAGAATGAGTTGGAGACAGCTTAGATGGTCTGAGCCCTTGCAAATATCTCCTTAACGGAAACGGGCTATCCTGGTGAGATGGAAAACTTTAATGGTAATTTTGTTGCCTTTTCTCAAGGTGAAATTTCCTTGGGAATACATTCTGCTGAATTCGTTTACCATGTGGTCTTGACTAATAGTTTCAGGATGTCTAATGAATGATGAGTGGCTGCTGCCTCCTGCTCAGAGGCCGCTGTTGGGTCGGCCTTGCTCGAGAGCCTTGCCACTTTGAGTCAATAAATAAATGATGGAACCTATTAAATCTGTACATACATACTGAATGAACTCAACACCTTGTTTTTATAAAGCTTATTATCATTGGATGACACGTACAGCTTCAAGGTAACGTGTGTCTAAGGTAGCCGTTAGGTAGGAGCTAAAGGCCATAACAAAGTTCTTTTATCCCTTTTTGACATCTCACAGCCAACTTTAAGAATGATATAGCCTATCATCGGTGTTCAAACAGTGGGATGTGACTCGTGAATCGTGATGCTCTGGTAGGTCACGCAAAGTGTGAGATGCGTTCATGTCATGTAAGAATTATAGACCTGGTTTCAAAGACAGGGCTTAGATTATCTTTTATAAACGTGCCTTAGAAAAAAAAAACATTACTGCATGGTTTGCATCTTGAGATAAAACAATGGCACTGACATATTTTAAGGTATGCCAGTGCAAGTTACTTTCAGTTAAAACAGCTCAAACGTGCATTTTAGTCTGGGACTAGGCTTGAGCCTTGTTGTCTGTGAAACCAGAGGAAACATTCTGAAATTCAATGAACAAGTTTGTTGATGGCCATAATTGGTATTTACATTTTTCTGACTTGATTCACCACAAGTGTGTTGCAGATCGCGGCAGTGTTTTTTGTTTTTGGAGGAGGCGTTACTCACATGCAGCAGCACACAAAAATACACATACAGTAGCCACATTTACATGGACACTTTACATTTCAATCGGAATACAATCCTACATGTAAACGCACCTAGTGAGATAGCTGTAATCTCTTATTAATTGGGTATTATTGAACTCAAATTAATGCTTCACTTAATAAACTCATAGAATTCGTCAGATTGGGACACTTCCTGAACTACAAGGCCAATGCATCATTAGGCACTTGAATATAGCTGCCCTTACTTGCCTTGCCATCAAGAAAGAAAAAATATAGTCCTTTTTGTCTGTATGCACAATCATGTCAGAGTGTCTTAAAGATATAAAATGCTGGATGACGTGTAATTTCCTGCTATTAAATTCAGATAAAACGGAGGTATTACTTATTGGTCCAAAAAAACTACCCACAAAACCTCTTACAATACAACTTTAATTTAGAAGGATGTCCTGTTACTTTATCCACTACAGTAAAAGACCTGGGTGTTATACTAGACTAGACAACATGTCTTTTGAAAATCATATTTCATATGTTACAAGAACAGCCTTTTTCCACCTTAGAAACATTGCTAAGCTAAGTAACATACTATCTGTTTCTGATGCAGAAAAGTTAGTTCATACATTCAAGACCTCGAGACTAGATTACTGTAATCTACAGTTAGTGCAAAATGCAGCTGCTAGAGTTCTTACTAGGTCAAGAAAATATGATCATATAACACCAATTTTATCATCTCTACACTGGTTACCTATTAAGTTCCGTATCAATTACAAAGTATTACTACTGACCTATAAAGCCCTAAATGGTCTAGCTTCTGTGTATTTAATGGACCTTCTATCGCCCTACATTCCATCGCGTTCTTTAAGATCACTAAATTCCAGGCTTCTGGTCATTCCTAGCCTAGGATATCTAAGTCCACTAAAGGAGGGAGGGCGTTCTCACATTTAGCTCCTAAACTCTGAAATAGCCTTCCTGATATTGTTCGAGGATCAGACTCGCTGTCCTTTAAAACTAGATTAAAGACGCACCTCTTTAGCCAAGCATTCACATAATGCTTACCTTTTATACTACTGTTGAATCAGATCGAATGCATTAATATTATGACCAGCAGCTATGCTAATTATTTCCCATCTGCTTTTCTGCTGTTATCTCGGGACGCCAGTACATGATTAACTAACTGTATTTTTTCTATGTACATTTCTGATATGCACTTTCTGTAAAGCTGCTTTGAAACAATATGTATTGTGAAAAGCACTATACAAATAAATTTGAATTGAATTCATGTCATCGTTCTGTCCTATATATATTTATATATATATATATATATATATATATATATATATATATATATATATACCTATTATATATATATACCTTTCCATATACATTATATGCAATGCAATAGTAAGTTTATCCAATGCTATAATATGACAAGGAAAGTTTATATATATATATATATATATATATATATATATATATATATATATATATTCTTCTTCTTCCAAATGTGTTCTAAACCATTCATGGTGGGTCTCAAGATTTATTATAGCCTACCTCTCTATATAGGACCTAGCATGAAAAAGTGTTTAAACATTAGAGTGTGCTACTAACAACACTAAGGTCATGGGTTCAATTCCCAGGGAATGCATGAACTAATAAAATGTGAAAACAATGTTGCTTTGAATAAAAGTGTCTGCCTGATCTAAAAAGCTATGGAAACCCTAATCTATACCACTCACAGTACCACCGGGGGTTTCCAGATCGTTTTCATTAACCCTTACATCTCACCTCGTGTCCTTTACTTCTCCCTGTATGGTCCAATTGTGTGTAGACAGATATATGTTATTGCATAATAGGTTTGAGGGGAAAAAAAACCCATAGGATTAGTTAAGCTGCTGCTAAATAATAAGGGACTGCGTTTGATGACAGTGAATCAAGATTTTTTCAAACAGTAGAGGGTTCCAAAAGGAGTCTGCTTAGAGCCTTGCAGTAGCAGAAGAAACATGTGATCTCAACATAGTGATACTTCTGCAATGTAACCAGACACTAAGCCTGCCAAGCACTTTTATCCCCATGGGACCAATGAGATATTTTGAGAACTTTAAGATCATAGACTACCAGCAGACACCAAACACTTGAGTTTTTCTTTATATCTTGGCCTTCACAAACTATTTTGGGTTGTCTAGGCCATAGTCAGGTTGCGATATTCAGAGAGACGTCTCTGATTCGATTCTTTTCATAAAGCATCACTGCTGAAGACTCCACAACATAGACCTCGACCACAAAGCTCTGTGGAATGTGAAGGTTTCTCAGTCTAAGTAAGCAAATCTACAGAGAGAATGAGCAGATGCTATCTAGATCAGTCGCAACGGGGCCAGCATTTGCAATGCACATCAGTTAGAAGAGGGGCTGAGGTAATAAAGAAACTAGAAGTCATTGCAGACTTTCATACCTGGCTTGAGGTCCTGAGTGAGACGGTTTTATAGATCAAAGCCTCCTACAGTCACAAATGAAAAACCAGAGAGGGGTGCAGGAGGCCAGGATAAATGGCTAGATTTCATTTTCAGTCTAAAGAATAAAAACTGGGGAGGAAAAAAAGGATGGTAGCACAAAACAAATGTTCAGAGTTCTGTAAAAGTTAGTTTTCTCTCAAGAATCTGATCTAATATGGAAAAATTAGAAGCTTATCATGGATAAAGAAGTGAAAAAAGAAGAGTTATTGGTTTATTCTCCACAGTAGGTCACAGATGTGTGTTTTATTGATATTTTATCAAATAAGTAACTATGATGATTCATTTTGAACTAATAAAGGAAAAGTGTATACATAGCGCTTCAACGTTGGCTATATCCTCTGACTTGGAACAACTGATGACAGAATGAAATATTGGCTCGGCCTGTGTTCTGAATTAGAAAAGAATTACATAACAGCCCATATAAGCTTCCAGTTTTTCCAAACTCCTTTTCACCAAACGACACGCGTTGTATATTCCTGCAAAGCCTTTAAAACAGCCCAAATGACCCATTTGAATCGAAACAAATGCAGAAAAGAGCACATTCCAAACCACCCAAGAATCAATGTGGCAGTATTTTCCTGTTTATATGTTAAGACCTCATGAGCTAAAGGTCATCATTGGCTAGAGAGGCAAGCAGAGATTCCTACTAAATCAAATCTACTAGTGCAGACATCTCTAGTGGTTTTCTGATCTCTCTACGTTGGGTGTTGAGAAAATGTGAGACAGGATGTTAAAACAACCCCCCTTCCAAAATTACTAACCCCCCGTTCCAAGCATTCCTCACCAGGATATTTCCTTAGGGACCATCACTTTTGGTCATTCATGCTCTGCTGGGGGCAAACATACAAACAACATCCTTTGTTAGTCATATGGAATCTGAAGCTTTGACAGTGGGATGTGGAATGTTGCCTTTAATAGGTTAAACACTGTAGCTGTTGAGTAGTAGGGCCTACAATTTTTAGAAACAAAAAACGATATAGACCAATCCAGACGAAAACAGTAAGACAAAACATATAGGCTATTTTTTTTTTGTTCCAATTCGATGCCGACAAATAGGCTAAATATAAGATTACTTTGTTTCATAATTTTTTTTTGTCATTTTTGCTAGTTTAAAAAGACTGATGAATAGGGTATGTCTCAAGAAATGGAAGCTTTAGCTTAAGTTCTGCCGGGAAGACTCAATTGCTACGTCACTTATTACCTTCTCATCTATCCAATCGTGTTCTAATACCTGCGGTATAAAAGACCGGTACTTACACATGTCTGAGTTTGCAGATGCTGATGCTTCCATTCGATGCTGATGCTACTTGTAGCCTATGTTTTTGCAACAGAAATTAACGTAGGTAAATGTGTTGGGTTTCAAACATTTCCCCTATAGGCTTAAATCGATGAAAGTCATAGGCCTAAAAGATAGAAAGCAAAAATCTTGTAGCTTCAACTGAGATTGTATCCACATGATAAAATCTCTAGTCTGCACTCTGCTGACAGAGTCTGACCCTTTGCAACAGTCACCCACGACTATTATTTATTTGAAAATCATAGTCAGGGGAGAGGGCCAATCTGATATGTGTTTCCTTTTTGGACTGACCATAGCAGGCCTGTCTGAAAGCTGTGCACACACTGAATTGGCCGTAATCATCATCAGTTATCTCTTTAATATAGTTTTAGCCTGCTTGTTAGGGTGCATAAAGATTACTATCATATTCTACAAACAAAACTGTAAATACAAAAAGGTTCTCAATTGACTGTAATTGACTGTGAACTTCTGTGTGAACTTCAAGGAGTACATTTTTCACTTCTGAAATGAAGTGAATCTGGCAAATATTCAGTCTGTTTTACTGACAGTCGTTTCTCAATGTGGTGGAAAAAATGTTCAGCTGAATCAGTTTTAATGTGCTTGTCATAGAAATGTTCCAAGCTATGAAACACAAGAGCAGTTGTGGTGCATCCAGTCTTTCTGATCTCCATTCAGGAAGCCTTATCTTGCACAGGCAAAGATGCAAATCTCAACATTTAATGTGGATATGCAGGCAGGTGTGTTCTCAGATTAGAGAACGTTTCAACATTGAGAATTGAGGAGGAAAAAATGGCCCATGCAGATTAGTGTCTCTGGAGGGTTATATAAACAAAACCAAGATTCACCTCATTGAAATAATTCATCAATTTTTTTACAGAATTTTGTCGTGGCTTAGGTCTATAAGAAGCCCATCTCTGCCATAGGAATATAGATTTAATCACTTCAGCTCACGTACCGTCGCTGTCGCTGACCTTCGGATTGAGAAGCCGCCGCCGTTGAAAAGGCCTTCAGCAGAACCAGCCACCTGCACTGCAGTTCTGAGGATGCCGGTTCCTGTTCGGACACCACCTTCAGCCCCCTGTTCTGCTTTGCCATCCGGCGAGCCTGTATCCTTTTAAAACTGTGTTTGTTTGCCGCTGAAACACACACACTCACAAAAAGAGCAAGGCGCTGTTTCAAATACCGAGTACATCATGTGCCTCGTGCAGAGGCCCGCTGTTCGGCAGAAATCATCACATCCTCTGCACTGCGTGCTTGGGCCGTAACCCAGCCAATGCTGCACTCTCCAAGGGAGGCTGCCCAGAGTGCGACGAAATGGCACTGTCGACCCTGCGGGCTCGACTCGCCATTTTCAGCGAGGACTCCATCCGTCCCGCTCTCCCTCCTCTCTCGTTCAGGCCACGCAAGAAGTAGCGCCGTGGACAGAGCACATGAGCACATGAGCGAGCCCACGCCGGATATCTCCCCTCGTGCATCGCTCTCTGAACCTCCCTCACCGGTCTTGTTCACACAGGATGAACAGCGGCTCTTCCAGCAAGCGGCCATTTTTGTTTTCTTCGGCGGACCAAAAGAGGAGGATGACGAAGATGACAGCTTTTCCATTGCTGCGTCACAGAGGGAGGAATGGACGGGCTCTATCGCGGACCCCGTGTCTTCGACCCAGGACTGCTCGGGTGGCATCAGGGCTTCCCTGGACTCCTGACGAAAGCCGTGGAGAACCTCGGGCTGGATTGGTCTCAGCCTGCAGAACCCTCGTGAAGCAGGCTGGACGAGTGGTTCCTACAAGGTCGTCGTCAAGCTCCGTAGCAAAGACCCGCCCCCTTCTTCCCTGAAGTTCAGGACGATCTGACGAAGTCATGGAAGGCTCCTTTTTCAGCTTGTCTCAAATCCTCTGCTTCTGCGACGCTCTTGACACTCGACGGCGCGAAGGAGAAGGGTTATGACAGCATTCCGCCTCTGGAAGAAGCTGTCACCGCGCACCTTTGCCCGCTCTCCGCTAGAGGATGGCAGTCTACGGCGACACACCCATCGAAGCCCTGCCTTACCACGTCAGCTCTCGCCAGTCGAGCATACGCCTCTGCCGGGCAGGCTGCGTCGGCGCTTCACACAATGGCCGTCCTCCAAGTCCTTCAGGCGAAACTCCTCCACTCCATGGATGAGTCCAGCCCTGAACCTGAGACTTTTAAGGACCTGCGTAGCACCACTGACTTAGCGCTATGCGCTATGAAGGGTACCACCCAGGCGATCGGCAGGAACACTTGACTGTGCTAGAGCGCCACCTCTGGCTAACCCTCATGGAGATGAAGGACGCTGACAAAGCTCCCTTCCTGGACTCTCCCATTTCCACCACCGGCCTCTTCGGCCCTGCAGTGAAAGGGTTTGCAGAGCGCTTCACTGAAGCACAGAAGGCATCACAAGCCATGCGCCATTTCCTCCCCAAGCGCTCCAGTTTTGCATCGGACCACCGTGTGAGGGTGCCACCGCCTCCGCCTCATCAGCCTTCTAAGACAGCACCGTCGCCTTTTCAGCCGCGTCCTGTGATGAAGTCTCGCTACAGCTCGAGTACTCTCGAAAGGGAACGTTTCGGTTACTAAGCGTAACCTCAGTTCCCTGAGAGAAGGGAACGAGTATTGCGTAACCTGCCGTGCAAGTGTGCTTAGACCGGGTCGATCACTTCAGTCGATTTAACCTAAATTCCTATGGCAGAGATGGGCTTCTTATTGACCTAAGCCACGACTATCTTGACGAGCTCTGACGTGACAGGGCGCGAAGCGACCTGATAGGTTCACGTAGTTTAGCCGCCTGACCATAGGTTTGTGCAGTTGCCGCAGCACAGTCAATCAGCGTGCTAGAATGCTCTGCTGCGTTTTACATATATAAAATTATAGGATCATTTTGGCTTCAATATTCTCGAGAAAAGGAGTTTTCCCATAGCGTAAGCTAGCTTTACGCAATACTCGTTCCCTTCTCACAGGGAATCCGAGGTTACGTTTAGTAACCGAAAAGTTTTATATGGAAACTTTAAGAGACCATCATGATTTGTCATGATCATGACCTAATTGTCTTGAGATCTTGAGAACTTTAAAAGTTTTTTTCCCTTTGGTCTTGAGGTAACAAAAACATTTTAAGCACTATCTATTATTTTTATTATATTGCTTTGAAATAAAAATTATAAATCGTGATATAGCAGTATATTTATTGCATGGTTATATAATGTTTGACAGATGAATGGTGAGCGACATACAATTTGGTATTACAAGAA
Organism: Meda fulgida; assembly: GCA_030578275.1. Classification (NCBI taxonomy): domain Eukaryota; kingdom Metazoa; phylum Chordata; class Actinopteri; order Cypriniformes; family Leuciscidae; genus Meda; species Meda fulgida. The sequence continues at coordinate 15,806,027 of CM060636.1, read as the reverse complement.
AACTTTTGTTTTCAGATCATGAGAAAATTAATTATTGGTCATGAGAAAACAACAAAAAATAATGCATGAGTTTCATTTTTTGAAGTCTTGCACAGACAATCCATTTTTACAATGGTCAGTCAAGAAAAATATTACACTCAAAAAGAAACATTTGCTATCAAACCATCTTCTCATTTACTTCACATAAATAACCCTTTCTTAAATGACATTGAATTAAACCTGCATATTCTTTAATCATGTTTGGTCGCTTTCCATTGTGAAAAGGAATTTTAATGCATTAATACAGCTTGGTTACTATGAGACAGAATAGGCTATACAAAATAAGTTTTAAAACCATTACTTCAAAATAATTTATATATTAAACAAAATAATTTTATATTAAAAAGTATGCTAAATTCACTTAAAATCAAAAGGAAAAACAATCTGAGCAGCTGTGCAAAAATGAACCATAGAAGAATGGGAAAAAAAGAGAAAATCTGATCACGATGACTCAGTATGAAGTTTTCTGGTTGGATGGATGGATGGATTTGTGATGGTGAATGTTGTAGTGATTGGACGAGTGAGTGGAGGATGGGGGGACTGGTTGGCAGGGTCACAAACTATTTCCTTAAACAGAGTTATGAAAACCATACGGCACAAGGGAAAGCCACAGGCCGAATCTCCCCCCACCACTCAGTGAACTCATTACCCGCCCCCTCTTCTAATAACAAACGCCTGTACCCTCCTTCTCTGTCTCTCTGCAGCAAACAGACTGCAGACAAAAGTCATTCCTATAACCATAGAGACCAGAGGTTTGAAAGAGCTCATAGGTAAATTTAAACATTTCATTAGGTAAAAAACAAACAAACAAAAAAAACACTGCGGACAAGTACGATTAACAGACAAAACGAGAAATAGCTCAGCTTCAGAAGAAAGCAGTTATGGAAATCAGGACTGTTAGAAAATGCTGTGCTGCATATCCCTGTCTTTTTTTTGTTCTTCTATATTTGAATTGGTCTAAAGGAGTCATGGGACAAAGCTTGCAGGAGCAGGATGGTGTGTGCAATGCAGAGGGATGCTTTTCTATTCATATCGAGCGCAAGACGTTCCGGGAGTCCTGGAGGAGCTGCAAGGATAAAGGGGGGAACCTGGCTACTATGAAAGGACCAGAAGAAGCTTCTTTGATCCATGACCTCCTATCGTCCGGGGTTAGACGTGGCCCCCGACCCAGAATCAGGCTGTGGATTGGCCTTCAGCGTCAGCCCCGGCAGTGCTCGGCCACGCGTCCTTTGAGGGGCTTTACCTGGATCACTGGGGATCAGGAAACGCAGTATACGAACTGGCAACGCGATGACTTACCCAGTGCTTGTGCTGCTCATCGTTGTGTGGTCATTACCTACAACACAGCTGACAAAAGTGGCAACGACCAGTACAACTTCAAATGGCTCGATGGGTCTTGTGGAGTGCCTGTGGAAGGATTCCTCTGCCGCTACACCTACCAAGGGATGTGCCCAGCTCTTCAAAAAGAAGGAGGGGGTCCTGCACTGTACACCACCCCGTTTGAACTGGCAAGTACTATTCTTACTCACATTCCTTTCGGCTCTGTAGCAACTCTTCCTTGTCCTGACAACGAAAAGGAAGACCAGTCAGTTCTGTGCATGCTGAGGGAGGACGGGAACATTGGCTGGTCAAAGGATGCACCGCTCTGCTTGAACTCTGCGAGGGACTGGTGTGAACAGGACAATGGAGGATGCGAGCACTACTGCTTGACCTCAGATACCCATTACAACTGTGAGTGCTCCAAGAATTATGTTCTGGGAGAGGATGGAAAGACCTGCCAGCTTTCGGACCCCTGCCACAGTGCCAACTGCGAGTTTGAGTGCGAGTCCACTTCTCAGGGACACCACTGCAAGTGCCCTGATGGTTACCTCCTGTCAGGTGATGGTCAGAGTTGTCTTGATATAGATGAGTGCTTGCAGAAACCATGTCCGCAGGAATGTGTCAATGTACCTGGTACATTCGAGTGTATATGTTACGAGGGCTACCTTCCGTCTGAGTTTGGAGAATGTGTGGACGTAGATGAATGCATGGAAGGAAAGTGCGATCATTTGTGCAAGAACTCGCCTGGTTCCTACACATGCCGCTGTCACGAGGGATTCTTTCCACTCAGAGAAGATCCAGATCAATGCGAAGATATCGATGAGTGTAAAACTCCAGACATTTGTGATCAGGTGTGCAGAAATTACGAAGGTGGATTTGAGTGTCTTTGTGAGGAGGGTTATATGTTGCAAGTGGACAATTATTACTGTCGACCAGTCGAGGAGGATGAACATTTGATGGTCGAATCAGATGATGCACCTCTGAATGATTCCAGGTTGCCTGAACTGATGACAGATGCCAGCCCTTTAGAGTGGATAACAGAATCCCCAAGCATGGAGTGGCATCCGACTTACTCGAGCTGGTTTCCGGAGAAGACCCAGGAAGGAGATGTAGCTACACAGGAACCTGAACTAAATGAGCATGTATCCTCAGATTCACCTTCACCTAACTTTTTGATGGATACTACAACTTCAGCTGATTCAAATGAAGAGGATGCACATGAGGAGGAAATATCAATAGCAACTGGAGATACAGTAGATGTAAGGACTTTAGGAGACAAAGGACCCTCAATGGCTTCGACATCTGTGCCTAAGAGAAAATGGGATTTTGTCATGCTCACTCCTGAAACATCACAAATACCAGAAGATACATCAGGAACAGAACAGCGTCCAGGGGACAGAAAGAAACACGACAAAAGCTGGCTGCTTGTGGCACTGCTGGTACCACTGTGTGTTTTTCTTGTGGTCATGTTAGCATTAGGTATTGTTTATTGCACAAGTTGTGCTGTAGAGCCACGGAGCAAAAGCGTGACAGACTGTTACCGCTGGACCACCACCTCTATGGCTGAAAAGTCAAGCACAGCAAAATCTCAAGCTTGAGTAATGTACAGTTAACTTTACTTTTTATTTTATTTTATTAAAAAATCAGCAATGACCCTGGACTTCGTCAAGCTGTTTTGGTGTGATCACATTGTCACTTTGGTATTCAGTAGGACCGTGTGTGATATAAGGGCAAACTAGTCACTTAGATGCACAATATAACTTTCAGACATTGCATTAGACAATGAATAAGATTTTAAAAAGCATCAACAATTCTTTCCAAATGGAAGTGGAGCAGAGACATTTTGTGCAACGTAGGACATAGCAAACAGAATTTAGCATGCATTCATTTTTCATATAATACAATAAAAGAGAATTCTTATGATGCCTAAAATAAAAATTGTGAAAATAAAAATATCAACAGATAAAATGTATTTGTTCCAGTCATAGCCTATGCTACAGCACCCCCAAACAGTGAGGTATGTAACTACAACTGTTTGCCCAGACAACTGTTTTCAATCATTGACATTTACACATAAGAAATTAAACAGATCTGAGTGAATCAGTTTAACTTACAGTTAAAATCCCTTCATTTTGTCCAGCACAAGTTATATTACTATAAAATTGTGGAAATTGGATCAGACATACAGTAATACTGGAGATGCCCATGTTACTTTTATTTTGACTATTAAGGCCTATTTGACTATTTCTGTGAAAAGTGTCACAGAAAAATAGAACAGATCAGTAATAGTCATGAAACTAAAGAAACAGTTCAAACACAAACCAGTAATGTCTTCAGTGAAATAGTAAATGAAATACAATAATAAAACGAATTAAAAGATTTTATTATTCCATATAATAGTAGCCTATATATTACATCCATAATAACAAACATTAGTTTAATCAACAAATTTGTTTTTCACTGTATCTCACTGTTCTCATTTTGTTTTTATCAAAAAGTTTTTTTTACTAGTGTTAAAAATAAACATTTCTTGCTGTCGCTAATAAAATTAGCACTTTCAGCATCCCAATTCTAATTCACTCCTGCTGTGTCAGTGATATCAGCTAGAATGACTGCTGGCTTGGCTGGTTTGTGTTGTACAGGCACAGCCACACCAGTAGCTGTCACTGTATGACATTTGTTATTTTCTATACAAACTAACGTGATTTTAATAAAGCTGAACTTGCACTATGTTATGGTACAGGTTTTTTTTTTTTTTTTTACCCCTAATTATGTGTTGGTTTCTAAATATTATTTTTCACAACTTGACATTTTTTTGTAAAAGTGCTATGAGCCATTTTGGAGCAGCAAAAGCATGAAAGCAAAATCAGGGTCAGTTTGTTTACTGCATTAGAATTGTTGATGTCACATGTGGAGTTAGCAGAATCATTTTTATCTAATGACTGACTTGATGATCAGCTGAAATATTTGTCTGGATTTATTTTTTTAAAAATCTGTCATGTATTTCTGTCTACATTTGGTATATGGGAAGATGATCCATTAAGCAATTGCTTTAGATTGATTGGCTGCATAGACGTCAGAGTGGGATCTTAAAAACGTTTGTACAAGAAATTACAGGAATAAACAAACAGTATTTAATGTTTTCTAGTGTGATTAAAAATATAGAGAATTTATGAAAATAAAAACTGCCTGGTATGTCAATACTGACAAACTCCTGAAAAACGTGATTTCCGACGAGGATGGGATTCGAACCCACGCGTGCAGAGCACAATGGATTAGCAGTCCATCGCCTTAACCACTCGGCCACCTCGTCGTACGAATAAATAGAAATCTGTGCTTATCTATAAAAAAAGCCCATATTTAACTCATGTCACACATTCAATCTTAATTATGTAAATGTTAAAACTTTCGTTTACTAAATGGTTAAGCACCTTTGTCTCCATGATATGTTGCTAAATCGCTACCACAACACTGATCTATTAAAAACTAAACATACATTAAAATTAGCAATAAGAAAGACGAATTCAAGAAAGAACTAAACTGCTCTTGAAAAGCTTTGAAGACACTGGTAATCAAGCAAATTATTCAAACTATTTCACTACAATAGAATAAATTCACAAACAACTGTAAATGTCATTGACTGCCTACCTGAAAGATATAGAGACTATGCACTGCTTCATTTTGTACATGATAGTTAAAGACCTAACAATAGAAACCATCACTTATTTAACTTGGTTGAAAAATGTGCGGGGGAAATTTTTACCTTGACATTCGTGTTACCGTAGTCTCATGCTGCCCTCTACTGGCCACACTGATATTACATTTTTATAATAGTACCCCATATAACATTTCTCAATTCCTATGCTTTTAAAAAAATCGTGCTCCTGCATATTCAAAACTTAAAAACGATTAATTGAGTAATATTTTATTATTTAATATATTATTAATGTGTAGCTGAATAAAGTAATAAAGCAATTCTTTCCTTGTAAATTGATCTATCTAAAATATATCATCTATCTAAAATGTGGATCTCTCTGTCCACATCTGCGATCACTTACGATTTGAATCAAGGTTTACATATTTTAAAGATCTTCTCTGTTTTCTAGATAAAAAAAACAGGAAACATCGCAGGGAAGGCAGCCGCAGCTGAGCGCACTATAAACGTCACAACCAATGAAACAGCGGCTTCTGTGGGCTTGGCCACAGAGAACAATTAGTACTATTGAGACCTTCCCCGCGTCTCTGACCATGTGAAGCTTGCCGCGAATTTCAAGCAGTTCAAACTGTTTAGGCGCGCACGGATACATCTAAGCTGGTTTTAAAGACTTTAAATATATATATAACAAATCAAGTAGTTAGTTGATTTAAGTATTTTATACGATAATGGCTACTCCTCCCAAGAGATTTTGTTCAAGCTTCGACGTTGACCTCAGTTTCGAAAAAAGGGCATTGAAGATCTCAATAGAGGGAAACATTGGTAAGTTGATTTAATCAACGAAATAGTATACATAATATAAAGTGCATTTAATATATTATCTAAGTATTTTTAACACCTTAGTTTTTTTTATTAAACGAACCAGTAATATCACGAGAGCTTTCTTGTATTGTTATACAGAAGTGCTGTTGGCGCCAAATACTGTTGTAGAGTGAGGCTTCACAACCATCGACTATGACTGAATTGTTTTGAAATAGTTCATCAAACTTCCATCATGTTAGGTCGTAATAGCATTTAGAAAAATCGAAATGTTCGGATGTTGTTTCATAAATTTGCAGAGCCATGACAACCAGGCTTTAGTAAAAAATAAAAATTTTGGTTTAAGCTTTCTTCTGACAATTAATACAAAGACATAAACATCTAGGGAATTGTTTTAATCTTTGATAATTATGAGACAACACAAGTTATGATTGTTTATCATGGTATTGTGAATTTTAAAACCTTATGTCTGTGCAACAGCGGCAGGGAAGTCAACTTTTGTGCGGTTGTTGGATCGGGCGTCAGAGGAATGGGAGGTCATACCAGAGCCGATTGGGAAGTGGTGCAATGTACAAACCACAGAGAACGAGTATGAGGTACAGTATGTGTCTGTACACAAGAGTTTTTATTTTATTAAGGAGTGTCTTCAAACTCAGTCTCAAATGTTAATTGGAGTTATTTTAATAATATATCCCATTCAAACCTTGTAGGAGCTCAGCACATCCCAGAAGAGTGGAGGCAACCTGCTGCAGATGTTATATGACAAGCCCAGCCGCTGGTCGTACACTTTCCAGACCTACGCCTGCCTGAGTCGTGTCCGTTCACAGCTTCAGCCTCCTTCTGCCAAACTTCAGCAGGCAGAGAAACCGGTCCAGTTCTTTGAGCGTTCTGTCTATAGTGATCGGTACATACAAACAGTTTCTCGCAACAATTTATAAGACAATAAAAAAAGACATGTAAAATGGTATTGAACTGAAAAAGTCTTCATGTTTTTAATCCTCCAGATATGTGTTTGCTTCCAACCTCTTTGAGTCTGGAGATCTGAATGAGACAGAGTGGGCCATCTACCAAGACTGGCATTCGTGGCTCCTCACTCAGTTTGAGTACCAGATTGAGCTGGACGCCATGATCTACCTTCGTGCTGATCCCGAGGTATCTAGCAGCTCCTTACATGTTGAATGGATCACCTGTAATATAAAAGTGAGGTAAATGTAAGTATATACTTTGATTCATTGATTTAACGCATGATCTGCAGAGGTGTATGCAGCGCCTTCAGTTCCGAGGGCGAGAGGAGGAACAGGGGATTCCACTGGAATACCTGGAGAAGCTGCATTATAAGCACGAGTGTTGGCTGTCCAACCGAACCACAAAGTGAGTGGTCAACTTAATATGTGCTGAAACTTGTATTTCAGCTGTTTTCATTGATTAATTATCTAAATGGATCTCTTGTCGTATACAGGTTGGATTTTGAGTATCTTAAAGACCTGCCAATACTGGTCCTGGATGTTAATGAGGACTTTAAAAATGACAGAATTAAGCAAGAAGGTGTAATTGACAAGGTACTTATACATGGGTCTTTGGACAAATGCCATCATTAAGAGTTTTGCCACTTATTGTCTGTTTCACACTGAATGCACAAGCAGAGCGGAGGCAGCGTTTGTAGTGTGCAGCTGAACCGCGGCTTGTGTTTCTGCAAATACAGACGAGTATCATCCATTCTGTCATGGTTTTCAGATGTTCTCCTCTTGTGCTTTGATTTATGATGGGCAGCATACTCTGCTCTTATGCAACAATGTTCCTCTTCTACTGTCCCACACACATATTCATATAACATGCTGTATATACAGTATGTAGTTTACATGATAAATGTAATCTGAACGTTAAGATACCTCTAGTTTTAATAATTTAAACAGGCTTTTGAAGTTTGGGCAAAAACTGGCAATGTTTTTGTGCATTTTATTTTTTCACAGCGCTGATTGTCATTTGGTGATTGTGAAACATAGAACACCTCACTTATATGATTTTATGGTGAAATTTGAACTATGCTCTGCTTACTCGTCCAGTGTGAAACAGGCCCATCAGTAAAGTGTTTTTGAATTGCCATGATTTGATGTTTTTTTTCTTCTTTTCTTTCAGGTGAAGGAGTTTCTGAGCACCTTGTAGCCTCTAAATGTAAATTGATCTGTGTGAATGATGTACATTGGTGATTCCTCACTAGTATTCTGGATTCATGTCTCTGGTCATTTGAATGAATTTATGATTGTCTTTTATTTTTTATTTAGCTTGTTGTACATGTGTATTTGTATAAAATTAAAACCTCATTTTTTACTTTTTTTATTTTATTTTTTACTCTTCTGCAATGGAAACTGAAACAGGACATCATATGTAAAGTGCAGGACATTTTTGAACAAACAACATATACAGTTCAATTTTAAACCATTGGCTTTGTGCAAAGTGCAGAGATTAGTATTTATATTAATTTTGTCCTCAAGGGAAAATATTACAGACACAGGAAAGGCCAGTATTAAAATGATGATTTACACAACTGAAAAGTTGTGGCAATAAATAACATCTCAAAAATGCATCTAGCTATTCTCTGTTCTTAAATATTTCATACTCATACTTCTATCTCTGTAATTCAGGCTGTCAGAATGCTGACTCACTCAGTAATGAGGACCTGCTGGCTCATTCTGTGATTTTGAGCTTTGGCTTTCATGGTCAATGAAGGCAATTAATTTATGACCAATTTTCCAGGTTAATTTTATCTATGTTCAGACTGGTTTACCCATTTAAAATTGAAATGTATCAGTGTTTTAAATGTCATAGAGACATATCCCTACAGCTTATTTGACATGAGAAACAATGAAATGCATTTGCAATACCGTAATCATGAACAGGAATCATAATTGTGGCATGTATATATGTCAAACTAGGGGTATGTGGCCCAAATTGATAGTTTAGACTGAGAAAGTGAAGAGTATCAAGAAACTGATTTTCTTTTATTGAAACAGTTTTATTATTTAGAATATTAAAATGTCACATTGTTTATTGAAAAATATTAAACCAGTGTCTGTCATTTGAAAACCACTGTCTGTTATTGAAAAATATGAAACCACTGTCTTGTAATTGTTCTAATATTTCACATTCAGAATTGAGTGTCAAATTATTAGTCTAAAATCTTTATTCAGCTTACAATTGCCATCTAAACAGTTTATTGTGCCAACATAAGAGGCTAAATATGTTTATGCAGAAGAATGGGGAAAAAAATAAGATTTTTCCAGAAAATAAGGATATTATCCTTTGTGTACAATATTATATAGGAGTCAAAATTAAACTACAAGTCCCATAATGAAATCTTCCAGAGAAATCCGGGTATTGCTTCACCCAGGTCGGTCGCGCCCTCCTCTAAACAGAATGTTATTGACACAGTTGTCCTACCATGTTAAATAGTAAAAGTTGCTTAATATCGGACGCAAAGAGATGACAGCTACACTTTTAACTGTCAACACATTAGATATTATATTTATTAAATAATTACACAGTAGGTGACCGACTAATCTGAAGCACCTAGCATTGCGTTACAGTAAACATGACACCTCGGACATTTACAAAACTTCCTAAATATGATTCTGAAACAAATTAACCTCTACTTTCTCGATAAAGACAAAAATAGGCGTATCGAGAGGGCGGGAATTTGTGACAAGCGTGCCCGCGTCCAATCGTCTTTACTAAAGGATGTTTCCTGGCGTTAAATCTTAAAGCCCTCCTGTAAACCAACCTTGACGTCGCGTGCTTTCGCTTGAGTAGCGTACGTTGCAGCCAATCAGGTTCCAGTACTTAACTCTCGCGCCCAATAACCTACGCATATTTTGAACAAGGGCGGGACAATACACAAATGGAACGAAGTAGGTTAGGTTGTTAGAAAGTTAATGGCTTGGGGGAAAGAGATTCTCTTCTCGCTTCAGGAGAGTTTGAGGATTTTTCTGAAGTAAAACGTAATTATTTTATAACAATATAACCCCAACGAAAGTGAAAAGACAACATTACGTTCACAAATAGACGTATTATTTAGGAAAGTATGCAGGATGCAGTAGCCGGGACGGCAATGCTGACGGACGGCTTCGAGGACGAGATTGACTCGGTGACTCCGCGTTCCCCTGCGTTAGGGATGGGGGTTGGAGCTACACCAGGAGCCGGACTCGGGGGCCTTGGTGGCAAGAAAGTCCGCTTGTTCGGCGAGGCTGGCGGGCCCACCACAGACAGACTTGATTTCAAACTCACAGCGGCCGCGGTGTTATCGTCAGGCCCCGGATCCGGCAGCGACGAGGATGAGGTGTCTGAGGTGAGAGCGAGTCAGCTTGCAGGAAAGTGGAGAGAGTGTGTGTGTGCTAGCTCACATGCTAACTCCTGCTAGCCCTAATAGGCTTCATTCCCAACCCACCAAAACCCTGGAATTAATCACCTCATCTGAAGAAGCCGACTTATCACGTCCCACTTTTAACAACATTTACACAACACCACCTTTGCGCGGAGCGCCGTTAGCAACTATTTCAGTAGCGTTTCGCGCGACCCACGTTGCCAGTTGCGTTTCTAAATAGCTCATATTCAGGCGAGTTAGCTTAGCTTAGCACGGGCTCAGATGAAGGCTGCGATTTGGGCCTAATGAGAACATCAGGGGGCAACGCCATCGTCTGCTAGTTAGCCATCCCAAATAATTTCACCGATTTCAACCACTTGTCACTTTAGTCTACCCCTTTAAATTGTAACTTATCACACGTCACGTCTTAGTGACAGTCATTTTGAAGGATGTAGAAATATCGCTAGCCGGGAGGCTAAGTGGCTCTTGGTACGTATCTAAATATTAGCTGGAAATATTAGCTTTTTAGCAAAGCTTATCTGCGTGACGGTGCCTCGCCAGGCCTTTGCACGGTGTTGGTAAACTTAAGATTTGACTTAGATCTGACATCTGTGTCAGTAGATGCTGGATGTTATAACGTTCACATAACCTTAGTGTCAGTACTTGTACTTGGGCTCAAGACATGTAAGTATCAACACAGCAGCAGGATCTGTCATTTCATGGGAGGCAGATGTTAAAACAATAAGTTTTAAGATTAGATATTTATTCTTTGATGTCAGAGGGACAAACATTAGCCATTGTGGTCATGAAGTGTGGCGCTGGGCTTCAGGGTGAACGTTACTTGTCATGTGGGTTTGTACATCAAGATGCACCTGTTGGGTCCTGTAGATGTTTATTGATCAATCCTTCTTAGGAAGATTTTCTAAAACTTTTGCAACGTCTAATAGAATCAAGTTCATGCTTCCACTTTATTCAAGCATTTGTAATACTCAAACATCCTGCCAGAGGTATGGTCTGAATCTTAATTTTGTTTAAAGGATTGTATGGATTTACCTTTTGTTGACAGGTGAGGTGCATTTGCCATGCAAGAATTGCATGATCAAAAATTAATGCATGCCTGTAGGGATGGGTGATATATCACAATATAGTTTACTTCAAACGAGATATCAACATTTAAGATAGTATTGAAATTATCAACACCAAATTTGATTTCACCACATAAACTAATACTAGCCTAACTAATGTCTTCTGTAAAGTTGACAAATTTTTACTTAAAAGTAATTTTCTCGAATCATTTACTCCACGTAAACCCCACTTCTGTAAGATTTTATGCAACGGCCACATATCAAAATCATATAAACCGTCTCATCCCAAAACAATTTTTTTTTTAGAATCCGTTGCACTTGGATGTACATTACTATAATGGGAGAAAATATCTTTTACTACTTCCATTTTATATACGTTTTTCTTTTGTGTATATATTTTCTTTTTAAATTTAACTGGCATGTCTTAAAACGCATACAACTAGACTTTCATGACGAAGCATATCATGAGAACATAAACCGCAATCTCTACGGGTTGACAAATTTCCTCTTATTTATTGTTTGGTATATCGCATACTTGCTCCACAACCAAGTGTGAAGTGTTTTAAAAAATATGAACGTGTTATTGGCTGCAGATCAACCTTAGGCCTGTTTTAATGTAAATGACTGAAGTCTAATGAAGTTCTCGGGGAGTAAACTGCTGAAACGCTTACAATCATACACCGTTGTATTTCAGAGCTGCATGTGATAAAAGTGTTCAAAAAGAACTTATGCTCACACTGAAAACATTTTAAAAAGTTTTATATTTGAAAATCAATAAACAACAAATAAAACAAGCAGCGCTATGCACTTTTTAAAGCAAGATTCTATTCTGTGGCATTTCCTTCCTTATAATGACCGTCGTCAATAGCAATGCATTATAACAGCACATCCATGTATCACGCGCTCTCTCATTTCATTCAAATACAACTTGCCATCTTGATTCTTGCATCTCCGTTTTTGATTGTATTGAAAATGAAATCAGATTATTTATTGTTTACAGAGTTTGATAATATTGTTGTGATCATCTTGTCTGTGTACGCTGTACAAAATTGATTTAACAGGTAAGATTTAAAACATTAATCTCAATTCAATAGGTCCCATAATTATGTGGTAAAAAAAAATTGGTATAATAAGTGTACAATAAATATATACATTATTATCTCTTAAATGTCACACTTAATCGTTTTGTTTGAAAGTGTTCGTTCGTCTTTGGCTCAAAGCCACTTGCTGCAAACTTTTCTTCGTGGAACCACGTTTCAAGTGAGTGAGAAAACATTTCAACTGAAAATAACTTTTTGTGCCCAATTATTTCCCAGACGTTAGTTTTGGTATTGAGGTCAAAGTTAACTTGCCTTGCGTTCGCTGTACAACAGTGGTTGATGGTCACACAAGACCACTCAGGGTTCTACGCTACGGTTTTTCCCAAGGAGCACATGTGCTCCTAAATTAAAAAATGTAGGAGCACACAAAGAAATTTTGGAGTGCAGTGAAAAATGTTCTAGTAACAGAGTTTATTATATTTATTATATATTTATTACTATTTATTATATATACATTATGTGTGTGCTCCTTCTCTTTGTTCAACTATGGTGTGAAACCGTCGATTTGATGCAGAAGTATAAATCACACTTTACAATCACTTAAGTAAAACAGAACAAGGGGAACTTGTTGCTCTCAGGAGGAGGTTAGGAGCACATTGGCACACCTGTGCAGTGGAAACTTTGCATCTTTCCACTGCAGAGGCTCTTTCCACAACATGGAGGAGAAACTAGTTTAAATGAGTATTAGCATTTATATTATTATAATAATATTAGATAAAAAGTTACATTTTAATCTAATAGTATACTGTTAGTATGTTAAAATATTCATGATTTAATTTTACTAAATGCATTGTAATTTTATGTAATAATATGCTATATAGCTCACCACAGGTATAATATTTATTCCAGTCGGACAAAACGGCAGTTTCATATTTGTGAGTTGTTTTCATTCATTAAATCCTTGTGCAAGAAAAGTGGCCTACATTAGTCTCTAATTTATCAAACTTTTTTTTATGTCCCTCCCAGTGTTAATTTTGACCGCAAATTTTGCAGCAATTTTTTGCATTCAGTCTTAAAACTAAAATGCCATTTAGTTTTGGTCATATTTTAGTGATCTGAATTGTTTAGTCTAATTTTAGTCGACGAAATACAATAAGATTTAGTCGACTAAAATCTTATTGTATTTTGTTGACTAAAACTAAAATAAATCAGATAACTGAGATATAATGGGTTTAGTTCAATTGTAATGGATTAATTTAGAATTTCTCTAAAATTTCCAAACCCATTCTCCCGGAGAAAACATCTATTAACCTGTTATGAATGATTTTAAAGTTAGAACATGCAATACAGATACAGATTTAACTACTGTGACTTAAAAAAAATCTTAAAATTAAATAAAACCACTTTTCATAAAGTAGAATAGTCTCCTTTTCAATTAATGATAGATGCATTCTTTATAACTAGCCTACTTGCATACATCATTCTTTATTCTTTCAAGCACAGACATATTTATTTGTACGAATTAAATATAATAAATCCTTATTAAAGCTATTAACGAGCAGTGAATGCTTTTCTCTTTTTCTTTTGTTGCTTGATCAATATTAAGGACACTGACCGCATTAGGTTTATTACCCACTGTTACTTTAAGACAGCGGATCCTGTCCAATGACATGCGGATCCAATTGCACTGATGCACATCCGATACATTCAAAACTGTTTAAGGCATAACCAACATAGTTTACGTGAATACTCTCCAAAACGGACATTTCGACATAATGTTGTGTATTTGTCCATTCAAACATGAAAGAGAGCTCAATTCAGTCCTTGCGCGCTGTATATGTGTCTGTGCATGGCTGCACGCTTCGGGTCGGGTGTGTGCGCACAGAGAACCGAACCAAATAGAGCTCTTTTTTTGCGTCGTCACTCTATTCAGATCTATATGTCTGCTCTATTCATTCTCCCAGACATTTACATTTTTTTTACGTTTTATGAGCCATGCAGCGCACGTCAACCCGTGTGCCGCTGGGTAGATCAGCACGTTACAGTACAAATATGCGCATATGCAGGACATCAGTTCTGACTGGATCGCTTCCCAAATCGTCACTATCTAACATTTTTGTCTAGTGTTTATTCGTTGACGAAAATGTCAATATATTTTCGTCATAGTTTTTGTCATTCAAAATTAGTTTTAATTTAGTTATTGTCTCGTTTTCGATTATGGTATGTTGTAGTTACTCGCACATTGTGCTCGTAAATCATTTTTCCGGTTCGCACGTATCGATTTCTAGTGGCATATGCAAGCAAAATGGTCGCACCGTAGAGCCCTGCCACTCGGCAGATTTGAAGTGTTTCCCCCTATTGCAGCGACTTTTTGTGCATGTTCTGCAGACAGACAAGGTTCTCCATCCTCGATTAAGTTTCCCTCAAGACTTTTGTAAAAGCCAAAATATGATCACACCTCAGATTTGGTCCTCTTAAAAGGCTGAAAAATCTCCCTCAGCCTTCATTCCTTCTAAAATAAAAAACAAAAACAACTTTGCGCACTGCGTCAGACTGTGTACAGGATTTATAGTGAGTTATTAAAATTGGGAAAATCTAACATGGTTTTAATGATAATTAAATTAACGATAATACTAACCGTCAGTACTTTTTATCGTGGTTTATAGTTAAACCGGTAATCGTCCCATCCCTACATGTGATCCTACTGTCTAGAGTACAGGGGTGTGTCTGTTGTTGCCTTTTATAACTTGTAATGGTTGCCCCCTCCCCATGTGTTGTTGGTATTTGTTTGGAATTTAGGGGGAGGGGTATTAAAGTCGGAGGAGGTACACAGAGATGATGACAAGCTCAGGTAGGACCCGTGTTCCCACAAATTCCAGCACTCTGCATGAACTTCCTCTTAGGTCACTCTGCTTCATGAGTCAGTCTGCTCTATGGTTTTTTGACTTAAAATTAGATTAAATATGTTTAGAAATGTAATCATGTATGTGAAAAACAAGTTTAGTCATTCTGCAACCCAAAGTACAGCTGAATCAGGATATTCAATCTGACCTGGAAGCAGGATCATGTGAGAATTTTTTTAGGTACATTTAAATACTTGACATTCTTTTTTTTTCCATTTCATTTTATTGTTTATTTTTACAGGGACAATGTACAATTTAAAGTAATTGCACCAGAGTTAGCTAATAGCTAGTTTACATATGCTGTCCCTGGGCAGGTAAACAAATAAAATAACATACAATATTACATATACACCACATAAAACATCACAATACATATGTCCAGGAATGGAAGATTTACAAAATCAGTATATAAAACTAATAATATACAACATAATAATTTACAACACAGTCATTAATGGTTGCAGATTTGTTTTGATAGTAGCCAGTACTTAAGCTTGTTTTAAAAAATTGAGAAGCTATCAATTCTTCGGGTATTTATGGGTTAGGAATTCCATATCCCATATTTTGATTGTATTAGTTATACATGGAATTCTGCAGTTGTCTGTAGTCATACGTTTGTATAGTCTGTTGCAGATACTGAGCCTTGTATCTTATTTGTGTCACTTTAAATTGTGACAGTGATTTGTTCTCTTAATATAGGCCTCTACTGCAACCTACAGTGCCTTGCGAAAGTATTCGGTCCCCTTGAATTTTCAACCTTTTGCCACATTTCAGGCTTCAAACAAAGATATAAAACTGTAATTTTTTGTGAAGAATCAACAACAGGTGGGACACAATCATGAAGTGGAACAAAATTTATTGGATATTTCAAACTTTTTTAACAAATAAAAACTGAAAATTGGGCGTGCAAAATTATTCAGCCCCCTTAAGTTAATACTTTGTAGCGCCACCTTTTGCTGCGATTACAGCTGTAAGTCGCTTGGGGTATGTATCAGTTTTGCACATCGAGAGACTGTAAATTTTTGCCCATTCCTCCTTGCAAAACAGCTCGAGTTCAATGAGGTTGGATGGAGAGCGTTTGTGAACAGCAGTTTTCAGTTCTTTCCACAGATTCTTCAGGTCTGGACTTTGACTTGGCCATTCTAACACCTGGATATGTTTATTTGTGAACCATTCCATTGTAGATTTTGCTTTATGTTTTGGATCATTGTCTTGTTGGAAGACAAATCTCTGTCCCCAGTCTCAGGTCTTTTGCAGACTCCATCAGGTTTTCTTCCAGAATGGTCCTGTATTTGGCTCCATCCATCTTCCCATCAATTTTAACCATCTTCCCTGTCCCTGCTGAAGAAAAGCAGGCCCAAACCATGATGCTGCCACCACCATGTTTGA
Organism: Meda fulgida; assembly: GCA_030578275.1. NCBI lineage: Eukaryota > Metazoa > Chordata > Actinopteri > Cypriniformes > Leuciscidae > Meda > Meda fulgida. Next base: position 15,789,420 of record CM060636.1, on the reverse strand, counting down.
CAGTGGGGATGGTGTGTTCAAGGTGATGAGCTGTGTTGCTTTTACGCCAAACATAACATTTTGCATTGTTGCCAAAAAGTTCGATTTTGTTTTCATCTGACCAGAGCACCTTCTTCCACATGTTTGGTGTGTCTCCCAGGTGGCTTGTGGCAAACTTTACACGGCACTTTTTATGGATATCTTTAAGAAATGGCTTTCTTCTTGCCACTCTTCCATAAAGGCCAGATTTGTGCAGTATACGACTGAGTCTCCCACCTCAGCTGTAGATCTCTGCAGTTCATCCAGAGTGATCATGGGCCTCTTGGCTGCATCTCTGATCAGTCTTCTCCTTGTATGAGCTGAAAGTTTAGAGGGACGGCCGGGTCTTGGTAGATTTGCAGTGGTCTGATACTCCTTCCATTTCAATATTATCGCTTGCACAGTGCTCCTTTGGATGTTTAAAGCTTGGGAAATCTTTCTGTATCCAAATCCGGCTTTAAACTTCTCCACAACAGTATCTCGGACCTGCCTGGTGTGTTCCTTGTTCTTCATGATGCTCTCTGTGCTTTAAACGGACCTCTGAGACTATCACAGAGCAGGTGCATTTATACGGAGACTTGATTACACACAGGTGGATTCTATTTATCATCATTCGTCATTTAGGTCAACATTGGATCAATCAGAGATCCTCACTGAACTTCTGGAGAGAGTTTGCTGCACTGAAAGTAAAGGGGCTGAATAATTTTGCTCGCCAAATTTTTCACTTTTTTGTGTTAATTTTTTGAAATATCCAATAAATTTCGTTCCACTTCATGATTGTGTCCCACCTGTTGTTGATTCTTCACAAAAAAATAGTTTTATATCTTTGTTTGAAGCCTGAAATGTGGCAAAAGGTCAAAGTTCAAGGGGGCCGAATACTTTCGCAAGGCACTGTATATTCATGGTTCTGTAAAATCTGGGAATATTAGGGAATTTCAAAAGTGTGATCTGCATGCTTGGGGAAAAGTATGAAAATTAATGAAATGTTAAAAGGTCATGGGAAATTTTAAAGGCATTTTAAATTGTATGGTTACACTGTTCTAATCACTTCTTGTGAGTGTGTTGTTGTTTTTCACACATTGGTAAACATGTGGAAACCCACTATAGGTCCTATATATTACCAGGCACAGAAGTGATGTTCTGGGTTCATTCAGAGACTCTTTGTTAAATCAATATCCGAGTCAGTCAAATGTCAGATGAAAAGAGCAGCATACTTGTAGCGGACAATTGCCCCTTTCTGCCCTCATGTCAAAATGCATTTTCTTATTAGAATAGAAAACCCCCCCACATTTAGTATTAAAGTTTGCATTGCATTTACTGAGTTTAAATCCTCGTCCTCTACTGAATCCCTCATTAGCATATTTTTATCTTAATGTCTTATGAACACCCTTACACCATAATATTTTTGACTTATGGAAACTTCTAACATAAAAAGGTATTTCTTGTGAGCATTTGTTAGTGTCTGTGTTTTTTCTCTTAACACATTTAATGACCAAGACCATTCACATGACTGTGGCCTATGACACAGCATGTGTTTTCTAATTAATTGCATATTGCTTTCTGAAGGGGGAGTCAACTACACAGTTGTTAAATGTTAACTCCCTGTCTTTGGGGGAAACTGTAGATAAGCGTATACAAACCTGGCAATCCCACTACCTTGTTTCTAGTTTAGATCCTGGCTAGTTCAACATATATATTTTTTGATGTCTGTTTAATAGGGGTGTGAATCTTTTGGTAGCTCATGATTTCATTCAAATCAATTCTCGAGGTCACAATAATTTATATTTTTTAAAATATATTTATAAAATATATATTCTAAATTTTGATTATAAATTTGATATATGCATGGATTTGATTGTAGTTTACTGTTTTGTTACTTTTCTTATTTGACTGCGGTAGACAGTTGAATCGGTTTAGAAGAAAAAAAATAATTTTATTAATTCAATTAATTGTAAACAAATGCCATTTAAGCTGACTGCAATCATTACTCATATGACTGGCAGTCTTCTATACTAAAGCAAGGCAGTCCTGAGACACATAAAAAAACTACTTAGTACATAAATTAAATTCCTTGATACAAAAATAAGATTTTTTGCAAATATAAAACTGGTAAATAAAATGAAAATAAATAAACAACAGTACAAATACAATAGAAAAAATATACAAATTAAATGGGCTAAGTTTTTCAGGTACAGTAGCCTAGTTGTATTTGACATGTCTTAAGAAATATTACAGAAATTGAATCAAATGTAAAAATAAAACACTGTATATTCTTAACTGTATGAATTAAATATAAATTGATTCATAATAAAGATACTGAAGTAATTCAGTCAAAAACAGTTTTTTTTTAAGTTTTTTTTTTTTTTTTTACCATTAACGAAACAGATGGAAATAGACTTGAATGAGACTTGTGTAAACTTGTATGAGACTTGTATATGATCCTCTCTAATTAGTTTTTGTACTATAGTGTTGTTCAGAGTGTATTTAAGTGCAAAGGTTAGTTTCTCGTTGCTATATATGCGAAAAATGTAAAAAATAATGCAAAATATTTATTTTTTATAAAGGCTGTGGCTGTAGTGGCCGTACTGCGGCTTGAGAAGCAGCAACGACGGAATACAACGTCGTGGGCGAAGTTATAATGCGTGTATTAAATTGCATTACAATTACAATTATCAAAATGTAATACAATTTAATCCCCCCTCAACAGTTGTCATGAAGAGCGAAATTAGCTATATAGACCAAACCCACTTTTTGCACCAGTCTGTAAAACATATTTTCACAGCTTCGACGGCAGACATACTGCTGTTCTTTCTCTGCTAATGCAGCATCTAGTCAACAAATTGCTTTATGGCGACATGGACTGTAGTGTTCTGTATTCATACCGTTTCGCCGTCAGTGTTTTAAATCCGCATCTGAAGTGTCAGCGCTCTCAGTGCTGTGCGCAGCCTCACGTGGTATAATAAACAACGTTTAGATAACGATAGTTTCACCAATCAACTATCTGTACCGATATATCGGCAAAACCGATGAATCGGTCGACCTCTAGCCTAGATATCTGTGTGGACTACCACAGCTCCAGCACCACTCACTATTGCTAGTGCTTTTTATCCAACCCAATAAATTTAAAGTGATTCTAAAGTGCTGACCCTCATGTTCTTTGAAACCCGAATGAATTTTTCTGTAGAACAAATAATTAGATGTTAGAGAGGATGTTTACGCTGCTCTTTTCCATACAAAATAAGCAAAAGGTGAGATAAAATAAAAACCCATAAAATACCATAAAAATAGTGTGACTAATGCGCTATATTTCCAGTCTTCTAAAGTCATGTTAGAACGTTGTGTGAAGAACAGACTGAAATTACATTTATTTTCGTAATATTGTCATCTTCAGCTCTTCAACATCAGCTGTGTGATTTAAATATATGCCTGTTTATATTTCTCACATCATGATCGGTTAAGAGACTCACAAGAACCAAGAATATCTTGCATCATTGTTGTGACGCTTTGTTGTCCCATATATAAATATGAAGATGCAATTTAGGATCTGTTGCAGCTGAGATTAATAGTGAATAACTATTAAAGAAGAAAGATAACATGAATTAAAGAAGAAATTAAATCAGTTGGTTTGGAACAACACAGTGAGCAAATAATGACTAAACTTTAATTTTTTGGGGGAACCTTTCCTTTAGTATACACGTGATAGACCAATACCTTACACATGCTTTTTTTTTTAACAGATATTCTGTGTTTATCTGAAGAGCATGTCCATACTAAATGTTATCCCTCTGATTTTCCTCATCTACATGTGACCTCAAAACACAAGCAGATAAATATGCTTTGATTAGTTTGTATGAACCTGGCTGACACGGGTCATATGTTGTCCAGAACTGTTGTGGACGAGTTGCTGTTTTGGACTTTACACACTACGTTATTGTTGTCAGAAGTCTCTGCCAGCTTGCCTGCATGCATCATTTTTGTGTTTTCCCCCATCTCAAGATATTGAGTAAAAGCACTTTGTTTAACGACACCTCAAGACATAGGAATATGAGCTAATGTTTTTGATTTCACCAAGTCATCCTATTGTTTTCATGATGGTTTAGGGTTACCAGCCCTTAACCTGTCTGCAACCACCAGACATGTCAGCTATTTGTGCATAATAAAGGTATTGTGCTACCCCCTCCAGTTCTTGCCTTTAGCTGGAAGTATAGCACTCTCTCTCTCTCTCTCTCTCTCTCTCTCTCTCTCTCTCTCTCTCTCTCTCTCTCTCTCTCTCTCTCTCTCTCTCTCTCTCTCTCTCTCTCTCTCTCTCTCTCTCTCTCTCTCTCTCTCTCTCTCTCTCTCTCTCTCTCTCTCTCTCTGAGACCAGAGCATAACAATTCCAGCCACGCCAGAGCCCTGCACATTCAAATGATCCTGTATGCTTTTAATTACTCTTACTGCAGATGAGCTCTCTGCTTTGACCACGCCCAACTTCACTGCCTTACTCACCCTGCTTTTTGGGTCGGCTCCTTTCGGCAGCCCTTCATATTTATATCGTCTAAAATTGTATGACCGCTCCCAGTTCCTTGGTCTTGAAACTTCAGTACACAAAAAGGGTAATCTCTTGACGTAATTATAACAACCAGAATGGTGTTTTGCACTGTTTCTAGTGGCGGCCTCCTAGATTTTGGCAAGAACCAAGGTCTCCTAAATTTTATAACTGAAGAGTATCGGTTCTTTCTCATAGAAAATACAAGATTTTCAAATTGAAATGTGTGCGTCGTTCTGCTAATGTGGGTGGAATACGGTACTAAAGTATGCAGGATAGGCATCAGAGCGGTTGACATGAGGACATGACATGTTTTTTTTTGTTGGGTGCATGCATAAATGCTTAATTTACTCCTATCTTCAGTGTCACATGATCCTTTTGAAATCATTCTAATGTTTCTTCTCATTATTATTATTTATTATTATCATCACTGTTGAGAACAGTTGTTGCTGTGATGCATTTTCTTAAGGGTTTTTTGATAAATAATTCAAAAGATCAGCATTTGAAATAGTAAGAACATCCTGACAGAAAAAAAGTAAACTAAACACATTATAAATGTTATAAATGTATTGCTAAAACATATTACAAAGACTGTGAACTGAAGTACTGAATTGTGGGGTTAGACCATTAAATAGTTTTTCACCATTACTTTGTACCGGATTTTTTTGGGCGGGGCTAAGACGGGGTCTCTGACGCACTGGAGCCCTTGAGGCTGGCCCTTCCCCTAACAATATAACTAGAGCACATTCACATCAGTTTGCCGCTCAATCGTGTCAGTACTAGTTACTACAGCCTAACGTTACAGTTTTCTAGCTAGCTATGCCTTCGTCACGAAAATGTGTACTACCTGGATGCGATCACAAACAGATCGGTGTCCTTATTTCAATTTCCGAAAAACGATCACATCAAGAAGAGGTGGGTTAATTTTGTGAAGAGCCACCTTGATAAAGAGCTGAGGATCACCGCCAAAACCCACCTCTGTAGTGATCATTTTACACGGGATAGTTTTATAAACTTTCGTCGGAGACAACTGGGATTCACTGATAATCCGCTGTTACTGGTGAATGGGGGCCGAACCGACTACACTATCTCCCGTCTCAGCCTTAATCCTCCCGTCGCGCCGACAACTGGTCACTGGTAGTGTAAGTTGCCTTGTGTGCTTATGTTATAATTATAGTAGGTAGTCCACACAGTAACTCTACTAAAGCATCCATTCCGGCTCTAGCGGTGACAGTTGAGTGGCGACTGCAGCTTTTCCGTGAGTGGGCGTGGTTTCAGCGCAGCCAGCGGACATGCCCCCAGCGTTTGAGAGCAGAGACCACTGCTTTTTGACTTTACAGGGACTTAATGCATGCTTGTCTTTTCTATTTGCATTTCAAAAACAAAGTAAACCTTTTGGAGACATCAGGCATTATTTGAGCAGCCTCAGATGTCACACTGGCTTTGAAGGATTCTGTGGCAGACCACATGAACAATTAAAAACTAATGCAAGGTTACTCTGCATTGTTAGATATATTATCTGAGGGGTGTGAACCTACACTGGTCTCACGGTTCGGTTCGATTACGATTATCATGTCATCGATTCAGTTCAATTTGATATCTCGATGCATTGCGAAGCACCGCATCCTCAATTTTCAATTTTACTTCAGAGTGATGTGTGCGTGCGTGCGTGCGCGCGCGCGCGCCTGTTCGGGAAGTCGCAGTGACATTCCAGTTTAAGTTTCAAGGGAGTAACGCCTGTTTATGCCATTAAGAAAAGTAAATTCTGTCAAATCAATTTTGTTTGAAAGAAATGTGCTTTTAAAAGCAGCGCTCATTCATCAGTGTATAATGTTACCAGATGCGCGCATCAACCGTCGCCGAGTCCGTGTTGAAGGTGACGATCATCCATTTATAATCACGCGTAACAACACAGAATAATTGTAATTTGACCATCGGGTGCGGATGCTTAAATCAGAGGACATTATTAGTGCGGGTGGATGATGTTTTTGGCTGTGGATTCGGACGACGGAGCTCATCTTACTCTAAAGCATTCAGACTCTGCAGGCGTTAACAGCTCGGGTGAACACGGCTAACGTGGTTTATCAAGTTAGTGGTATTGCACTAATAGAATATTCTATTAGTGCGTGTCTTCTCCAGGTCGTGTTACCAGGTTGTTCATAAAAGCCAAATGTGCCCAGATGTAGGCTTTTAAAGTAGTTGGAGCATGTTTAATTACTCGCACTCGCGTCTCGTTTCCCTCTGTCAGTGTATGCTACCGCGACAAAGCGCACACGCGATAAATTACGTCAGAAAAGCGTCAGTACATTATAATCGGTTATGATCTATTACTGAACCGATACCGAATCGTTCTCCTCTGCATCGCGATGCACCGTAGAAAAGATTAATTTCGACACCCCTATTATCTGATATGAATCGGAAGGACCGTTAAAACCAAAGACATGGGCAAAACATATACTATGGAGTATGTGATTCTCTCTCTCATCATATCTGAGTATTTAAATTATTATTAGTAGTACAGTGAACTTGATCTGCTCTTGTGTGAGTGATGGCCAAAGTTCATGTTGCATTATATGAGCTCTGCATTGTTTTTTTTTGTTTTTTTTGTATTTAAAAACCACCTTGTAAGTTCTGTTATTTTGGACTTTCTATTCAAAGATTCATGCCCCAAGTTTTACTAAATGAATTCTGGTTTCCACAAAAATATTAAGCAGCATAACAGTTTTCAACATTGATAATTAAAAGAGAAATTTCTCGAGGACCAAATCCGCATATTAGATTGATTTGTGAAAGATCATGTGACACTGAAGACAGAATAAATTCAGCTTTGCCATCACAGGAATAAATTTAAATGTTAAAATGTAAATTAGTTATTTTAAATTTGTAATAATATTTCACAATATTAAATTGGTGAGCTTTGAAAGAGACTTCTTTCAAGTCTGAGACTCAACTTTTGAGTGTGTATATGTGTGTACATCTATCTATCTATCTATCTATCTATCAAAACCAACATGGTGAAGGATGTTCACTAACAAACTCTGCAGATAGGACTGATAAAATTGCTATTAAAATTAAAAACTGAATGAAATTTGATAAAACATATTGAAAGACTTCAACATTTTCATTCGACAGGTTTTAATCAGTTTCAAGTAAGGTAACTTTTAGGTAAAATATCTCTTTTTGATTTTAAAACTGGCAAAAGTTTTCATTTGGATTTGCATTTTTATTATTATTATTTTTTAGCATGCAGTGTGAAGTATTTCACTCGGTTCCCTAATCATTCTGATTCAATTTCAGCAAGTGAAGAACAAATTTTAACATGCATTATGCATGTTATCGTCTCTGACAGATGTCGAATTCGCCGTTTTCTCCCTCTTCTCGGAAATCGATGACTCATTGTAAACATTGATTTTGAATGCATGATTCTTAAATTATGTGGATTTGAAAACCGATGGATCGTAAGGTAATTTTTATTTCTTATCCGCCAAGTATTCATTGAATTAATTGATTGCCCGTGAGTGTGTGGTCAATTTTTTTTTTTTTTTTTAAATTCCAAACTGACAGGCAGTTTAACGGACGTAATAATGTGTTAAGGTGTGAACTGTGTATTTTGGGGTATTTGTAAAACGTGCTGGAGAAGTTCTAAATGCTTTTGCGTAGGTCATTTTATTTATTTTGTGGAATTAAGTTAATCTCATGGCTTAAATTACGTGTTACTCAGGAACTGACATATTTTGCTCGTCAAAAATGCACATTTCAGCTGTCGCAAATTCGTTGACTTGAAAATTAAGTACTTTTTTTTTTTTTTACCAGGAAAGAGTGGTTTTGATGCACAGTTGTTTTTACTGTCTCTAATAAAAATTTCGGTACACCTGTACTTTCTGAAAACTCTGCTGATGGCTTTTGAGATCACCATGCTGGTCTAGCCTGCCCAGGTTGGTAGTCATCAATGTGCTTCTGCCTACGCTAACAAGCAGCCCAGTTCCTCAGTACCTCACAGTGTGGGATGTCCTACCCTCCCTGCGGGTGTTAAGGGGGGTTTGTGGAGGTCAAGGGCACAGGGAGAGAAGAGGGAGGGGGGGGAAACCCGTTGATCAGCTCAACTTAATGCTTACAGTAATTCAAAGGCTGAAAGGCTCAGGGCCTAAATAGCATGCAGCTTTTTCTCCCAGCTGCGTTTAAGGGAGGGCCTAGTGGCTGATGTGAACTTTGTGACACAAGGGGACACACCATGTGCAGCAGCATTATTGTTATGAGGCTCATGGAATAGACATTTTAACATCTCAAAGTCACCAAGAAAATTCACTCTGTTTTGTAAATGCATGTTAAAGAACTTATTGTTAATGATTCATCCATGTATGCATTTAATATAAATAAAAAAACATGTGAACCAATAATGTAATTATTTTCAATAATCAGAGTTAAAGGTACAATATGTAGTTAATTATTTTATTAGCTAAAATCAATGTCTTTATTCATAAATATGTCCTCATTGGTGTAAAGTTACCTTTGCCAATGTTCTCACTTATCCTCGTGAGCGAAGTATTTCTTATCTTTATTTACATTGGACGGGTAAGTCCAAGGAGGCTTCCATGTCACTGCTCTTGTTAAAATATTAGTCTAGTCTATTTTCTCTGGGCTCGCTCTGCGAATCCTGCACTTAAAACGTGTTCAGTGCAATCGCGAATCTCTCCTCTTCCCCAGCTAACAATTTTAGGTTATAAGAACATTTTCATAACGTTCCCATTAAGTTATAATAACATTATTTCTGAATGTTCTAGGAACATTCAAAATGTCCAGTTTTTTAGACGTATTAACGTTATTTCTTGGTTATAAGAAGTCTATTCAAAACGTTATAAGAAGTTCAATTCTCCCGTTTTATAAACGTTGTATTAACGTTCTTGCTTGGTTATAAGAACATCATTCAAACATCATTAGAACGTACAATTCTCCCGTTATATAAACGTATTAACGTTATTTCCTGGTTATTAGAAGAACGTTAAGAAATAACAATTTTAGGTTATACTGGGCGATATTCTATTCTACAATATTCACTAATGACAGTAAAATAGACCGTCCTAAGTCAATTTACTGCTGTAATTCATCTCTCAACCAGTAGAAAATTCTTTGAACACCTGATTATGCATGAAAAAACCCCCCCGAAATAAACCGGAAAACCGGCATAATTTTGAAAAAAAAAAACGTGATTTAAATTTTTCGGTCTAACCGCCCAGCACTACGTTCCGCCATTTTGAAACACTATAATAGCAGAGAGGGATAACGCACTAGCCCACCTCAACACGTTTCCACAACGTGTTTTCGTTCAGAGCCAGCGTCATGTGACTGAAACCAGCTGAAACGGACAAGGTGATCAGTGAGAGGCGCTTGTCACTGTCCCGGCAAATTTTAAAGACTGCACGGTTCTTCATTATGCAGGAAATAACGAACCTCATTACCCGAAAGAGAACTTGAAGTGCTATTTGAAGACATGTTGTCATAGCATAACAAAACGGCAACCGTAGTTGCAACACGTATTTGAAAAAGCGAGGTGCTAGAAAGCACTGTTCGTTTGAATGGAAAATACAATTTCACCGCTAGATGGGAGAAACTACACTACACAGTGTACCTTTAAATGGGTGATAAAATGCCCGTTTCACAAGATGTAAAATAAATCTCTGATGTCACCAGAGTGTGTGTGTGACGTTTTAGCACAAAATACCCCACAGATATTTTTTATCTTTTTTTTTATCGATTACCTCACGCAGACACTAAAATGACAGAAACTGTTCTCTCTGTAATGTTAAAACGGAGTCAGACAAAGATGGAGAAGACTCAAGAAGTGACATGTAGAATGCAACAGGACGTCTCTGAATGGTTAGTTGATGAATTTGTGTTGCTGATGTGGAGTTAACAATCTTCAATTAGCATATTCTGTCATGATAATCTATAAATCTCTCATATAGGAACTGTTGTGAGATGCACACAGTGACCTTCTATTGCATGTGAAAAGGATGCAAAAGTTTGAGCTGACTCACAAATATCCTCTTATACAGCAACTTTTCCTCTTCTCAAAATGGACTGTGTGTTCCCGGGGGCGGGGTTTATGTATATTTTAGGGTTGGTGATGTCACTAACTCGTGTAGTCCCTACCAGCCGTTTGCTGTAGTCCTTTTCTTTAAAAGAAAATATCTCCCTTTGCTTTGAACTTTGAGCATTGTGACTTTGCAGATGTTTATGCTGAAACAGCAACATTTCACACTAGCTAAAGTTAGAAAAGTGAAATCGTGTTTTACCACCCCTTTAAGGATCAGATTGCTGTAAGATATTTAGATGACCTTTTCAAAACGTTCTTCTCCTTTGTACATGCAATTTTCATTATTCTGATTATTGCTGAGAATATTAAACTCTACCTTCAAGCACTTCCAGCACACACGGATTTGTTCGCTGGTTCCTTGGTATTCGGCATCAGTCTTTTTTTTTTTTTTTTGGTGACTCATTTAAAAATGTATCCATTTTGATGTTTTAGACCATATATACTGCATTATATTCATGCTGCTCTGCTGACAACATTCTCCAAAAATGTGATGCCTTTTTCACCACCATGTTGAATTGAGTCTGCACACCACTCCAGGAGTGTGACATGTCATCCGTGAACTGCTCAAGCATATTCACACTTTGGTAACTGTATAATAGATGCGATTAAATAAATATTCCTGTTTATTTCGATTTAAAATTAGCATATGCACCATAGGGCTGGGAGATATGGGCAAAAAAAATTCTCACATTTTTTTTTATATTAGTCATTATTAATAATTATCACTAGGGGTGGGAATCTCTAGGCACCTCACGATTTTATTACAATTCAGAGTGCTGCGATGATAAAACGATTATCGATGCTAGGTTTTTTTTCTATACAGATTTTCTTTTTTCTCACTGTGACTACTTGGGACTTTTAAAGCAAAGTATTTGTAATTATCCATAATGAATTTACTTCCAATATATTTTATTAACAAATGGAAGTGATTTGGCAATAAATGTTGCAATAGAGTTTGTAATTCGCTTTGCCTTTTCCGAATTGGGTGGAAGCTTTTAAGGTTCTCCTGATTTCTTCGTCAGCGCTGTTTGATCTGATTCTGCGGTGAATTCAAGCGTTTTCTCACTAGATCTTCCAGCGCTGTGTAATAACAATGTTACGTGATTGAGATCGGCCCATGGATAAACCTGTTCTGAGCTCGCTCTGCCCTAAACGTTCCGCACAGCTCAAACGGATAGCGTGGTTTTGTTTCACTTTAGTCTCGTTTGCGGTTTTATGTTTTCTAATTAGCCTAATCGGATAAAGGCCCAGTTTTCTTTTTTTTCTTCTTTTTTTTTGTGACAAATTTCCGCATCCTACCCAATGCTGTCCTTCAAACAAATGTGCCAACTGAATGCAATGAAAACATAGTGAATATATCTATGCAAAAGAGCTATAAAGCAAAATGACAGTTTAAATCCCTACATTAAAAATGAAGATAAAGATAAAGCAAGAAAAATTAAAACAAAAACAGTGTTAACCGATAAGAGGAATGTTCTGCAGGAACACACATTCACTTTGAACCTGTTACTGTCATTTCTTTATCCTGTAAATGTAAGAAACGTTTTACATTTACATGCTGTTGTCCCTTTACAGTTGCCACTCATAAAATACTTCAATTACATGTTGACCTTTAAACCTAAATTTAACGCTCAACAGATATTTCAGCTAAATTAATATTTTTGTGCTGAATATTAATGGTCTCTCTCTCTAATGTGTCTCGTCTGTTTGACGCGCCCTTTCGCAAGCTGGGGCTCATTCAGTAAAGTCTAAAGTTTAACTCAGATTGTCAGGACGAGCCATCATGCAAAATGGAAATACTCCCGTGAATTTGTAACATTTACAGATAAGGACATAACGGTCAAATTAAAGTTCTGTGCTGAGGAAACATCACAGATTATTAAACCACACACACCTGTCAATGCACCTGACAGGGCAAGCCATGTTAAACATCATGCTTATGCATTAGCTTGAAGCTTAAAATAAAGAATTCTCATGTTTTGAGCAGCTTGGATCACATACCTTTCCAGCAGCAGCTCCACTATTTTTAGATGCATTTTGTGCATAGAAATGCGTTATTCAGTGCTGTAATTTGATGCGACTGGCGGAAGTTTTCCACGCACAGTGGGCAGACGTGACTAACCGATTGACGATCGTTGTTGATTTTAATTATCGATTATCTATTTTATCGATTAGTTGTTACTGCCCTAATTATCACTATTAATGTCAAATCTTTATTTTTTGCTCCGAAATGAAAGTTGTTGAAACCAGACCGTCAATTGTAGTTTTAAATTACTCTTTATTGTCAGAACATGACAAGCGTTCTTGTTTTATGCGAGACTTAAACTCCACTCCTCCACAATCAACTGCAAGCTCGCATTTATTTTTCAGTGCAACGTCAACATCTCAAAATCCAATCAGCAGCTGATGGATAGAACAAAATCCTAATTTTTTCAATAATCCACTACACTTCGATGTATGCAGGGTTCCCGCGGATCCTTAAAAGGTCTCAAGTCTTAAATTAGATTTTTTTTTTTTAAATTTAAGACTATAAAAAGTCTTTTTTACTTGTGAAAGGTCTTAAATTTTAGATGACACTCTGAATTAGACATATCTAAATGCTTTCCAAATGTAAAAATATCTAATTAGCGTACATTTTATTTTTTTCTTTGTGGATTTGCTTGTTCACCTTACAATTTGCGTTGTTTGCGGCAGCATATTACGTCTGTCTCCTGCACGCGAAAGGAGGAGAGAATGAGTTCATTCTTTGTGCATAGGGGTGTGCGATATATGTCGTCTATAATATATGATGATATTGTAATTGTTTTAACGATGTGCAAGGCACTGTGACGTGTGCTGACATCGCATTTGTCACTCGTCATGCTTTCACTGCATGATGTGTGCAGTTATAGTATCCCCAAAGGAGTTTTTGTCTTATATTTATATCATGTTGTTATGATTAGGGGTGCACGATATTGACAAAAAGGTGATATTGCGATATCGATAATGAATATTGCGATTAGGCCTGTCACGATAACAAATTTGGCTGGACGATAAATTGTCCAAGAAATTATTGCGATAAACAATACTATTGTCGTTCTGAGACCATTTTCATCTAAAATAATGATAATGGCATAATGCAGGTACACCTTTTCAAAGATCAATACACTTTTGATTTCTAAAGACTATTTAACACTGAAAACGAAAAACATTTTAAATATCCACAATAACTGAACAAAACAACCAAAAACAATAAAAGCAATGGACTCTGTCTCTCTTAACAAAAAATTCACTTGAATAAATACCAAAAACAATAAATAAAATGGATGTAAACAAAATTGCACTTCAAAAAATATTAAACATTAGGCTCAGGCTCAGACAATAGTGATTGACTTGCGCTGTTAATCTTCCTCTAATACTATTCGAATTCCATTCTATATTTTACTTAATATTTGAATATTAAATGCTCAAATTCATCCTATTATAAATATTTACGACATTACACAATCGCCAATGCCACTATAGCATGTGGTTGTTGTTACACGTTCTGTCCACTAGAGGGACATCTAACTTACAATAAACATTTTATTCGTGCTGAATATGGTTGACGCGCTTCTGATGGGTTTCAGCTAATATCTCCGTGAAAACACCACCAAAAATTCTGAAACTTATATTGTTCTTTTCAGTTCGCCTAGACGGTTCCAACGAGCTCGGTGCTCACCGAATCCGTTGAGTTTTTTGCATTTTTCAGCTTATCGGACGCTTTGGGGGGCGCCTTTTACGCCGTTAAACATTTAGCATTTTTGACAGTATTGTTTTGATGATACAACGTGGATAACGTCAAAGTCCTTTTAGTCGTTCCTAAGGAACCGAGAGTTGCCATGCAGTGTCTTTGGTAGAGAGAGAGAGAGACGAGGAAAACAAACAAGCATGCAAATGGGAATTATCGCGTCCGGAAAAATTATCGAGCTCATTTTTTTAAATTTGATTTATAAATATTGATTTATTGACTATCGCGACAGGCCTAATTGCGATAGCGATATTCATTTCGATTTTTTTAAATGTATGTAAAACTACAAAAGGTATGGGAAAACGCATAAAAAAAGATTAATAAATAAAACAAGTTTTCTTACAACATAAGGTTTATTCCAACTGACAGTCATATTGGACTGGTACAACATGAATAAATAAATATGTCTACAGAACAGGACATGTTTTACTGGTTGTATGTACACTACAGTGTAAAAAACAATAAATAAAGAGCAAGTCTACAGAACACACCTGGCCACTTTATGCGTTTTCTGTGATCGGATAGTTATCTTATTTTGTAAAGACCAGGTGTAAATGCCCTCCTAAACGAGTTCGAGACGGATTTGAATCCGATCGCTGAAACCATTTCATCAGGTGGTCTGGACCGCATTCCAGACGAAACTGGACAAGTGTAAATACATCTCGTTGTTGAAACCACAAATGTAAAATGTACTCTTCCCAAAAACGCTAAAAATGAGAACGTGTTACAGGCTACATGTCATGTTATGGCCAGGGTCACCCCGTGATTTTGCCAAGTAAGACATGTTCCTGGATCAACATATTTTGTTGATCCTGGATCCACATTTCTGTCCCAAAATGTATTCCTTACCCAATCCCTACCCCTAAACCTAACCCTACCCATAACTTTTCCCTAAAATCAGAGGGTAATGATAGGTGAATAACACTATTTAAGTACCTCACCCTGGTTCTAAGCCTAAACTTGACATAAACTGTAACCTTGTCCCTCAAATCTGATTGGTTGATTGGAAAGTTGATCCAGGATCAACAAAGATGTTGATCCAGGAACCTGTGGTACCTGGTGAAATCACGTTCACCTTATGGCCAGATATGACGACGCGCGCAACTGCAACACGCATCACCGCAGTTGAGCATCTCTTCATCAAGCCAATGCGCAAACTAACGCAAATCAAAGTGAAAGTCAGTCACAGAAGCGCGGCTTTAGACACAATTATCTTCATTAAAAGTAAATAAACGAAATGATCTTAACAGGGCTGTTGCCATTCTCTCTTATTGCGTTATTTGATTTTGACATTTTAGCTGATGATCGTAAAATGCAGCTCATTTAACTGTTGTTTTCGGTGACGTGCACTTCATTAAATCTGCATAGGCTATAGCGAGGAATTGAAGATCTGCTTTATATCCGTTTTGCAAAAACACATTTATGTGACCAGGTGTAAAAGGAATATCGTTTTGATAAATCAGATAGCTATCCGATCAGTGAAAACGAATGAAGTTGCCAGGTGGCCTGATGTTTATACTTGTGCGCTGGTGTGTGCGTCGAGCCGGCAAGTGTGTGTGTGCGCGGGGACTGTGTGGTACCAGAGCAAGGGAGAAGAAGTGAGAGAGTGACGGCCATTAGCTTTGGAGCAAGTAGCGACTTCAGTCATATTGAGAAAAACAAAGTGTCTCCCCTGTTCTTTCTGACCATTGTGGGAAATCTGTAGCATGAAAAGTTAACCCTCTTCTTGATTTCATGTTGTTTATGGAGAAGGAGAATCAGGAAATGATTCGGGGGAAATGCAACGGTGCATGTCGGACCGGACGCATCATAAACAAAATATCACATAAATATCGAAGAGACTTTCGATATGATATCGAGCAACGTGATATTGCGATAACGATATTGATTCGATATATCGTGCGCCCCTAGTTATGATACAATATCACATGAGCAAGAGTGCCGTTTTCCCGTGCGCAATTGCAAATGTGATTATTATATACAACAGTTAAATAATAAATTAACATTGTTACATTTTACAAACAATATTGTCAATATTGTTTGTTTTCTCTTTATTTCGCAGACGAGAATTTCAAAATGAAACCGTAGCACAGTCTCAATGCAACAGACAGCGATGTGTTTTTTTTTTTTACTGAAATCTGCGTTTTGAATGAATCAATTTAATGATTCAATGACCTCTCGCTTGCTGCTTTCCTGAATGAATCAGCCGTTTGAACAAGTCTGTTGAATGAATGACTCCCTGAACTCACTGAAGACCGTGACTTGCCACCACCTACTGGCGGGTTTTGTTTCATATTTAAAGTACCCTTTAATTAAAACGTTAAAATTAGAAATCATTTCATATTTAAATGTTGAAGAAAAAATCTCATAGCTTTATGTATGCAATTGTAAATGTATTAATACCAGTTTTGATGCTGCTTCTGTGTCATGTCTGCACTGCAAAGATGGATTTTGATTTAATTATTTAATTTGACTGGTAAGAGTGGTGGTGTTCTAATAGAATTTAATTTGAATTATTGAATATGACATAAAAGGTGATACATATATCTAAAAACCTATATAAGTGAAAATGCCCCTGGAAATCAATTTAAAGTGGCAAATATTGCCCCTTAATAAAAAAATTAATTTCTGTCACTGCAACTGAAATGACCACTGTATAGAATATGAAAAATATGAATATCTTCGTGAGTCGGCTGTCAACAACAGGCTTAAACCAGCCATGGCACCAGCACAAAAACACAATCAGTTAAATATCAACAAAATAAAATAGTTTTTGTACAACTCCATTGACTTGTATTGGATGTTCTGTGATGTACGGTATTACTCCGCCGCCGGAAACGGAAATGGGGTTGTTTGTATTCTTTCTGTAGTCTTATGCAGTCGCTGTATGGTAGGCTACACTATACAAGTGGTTTGCTTGCAATTGGCAAAGGTGCATTATCGCCACCAACTGGGCTGGAGTGTCTATTATTCAAGCTCTCAACGGAAGAATGTCCGGTTGTGAGGTGTTCGGAAAAATAGGTCTACAGTTTTACAACGAATGGTAAAACACCTGTTGGAAAGCATCTTTTGCAGCGATTTTTGTATGAGCATATCAGTGAACACCCCAGACCACTCGGTGAGTTTCACGTCTTTGTAAACTAAAGTTTTATGCGTTTTATAAAGGAGTACCACAGAAAATGAAAATTCTCAGGACAGCAGCATCTGTCTAAAAAACAATCTTAACCGTTCTATTTCATCAGAAACGATCTTAAAACAGGGCTTTAATTGTAAAATACCGAACTTGTCCTTTAATCATGACTAAGTTTGCGTGTGCATTCACAGCCTTTTGTTTTGTGCAAATGTAAGTTACGGTAATGTAAGTTATGCTATAGTAATAGTTTATTTTGTGTGCACCTATCTATATCTGATTTATCTCATATTGGATGCATTTGGTTAAGAATTGACGAAGCGTGATCTTTAGCGCGCGCAACTCAAACGGCAATGCACGACTAATAATGACTATTGGGACTGTCATATTTACATAACATTATGAAGAGAACAATATTGTAATAAAACATTAATTATTTGGGTTTAGTTGCCGTGTCGCATTGTTCCAGGAAGAGTGCGTCCACAACATGAGTCATTCTGAATGGCACGTAACTTAGTTCAAGTTCACTTGTGCATTCACGTCATTTTGTGCAGATATAATTTGTAATATTATGTTTATTTTGTATATATATATGATTATCATATAGGATGTGTTTCTTTGAGTTAAATAACGCGCTAGCAAAGTGCTCAATGGTTATTCATTCACCGCGCGCCGCTCATGCAGTAAATGCACGACTAATAATGACGATGATTAATTTGGGACTGTCATATTACATAACATGAGAACACTTTTATTCATTGGGTTTAGTTGCCGTTTTCAGTGCGTTGTTCCAGGAAAAGCACGCCACAACAGTCACACATTCTGACAAGCACGCATCTGAGGCGGCGTTGGTGACACGTTGTATTAGTCGTTATATTTATATTTTTATATATATATATTAATTTAATTATCAATCACATCGAAACATTTTACAATCCCACTAGCCCTTTATTCAGATTAAAAACCATTCTCATTAATTTGGTGAGGAACATAGCGTTTTGAGCAGCATTTGCAGACCCTGTCATGCTTTTGGCCATATGCCACTGCAGCAGACGCAGATTGCGGTATTAAGGCTAACGATTAATTGATCGTTAATTTAAACGATCATTCATGGGAATTTGAGAAAATTGACATCCCTACTTCAGAACCAAGCAAGTTGGCTCATGAAACCATTTGTTTATTGTATCGCAATCGCAATATTGACCTCAATAATCGCAATATGACATTTTCCCCAAATCGTGCAGCCCTAGTTTTTATGCATACTTTAGGTTATGCATACAGCTTGCGTCATTGGCATAGCATGTGCCTAACCGCATGTATTCTGTACGTTCATCTTCTATATGGAGTAGCCTATACTTTGAAATGCGGCTGTAAGCATAACCTAAAGACTCAAGTATTCTACTTTTTCTGCACAGTTGAGCGTGCAAGTCCACATGGACACAAAAACTGGGCTACACACTGATTTTGTGCACGGACATCAGCATTAGGGCTGAAACGATTAGTCGACAATAAAAAATTGTCGACAAAATATCTTTGTTGTCGAGTAGTCGTTTGATCTCACGTGACCTAATGTAAGGGCCTGCAATATTGCGATTTGACCGCTATGGCGCTATAGCGCTAGAGTGTAATGCAGCCCTTACAAATGCTATTGCGGTAGAAGAAAACACAGTGTGAAATATGACGGAGTGCACACGAATCCGAACTAGCTAGGTGTGTGAAAGTTTTACAAAACTTCAAACCAAGAATGATGTCGTGTGCAATACAGGCAAGGCAGAACTTGCTTTTCACGGGAGTACAACATGCATGTTAAAGCACTTAAAGAGGAAACACCCTGGCACAATTGCGGTCTTATCACTTGCCTGTATTTTGTTCCATATTCATGAAGACTTACAAAAAGTGATGTTATGAAGAATATCATCTCAATTACTTTAATTACTGTAAATTAAAAGGTGAATGAGTGTCTCTGTCAGCTAAATTTTCACGTCAATTTTATACTTCTAATAATTGTTTGCAGATAACGTTTGTCTGTAATGCAGCTGATTTTTTTATTGAAAGAGAACAGAATATTTAAACAATGCTTAGAGATCATTTGTGTGTGATTTGAGTTGGACCGAAATCTGAAAACTTAGAGAATGACCTGTTTAGTTGGCTCAAAGTTCATTAAAACAACCATTTCAAAAGCTGAAGTGATTTTCTTTTTTATGTTATAGTTAGAATATGTATAACTCAGTGTTTTAAGTAATTGAAAAAGTTGATTAATCATTCCAAACTTACTGATTAGTCGGCAAAATAATCGGCGATTAATCGTTAGATTAATCGATTATCAAAATAATCGTTTTTTTGCAGCCCTAGTATTATGTACCGATGACTGAGTGGAACATGGACAAGGGAAGTATACTTTCGGCTTAAGTGTTTGCATCAAAACTAGGGCTGGGCGATAAAACGATAACGATAGTTATCGCGATATCATTTTTCTCGATAAAACGATATCAAGAGTTCGATAAATGTTCGATAATGTTTGTGCGCCAAAAGCGGAACAAAACTCATCTGAACCGCGCGCCTCACGGACCGTTTATCCGCTCGGCTCAAAGTCCAAACGGCAGCGCAGCGCGAGCTCACTAGCAGACGCGTTTACTCTGATCGTCTCGTCACGAGATCCAGTGAGAAGCGCTTGAGTTCAGCGAAGAACACAAATGTCTCAGTGATTTAAACCAGTTTAAAGGCAGATGAAACAGCGCTGACGAACAGGAGGAACACTGCGCGCAACGATACAGTCAGAAGCTTTTCCGGCTACAAACTCCCATCATTTACCATGGATTTACTGTAACGTTAGCCTACTAATATTAACTGCACTATGAAATGCGGGATATACATATTGAATTGTATTATATTATTATTGTAGACAATGTATTAAATGACTAATGGAATATAATTACAGTATTTAATAATGTATTTAGGCTACTGTTTTTCATACAAATACCATAGAAACCATAAAGTAACATTTAGCCAACATAGTGAGGTGCTTTTATCTGTGGTTATCATGATCTAAATGCTGGATGACCAATGGCTAATTTTAATTAAACTCAGTCAGGATATTACATTTTACCAAATAAAAATTAGCACATGCAGAAACTAAGAAATATTTTTTTCTATTAAGATATTTATTTTAAGGAAAAATTACAAAATGTTTGAATGTTCTACCTCAGATTTGTTTGTCATGATATGTTCTGACAATAAGGAGTAGTTTAAAACCACGATTAACACTCTGGTTTCTACAACTTTCACTTAGGAGCAAAAATCTGCTTGAAAGAAATAAAGATTTGACGTTTATCGTGATGATTATCGATATCGACTGATATAAAAAAAATTATCGTGATAATTTTTTTTGGCCATATCGCCCAACCCTAATCAAAACTGAAGTATTCGTTGGGCTTAAGCATTATTTTGTGAACGCTTCAGCTGCTACTACAGGTGACACCTCATCAAATCACACATACAAAATGCATGAGCTAAATGCGCTGGTCACGTTTTGTTTTCAAAGACAGCTGGACAGTGCAAAAGAACGTCGAGTGTCTACAAAGAATGAAGGGTTGTCTACATTTAACTTGACAGTGTTTAAGAAAATTCAGCAAAAATGCGACATGCGTTTTTTTTCCTCCACATGTTTACATAATTAATAATTCAAATGCAATAGAACAACGTTTCTGGCATATAGTCCATATGATATGGACATATGTTGACTTTGTCATGTTTATTCAATGCTTTTGTTTACTTTCTCAGCAAATGTTGATTGCAAATATTTAAATATGATTAATTGGCATATGTCATTCATTCAACTGGAAGTTTGACTAAAGGGTGACTAAAGGTTTTGTTTCTTTACCAGAAACAACTGAACTCTGCTGGTGTCAGTGAGGGTATGGTTAACTTGTATCTGAGGATCAGTGTGAAGCTCTTGTATCATTTCAGCACTTCCTGATGTATGGTATTGTGAGACTGTGGAGTCGCTGTGTTCATTGGAGCACAGCAGACCATATTCATTTTTCACATTTCAGGCCACAGTCTGCAGATTCTGACACAAATGCTGCCCATTACACGGAAGATAATCTCTTTTTAAAACCATATTTCCTTCAGACTAATTGAAGTTGCTTTTTGAGTTTATTTTGCTATATAAAAATGTGTAAGACTACATCCTTTTCTTTTTTTCTTTTCTGGTTTGGTAAATATCATAAGCAGGCAGTTTCTGACACTGACTCTTTCCATGCAGGTGGAATCGTTCATACTAGACCAGGAGGATCTGGATAACCCCGTATTAAAGACAGCGTCAGAGCTTCTCCTATCCAGCGCAGCAGACGGAGCCGACCTCAGAACAGTAGACCCAGAAACACAGGCCCGTCTCGAGGCATTACTAGAAGCAGCAGGTACATCCTCCGGCCAACCCTGATGTGATCACATTAAGCCTAATGATTTATCCTGTGTCTCTGCATGCATGTGCTCACACTTTTTATTTAGCATGTCTTCACAGTGCTGAGCATGAGACTTGCTTTAGTTTCTTGTGTTTTAGGTTTTAGAGCAAACTGTAAATTGCAAGCACAAACTTCACAATAATAATTGGAAATTGGCTAATTTCACATAGAGACTGGAGGGAGACCATAGACGTCTCTCGATCTGTCGCTATCTTTTTCTGCACTGTAATGTTGCGTGACAGCAGGGTTCCCGCGGGGTCTTAAAAAGCCTTAAAAGCATTGAATTTATGAATTTGGAAATAATACCTTAAGTCTTTAAAAAGTCTTGAATTTTGATGTCTGGGTCTTAAAAATTGTTTTATGTCAGTGTTCATTTCATTGACTAAAATAATAACTTTTCTTCAACGACATTTTTCACTGACGAAAACGAGACGCTACCTAAATAAAACCTGGTTTTGAATGACAAACTATGACGAAAATCTATTGACATTTTCGTCAACGAATAAAAACTAGATGAAAATGTTAGATAGTGTCGATCTGGGAAGCGATCCAGTCAGAACTGATGTCCTGCGTGTGTGGTAGATGCACACATTTGTACTGTAACGTGCTGATCTACCCCGCGGTCTCATAAAATGTTAAAAATGTAAAAACCAACCACGCACCAACCCGAAGCCTGGAGGCATGTACATACACACCTATATAGCGCGCGGGTACTGCACTGAGCTCTCTTTCGTGTCTGAATGGACAAAATACACACAACATTGTCTAAATGTCTGGTTTGGAGAGTATTCATGTAAACTATGTTGGTTTTGTCTTAAACAGTTGTATCGGGTGTGCATCAGTGCAATCGTATCCGCATGTCATTGGACATGATCCGATGTCTTAAAGTGACAGTGGCAATAAACATAATGCGGTCTGTTTCATTCATTTTGATCAAGCAACAAAAGAAAAAGAGGAAAGCATTTATTGTTTGTTAATAGCTTTAATAAGGATTAATTATATTTAATTCATACAAATAATTGTCTGCTTGAAAGAATAAAGAATTATGTAAGTTGTTAAGAATGCATATATCATTCATTGAAAAGAAGACTGTGTTTTACTTTAGGAAAAGTGGTTTTATTTAATTTTAGGATTTTCTTTTTAAGTCACAGTAGTTAAATCTGTATCTGTATTGCTTGTTGAAACTTAAAAATCATTCATATTAATAGGTAAATATGTTTTCTCCGGGAGTATGGGTTTGGAAATTTTAGAGAAATTCTAAAGTAACACATTACAATTTACCTAAACCCATTATATTTTAGTCGACTAAATCTACTGTAGATTTAGTTAACAATAGATTTCGAAAATCTAAGAAAACTAAAATCTTATTTTATTTCGTCTCAACTAAAACTAGACTAAAACTAAAACAATTAAGATGACTAAAATTAGTTTGTCATATTTTTAGTCAAAAGACTGAGACTAAAACTAAATCAAAATTTGCTGTCAAAATTAACACTGCTGTATGTAACTTCTCCGTATTGTATTTTTCCTCAAGTTTCATTTGTCAACCACAATTATTATTATTATTTTCGATGTTTATTGTTCAGGGGTCTCTCAGTTCCCCATATTGCCAGCATAGAATAAGTAGCTAGCTAATGTTAAAACACAACTTAACATTGTCCGGCAAACTTTCTTGTGGCCTACTGAAATGTTTTTATTTTTCACACCCTCTTGGCTTATCTTTTACCCATTCCACATTTGAAAAATAAATGAACACAAGTTCAAGGATTTTGTTTTTCTTTGCTGGTAGGGACATGAAATAGGTATTAATTTTTTATATAAATGGTCTTAAAAAGGTTTTAAAAAGGTCTTAAAAAGGTCTTAAAAAGACATGAATTTAACTTGAAGAAACCTGTAGGAACCCTGGACAGTCACAGATCGCTGTAGCCCCTCAGTTCAAGCCAATGGCAGCGCACATGAACTGATCACCTGTTCCGCTTTACAGCACGAAAATAATCATGGCTCGACGTTAACACTTGTCTGTTTGTCTGGGACAAGTGGATTTTTTTAAAATGGCAAGTGGAAAGTTTACTTGCCCGACCGATCGAAACGTGAGTGATTCTGATCATATTACAGTCAGTGTAAACAGCGATTGGTAATGGATAGTGTATTTCTGGTGGCAAGGTCGCATGCTGTTGAGTATCACACTGCCTGTCTCTTTGTGAGAGACTGGAGAAATCAAAAGAAATGAGCGTAACAGAACACACAAACTCACAGAAGAAACTGATTAATCCAGGTGTGCCTTGCCTCAGTAACAATAATCAGGCACATCTGGATTAATCAGTTTGTCCAATAATGGCAGACAGGAAACAGGGCTGGCTGAAGTTCAGGAAGTAGTGAAGCTGTGCATAAAGCTTATTGGGACAGTGACAGTTCTGTCAACTCTTGGCCATCGGGCAGTCCTTATTGTCGAGCCCTGCATTTAGATCTAATGCATCAATTCTCTTTACGTGGTATGTGTATGTCTTTCTCTCACACAGCGTGTGTGTGTGAGAAAGCGACAGAGGGTGAAGACAGCCAAGTAGCAATGAAATTGTCTGCACTAAACTTATTTTTTGCCTCCAATTCAATCACAGGCATCTGAAATCGTTCAATTTACTAGCCATTGGCTAATTAAAGATATATTTTTTTAGTAGCCTAGGGTGAAACTTTTTCTCATGCGAGTTATTTACTGGCATTTTAGAGGGTTGTAATAGACTGATAGATTTTTTAAAATATTTGCAAGTTGCAGCCCTAACAAAAAAGCAGTTATTTTTCAAAACTACAGTGCAGCCACAATGTTAATCTGTTTCACTTAAATGTAAATTTTATTATGAACAAAAAGCAAGCGCTGTTTCTGGGTCTCTCGGCTAAAAAGCTCACGGTTACAGTATATATAGATCTACTACTGATTGAGCAGCACAGAGGTTTTTTAAGATCACACACAGAAATATCTGTATACAGAGAGCTAGCACTTAATATAGCCCTGCAAATCCTTAAACCGGTTTATTTTTATATTCTGTAGTGTTTTCTCCGTATGGCTCACTGTGAGCTTTTGTTGCATACAAGTGCCGATGGGCTCAGGGTCAGTGTCACATGGTTTGTGTGCATAACATTTTATAATTGTTTTATTATAAACTAGAAAACTGGTGCCATGCTCTGTTGAGCTAGTCTGTGTTGTGCCGTTGTGTGTGTTTTAGGGCTGAAACGATTCATCGAGTTACTCGATTACAAAAAAGCCTATACATTGATGTTCGCTGATTTTAATCCCATACTGTATTTGTAGCGATGTCGTGATGCAGTTTGACTAGATATGATATGATGTTTAGCTTTGATGTTTTTTAGTAAACGTATTCACGTTCAATTGCAAGAGAGTATAGCCTAAAGAAAAGAACCCATTCTCACACACACACACGCACTCACCCTCCTCTCTCTCACACGCCAGTCAGACCAATTGCGGCAATGCTTAAACTCATCACATAAGCTTAAACTTTTATGTAGCCACGCAACAATAATTTCAGCATGCATTCACTGTATACACCGGGACGAGATGGAGGAACAAATATTGTATTGCAGTCTTTGCGAGACCTTGTTTGTGTCACGTCTGCCAAATAGTTACAGACAACAACAAAAAATGAAACTCCCCAGCCTGCTTCTCCAAATCCACTCGTACTTTTGGGGAAGACATTATAATCGGCTACCAAAGTAATTGAGCATAGAACATTTTCAATTAACAAAACATGCTAATATACTTCAACCAGCCTAAGTGAAAAACAAAATGCTGTTCTTTTTTCTATTTAACAAAATGCATATTTCCAATAAAACATTCCCCTTTTCAAAGCTACAAGTACGTGTAGGTGTCTCCAACGCCTGCAATTTGAAGCATCCGTTTGATTTTTCGAACGGATGCTTCACCTAAAATGCACCGCAATGCAAGCCAAATGTACTCTATTGCGTTCTATTGAAAATGAATGTATGTATTTCTGCCATACCAAACTGCAATGAAGCAACTGGTCTGACTGGGGCATCACTCTCCCTCACGCACGGCACTCGTGCAAACACAGGTTTCTAGGTTACCATAGCAAATAGGCTCACTCCAGAAATTATATAATATTTGTTAGTAGCCTAATGGTAAATGCTGCAGGTGTAGAAATCTACATAAAACAGATAAAATAAAATCTACATAAAACAGAATTGTTGGCACTGGCACTTATAAACACTAAATGGGTAAAAATTGCAATAAATAGGCTTAGTTTTGGAGCTAAATATTGGAGTTGGAATAAATACCTGTTTTTTTTTTTTATGGAGAAATACAGTAAAAGCCAAATGCTTGATCATTTTACCGCCACATCATTTTTGTTATGCAATATTTGTTTTGGTTGTTTAAAAACACACACACAAAAAATTATCCGATTAATTGATCAATTAAGTGCTAGATTAATCGATTACAAAAAGAAACGATAGCTGCAGCCCTAGTGTGTTTGTTTGGGTGAGGCCCAGCGTGTTAGGCCTGATTCTCTACACTAGCCTGCCCTGCCCCGTGAGCGGATAGTTATCTTGCTGAGGAACCAAAGGGGAGATTAGTGGCAACAATGGATTTCCATACAGCAGCAGCAGCATCGCTCATGACTCAGCACTGGCCTTTAGTACACTTGTGTACTGTCTCTGTGTGTGTGTGTGTCTTCATCTGTGACCATGAGCATCACTATTGCTTTTTCCATCTGTGCAGAGCTTGTGAAAATGTTTTTCCTCTGTCTGGTCGTTTGTTTCTGTGTGCTTTGTTATTGTCCGTCTTGCTCTTAATTGTGCGCCTGTTATGCTGTTCATAAGTTACCTACTGTTTACACATGCTTTGACGTGTTTTCATTCCACCTGAACCACACTATTGTGACTGAACACATTTATACCACGTGCTTTACCTGCTACCACAAGCATTATCTGTTTTACGTCATCATAGGAAAGCAAATACTGCTCTTCCTGGTTGAGGTTAAATCACTTGAAATCTACCACTGTTCAGTTGGCTAGTGGTATATGCTCAAATACAACCGTTTTCATGAAAATCCAAGGTGGAATTAAAAACAACCTGCTAATAAAATTTGAGGGTTGGGAATGGTGCATAACATACACATTTCAAGGCGTAAACGGCCCTTGTTTGACAGAGTTTAGAGGTCGACCGATTTCTGACGAAAATAGCCTTTATAACTTTAAGCAAAAATTAAGACTTTTTTTTTTATGTTTTGCAAATCCTGTTTGCTGTCTAGATCTGCTGTCATCTATATTTTTATCCTCACTTTAACACGTCTGTATTTATGGATGTATAATTGACTCTCGCAATTCATTTAAAGCCACAGATTCGTTCACTAACAACACCACTGTTTCTTTTTTGGAGAAACGCAACAGTTCTGCTGTGGCTTTCATTTGAACTGCTCTTTTTTGCAACAAAATAACAAACAATATTGACAATACTGTTTAAAATATTACCTTTTTGTTGAACTGATGTATACAATTTTCACATTTGCAATTGTGTGGATTTTCGGGACAAATTGCCTTCTTGCTCGTATAGCCTAAGATATTATCAACATTAAAACCAAGAACTCACACAGAGATTTTGATTCTTAAATTGTTTTCCATGCACAGTCTGTCAATTTGTTCATATTAGTAAATGCTAAAACCCCACTTTTACAGAGGTACATTGTCGAGAACAGCAGTAATGTAGCGTGATTTGTTAAGCATACTCTGCAGGCAACCTATCATATGCACGCTGATTCTGTCAATTTTGACCACAAAAGATATGGTAATTTGTAGGGGTGGGGGAAAAAAATAGATTCTTAGATGCATCACGATGCGGACGATTCTGAATCGATTCACAAATGTCAAAAAACGATTTTCTAAATGTTTGATTTTTTTGAACAAAGTTATATTGACAGAACACAAAAAGCGAAACTCTGAAGTGCAGCGCCCGGACAGTCTGTGGCACATAATATGATGGCTGAGCGCGAAATCCGAATGGCACCCTCTTCATTAAAAGTTAACGTATGGAAATTGGCAGAATTTCGCTGTGGACTACTTTGTATTTTTGTATGAGAGCTGCATTCTGTATTCTTTAGTTTTCACATCAATATGCTGTAAACACATCTGTTATACGTAGGTTTACTGCATTGCCCTCCAGTCACAGTGTGTATCAGTGCAATGCCAGTGACAAAAATTTACATTTTTACTGTGCAGAATGTGTCTCTTACTATACAAAAATTTACTTTTTTTTGTATAAACTGTTTTTGATTGTGGTATACTGCAACAATTTCATATCATAAGTCTTAGAGTCTTTATTTGTGTATAAGAGCAGCTTTGTATGTTACCAATTATTCAGAATATGCGTCACCAGCAATAAGTCCACAGCATTATTTTTCTATGGGTGCTGCTGGTACAGCATTTTATTTATTTAGTATAAAAGCTGGAGGAGAATTTTTTTTTTAAATTAAATCACATTTGAAAAACCTACAGGTAAATCTTCTATTTGTGAGTCTTCATTTTCTTTTGTTTACCTCCTCCAGTTCTTGTTAAAACTCACTAGATATGTTTATTCTGTGCATTTTGGGCACTTGTTTGTGTGAAATCATATTTATTTCGTCCATCAAAAGCGTGCTTGCACTTTGAGCGTGAGCAGTGCAGCAAAAATAGACTTGGCGCCGAATACCCTGCTTCACTCCTGTTCACGCTGTGTTGTCAAAAAACTCGGTACTTCGGTACCAAGTCGGTACTAAAAAAATTAAACGGTTATGGTACCAGCTTTTCTTAAGTACCGGTAGTACCGAAGTACTGGGTTAATCCGGTTCTTGATGCGCTGTCCGAAAGTTCCGTCCTTTACATAAAAACACTGACGACCTGTGGCGCTGCTAATGCGGTGGCTCTGAATCCACTTCTGGAAAAGAAAGGAGGAAAGAGCCACATATGGAAATATTTTGAATTAGGCTAATGCCACGTTGCCATAAGGGGCCGTTCACATAGCGCGTGCAAATTCGTTATTTCAAATGTAGGCGTGCGGCAAGCGCGCTCATAATAGAAGCGACGTGCGAGCTTGTTTCTCCAGGCGCGCCACTGTTCATGGTTGGAAAGCGGAGACACGGGAGAGCAAGCGCTTGTGGAAAGGAGGAGAAAGCGGTGCGAACTGCGCTCTTCATGATGACGAGGAAGTATCAGCAAAGAATTAATTGATTTCTAGCCCTTGCATTAGAAATCAGCTACAGGGTTCTCAAGTTTTGAAGACAGGCATTTTTGTGACATTTTGGGCAGTTTTGGTCAAATAAAACATGTTTTATCTCCTGTATAGTTTGGTAACACTACAATAAGATACCATTCATTAACATTACTTAATGCTTTATCTATCAACACATTGAGTGAACAATATACAATAAACATTAATTCATGTTTGTGAATGTTATTTTATACAAACACTTGATTGTTCATGTTTGTTTACTTCATTCATTGTCCATTAAATAATGTTAACAGATAAAACTTTTGATTTTAAAAATGTATTAGAAGCCTACATTTTTAAATTAACCCCAAGGAGAATAAATGCGACAGGATATAACTATTGTTTATTGTTAGGTCATTTTATCTAATGTTATCTAACAAATATAATCTTATTGTAAAGTGTTTTTAATACTACAGTTTCCATCTTTGTAACTGTGATATACACTTACAATATATGTAAATTTAATCTAAATTAAGCTTTGGTACCGAAATTGAACCGTGGATTTTCACTGGTATTGGTACCGAATACTGAAATTTTGGTACCGTGACAACACTAGTTCACACGAATCTCCAATATGCTCACGCGCTGCTCCTGCTCCTGGTGTGAATGCACTCATTGATTAACATGCACGGCGGAAAAAAATACACGCTGCTGACGCTTGCGGTATGAAGCCTTGTTTATACTTTCGCCTGGCTCCGCAGCTTAACCATCAGGAATCAACAGTGAGAAGAAATGTCCACTTTATTTTAGTACATCACCACCAATAACACTACAAAAAGAAATACAGTAAACCCTGTGATTATTACTTGTGACATTAGAACAAAATCGAAATGGGGGTCTTGTTCAAGCGAAATGGGGTCTTGCTCAACGTGCACGACCGCCCACACCGCAATGGCATCATTTGTGTCTCGCGCACCTTCACGCTCGTAAGGACACGTTGAGTATAAACAAGGCTTGAAATGGCTGTAACAGGTAAAATTAAAGAATTTATCCTCAACTCGTTTTGTGGTGTAGGTCTACATATTTTATAATGTTAACTTTGAATGGTTAACCTTGTTAACCATTGAAATCATATGATTGAAATTAATGGGTTTCATAGCGCCGCGCATAGCGCATCCTGTTGCAAAAGCATGTGGAGAAAAAAAAGACAGTTTGCTAGGCCAAAAAGAACGTTAATCTCGCGATTCAAATTTTTTACCTAAATTTATATAATTTTTTAATATATATATATTAGGGCTGTCAGTTAAACGCGTTATTAACGGCGTTAACGCAAACCCATTTTAACGGCGTCAATTTTTTTTATCGCGAAATTAACGTTCTTTTTGGCCTAGCAAACTTTGTAGTTTTTTACTTGCTTTTGCAACAGGATGCGGCATGCGCGGCGCTGCGCTATGAAACCCATTCATTTCAATCATGATTTCAATGGCTTAAGTTGTGCTGCGCGAGGACGTTTTGTTGCTTTGTCAACCAAAGCGCAAGCGCAGTGGCGCGCACGCCACGATCAAAGTTCGAAATAGTTCAACTTTTGACGCTGCGCATTCTTCGTCCTGTCTGAAAGTTAAACTACAACACCACACCGGATCTAGCTAGACCGAAAACAACAGGCACGCGCACACACTTGTTTGGGCTTGCGATCTGGCCAAGGAGAAGTAGGCTGGGTTAACGTTACGTTTTGAGTGGATGACGAGCGCGAGACGCCGAAATGGATGGCAATAAGATTCTGAATGGAAAGTTTACTTTTAAAAAGTTGCCAAATGGTTCCATTGACAAGACCAAAGTGATCTGTGTGTTTTGTCGTTGTGAACTGAGCTATCATCGCAGCACGTCCAGTCTGAAATATCACTTGATGGCCACACACACACACACAGCTGACGCGAATTCTCCGCCCCCTCGTCAATATCAGGACCTCGTCAGTATTTCTTTAACCCTTTTATTGATGGACAGCGTTACATCGTGTGAGAGATTATTTGCTCCAAGTGAGAATGTTAGTGTGAAATTGAACACAGTTTATGCCAAAGTTGTTTTCAATAAAAAAAAAAAAAAAACATTTGCACAAAGCAAGCCGATCCACTTTTCCATGTTGATGAGCATTAAAATGAGAAAAAAAATAATGGGACAAAAAGAAATCAAGAGATATTTCGAATAAATAAAAATGTGCGATTATTTGCGATTAATCGCGAGTTAACTATGACATTAATGCGATTAATCGCGATTAAATATTTTAATCGTTTGACAGCACAAATATATATATTTATATATATATATATATATATATATATATATATATATATATATATATATATATTTAGTAAAATGGTGGCAAACATAACTCCGACGCGCTCGCTTCGTTTTTCTGTGTCTACGTGTTTTGCGGTTGAATAAACATGCATGCGCATGACCTTGTTTAATCAACGATCTATTTTAATCAACGAGAAGTTTTTTTCGATTAAATTATCTATGCTAGATTAATCGTTTTAGATATTAAGTATCTATATGGCAGTGTATATATATATATATATATATATATATAGCAGTATTTTGCCCTGGTATCGAAAATGGTATAGAATATTTGATATTTTTCAAGTTACTGTATTAAAGTTAGAAATTCCAATATCGTGACAACACTAGAAAGAAAAGTATTTAATTGAAAAATAAATCTTTTAACCATTATAAAGGTTTTTACTAGAGTTCGACCGATTCATCGGTTTTGCCGATATATCGGTGCCGATAGTTGATTGGTGGAACTATCGTTACCGTCAACAATCCACACCGATAGTTTTTCCGGGTTGCGTCTGTTGCTGGAGCGGCTGAGAAGTGTGCGCAGTCATTACACAGTAGAAGAGCGCTGAAGAGACTGCTGGCATTATACAGAGCGAGAGCGCCCTCTATAGGATATCAAACTTTCACTGGCTGAGTTGTTTACGTTAACGTGAGGCAGCGTGAGCATGGAGATTACAAGCTGCACAGAGATCGCTGACACTTCAGATGCGCATTTAAGACAGACAGTGAAACGGTATGAATACAGAACACTAAAGTACATATTGCCATATAATTATAAAGTAATTAATTTGTTGACTAGATGCTGCATCAGCAGAGAAAGAACAGAAGTTTGCAGCTGAGTCTGAGAGGAATAACAGTAACGGCTACCTCAAGCGATTAAAGCAATGTGACAAAAACACACACAGACCTGACACAAATGTTTTTTGTCGCAATTGTTACCATCTATTTCAATTTGTATTAGTTTATATCCAGCTGGTCACTTTTATGCATTCATTAGCCGGCGAAGTTGTATATTTAAAGCTAGTGACGTGATTGCTTTCTCAACATTGATATGTTCATGTTCAGCTGACAGAAACATAAACAAATCAGAAACGCAATCGATTTCAGTTCTTTTTTTATCACTACAGTACATATTGTTATTTTGATTAGATAATCAAGTGTTCTAAAATAGAAGCAAATAAAGTGAGAGACTGTTCATGTAATTGGTCTACATTTATGTAATTTTAATGCTCTGGCCTTTGCAGATATTTAAATATGGCCATCTTCTTTAAGCATGAATCATATGAAATGGTAACACTTTACAAGAGGATTACAATTTTATCATTAAATATGGTTAATAAATGTTGAAGTATCATTCATTGTTAGTTTTTTTATTCCAACATTTACTTATACATTTTAATTTAGTTTAATTTTTTATTTTCTGTTGTTACCTTAATGTACTATGAACTAACAAGAATGATCAAGGTTCAATTGTATTGATCAAATATTCATACATGCAGTAAAAAATTATATTGCATAATGCATATAGTTCATGAAAGCTAGCAAATACATCCTTGTTAACAAATGGGACTTGCAAAGTGTTACCTTTTGAAATTTACATATGGCTATGTTTTTAGGTTATAGCTAAAAAACACTTTTGACCTGTAATATTTAAATTTTAAGTAAATTATTTTCTGTAGAGTTCGTGCTGTACTACTTCTCATTTTAATATATTCATATTTATATATTTATTTCATTTAGCACATTTCAGTTCAGCACTGTTTTACTTGGAGTGTTATGTTTGTTTTAATCCCAGTATCCATAAAAAAAAATATCGGTTGAATAATCGGTTATTGGCATGTACGGTCAAACCTAAATATCGGTATCGGTAAAATCCACTATCGGTCGACCTCTCGTTTTTACTGCCACTTTTGATGAATGTATCCTTGCTTAATAAAAGGAACAATTTCTTTTAAAAAAATCTTAAAAATCTACTGATGTGTATTGTATTGTGAGGTAGTTGGCATTACCCAGCCCTAGTTTATATAAGCTGGCTATTCTCCTGTTTTCTCACCTATTGATACAAGGCCTTACATTTACTCAACAAAGACGCATTTATGCAATCTTTGAAAAATTTCGTAATAAAAATGGACTCAATTGGCCTTTTTTATATCAAAACTTTCAATTTACATAGTCAAAATAATTTGCAGGATGCTTGATTGCCAAACGATAGGGTCAGCCCTGTTTATTGACAACCATTTATCTGCTTGAGTGCTGCAGGGAGCAAAGATATTTCAGAATACAAGTCTGCTGTATTTTGGTCCTTTTTAAAGTTAGTAATCACATTGAGAACAGAATCATCTTTTTGGGATTTGTATTCTCACAATACACTGTGCATGCATTTTGGACTCAGTCTCTGCCCCATTATTGGCATATAGGCATATAGGGCTATAGAAATAATTAAGGAATAACATATTCAATATGAACTTTAAATCTAGCATCCAGTAAACTGGAAATTGTTTTCTCCCCACCTTGATTATTGGTATCAACAAATGCATTATCGGTCAACCTCTAATAAATATCATTTATTTTACGGGAAAATCATAATTTGTTTGAGCATTTATAGTGTTATGCCATTTTGAAACACTGTGGGAGCTTTGAAATGTAGTTTTAGACCTAAGTTTATACATTTACTAAAACTGCATGGTGTGAATTTGGCTAACCGACCGTTGTATTTCCTGTGTGTGAGCGTGTTGGGCCTGTACTAACCATGGATGCGTTTGTTCTTGCTGGATGGCGTGTGGTGCTGGTGTGGGGCTGAATGCTGCAGGCATTGGTAAACTCTCCACTGCCGATGGCAAAGCCTTTGCAGATCCAGAGGTCTTACGCCGCCTGACATCGTCGGTGAGTTGCGCGCTGGATGAGGCCGCCGCCGCCCTCACCCGCATGAGGGCCGAAAACACACTCAACGCCAGCCAGGCCGACAAGTAGGCATCTTTTCTCACACATACAATTTCTTCTCCTGTGCCCACACATCATGATGCTACACTGTTTAACCAGCAAGAATTACTACATTAAAACTAAAAGCTGAGCAATATTAAATGTGTTTTAAGCTTTGTTTGAATGTTTAAAGTGCAGTTTACATTTGAAACAAGTCTTCTTGTTCCTCATTGAGTTAGAGTAGTTAGCTTAGCTTCGCCTGCACAGTCGCAGTAATTGTAGTAGTCTGGTTATTTTTAGCCGTAGCCTGGCTGAGGCCTGCTCGGACGGCGACGTGAATGCGGTGCGGAAGCTGCTAGACGAGGGACGCAGCGTCAACGAACACACTGAGGAGGGCGAGAGCCTGCTGTGTCTGGCCTGCTCAGCTGGATACTATGAGCTTGCACAGGTACCGTGTACAGACTCGGACGCTTAGTGTTGTGCTACCAAACTTCCAAGCCTGAAGCTTTCCTTTCGGTTGCTAACAGCCAAAACTCCTTGTCAAATGCATGAATGATAAAAAAAATGTAAATACTTAAAATCAAATAAATAATTGAAATGTTAAGTTAAGGTTGTGTGTGTGTAATTTCAGCACTTGAAGCAGCATTGAACTGAAATAAAAAAAATTAATTTCAAATATATTTCAGAAACATTTCCCTTCTGACATTTTTTTTTCCATGACAAACAGGTAGTTAGCAAATCTCAGCAACATTATTTATATATATCATCTCTTAATGTATCTATATTGTCAAATCTATCTATATCTATTTTAGCTCTCTCTCTCTCTCTCTCTCTCTCTCTCTCTCTCTCTCTCTCTCTCTCTCTCTCTCTCTCTCTCTCTCTCTCTCTCTCTCTCTCTCTCTCTCTCTCTCTCTCTCTCTCTCTCTCTCTCTCTCTCTCTCTCTCTCTCTCTCTCTCTCTCTCTCTCTCTCTCTCTCTCTCTCTCTCTCTATATATATATATATATATATATATATATATATATATATATATATATATATATATATATATATATATAGTTGGATATATAGTTTGTCCAACTAAATCCACATGCATTCTGAACACTCAGAGTTTGATATACTGTATAGCAAATCTCAACTTCTTGTATTGTCGCAAAATGTAAACTATATTATCGCCAAGCTCTTATTTTCTATATGCAACTGTGGCATGACGGTATTAAGATATTATAAACATTAACGTCATGATTTTTTTGGTAAAACTTCTTTGAAAACCGTGTTGTAAAAGTACTATACAAATAAACTTGTCTTGGCTAGTCCCTGTTTATTATCTTATGATTTATGTGATTCTTATATTAAGTATCAAGGCTACTATCCTTTATATTTATACCCTGATACCTCAAATAGTTTTTTTGTTTTGTTTGTTTTTAAACAAACAAACTTTACACCTTATTTCTAGACCAATCGTCCCATTCCTGACTGCAATTGGTTATGGTGCTGTTAGTGGTGAAGAAATTGCATGCATTACCTTTAATTTTCAGTTATAATTGAAGCATGTACTGTGGTTATCTGAGAAGAATGTCTGTTGATTTGAGTTTGGGGTTGTAGGTCTTGCTGGCCATGCATGCTAACGTGGAGGACAGAGGGATCAAAGGAGACATCACGCCACTTATGGCTGCTGCAAGCGGTGGTTACGTTGACATCGTCAAACTGCTCCTAGTGCACGGAGCCGACGTTAACGCACAGTCCTCGACAGGTACAACAATATACTACCATTTTTTTGTAATAAATAAAAAAAACAGTGTGAAATGAAAGTGGGCTGAAATGGACCAAAAAGAGTAGAGGACATTTTCACTCTTTTGCAAGCCTCCAAATACATGCTTGCAAACACACATTATTCATCCATTGCCTTTCCCTTTCTTGCAGGTAACACAGCCTTGACATATGCGTGTGCAGGAGGCTTTCTGGATGTAGTAAAGGTGTTGCTGAAGGAGGGTGCTAACATTGAGGATCACAATGAGAATGGCCACACTCCGTTAATGGAGGCTGCCAGTGCAGGCCACGTGGAGGTCGCTCGTGTGCTCCTGGAGTATGGTGCTGGAATCAACACACACTCCAACGAATTTAAGGAGAGCGCACTCACACTTGCCTGCTATAAAGGTGCGTCTCATTGTATCATAGACTGTTTACATGCATAAGATAATAATCAGAAAATGGTCTTAGTCTGATTGTTAGTGCATTAACCTGATTCCCTTAACCAGAATAAGAACTTAGAAATCTGAATGATGAAGTAGCCATATGCCTGTATTAATCTGAATTTTTATGTTGTAAAAAGCTTTTTCAGAAATCCACTGTAACTGATCATTCATGTTTACCTACATATTGAAAATCTGGGTGGTGATAATTAAATACAAGAACAATTTGACTAATGCCATTGTAATAAACAGTATTTCTAGTAGAGAATAGCAAGAAAAAAAGTTTCATATCTTGGTTTATTTTAAATATGCTGTGTACAGTACCGTTCAAAAGTTTGGGGTCAGTAGGGTTTTTTTTTTTATTAAAAAGAAAAGTTATTTCATTTAGCAAGGATTTGATAAATGTATCCAAAGTGACGGTGAAGACATAATGTTGCAAAATATTTGTTTCATATAAATGCTGTTCTTTTTAACTTTCTATTCATCAAAAGAACCCCTAAACGTGTCTACCGGAATATTCCAATATCTGTGGAGCATGTTATTTCTGTCCTTTCATAATAAAGACTTAACCAGAATATAGACCTTATATGGTCAATAATGTGCATGTAAATCCTGTTCATTGAAATAGTATGCTGAACTTTATATTATGAAATCAATCAGTTTGGTACATTTTGGAGTGATATTGACCGTATCCTGCCTGTTCCTCAGGGCACTTGGACATGGTCCGGTTTCTCTTAGAAGCAGGAGCCGATCAGGAGCACAAGACAGATGAGATGCACACAGCTCTCATGGAGGCCTGCATGGTAACACCAGCTTTTATGTTCACAGTCTTGTAGGCACTTCCTCTGTTTGTGCTGGTGTTTTGAGTTGTTATTCTCATGGCTGTCTTGACTTGTGTAGGATGGGCATGTGGAGGTGGCACGACTGCTATTGGATAGTGGGGCACAGGTAAACATGCCTGCAGACTCATTTGAGTCGCCTCTAACGCTGGCTGCCTGCGGGGGTCACGTGGAGCTGGCAGCACTTCTGATCGAGAGGGGGGCCAACCTGGAAGAAGTGAATGATGAGGGCTACACACCACTGATGGAGGCAGCTCGTGAGGGCCATGAAGAGATGGTAGCACTGCTCCTGGCACAAGGTACACTGGGGTCATCTCAGTTTTGTAGACTTCGCTCTTAGGATTTAAGTAAATAAAACAACCAGAATCCATAAAAAAAGTAGTAATATCTCAAAGGGATTAATAAGAAATGCAAAGCTTGCATTGTTAAAAAAATGTCTGTTTCCAAACTCTGACTATCTGAATGTTAAGTTTCCTTTGCAAGTTCATTCTTGTTCACAAACTGAAAATTGGTCTTTATTGTTTGGTTTTAGGTGCAAATATTAACGCTCAGACAGAGGAGACACAGGAGACTGCGTTGACTCTAGCATGTTGTGGAGGTTTCCTAGAGGTGGCTGATTTCCTCATCAAAGCTGGGGCGGACATTGAGTTGGGTTGCTCAACCCCACTCATGGAGGCTGCACAGGAGGGGCATCTGGAACTGGTCAAATACTTGTTGGCTGCAGGTAAGGCTTTGCTTTGGATGTAATTCGTCAAATTTATTGCTCCTGCTTATGACGTAATGTGTTCACAGACTTTTCTCTCTCTGTTCAGGAGCTAATGTCCACGCCACAACAGCCACGGGTGACACAGCTCTGACATATGCGTGTGAGAATGGACACACGGATGTGGCCGACGTGCTGCTGCAAACAGGGGCTGACCTGGTTTGTGGATATCCTGATTTACAATGATTGCATTTTTATTTTTTTCTCCTTTTTTTTTTCATTTTGAGATTTATATAATTAAAGCCTGTTTAGAGGTGACTGGTCTCTTTGTTTCTTAGGAACATGAATCAGAAGGGGGCAGGACTCCACTGATGAAAGCAGCCAGAGCAGGACACCTGTGCACTGTGCAGTTTCTCATCAGCAAAGGCAAGTTGTGACATCCCAAACTAGGGCTGCAACAAACAATCAATGAGATTGACAATATATGATGATGAAAATAATGAATTTCATCACCAATTAATTGGGTCTTTGATGAATGTTAATTATGCTCATTGCAGTGACACCAGTGTGTGAAATACTTGCATGGGGTCACTTCATGTTAAATGTTTAAGCTTATAGTTTGGGCCTGTTTACACCTGGTCACTTCATGTGTTTTTACTTATCGAATATCTCTGATTTGTTAAAACGGTTCCATTTACACGCCCACATAAATGTGTCTCCACAAAACGAATATAAATCCAATCTTCAATTCCGCCGCTATATGCAAATTTAACGGAGTTCACATCAACGAAAACAACAGATATGAGCTGCATTTTATTTATCATCAGCTAATTTCAAGATCAAAGACCGCAATAGGAGAGAGCGTGACATCAGCACTGGTAAGATCATTTAGTCTAACTACTTTTAATGAAGGTGATTGTGTTTTGAGCGTCTGCGACCGTTTCATTTGTGGCAGTTTGCGCATCTGCTTGCTGAAGAGATACTCATCTCATCCGTAACAATGCGTGTTGCATTAGCGCTGTCATATCTGACTATAATCTCATATAGCCTGTAGCGGGCTCTCACGCTTTTTTTTTTTTTTTTTTTTTTTTTTTTTTTTTTTTTTTTACTTTTCCAGAGAAGTAAAATTTACATATGTGGTTTCAACAACCAAATGCATTTACACTTGTCCAGTTTCGTCTGGAATGTCTCTCAGACCACCTCCTGAAGTGGTTTCAGTGATCGGATTTAACTCCGTCTCAAAAGCGTTTCGGAGGGCATTTACACCTGGTCTTTTCACAATCGGATAGCTATCTGATCCGTGAAAACGCACGAAGTGACCAGGTGTAAACAGGCCCTTTAATTTTGCTAGGTTGCTCATCCCAACTCCAAATAAATGGAATAAAATAAAAGGCCCTATCAGATTCCAATGTTGAAAGACAAAATAAACGTATAAAGTTCATACACTATGCACTTATACACTATGTACTCAACCCTGTAGTGTATAGTGCGTCATTTGGTACACAGCTATTGTTTTCGTTGTTTATGGCCCATATAACCATGCATTATAATAAATAAGGTTATGACATTTTAGATACTAATGATTTATATATATATATATATATATAACTATCAAATGATGAACCACTGTAAATTAAATTTTATGTCAGCTTCTGCCCCCTTTGTTTCTTATTTTGCATTTTATTTTAAAATTCAACCACACACTTTTGTCTGCAGGTGCTAATGTTAATAGAGCCACAGCCAACAATGATCACACAGTGGTTTCTCTGGCTTGTGCGGGGGGCCATCTGGCTGTGGTGGAGCTGCTGTTGGCCCATGGTGCTGACCCCACCCACAGACTGAAGGTGAGGGTTCCAGAGAATGACACTGCCCAAATGCTAACGGGTGATATGTGGTCACACAGACTTTGGTCAGTCCCCCTGTGTTAATCAGAGTTTCTCTTCTACTCCCAGGATGGCTCCACGATGCTGATTGAAGCTGCTAAAGGTGGTCACACTAATGTGGTGTCCTACCTGCTAGACTACCCAAACAACATCCTGTCAGTCCCTGCCCCAGACATGTCCCAACTCACACCGCCCTCTCATGACACTTCTCAGGTGAGCAGAAACATACTTTACACTATCCAACAGTCTAAGCATCACTACAAATTACCCTTTTTAATTTACCTAATGCTTTGAGAAATTAAAATACCAATTTGTGGAGAGCCAAGTTTATGCAACACGAATGTATATTATATAATAGTTTAAAATTTTCTTTAATAGATTGTCAATTTTGTTTCACGTGCAGGCCCCTCGAGTCCCATTCCAAGCCCTGGCTATGGTGGTGCCCCCCCAGGAGCCAGACAGAGTGCCCTCCACCATTCCCACCCCCCCACCCGTTACAAGCAAAGGTTAGTTTGACTAGAATTTCTGTTAAAGTTATTCTAATCAACTGGATGTTTTGCTCAAGATGACGTACCACTTATCAAAGTGGCTATGGTCTTGTTCACTGTCAGTGCAAATCAGATTTTTGTGCATATCCAATTCAGAATCCAGTCATACTTAGCCGGTGTGAATGGGAAAAAAGTGTATTTTAGCACATCATTGCCATAGAAACCAATAAAAGAAAGAAAACGAAAGAGTGCTACATAAAACACAAATCGGATCTAAACAGTTGATACATAAGGACATTCACTTATTTAGATCAGATTCCAGTCGGATACACAAATATTTGTATTTGGACTGACGGTGTGAACGTAGCTTTTATGAACTCTTATTGTGTCAATTCTCTGCCATTTCACAAATTAAGAATCCACTTTGTTTTCTGTGATCATATCACAATTGAATAATGCTTGCCCATGTTAAAAGGCAACTTACACAATGCACTCTTGATGCATTGTGACAGGATCACCTTAAGCATTTGAAGATGGTTTTAGATTTAAATATGTGATGTAGTTGTAAATGCAAGTGCATTTTTGCCATCCTAATTCAGATAGGCAAGAAATATGTACGCTTATTTATGCTGCACATTATCGTATACATGCCGCTACAGCATTTGTGTTGCTGTTTCTTCTGTTCTCAAGACAACAGACACTGCTCTCATGCTTTAGATGTACTGGAAAAGTATTACTGCAGTCCAGATAAAAAACTTAAGATGTCATTTTTTTGTTAATCTCTTGTGTAAAGGGGGCCCATGAGTATCAAAATGTATTTAGTTGAGTAGAATAACTAGACTTTTTGGTTTGAGCATTAGTTTGTTTTTTTCTCTTAGGTGCGTCCAAGCAAAGGCTGAGCTCCCTTCAGAGTAACTCTGTGGCTTCGGGTGGCTTAGACGCTGACCTGCTGCCGCCCTTTCACTCGTACCAGCCTCTGGAGTGCATCGTAGAGGAGACGGAGGGCAAGCTGAACGAGCTGGGCCAGCGCATCAGTGCCATTGAGAAGGCCCAGATGGAGTCACTCGAGCTCATCCAGGGTGAGCCCCTCACCAAAGACAAGATCGAGGAGCTAAAGAAGAGTCGCGAGGAGCAGGTGCAGAAAAAGAAGAAGATCTTGAAGGAGCTCCAGAAGGTGGAGCGGCAGTTGCAGCTGAAGACGCAGCAGCAGTTCACCAAAGAATACATGGAGACCAAGGGCCTCAAAGAGGAGCTGGGCCAGGCGGCAGGGGTGGAGATGCCCGGCACCCCCCTGCCCCTGCAGGCCACACAGCTGGGCTCTGACAACGAAAGTGAGGTTAATTGCAGAGAGGAGGACCACAGGCCCACTCCTACCAATGATGAGGATGAGGACGACGAAGATGAGGACGAGTATGAAGATGAAGTTGACTGTGCCAAGCTGCCACAGGTGGATACGATTCTGTACAGAGAGGTAACACAGCCGCCGCCACCTCCGCCACCTCAGCACCAGGCCCTCCAGAGTCCCCCTCTGCAGACCAGCTTCGTTCCCATCCAGCCTCTGGCCCTGCAGCAGTCCACAGACTTCAGTAACGCAGAGTACCCGGGAAGCAGCAGCCCAGACCTGCAGAGGGTGTTGCTAGGTCAGCAGCTGACAGGGTTGGGGCCGGGGCTTCTTACACAGGCACCCGATGGACTCATGGTCGCCACACCCGCACAAACGCTCACAGATACGCTTGATGACATCATGGCGGGTAAGTTCACTGCAACAAGGGCTGCCTGTGCATCCCTTCAGGATGACAACCAGTGATAAGAAATGAAATACCTTAATTGCTATTGGCTAATAATCAGTCTTTTGGCTTTTAGCCCACTTTGATTATACTAACATTTATGCATGATTGACAATATTTATGCTTGTCTACTCCCAAAAGTTGACTAAATTTATCTTGTTAGAAGATGTACACATTTAAAATTCAGTCTTTCTCCTGGGAATTCAGACCAAAATTAGTGATGACCACAAATGGTTGTATATGAATTTATGGCCACTAAAAAGCTTTAGAGAATGGGAATATCCCTGCCCTAATAAAAGCTGCTACTGACTAGCAGATCATGATTAATGACTTTCATGGAAACTAAAATGTTTGGGAGTATAATAAAGTGGATGAGGGAAGGTCCTTCCCCAACTTCCTCTTTTTCCCCCTTATTTGTATATGATTTTTATTTGCAATTGTAGTGATCTTAGTACAAGGATACATTATCGCAGGAGTCACTGTTTAATGTCTGACTCAAGTGTTGCTATTGTTTACTAAACTATTAAAAATTGTTTTGAGTGAAACTGGAATAAAATCTAAATATTAGATGAAAAACCTCAAATTAAAAAGGTTATTGAAATTTCCTTGGCTAACTGAAATAAGTTTGTTGAAGTACTAAAATTACTAAAAAAATAAAGGTAAATAGAAATATTAAAAAACAAAAAATAATACAAATGAGTACTAAAAATCATTAAATAAAGTGAAAAATAAAAATTAAAGCTAATTTTAAATGTTAATAAATGCTAAAACGGTATATTAACAATACTAAAATGCCACTGGTCTGTCTCTGTCTTTGCAGCTGTGAACAGCAGAGTGCCTGTGGTTAACACTACAACTTCGCCCTCCCCTCAGCCCTCCGTACAGACGCCCATCAACACAGTCTCCCCACCCTCCATGCTCCCTCTGTATCCCTCAGTGGACATTGACGCACATGTAAGACCATCTTCTCTGCATGTAACATGAGGACAGCAATCATATAACACAAATGACTGCTGTGGAGCATTTGTAGACATGATAAAACTATGCATCAAATTGTCCATATTTGTCTTTAAGTGACATATTGAAGCGTCTTCTTTTCCCCCCTCAGACTGAGAGCAATCATGACACGGCACTGACCCTGGCCTGCGCAGGTGGCCATGAAGAACTTGTCTCAGTGCTCATTGCACGTGGGGCCAACATCGAGCACCGGGACAAGAAGGGTAAAAGGCTCCTTCATTTGTTGTGTGAAGTCTTATCTGTATGATACGTTTACAGAGATGTTGAGTGTGGCTCTTCATGTCTGCCTGCAGGGTTCACTCCCCTAATCCTAGCGGCTACTGCGGGCCATGTGGGTGTGGTGGAGATCCTGCTGGACAAGGGAGGGGACATTGAAGCTCAGTCTGAGAGGACCAAAGACACCCCTCTGTCCCTCGCTTGCTCAGGTGGCAGACAAGAGGTACCCCTAACAGTTTTAGCTCCACCTCTTCACCAGATAAGCTTTTAAGCCCTACAAAATGCCTCCAAAAAGACTTGGAAGTTTAATTTATCTCCATCTTTGCAGGTGGTGGAACTGTTGTTGCTTCGCGGGGCTAATAAGGAGCACCGTAACGTTTCCGACTACACCCCGCTCAGCTTGGCGGCCTCAGGGGGCTACGTCAACATCATCAAGATCCTTCTGAATGCTGGTGCTGAGATCAACTCTAGGTCAGAACATCTGCTGCTATTGGTTTAATCAGTTGTCTTA
The DNA here is from genome assembly GCA_030578275.1 of Meda fulgida. Lineage (NCBI taxonomy): Eukaryota > Metazoa > Chordata > Actinopteri > Cypriniformes > Leuciscidae > Meda > Meda fulgida. The sequence goes on along the minus strand of CM060636.1, from coordinate 15,745,314 downwards.
AGACTTGTATTAGGAAGCATTAATACACTGTATGAACGATTTTTTTTCTTTTTCTCTCTTCTCTCGTTTCTCTTTCAGGACTGGCAGTAAGCTGGGCATTTCTCCGCTCATGTTAGCGGCCATGAACGGCCATGTGCCTGCAGTGAAGCTGCTGTTGGACATGGGGTCTGATATCAATGCACAGATTGAGACCAATCGTAACACCGCACTGACCTTGGCTTGCTTCCAAGGTAGAGCAGAGGTTGTCAGCCTGCTTCTGGACCGGAAGGCCAACGTGGAACACCGTGCCAAGGTCCGTACTCACCTTAGCACATTGTTACTGGGGCAGGGAGGTCCTTGAGTAGGGCTGCATGATATTAAAGAAAACTGCATAATACAATAATGCTTTAAAGGAGCATTTCACTCGTGGGAACATTACATATATAGCCCACTTTCAATAAAGATTAGTTGAAATGTAAAATAAATTTCGAATATGGTGCCTTCTTGACCGAGGAAAGACAAAGTAAATTTAGGGTGCATTTGAATGAAAGACAACAACTCCCACAATGCACCACATTGCACAGCTCCACAAGCCCCTCCCACTAATACAGAACAGCACCTATGAGGTATCCGCCTATCAGAGAAATCACTCTTCCGTCTACAAGGCTAGCTACCACCAGAGCTTGAAATACATTTCACACAAATTTTCTAGTTAGTTGGCAAACTCATTAGTGAATTACTCCTCATTTGTATTTCTTTCGAAATGGTGAATTTTTGCATGATACCAGGATGTTCAGTCAGAACATATGCGGTGCGAAACTTGGATGGTTCATAACACAAACGTCCATTTCCTTGTCTTATTCAGAGATTTTGTCCAGGGGAAATAGGCAACGTTGAAATTCACTCTATCTGTGTCCGTATGCGCACAGTGAGAGCACAGGCACCACCAGTCCACCCCAGCTCGAGCCTGTCCAGGCTTCTCGTCCGTGACAGGCAGCCGCCTCCTGTTCCTCCATCTGCCTCAGCTGCTCTTCGCTATATTGTGGCTCGTAAAAGTAGCCACGAACATCTGATTCGAGCATCAGACTTTTGAAATCCTCTTCTTCCATATCATATTAGGTACATTTCGCCAATGTCGTAACTTCACATCTGGCTCCACTGCGCCTGTTAGAAGTCCCACCCACTGATCTGTAATAGGTCTGTAGCGTGAGTGGGTCCCACTCCCTGGGAAAATAAGGAACGAGTGTAGTCTCAACCCCTCTACCAAGATATGGGACTTCCTGCTTAGAATGATGCAAAATTAAGATTTTTACATCATTATAAGCAGGAACTGCAATACTGAAATCCCGTCTCAGGGGATATTTATGGAATAATGCACGACCATTCAAAAATATGACTGGGTTTCTAACGATACAAAGCTTAATGCAAATGGTTGAAGTGTCCCTTTAAGTGTGTGAAATCATTTTAAATCGTATTTAAATATATTTAAAAACTATGGAAGCTTGTTTCCGCCACATAATAAAAAAGCTCACAATTCTGACTTTTTTTTCCTCACAATTGCGAGTTTACATCGCTGAATGCGATGCTTGTGTGTAAAAAGTAACTGTACACATAAGAGATGGAAAGATGCAGATAACTATACATTAATGTTATGATATTGATATATGTATTGTTGTCAAGTAAGCGTCATAATTCTTTCACCCATGTCGAGCATGTGCGCTCCTCTAAACTGTTTGGGCGCCGCACTGCTCTCGCAGTTGACTACTGTGCATTTTTTCCCCTGAAAATATCACATTATTAACAACCCTTTAGAAAACATAATTCCATTGTGGATCCTCCTGATCTGCTCGTTTGTCTTCTTCCCATGTTTCTTTGACAAATCAGTGTCTCAAGTCTCACTCACGCTGCACATGAGTTAACCACACCCACTTATTTACATGTCGCGGTATACACAGAATAAATAAATCTGTTACGGTTGACATTTTATAAAGGCAGCTTTCTGCTGCTTGCAAATGGATTCTTTTGAGGATACAGCGGATTGGGTTTGGTACCCCAATACGCTCCCTTGTCCACATGACAACTTTCACATTACCATTTTTCATGCGAACCATGCCCCGTTTTGAACTAAGCTGCCAGTGTGACAGTACCCTCAGACTAGTTTGCCTTGAGTGCGCCACAATGGCTTGTTGATTCTCGCATACGTCATTGTAGTGCACAAAACTATGCACACAAACCTTAAATAAAAGCTGCATACCCAGTCAATTCTCTATCTGCGTCAACTTAAAACTTATCGTAACTTTTTGAAGTATTAAAAAAAAAATCATTAATTCATCACAAGCCATTGTGATATGCCAGTAGTTCCAGGACCAGGATTGGTAACACTGCAATATGAATATCGAGATTTGTACATTTGCGATATTTCAATATATATCAAGCAGCTAATCGTGTGTGAGTATAGATTTCCTATTGTTTTGTAAGCTTAAAATAGTCTAACTTAAAATCCATGCCGGGAAAAAAGAGCCTAAATTGTATTCAGTAAAAAAAAAAAACTTAAGTGGTAAAAATCTGCAGTTGTATTTTGAAAGAACTCTTTAAGAGATGTCTAAAAGATGCAAGTTGAAAACATTACACGTGTTGATTTGTAGCAGAATGTTTGTTCATTACCTTAATATTCAATTTAATGCTAAGGGGGCCTTTCCTTCCTCTAGACTGGCCTCACCCCTCTCATGGAGGCTGCGTCTGGCGGATATGCTGAAGTGGGCCGTGTGCTTTTGGATAAAGGGGCGGATGTCAATGCCCCTCCAGTTCCCTCCTCTCGTGACACCGCCCTCACCATTGCTGCCGACAAGGGCCACTACAAATTTTGTGAGCTTCTCATCAGCAGGTACGTTTTTAAAACACTGGTAGTGTTCAGTACCAGTCAGTCCTCTCTTCAGATTGTAGTGTCTCATGCTGCTCTTTCTGCTCTGTTAATGTAGAGGGGCTCACATTGATGTGCGAAATAAGAAGGGGAACACCCCTTTGTGGCTGGCTGCTAATGGTGGCCACTTTGATGTGGTGCAGCTGTTGGTGCAAGCTGGAGCTGATGTGGATGCAGCCGACAACCGCAAGATAACCCCCCTCATGGCAGCGTTCCGCAAGGTGAGCGGTGTGCCATGCCATTCATAGGATTGATGCATATCTTTGCTAATGACTGAATGTCACTGATGCTGTGCTGCTCTTTTATTGAAAAATAATGATTGATGATAAACTGCCATAAAACACTGTAATGTGTCCTTTTTAGGGCCATGTAAAAGTGGTCCAGTACCTGGTGAAGGAAGTAAACCAGTTCCCATCTGACATTGAGTGCATGAGATACATTGCAACTATTGCAGATAAGGTATAAAAGACCACAACGCAGAGACTGCCCTTACTATACCTGGAATATACCCTTAAGGGACTCTTTGCATGGTTTGAGAAGCTATTAATTGATGTGTCCACTCTGCAGGAACTGCTGAAGAAATGTCATCAGTGCATGGAAACCATTGTCAAAGCCAAAGATCAGCAGGCAGCTGAGGCGAACAAGAACGCCAGCATTCTGCTTAAGGAGCTTGATCTGGAGAAGGTTTGTATCTTCAGATGATCAGTTAGACCAACTTAACAGATGACCAGTATTGAGCCAACTTAATTGTTTTTTATATTAGTCGCAACATTCTGCGGCATGGTACATCACGGTGAACTTGGTTCTTCTCAAATTATTTCTTAACAGTCTCGTGAAGAAAGCAAAAAGCAGGCTCTGGCAGCAAAGCGAGAGAAGAGAAAGGAGAAACGCAAGAAAAAGAAGGAAGAGCAGAAGAGGAAGCTGGAGGAAGAAGAGGCAAAGGTGAAAGAAGTGTTCTATGAGATGGAGGATCAGAAGGAGGACTCTGCAGAAGGTGAGGAACACCTTGTTGGTTTATGTCCAGATATCATAGAAATCTTCAGTTTTTTTTTAATGAAAAATTATGACCTTTTTAGTGATGCACTGAAATGCCGACACAGCAAAAAAAGATTTTTGGAGTGCAAAAATCAGCGACGTTTGGTTGCTGCTTTGCCGATGCCGCGTTTTGACTCATCTATTTTGTGCACATATGGATAAGCTAAAAAAAACATGCCATCTGTGTGAATGCTATGGCTAGGTTGAAATGGTAGATTTCTCAATTTCAGTCTATCTTCATTTTGATTTAAACAAAATCGTTTCTTAAATCCCAAGATCAACCTTTTAGTCTATGCTATTTTGTTATGCGTGAACAAAACTTCACTAAACGTTATTTGTAGTTCATCTCTCATCCAATAAATGTAATAAGCTTTGTTACTTTTCATTTGAAACAGTCTCTCCTTTCCAATTTTATCACAGATTGTTGTAGCTGACTCAGTTCATGTGACACCGATTCAAAGTAGAAACATAATTATATAATTTAAAAGTTTATATTTTTAAAACTGCTTTGTGCATTGTAATTGTTTGTAAACAACTCAGTTTTTAATTTGAGTATTTTGTAAAGATGCTCCAATCGATCGGCCGATAATCACATTATATGACTTGATAGTCACTAAATTTTGCCGATTCAAATGAACCGATCGCGATTGCATAAAACCATAACAATTTGCAGCTGACGGCCATGTAAGCAGTCTACAGATGAGAGTTTTGCGCCATGTTCTGTTTTGTAACTTCATGGAACATTAGTAAACCATAGTAAATCACGTCTTTATTTGGAGCTGGTTGTCTCGATTCAAATGAGTCCACAACAGAAAATTATGCGTAGATCTTGAGAAACTCCTCACGGACTGACATGACATGCTGCTTGGCTAAAGTTATAGGACTTCCAGGATCTGATTGCATCGATCATGACGCAATGTTTTCTAACGTCATTTGAAAGTTCAACTAATGATCTGAATGTTGGGTATGGTGGGTAGGGACAATGTGTCGAGACCAATCTGACCCTGTTTTACAGCTTGAGCACGGTTGAGTTGGATCAATCACTGACAGATTGACAGGTTTTGATTTACCGTGCACCATAGAATAGTAGCGCACAGGTGAAACAGTGCTGGAAGATCATCACTCATCAACCAGGATCTTATTGCTTGTTACTTATTCTGTGTAATTCTAAATATTTTTATACTTTGTGGCATTTACACATGCAAGTTCTTATGTTCAGTAAACATTTTTTAGTAGAGGTTTTTTCCTCAGCAGAGTAGTAACACAAAAACTTCTAAACATGATCAATTTATTTTCTTAAAAATGTTAAAGCTTTTCTATTAAACAAGACCATGTACTTGATGTCTTGTTTTTTTTGTAGAGTTATAAGCCATTATTTTTAAGTAAGCCACTTGAAATCATTAAAAATGCCTTCAGTGTTTGTATATCTTTCACCATCAACAGAGTGCATACGCCACTTACATAAAGCTTGAACGGTCGGTATCGGGCATTAATGATGAAAAAATTGGTAGCCGGTGTCAGCTGCAAAAATCCTGATCGTAGTATTCCTAGCATTTTTATGTATTAAATAAATTTGAATAACCATTAAATGATAAAATAAATGCTTTTTCATTTCCATTTCATAAAAACTTTTTACATGATTAATCTTTTGTCATTATTTTTATCCTGCAGAGGTGGAGGTTCCCATTGAGCCCCCAAGTGCTACCACCACCACAACCATCGGTATCTCTGCCACCTCCGCAACCTTCTCTAGCACTTTCGGCAAAAAGCGAGCCAATGTGGCCACCACACCAAGCACCAATCGCAAAAACAAAAAGAACAAGACCAAGGATTCACCTAGTGAATCCATTATTCTTCAGGACCCGCAGGTGGCACTGGCACAACAGAAAGCAGACAAAAATAAGATCCACGGAGAACCTCGAGGGGGTGGGGCACCGGGAGGAACCAGCGACTCTGATAATCTAGATAGCACCGACTGCAACAGTGAGAGCAGCAATGGCAGTAAGAGTCAGGAGCTGGCTGACCTCCCTTCATCATCGTCCTCTTCCTTCTCTGCCCCTTCAGTACTTGCAGGTTCTAACCAGTTCCACATCGCAAGTGAGAAGAGACAGGGGCCATCGCTCCCGGGCTCTCGTGAGGAGAAGGTCACGGTGTCCATCTCCAAACCACAGCAGAGGTAAGAGTTAATATACTTCTGCTTGCCACTACCACTTACCACACTTATCATTGTGCAGTTCAAGACAAAGTTACTTAAAGGAGTAGTTCACTTTTAAAAAAAACTTTTGCTGATAATTTACTCACCCCCATGTCATCCAAGATGTCTGTCTTTCTTTCTTCAGTCGAAAAGAAATTAAGGTTTTTGATGAAAACATTCCAGGATTTTTCTCCATATAATTGACTTCAATGGGAACCAGACGGTTCAAAGTCCAAATGAGCGTTTCAGTGCAGCTTCAAAGGGCTTTAAACAACACCAGATGATGCATAAGGCTCTTATCTAGCGAAACGATCACTCATTTCAAAAATAAATAAAAAACTTTAAGTTTTATAAGCACAAACGCTCGCCTTGCTCTGTTCTGTGATGCGTGCTAGTGACGTCACGTAATACACAATTACGTTGAAAAGGTCAAGCTTTTCCTCTGTGTATTCCGGTTCAGAAAGGTGAAAAACTGCATCATATCTTCTCTAAGTTCAAAATCGCCCGACATCATTGTTTTACCTTTTAATTTCCTTTTTTTGTAAACGGCGTTTCACTTTGTTTGCGCGTTCAACTTGTAAACACTGACTCGGTACTTCCACAAACGTCAAGAAGCGTGACCTTTTCAACGTAATTGCGTATTACGTGACGTCACTAGCACGCATCACAGAACAGAGCAAGGCGAGCATTTGTGCTTATAAAACTTAAAGTTTTTTATTTATTTTTGAAATGAGTGATCGTTTCGCTAGATAAGAGCCTTATGCATCGTCTGGTGTCGTTTAAAGCCCTTTGAACCTGCACTGAAACGCTCATTTGGACTTTGAACTGTCTGGTTCCCATTGAAGTCCATTATATGGAGAAAAATCCTGGAATGTTTTCATCAAAAACCTTAATTTCTTTTCGAATGAAGAAAGAAAGACATAGACATCCTGGATGACATGGGGGTGAGTAAATTATCAGCAAAAGTGTTTTTAAAAGTGAACTACTCCTTTAATCAGTAAACTCCTTTGACAGATCTCACAAAGTTATTTATTTTCTTGAGCTTTGGTAGTAAGAGTTTTTTTTAGTCCGACAAATGATTTGACAAGATATTGCATTTCCATTTAGCAGATTTTTGCAAAAAATATTTGTGGGGAGATGATTAAACTTCTTGTTCTATTCCCTTTTTTTAACAGATCTCATGACCTCAACAGTGACCTGACCCCCAGTTCCCTGCCTTGCCCGTTCAAGACCATTTCACTGCCAGTCACCTCGCCCAACATAAAGATGAATCTCACTAGCCCAAAGAGAGGCCAGAAGAGAGAAGACGGATGGAAAGAGGTGGTTCGAAGGTGAGGTGCATTTTTATGATTTTTTTTTTTATTTCGCAATGTGCTAAAAACATTCCTCAAATTGAAATGTCCTGGCAAATACCTAGCACTGTGTCATTTATTTTTTTGCCATTTCTCCCTTAGATCCAAGAAGCTCTCAGTACCTGCCTCTGTGGTGTCTCGGATTATGGGTAGAGGTGGCTGCAACATTACGGCCATCCAAGACGTTACAGGTGCACACATTGACGTGGACAAACAGAAGGACAAGAATGGAGAAAGAATGATCACAATCAGGTAAAAATGATTCTGAACGTTTTGAAGACGCTAGTAATTATTGTAATTATAATAATTATTGTTCACCCTGCTTGGATTTCTTACATATGCTCACTCTTGGTTTGCAGAGGTGGCACAGAGTCCACACGGCATGCGGTGCAGCTGATCAATGCGCTGATCCAGGACCCAGCCAAAGAGCTAGAGGATCTGATCCCTCGTAACCACATCCGGCCGCCTGGCGCCAACACCAAAATCAGCTCCACCTACACAACCTCCACTGGAGCCACAAGCACTACTGCAGCCAGTTCAAAAGGTCTGCCATCTGTAGTGCCCTCCCCCAGCATGTCGTTCCAGTCCTCCACCAACTTTACGGCTCAGCAGGCTGGCAAGTTAGGCAAAAGTATGGCACCAGGTGTCAGGCCACCCTTCGTTTCTTTGCCACCACTTGCTTATGCTCATCCTCAGCTGGCCCTTCTAGCAGCACAGACTATGAGCCAGATTCGCCACCCTCGATTGCCCATGGCACAGTTTGGTGGCACTTTCACATCCTCTCCCAACACTTGGGGTCCTTTCCCTGTGCGTCCAGTGAGCCCTGGTAGTGCTAACAGCTCACCCAAACACAGCGGTAACTCTGCACTGCGTCTCGGCAGCTCTACTTCGGCCCACACTGAGCATCCTGTTGCACCAGTGTCCAGCACCTCGACTCCCACTGCTTCCACCACTTCTCCCACCAGTACCGCACCTGTTAACACCCCCACGCCTTCTTCTGTCAGGAAGCAGCTTTTCTCAACAGAGCCCAGGTCTGGGGGTAAAGTTGTTGTGGCCACTAGCAGCAGCAGCGCTCCCTCTGCGCAAGTGGCTCCCTCTCCCATCGGCTGTGCTCCCACAACCCCTACGACCCCTCCATCTCCATCTGCGCCCATTGTTCCACCTCCACAGCATCCTCTTCCCCCCAAGCCAGAGCCAGCCAGCCTTAGTACCTCTGCTAAAGAGAAGCCTGTCACAGAGCTTGCAGCACCTGCCACAGGAGCTCCATCTGATGGGCCCAGCCCCTCCGCTCCCCTGCACTTCACTTCATCTCCCTCAGGCCCATCGATGCTAACCACACAGTCCGACAGCCGGCAGCTGATTGCGTCACACTTCACCTCCAGCTCAGAATCCAGTTCCTCTTCCTCAACTCAGCCAGGATCATCTCACCCTGTCACACGCCTGCCACCTCCAACCTGCAGCAGCACAGTCACTAATACCAGCAGCACCTTACCTCATTATGTCACCTCCACTGCACCTGGCGTGACTCCCCGCATGCAGCCACCCACACCCTACTACCCCATGGCTTCAGGGGCCCTGCAGGAGCAGCAGTCTGTGTTTGTGCCTCAGGGAGCCTCACAGGAGCCCCTCAAACAGCAGCAGCAGCAACAACAACAGCCTCCACCTCAGCCAAACCTGGCTCCGACAGGCATGCCACCTCCTTCACTTCCAATGTCCTCCACCATGGGCATGATAAACGGCTCTCAAATGCACCTCCACAGTGGAAAAGCGCAACTGCCCCCCAACTTTGGCCCTGCGGCTCTCTTCAATCACTTCAGCAGCATCTTCGACAACAACCAGGTGGGCAACAACCAGGTTTGGGGTGCCTGCCATCTACCTACACGTACTCCACCGGAGCAGCCCTACAGTGCCCCACCTAATGCCTATATAGGGGGAATGGGGCAGATGGAAAATGTCATGCCTCCTGATGGCTCAAAAGCTCCAGGGTATCGCTGCACCTCACAGCGGATGGTTTCCAGTCCCATTGGTGAGTGCAACCTTTAAATCAAGGGTGTCCAATCGTGTTCCTGGAGGGACACCTTCCTGCGGAGCTTCGCTTAAACACAACCACCTGGAAGTTTCTAGTATTCCTGAAGACCTTAACTAGCTGGTTCGGGTGTGTTTTATTAGGGTTGGATCTAAACTCTGTTGGAAGGAGGCCCTCCAAGAGCAGGATTGGACACCACTATTGCTGATGACTTTGCATCTATGTTTTGAGATTGGGCTCAAATCCTCTTGAGTAATGCTATTCACTATGTTCCACAGGAATACACCCCATGGACAACTCCATGTCCTCATCCACTGCGCTTACCAGCTTTACCACAAGCATATCTGCCAGCCCTGTGTTCCTGCCGGGTTCTGTTCCTGTGGGCACACCCTCTTTCAGCCGTCAGCACTTCTCTCCCCACCCCTGGAGTGCCTCCACCTCTTGTATGTCAATAAGTTATTTTAACGCAAATGCACCAAGGACAGCATCACGTTTAATAAGACTATAGTGCACATGTGTTCATTCTGATAGTCCCTTTATTTCTCATTGAGTTTAGGTGAGTCTCCAGTGCCCTCTGTGTCTTCCGGGGCATCCTCACCTCTTTGCACATCTACGGTGACTCCTGCTCTTATCCAGGCAAAAGCAAGTAGCTCCAACCAGCAGGACCGCAAAGTGCCCCCTCCCATTGGAACTGAGCGCCTGGCCCGCATCCGGCAAACTGGCTCTGTCAACCACACCATGTTGCCCACCAGCTACACCCCACCAGTTGGACAGGGTGGCATCTGGTCTTTTGGAGTGGGCAGTGCCTCCGGTGAGTCTATGACTGAAATGTAATAGGTATTCACATTGTTCTACATGTTACGAAATGAAACATATTTGCATATTCAGTGACAATTGTTTCTGCTTGTATAACTAATTGCACTAAATGTGGAGAGTTGGTATTGGATCTATAGAACTTTATAAATATGTCTCTGTTCTTCACAGAGACGATGTCAGGCTGGTCTCAGCCCCTGATGGGAGGGCCAGTGATGCACCAGCAGATGCAGGAGCCATCAGCTTTCTCTCAACACCAGGCTATGGAGCGAGATGATACTGGGATTGTGGCTCCTTCTAATACTTTCCACCAACCAATGCCCACCAACTTCATGGATTTTCAAAAGGTACACTGTACAGAGACTCCCTTTAAGAATTTAATTGTGGTTTGTTTTATTAGTTCCATTCAATAAAGAGAATTTTAATTTATAGCTCCACTGACAAATCTTTTGTTTCATGGACTGTATAGGGGCTGCCAATGTCAATGTACGGTGGCACGATGATCCCTCCTCATCCTCAGATGGCGGAGGGTCCTGGAGGCCCTGTATACAATGGTCTTCACACTTCTGACCCTGCCTGGAATCCCATCCTTAAGGTTGTTCCTAACTCTGCTGAGAATTCAGACCCACAGCAGGTAATTGCTCTTATCTGGCCCCAAAGAGCCCCAACTGAATGCGTTTACAAATTAGAGCCCCATTTGTTGTCTAACTCTTGAAATCCTTGCTGTTGCAGGTATGGCCAGGCACTTGGGCCCCACATGTGGGAAATGTGCATTTGAATCATGTCAACTAAACAGTGATCGAGAGGCCTAGGAGCAGTAACAAGAAACACGTTAAAAAGAACAAGATAATTACCTAATTACTGAGACGTGGTATTAACCTAGATGTGTCCCCCCAAAAATGTTAAACAAGTTAAGAAATTTGAGAGATGGACACCCTCGATGTGCCTAACTAAAAAGAAAGAATCCAGTGTGGGATTTAACGTGTTTACCACTGTCTATGAACAAATCGATTGCCTGTTCAACAGGATACATTCTGAGTAGTATAGCCATTTTGACATTTAAGCCCCACGTAAAAGTGTTCTTGGTCGGCAGGGCTCAATAGGACAGTGCGCTATTTATACTTGGCCAAGACCTAGATTGCGTAAAGAATGAAATCAGACCTTTTAGAGTGGTAAATACCTGTATAATTGTTTACATACTGAAAAAAGGGTTAAAAATGAGAGTAAATTTCATGTCGTATAGTGGCTCTACTTTATGTAGCCTGTATTAATGTGAAATATTTACCTTAATATTCAATAAAAAGTTGGAAATGTATCTGGTGTGTGAAAGTTATTTTGATGTCAATTGATTTTTCATGGGTAACCAAACCACTGATGATCTAAGAAAGGTAATGCTTGCAATAGGCAATCTATTGCATCTATATATGGTAAAGGTACATTGTCATCTTTTAACTTTTTCAACCAGTAATATGCAGTTTTCACATTTTGAGATGACTTATGTTGTGAAAATCTGACCTAAATCTCAAGATGACTTATGAGAAATGTAAACATCTTAAAGACATCTTAGCACAAGGGCAGCACATCTTGTAAAACAGAAAAATACTGTTGGGATAAAACACTTTTTCATGCAGGAAAAGTCCGTACAGCACATATTTTGTCATGTAGTAGTTTTCAGTTTTCATATCACGTGCTCCAACTGAATCACTCAGAAAACCTCGTGCAGTTCGAAGAGTTTACATTCCATGAAATGGCTTTAAACATTTGCTCCCTACAAAGGGCCTCAGCGCTGTCGTCAGGGGGTGGATTTGTCTTTCTGATTGGATCGTTTGCAGCTAGTAAGAAATCTCCTCCCTCGAGGGTTCCAACATGTGGAGCGCACAAACATGCAGCGCTACTGCAGATCAACTAAGTCTTTAGCGTGTGCTCATTAAAATTTCCGAGTTAGATTTGTTCAGTCATGTCAACCAGCTGCGAAGCTTCGTCTACCTGCCCGATTCCGAGCCGCTCCATCCATGAGAAAAGCTGGTCTCCACTCCCGGCCAGCTACAGTCACACTCCAGGAGGAACTTTGTTTTCAACAACTCCTGGTGGTAAGATGTTGACCTAATGTTTTGAATATTTTTGTACTAGTACTTTTGCTGTGTGAGTTTTTGCACATGGTCCTCGAGCACACTTTTTTTTGACGTTCGCTGGACTGCACAATTATAACGACAGGCAATACGATGTTTACAAGCGAGCGGTCTGCTGCCTTTTACTCGTGCATCACAGGAGAACTGTCATTTAACTTCTCTGAAATCCATTAAAGTTTTCATCAGTCATTTTCACCACATCAAACATTATGTATTGTTCCGTTCAACTGTTCAATGTTGGTTACGGTGGAGATGGCACACAATTGTTCGTAATTTTGTATTCAGAATGAATATTATAAATGTGTATTTCACACTGTCTGGAAAATGAAATGTTTGAAATGTATTTTATACATTTTATGTGTAGTCTGTGTTGGGCAAAGATGAAACCATAAAATCGGTTCTTAACAGTAAATCTATTCATAAAACAATTTTAAAAATAATTAGGGCATGGTAAAAAAAAAAAAAAAAAACGACACAACTCAAGTTCGTGCAGAATAAACAGCCATACAGACTATATTGTACCACCTCAATTGTCAATATTGATCACATGGCTATTAAAACTAACATGGATAAATGTTTGAGACAAAGCCAGTTATTCCGCCAGTTATTCCATCAGTTGTCTGTAGTTACAGTAAAAAAATAAATAAAAAAATCTTAAAAATCCTGCTTGGAACCATCTCATGTGTGCTTGAGTTACCAGAGATGTCCAACAAATCAAATTGACTTGAAAAGATAGTCATATCTAATAACTAGATCATTTCTAATTTTGGTTTTGAAACCACCTTATTTTAATCAGTGTTTTAGGCATTGTTAATAGAGCCAGAGCTCAGTCTGTCCAATCACGCTGGGTCTTTATGCAGCAATCGGCGATGTTGCTGCTTGCTTGGGTTACTACAGGACATCTAAACAGGGCCACCTTGTTTTTGTGTTTTCACCTGCATGCATTTAGAAAGCACCCTAGTCAGTTCTTCACCCTGTTTCTATTACTCCAACATGATCTGAAACAAACTATAGGCTTTCACTTTGGGTGACATAACGTGTTTTTCAAACAGAACACAGCAGGAAGAAAGTCCCTTGATGCAAAGAATGCTATGAACTAGTGCCATTTTTGTTGTTTTGTTTTTTAGGCTGAACCTCTTAAACTAATATTGGTATTTTCCCTGCAGGAACTCGCATAATCTATGATCGAAAGTTTCTCTTGGAATGTCGAAACTCCCCAATCGCACGCACCCCACCCTGTTGCCTCCCCCACATTCCAGGGGTCACCAGACCCTCACTGCAACCAGCAGAGCAGGAGCATGACAGCAAAGAGCTATCTGGTAATTCCTCCACCTGACCTAAGAAGCATGTTCTTTTTTGTTTTTTAAATAACCTCATCTGACGTCTCTTACATACTGCCTAATGTACACCATTTTCGATTTCCAAATCAACAGCCTCAAGCTAAAGCCTGAGGAACGGGTTTAAGCATGTTCTTAAATTGATTGCTTATTGATGAATATTCTTTTGATTTAAAAAAAAAAGGATAATCAATAATCAATGCTGTCAAATCGATTCTAAAATAAGAGTTTGTGCTTATATAATGCGTGTGTGTGTGTGTATATATATATATATATACATATATATATATATATATACATATATATATATATATATATATATATATATATACATATATACAAATATACACACAGAGTGAAGTCAGAGAACCATCACCTTTTATAATTCTCTGCAGGTGTTTCACATTATGATTACCTCAAAGTTCCCCCCACAACCCGCTATAGTAGTACGGGCCTAGAGGCATGTCACAATATATATAATACATTACACGTTTTATTTAAAATAAAAGTTTTTAAAATATATTTTGTAAAAACAATGTTTTTTTTTTAGTAATTAGTATTTAATCCGAACCCCTTTATAATCTCGCACATGACTTTTTTATAGTTTTATTGCTATTTGGAATTGTAACTACTAAAATGTAATTCTTGTAGGGGCCCCCCCCCCCCCCCCCCTTAAAATAATTAATTAAAAACATTGAAGAGGTGTATTCAAGTCATTTTAATTTTTAATGTGTTTTTAAGTAAATAAATGCATCTAGATAACATAAAAAGAAATAAAAAATACAAATGTTTCCAGGTGGAGTAGATACTCAGTTACAGTCATGAAAACGTTAACTGAAAATGTTCCGCTTTTGTTTTTCTTCTCCATTCTAAGCTCAAGGTCACATTTTGGTGTCAGTGAAGTCACTTCATGAGAAAAGCAAACAAAAATGCATCTGACCTTTAAGTTGTTGGCAAGTCTGATTTCCATATCAGGGAACTGTCCACAGGGTGCACTGTGCTTTGTGTGAAAGGGGTGACACTTTTTAAAGGAGGGATCACATTTTCAACTCTCTCTCTCTCTCTCTCTCTCTCTCTCTCTGTCTCTCTCTCTCTCTCTGTCTCTCTCTCTCTCTCTCTCTCTCTCTCTGTCTCTCTCTCTCTCTCTCTCTCTCTCTCTCTCTCTCTCTCTCTCTCTCTCTCTCTCTCTCTCTCTCTCTCTCTCTCTCTCTCTCTCTCTCTCTCTCTCTCTCTCTCTCTCTCTCTCTCTCCCCCTCTCCAGTTGATGACAGCCAGTTTGTGATGGATATGTGATGGACGTCTCCAGCTCCTATGGACAAATGGACTGTCTCAGCCTGTTCTACCAGTGCTCATGATCTGAGGGAAGATCACACCAGCTGTGGATCCCTTCATTATTGCCTCCATGCTTTATTTTTACTCGACCTAAATTATGAAATGCTCAGAGCAAATGTGTCTCTGTTATGGGGAGGAGCATTTTGAGTTTGGTGGAAAATTCGGAAATTCGGTGACTATGTAATCTACACTTTTAATAACTGGGAATAGTTCAAATGCAGCGATTTCATTTTTGTAATGCAATTATGACCCTATGAGGTGCATTTAAGAAAATTCAGAATGCCAGAAATCAACCGTAGTGTTCTCTGGATATAATATTATGTTTTGCAATAAAACTAAAACAAAGTCTTTGACTTGTGTCTTCAAGTTTTTAAAATGACACATTCTGTATCATGTAGGGTTCATGCATTGCATTCAAATTGTTTAAAGGAATTTCCCGTTTTATATAAATCCCCAGCATTTGTGGTATGATGATGATAAAACGTCTTAATGTATCTTATTTTCTTCAAATAAAATAATGAATGGGGCCCTATTTGGTTGCACTTTAGTTTAGTATATGTGTACTTACCAAAGAAGTCACCTGTAATATCAGCAGTGCTTTTGTTTGTGGTTAAGGTGCCTGTTTTGCATTTAACCTAGTTTTTGATAAAGCAAAATATTTTTAAAATGACGATACAGAATAAGACACATTCCCAGGCATGAAATATTATTAGCTGTAATGAAGATGTGAAGAAGTTTTCTTTTGAACTTCCACCCATCCATTGTTTGGTGAAATGTTCTCTCAGTCTTACCACCTTCAATACAGAAAGTCTTGAGCACGCACTTTGTCCCAAGCATGAAAAAATTTGGCCACACACACCCTGTCCTGACTCCTGTTCCTAGATGCCACTTTGTCGATATTGAGAAATAATGAAGTGCTGCCAGGGCAATGCATATTCTGTCCCTGAATGATGACCAGTACTGTCTAGCCAGTTCTTCTGTAAGCAGTTTCTCATGCATGAAATGTGTCTGAGAATGATACTTAGATGATTGTTTTCCCTGTTAAATGGATTCGACATAGGCTATAAAATAAAAAATATTTTACAATTCTAGTTTAAAAAGTACACAGAAATGTACTCTTTCTATTTATGTTGGTTCCATATGATTTTAAATTAAATAAATAAAAAAACGATTTTTTTAGACCAGTTTCAAGAAAAGTTCAATTAAATGACTAAAAATATAATTTTGATGTTGTCATCGGGTAAAACATAATTTATTCAACCCCGACTGCAAATCATGTTCATTTGCAAAATTTACAGACTTTCAGCTGTTTGCAATAAAAAAAGTAAAAAAAAGTAATTGAAATAGCTCAACACAACAAATGTTTCAAGTGGTTTCAAAGCAGGTTTAATTACAGTGATAATAGGAAATTAAAGTAACAGAGATGGTTTTGGCTTTACAGCAGCTGTAGAATAAAGTTATTATCCAGCTAAAGTTAGTTTTGATCGATTCACTGCCGTTGCAAAGATAATCACATAATAATTCACCACATTATT